>BSDF01000006.1:40743922-41356839 GCA_027925045.1 Hypotaenidia okinawae | reverse complement strand
TTGTGGTCTGAAAACCTTGAAAGGTCTGCTTTGATTTGGGATAGAGTTTCCATTCCTTTCTACAGGGCTTAGCAGGAGCAGGGTTATGTCTGCTTCCTATGTGAGACCCATGAGCTCATTTTGGCTTCTGGCTGGCTTGACAACTAAATGAGGTCAGCTGAGATATGCTCAGAACCTCTTCCAGCCAGATAGCAATTCTTGTTCCAGGTCTGCAAAGTATCCAGTTTCCCAGGCTCAAAAGTTCAAACTGGCATCAAAATATTTGAAACAATGCTGGGCTTTTCCTGAGTGTTTGGAGAAAGAAACAGGAAGATGGAATGATTTTTCCTGTATAAAGGAAGAGACCCATTACTTTGAGGACTTATACCTTCTGCTTTGCCCATGGAGATAAACCATGGCTGTTGGGGTCTGAAACCACCTAAGTCTTGCTGTGATAGAATCAGGGATAAGAGCAAAATGGATAGAGTTTGGGATAAATGGGAGGAAAAAAAAAGATTTACGGAAGATGTTTTTTTTACTGCTGCAAAGCTCAGAGGAGAAAAAAGAAAAATCCCTGAAATTGCTTACCATCTCTGTACCTGTTATAACAATAATATAGTTCAGCAGAAAATCAGACAGATTTCATTGGACTATATGCAAGGGTTTCAGTGAATTTTCATTAAAATTTAGCGTGGTTTTCAATGTTCACTAGATTGAATATTTCCTTTGATTTTTTTTTCAGGCTGTATAACATGACCTGAACAAAGGTAATGAAATGCTATTGCTTTAAAGTCCTTCCTTCCTTCCTTCCTTCCTTCCTTCCTTCCTTCCTTCCTTCCTTCCTTCCTTCCTTCCTTCCTTCCTTCCTTCCTTCCTTCCTTCCTTCCTTCCTTCCTTCCTTCCTTCCTTCCTTCCTCTCCATTTTGTTCTTTATTTGTTCTCTCCATTAGTTCCTTATTTTACCCTCATCATCTTTTTCTGCAGCTTGAAAGTTTCATATTATGAGAAATTTTCCTGAACAAGAAAATTTTGACTTACAATCTTGTCAGGGACCAGCAGTATAACTCATGTTTTGGTTAATGGGTTAACTACCCCTCTATGAGCCATTTACATTTCAAAAAAGAACCGCATTCATTTCACCAGTGCCAGCATCAAATGTCCAAAAGTTAAGAATCAGTCTCTCCAAAATCTTCAAATTGCTTTCAAAATATGAACTCATTAAAGATAGGAAATCCCTAGCTCTTCTTCTGTCTGTTACTCTTTGAGCATTGCATGTTCTGTCAAGCTGTCTATCCCTTGCAGATATAAGAGCAAGAACATTGCCTAAAGAAGACAAAAGAAGACTAAACTGAGGCAATTGTATGTTTAAAGAGACAGACCTCGGAGTCTATGAAAAGTCCAAGTATCTGAGGGTTCATGTTAGTATGATGTTGAGAGTGCCTGAATTCTTTATTCCAGATCACAGGAAAAAAATAAAATGGAAGGCAGAAGGGGAGGAGAAAAGAAAGCTCATGGGTTTCATGTGTTTTTTCCTCTTCTATGGCAGACTGTGCCTGAACATGAGACAAGTGTGCAGCTGCCTGCAGCGGGCTGAAATAAAATATAAATGTCTGAAGACAAGAGACAAAATCGAAACAGTTCTGGCTGAGTTTGTTGAATGGGTGTGCTGCACACATAGATGTATTTGAAAATAAATTGATTTGAAAAAATAATATTGCAGAAGCACCAAGTAGATTAGCAGCATTTGGCATTTATGTCCCAGTATATTAAGATCTATAGTCAGATTTTTGCTGCTTGCAAGAATAAGGTGCGCAACCTCAGTGCACTCCTTGCAAGACTGATGGATCCTTCTCCCAGTGACAGAAGTTCCTACTAAACAGTCGAGATTTGGTTGAAATCTAGTTGGGGAATCAAATGAATACCACAGAAGCAGAAACCATCTTTGTATTTCTCAGACCTGTCCCCAAGGAGGGGGACGTCGGAACAGAGACCTTTACTTTGAGTGAGAAGCAGGAGCAGAGGGCAGAGTCCTCTGGGGCAGTAACAGCTAGCCTTGGCATTTCAGGTGCTGCAGAGCAGGTTGGTACCAGGACATGTGCTGTCCATTCTTTTATTTCTGATTTCCTTTCTTTTTACTTCCTTACTTGATACTCATCTTCTGTTCCTTGAGCCTGCAGGCTCTCTCTGCTGTGCAGGTTGGCTCTGATCCATGAGTATCTTTCTGCAGGACTCGCCTCACCTTTTCTCCTACACCCTCCATCTACTGCACAGACTGAGTGGCTTGATGCTTCCTCTAACGTTCAACAAATGCACTTATTGGGAGCATGAGTGAAGAAAAAGGAAAAGGACCGGGAGAAAAACTCTCTCTTCCTTTACCTTTCCTCACTGAACAGGCTAGGAATTGAGCCGTAAGGTCTTGGGAGCCTTTTTTTCCAATACATTGTGCTAGGTTTTGAACATGAAACTGAATGAAATTCCACTGATGACTTTTTCTGAGCACACTTGGGAACAATATGCGGACAGTATAACAGCATCCACCGTGGCTTCATCAGCACTGCAGCCACATGAACGTATAACAGCATCCACCATGGCTTCATCAGCACTGCAGCCACATGAACGTGTTCTGATCCCCTCCCCTCGAAAAGGCTTTACTTCAGGTCATAATACAGCCCTGATGATTCAAAAATCCTTTAAAATTGTTAATGTTATTTAAAGGTTTCATGTAAAGCTGACAATTATGTAAGAGAAAAAAATGTCTTTCTGGTATGGATTATCCTAGCTTGTCTGTGAAATTCTAAATTTTGCAGAAGACAAATAAATTAGAAGTGTATGTGAACACTGATGTTCATCAGCATGTACTGGAGTTCAAGTTGTGCAATCCAAACAAGAGATGACAATGCATACACACAGAATGAACAAAATGGCAGCAGTAATACCCAAACAGCCGTTTCTACAAAAAGAGCCCTAAACCAGCATCTAAGTGAGGTCAGAATTTGTTTCCTGAAACATAAGGATATTATAATTAAGCACAAAACCCAGTGCTTCAGATTTCTTTCTGACAAGAAAGCAATGACCTCTAAATACCGATGTATATCAAGAAATAGTATTTAATACTATAGGGACATTAATTTGTTATCCTTTATTGCAGAGACTGCTTGAATCATTTTGTAAAGCTGATATAATGAACTAAACACACAAAGATATAAAGATTTTTTTTCAAGGAAGATAAAATTTCTATTCCTCTATATTATTACAAAAGATTTGAAAAACAACATGTTCTGGCCTTAAGTATCAGACTTACGTTTTGTCTTTTGTTATCATTTACAATAGCACTGCTGCTTGAATACCCAGCCATATCAAATGTAAGTTATTTGTATATCTCTATCCTCTCAGGAAATCTTGACCTTGAAATAGAATAAATATGTAACATGTTCATTGCTAACACCACCAGTGCTAAAAACCATAGACACTGAACAAAAACATGCAGAAGATGAGCTTGTGCAGTGCTATTTGACTCATTGTTGCAAAATGAGAAATTACAGTTTAAATGTTTTGCTGTCTTTGAATGACCCTCCATTTGTAATTGATTCAGCTCAACAGACTGCGACTCTAAAACCATTGAGATGTGGAACTTGTTTGTCCCGTGTTTAGAGTATGCTTCAGTCACTCTACCAAAATCAAACTGCACAGGATGGGACCTTCTCTATTTGAGTGCTTTGATAATTCAACACATTAACTTAGAGTCTGAGATGACTGGTTATTCAGGCTGAGATTTTTTAGGCAGGAATTTTTAGAAAATTCCCGATTTTTAGTTCATCAGGAACAAACAAATCTTATTTAGAGTTTGTCAACCAGCTCCCAACAAGGAGGTGGATTACACAAAAAGCAATGTCTGCAAATAAGCCCAAAATCTGAAAAATAAATTGAAATCCCTTGGATGACTAGTTGAGGCAACTTTGAAAATTCTCTGCAAGTAGCCAGGCTTACAGACCAATAGTATAACAATCCTTGAGGTACCTGCATTGATAACTAGAGACATGATGAGCTGCATTCAAACCGGTAAATCTTGAGGAATGTGATATTTACATGAAGACTTGAAGACCTGTGCTCTAGTAAGGCCACAGCACAGACCTCTGATAGCAGGAGACTGGGGTAAAAAGGTTATGGTGCATGACATGGGTCCTTCCTTTTGCCATTACCCCAGCATGAAGGTGGGCTGTAGCCTTAAAGATACCCAAAGACAGCAGACATCAACTTCAGATTTATGCAAGACACAGTAAGCAGGTTTTGGAGTCAAGGGATCATCTCGTAATAAGTTTGACTTCTAAATGGTATAAAAGACCTATCAAAAATCCTTTGTTTTCACCAAGGAAGAGGAACACAAGAGATGTAGTGAGGACTCAATAATCTTCCCAGTCACACACAAGTGATCCTGGGGACACGTGTGCTGTTGTGCTTGTAAATTTGTGGGTGTGAGGATATAAGTGATTGAAGTCTGTGGAAGAAAGAGCATGAATGGACTGCAGTCAGTTTTCTTTAAAACAAATATCACCCTTACTTCCAAAAGGTCTAGAATTATGTTTTGTTACATTAATTTTCTTCAAGAGCACTAACACATGAGTTATAAATTAGCTGTTGGACTGAAATGATAGGCACTAATGTGACAAGCTGGGGATGGTGCCTAGAGGGTTCTTACAGAGACCAAAGCTAGCTCTGATTTTATTTAATATCCTTAGTGTGATTAGAAAAAAAGAAGATTAGAAACACACTGATGGAATTTGCAGATTATTCTTCCCTGGGAAATGTTCCCATCTTTCACTGGGGACATCATGTTATACAGATGTATAATGTGAAAGGACTAAAGGAGTCTGGGGAGATAGAAATAAAACCATGAGATTGATCTAGGAAAAACATAAGGTACGGAATCTGAAGGAAGGGAGGAAACCCCAGAACAAGGCTATTCAATGGGGATGATGAATCATATCGTCGTCCTTGATGATGCATACATAAACAGTGGACTGAAAGTACTCACTGAAACTTGCTGTCCAACGAATACTTCTTATGCTATATGACTAATGAAATACCATAGCTATCTTACTGATGTGGTGAACAGCAGGAGGGCCATCTAAGCTAGGAAGAAAAAAGTGCTAATTAAGAATTACAAACTTAGGAAAGGAATCTTACTAGTTTTGCATTTTTATTTCAAATAATGGGTAAAAGAAGGGCAGGGAGGATGGATCTAATTTTCACAGGAACATACCACACCAAAGGATCTAATTTCAAAAGCTACATGGAAGCAAAAGGGGGGAAAATATGTAAGGAAGCTTTGAATAAAGGCAAGTGAGAAAAGGGAGTGAGTTTCAACTTTGGACAGAGATAGAGATGAACAAGGAGAAAGAACTGAGTGGCGAGCACTCAGGTCCCAGGGCAATTCCTCTCTAAGAACAAGCATTGCAAAACACTGGTGTGCCCACACCCCCAGCAGTAATTGGGCAAGGATGCTGGTGATGACCAAAAGAACTAGATTCAGCAGACCTAATTGGAGATAGTAATATGTAGATTTCTACTCAGAGATAGCTGTATGAACTGCTTTTCATAGGCAATACAGGGAAGTAAGGGTGAGTCAACCCTCAAAAAGTAGGTGTGTAAAACAGGGCAAAAAAAGAACAGCTGTAGCATGAAAATATGACATAGATAGAGTACCCATGTCATGGAGTAACAAAATGAGTGAAGAAAGCAGCAGCTTGTGATAGAATGTAAAAGTAATTTTAAGATTGGAAAAACTGGAGGAGGAGGAGATCCCTCAGGGAAAGCAATGAAAAACCCATCTGAGACAAAATGATTTGGCATTAGAGGAGAAAGATTCAGTCCTCCACTGTTGAAGCAGTACTACTTGTTGTAAACCACACAGCTGAGCCAGACATTTTGGTGACCATGACTGCGCCATCCAATGGAAGGTTTGCTACACTGGGCTTTGGTTGCTCCTGCCCCAGCCACAGCAGAACAGTCTCAAAGAAACCAACAAAGAAACGAGGTGCTGTCTAGTAGGAACAGTGGGGTGAAAGCACTAGCCTTTGGGGCTAGTAAGTTCATCCAGATCCCCTCAGGAATCTTGGTCCTCTACTCTAAATAAAAAGGAGATGATTCAGTCAAAATGGTCACCTAATCCTGCTATTTTGTGCAATTCACACATGGTTAATATAATGAAAACTGGTGCTGCATTTTCCAGCAAATTTTCTGCTCATTAAAATTATATATTTGAGCAAGTGGAAATGGCAGAGTTCAAGTTTGTTTTCTCTTACTCGTGATTCATCTATAAGTACACAAATAAATTAGGTTGTCTCAGGAGACCATCAGAGCTAGCAGATGCAGTGATTCAAAAAAGTTTCTTAGTCTGGACTAGTGGAGAAAAGAATTGCTAAACAGGGTGATGAGAAGGAGAAATCCAACAAAATATCTAAGTTCTCAGCTAGCAGGAGGTTGCAAACAATAAAAGAGTACTTTTTAAAAATGAACATTGTCTGACACATCCTATATTGTACGACAAAGCTTTAAACAATTGTGACAATAGGCTTTGCTTTGTTAAAAATAACTTGTCCCTGACTTTTCTCTCAAGTACTGCTGGAGTAACTAATGAAGTCAATGCAGTTATATTCCAGCCACATACCCTTCAGACTCCAGCCCTTTGACTCTGCTATGCACATGGATGGAGAGTAAGAAAACCTGCCCTTTTCTGAACAGAAAAATGAAGCACATGATGTGGAAAAGAAATGAGATGTGTCAAGAAATAATTTTAAAGAAACGATTACCAGAATGAAGATAACCTTGAAAGAAACATGTGAATATACTTTATTTAAAAGTATAAAGCTTCCGTGTTGCTCTCTCATACAATCACTTTGAGAGGGACTTTTATCATGTAGGTGCACACCAGAGATGACACTTTTTTTTCTGGTGTTGGATTCAAACACTCAGGTAAAGCTTCAGTCACATCAAGTCAAGTCCCAGACCAGTGATAAAGGCACTTATTTTCCCAGTGCCCCATTAAAATTTTGGCTCCACAAATAACAAGCAAAACCAGCATCTTCCCCTAAGTCCCCACCATAGCCTCCGTTTGTTACACGTTGCATTTCATCATGTGGCTGAGATCCATGCCATCTTCTCACCTTGTCACTTGCCTCTCAGACTGAGATGGAGATTGCGATGTTTATGACCTGGTTTCTAGTTTGTCTGAAAACAGCTGAGTTGAACTAAAGGTGAGTAGCTATCTCATCTGGAGCCAAACCACAAGCTATACATCAGATGTAACTACATTGGGGACGAGTAGATGCCAGAGAGACAGACACAGCTTTCAATGCTCCTTCCCCTCTCCAGCCTGTCTCGGCACACAAAGCCCTCCCAGCACAGCATGTCCCTTCTACTGCACAAATGAGTCTGGAAAAATGTCCATACCTTCTACTTCCAAGATCAGAGGAAGGAGTCCTTTGAGCAACTCATGCAGTCACTGAGCAGCCAAACCAAATTCACAGAATTGTAAGGGTTGGAAGGGACCTCCAGAGATCATTGACTCCAACCCCCGTGCCAAACAGGTCCCCTAGAACAGGTTGCACAGGTAGGCATCCAGACAGGTCTTGAATATGTCCAGAGAAGGAGACTCCACCATCCCCCTGGGCAGCCTGTCCCAGTGCTCTGTCACCCTCACTGTGAAAAAGTTCTTCTGCATGTTGGTGCAGAACTTCCTGTGCTCTAACTTGAGGACATTGCCCTTTGTCCTGTCTCCACAGGCAACTGAAAAGAAGTTGGCCATTTCCTCTGTCTCCCACACTTCAGATATTTATAAACATTAATCAGATCCCCTTTCGGTCTTCTTTCCTCAAGGCTGAACAGCCCCAGTTCATTCAGCCTTTCCTCGTAGGGGAGATGCTTCAGGCCGTTTATCATCTTTGTGGCCCTAAATCTGTCCCCCAGTAAAGGCCCTTACTCTCACGTGCCACTTGATCTTTGACTCCTTTTCTCCCTGGTCCATCAGTTCTGTGGGTTTCTTAAAACAAGTGGACATGCAGCTGGATGTGGAATAGAAATGTACTTTGCAACTGCGTGTCCTTCATGGTCACTAAAGGTTTTTCTGCTAGACTATGTCTTGATCTCCTCAGCTCTCTGGCATGAAACCAAGAGAGAAAATACCCGTACACAAGGGAAAGAGGAGGACTATCAACAGAAAGCAACAGATAAAGTAAGAAGCAAACACGGAGAGAAGAAATTTAATATTGATTTGATTAGTTGCATATAAAGTTAAAGAAAGAAGCAAAAAAGAATGATCATTTTGGCAGTTGCAATGGTAACAACTACGAGGTCTCTACCCTTCCACTATATGCTCATGATTCAGTAGAAGTTGTGTGTGTGCATAAAGATGGGAAGATGTGACAGTGAAGAGGTTTGCCTACCATTCATTTAGATAACTAATCCACAATGCTCTGTTTAAAAGTGATAGTACAGAATAGTCTAGTTCACCAAATAAAATTAAAATATATGTGTTTCATATGCAGGCACTAGAGTTTGTTTTTCAATAAAAGCCCAAAATGCTAAAGGCATTCCAGTTCCCTGTTGAAGACTAATAATTTTACAAGAACATCTTCTAAAGTAAACTTCAATAACGCTATAAAAAAAAGACTGGAAAGAATAAATGTGCTTGGAGGGAACAATGGCTAAAAAGAAAGAAAACACTAGTGATTTTTTATTCAATTATTTTTAAATTGGTAGAAATGTTTTTAAAAATATCCCAAGACCCACATCCTTGGGTCTGGTAAAGCAAAGGCATGCACATTTTTCTAACTGAGCCTTGGAATGCCACCACGGCCCCTGTATCGCAGGTGCTGTATCACAGGTGACCTCACAAGACTCATACACATGTCTCTGGGAAACAAGGGCTATTTCCGGCGCAGAGAAGCACAATTCCTGCCTTTGGCAATGCCTCTGTCTACCCAGAATGGTAATGAATTATTAGTCAGCTCAGTGTAATGATTATCTGGAGGCTTTCTAACGCAATAAAACAGTATGTCTTGACCAAACTCTGTACCGCACAAGAGGTCTGCCATCTAGATCATACGGGTGTCTGTAAGTGCGCATGGGTAGTGTGTAGTATCTATAGCTGTCTCCTGAACTTGGATTCCAGTTGGTTTTGACCTGCCTCCATTCTCACCTGTATGTCTTCGAGGGCAAGAAGATATGCTGTGCTTTGGATACAAACCCCTTAGTAGATAAGAATGAAGACCTTCTCCTACATATAGCAAATGTGGACACTGATTGGCAGAGGAAGGTCAGACACCTTTCAGCACCTGGAAAGCAGTCATAACATTCCTGATGCTAAGTAAGACCCAGTTGATCCTGCTACCATGATAACATGACTGGTGTTCTATCTTCCCTCTGATATATTGTGTAACCGGTGATATGAATAACAGCAGATATTCATATCAGAGGAAAAATTGTGTGTGAACTATTTAGCTTGTGTGATGGAGTCCACTTCTGCCAAACATTTGGTGTTCAGATGTACAGTTTGATGGTGTTTTTCCACAGTTTTCTGCTCCCCGGAAGGAAGCAGACTATTAGGTTTTCTTGTGGGCTTTTAGTGACTCAAAACAGTCTTAAGAATTCAGATAAATTTGGGGGTTTATTTCAATTTGAGATGATTGCAAACTGAAAATTCTCACTCATTGAAGAATTCAATACTTCTGAATCCAGACTATTTATCAAAGCATCAGAAGTTCTGGTAAAATTTCTGTCTCTGAAAAAAAACGTGACATTTGATACTTGCTTTGCTTCTGTATTGAAATGAAGGAAAGAAGTTTTGTAAGAGGGAAAATTCAACTTCTGACAACATCAGACTGTAATCAACAATACAGCTTGGAGATGGGAACCACCTAAGGACCTGGATCATAACACCCCTAAGGAGTTTCAATTAGATTCACTCAAGAGAAAAAAAATATTTTCTGCTGGAAATGATACAGTTAAATCCAGCTTTACACTCACCAGCTTTAATTACAGTATATCTATTGATAACTCTTTATCTAGTTAAATGTAGGTAACTGTAGGAAATATACAATGAAAACATGGAAAGATGAACAAAAGTAGATGAAAGAAAGGGGACATGATTGAAATTCACCCCAGCCATGATCCTTATTTATAGGTTTGACTATGTGAGCAAAGATCCTGATTTTCCAGTAACAGTCACTGCATGTCTAAGTCCCTCCTCCAAACTTCTCGGTCACAGATTCCCCTGAGATGCTAGCCCTAATTTGTCTCCAAACCCACTTCCATAAGTTTATTCAAGGTCCATGATGGTGAGGTACAGGGCCATTTGCCTCCAGCTTCTTCACAAAGCCCTACCATGGGCCTCAAGTGGTGTGAGGAGCCAATATAAGGCTACCGAGTAATATTAACTTTAAGGGAATAACCACTCTCATAAGCTAAAGTGCAGCAAGGCACTGAAGTGCCCTCACATGTCAGAATTTCATGATCAGGGAAAAAAAAAAGCCATTTCAGGGCTCAAAAGAATATAAACTTTCAAACGAGTCTTCATCGAGGGAAGAATGGGAACCTGCTATAAGTACGATGTTTGTCATCCCCTCTCCTCCCCCGAAGCAGCTGCCAAAATAGCATAACTGGAAGCACGTTGGACGTTAAATCATGGTCGATTCAGCAAAGATTACATTGACTGAACTGACTGCATCGTTTTAGGATGGAGCCTGTACATTTACACATCTACAGAAAATGCTTTGTGCTCCACAGGAGGAGGTTGGGTTCTTTTGCTTTTACACGGCATTTCATGTAGATGTGCCTGAGAGCGTTTTCTGTGGTCTATGTAATAGAGGTGTATGGATGTGCATGCTATGTTCTGGCATGTGATCTCTTTCTCCTTTTATAACCATTTTTACAACAAGAGCTGATTAACAGGATTATCCACCAAAACATGCCTCTTGTTTTAAAACCAGAGGAAAGAGACACTGTCGTATTAGAAGAGGAAGAAGTACCTGAAAACAAAGCATTTCTGTGTAGAGGAGGGATCAGAACTGAACCTTATTTTCTAAGTAGCCAAGAAAACAAATCATATAAGAATTCAGACCTCTGACCACCTCTGAAGGGGAAAGCTAATGGAAACAGCACCTCACTGGGGACATTACTGCATATCATCACCTAACAGTGACCCTGAGGGAAATGAAACTGAAGAGAAATGGAGCTGCATGCGAGGGAGGTGGAAGTGTTCTCATTTCTGAATCTGCAGCAGAGGAGTCTAATTGGATATACAGCACAGCAAAATGAATAAATACCGAGGAAAAACACTTTCAAGCTTTGTAAAGGAATGACATGTAGATTGAAAGAAAGGCAATGTCCTGCATTTCTAGCCATTTTTTATAAATACAGGACACATAATAACTTAGAAAAGGAAATTTTAAAGAAGCCCATCAATTCAAGGGGTTCCACATTCAGCAAAGCATTACAACTTGCAAGGAACAGGCCACGGAAAGCCGAGCGTACACATTTCACTGAAGAGTTTCTGCAAAACCCCAAATTTCCCAGAGGTACAAGCATTTCAGAGAGCTTTTTTCTTTCTTCCAAAGTGGTTGGTCATGTAATTCAAAATTTTCCCAGGCATGAAGATCCCGCAGCCCACATAGTACTGGTGGCATTTGAACTGCTCTGTGCTATAGCAGCTGTAAGGCTGGTACCTGTATGTAAGCTGTCCCACAGCCTCTGCCATTGAAGCCAGCTCTTGCCAGTACACTGCCAGTGCTGACCAGCTTCTGAAAGTGGGGTAGGAAAAAGAGGAGGGGGAAAAAAAAATAAAAAAAAAAAAAAGCAGTGTGACTGGAGAAAGATTAGGATCTTCTGGTTGGCATCCTAGTCCTGGGGAAGGGTTGATGAGAGTCCGGGGAGCTGGAGGTGGGACGGGCAGAGGTGTAGGGCTGGTACGAAGTCAGTGTCAGGAGTCCTGGCTGCAGCTGCCACCCAAAGCTCCTGCTGCCATCCCCACCAGCAGCAAGGGTTGCTGTAGCAGGCAGTACCCAAAGCAAGATCTGTTTGGAAACCCCTGCTTCATGTAATATGTATTTCTATTTGATGTTTCCAGGCTGCATTCAGGACAAAGCTTTTTTTACTGAAAAAGCACCAAAATGCAATAATGAAAAGGAAGCACTCTTTGATAGGTTTTGCAGTGCAAGCTGTAAAGGCTCTAAGTACCAGAGACTCTTCCCACTGAATTTAAATGCAATCCTTATTTCTCACTCCAGGGGAGTCCTGGGCCACAGGTGGCAAAGTGGCAGGACAGACCCCTGCATGCAGGTGATGGCAGAGTGTACATGCTGCTGAGGCACAGCCTGCAGCCCTTTTTTCCAGCCCCACAAGGAGAGACTGTGGAGCTGCTGGGTTCCCCCACCCCGTGTCCGTGTGTCTGTGTGTGTCTCGTCCCCCCCAGTGTTTTTCATCTCCATTTGTTTTTTTAGCTGCTCTGTACCCGCTGCAGGCACAGGAACCACTGGGGGCTTCATTCGCCTGCAGCATCGAGCTACTCTATCCCTGCATCTACCTTATAACAGAAATCATCCCTCTCAGCCTTGACAGTGAACTATGCTGGCTGTGCACCGTGGCCAGATAGGCAGTTGGTGGATTTGCCTCCAAACACGTTTCTAGAAGGGCACACTGATGACGTTGGACCCATCTATTTCCCACATGATGATGAACTAAATCTTTGCCTGTTACACTGTCTCCTAGTGGGCATAAAATTCTTCCTTCTCTCACCCTAAGACCACCAATATTCAGAGTGTTTTGAGATCCTCCAGGGAAGATGGGATGGAAGTGTCAATTTTATTCACCAATAAAGCTGGTATCTTACAGCCAGACAAATCTGTGCTGTTGTCCCTGCCTTTTGACAAGTTCCCAGGGCATGTAGGACCTACAGCTGGCACCCCTGTGGGGTAGCAGAGCCAACACAGTGAGTATTGTACATAGATGGCAAAATGTCTTTCCTCCTTGGACCTGTGTTAAGTGCTCACTAAATGAGTTTGACTCCACAGACTCAAGGACAGCCAGCTCAGGTTGCTTCCTCCAATACTAATACGTAAACAAGTTACTCACTTGTTTTTTTCAGTTAATGTTATTCAGAGACAGTAAAATGCTGTAGAGTATTCATTCTGGTTCTAGTTGTGGAAACGGAGCATGTATAATTACCAATGTGGGTAGCAGTCCATCTCACAGCCTTACTTATGCCAGTGAAGGATATTATCTCATTGTATCAGCTTAGCAGTCTTCTTTCCCTGGAATTTGAAATAAGCAAGGCACATAAAGGAATGATGAAACAACTAATTATAAGGGAAATTATTTTAAAAACTGCACAGTAGTCAAAATCCATTAATGGACTATTTTACATCATTAAACTACTTCCAAGAAAGTATCTAGGCTTTTTCAGCATAAACATTTCTACATGGAAAATGTAACTTGAACCTAACTCTATGGTTAGCTATTTTTTGAATGAGTATAATATGTGCTTTCATTTATGACAGGGCAAAGATGAGTGAAATTTTTAACTTCGTTATGTCTATCATCCAAAGTAATTTAGAAGATAGTCCTGCTACATGGAGACTCTTCTGCACTAGAATGTTAATAATGACTAATGTCTGGGGAAATAGAAAATAGAGCTGCTAGAAAGGACTTGTTTTAGCGCATGTTTTAGGATTTTTATTTGAATAGAAAGTGCTGTTCTAATTCAAAGGTAGGATACTTTTGGACCTTCAGAAACTTCTTAGGTGCATTTGTTAGGTTACAATACAAATAGGCTTTGGTTTGTTTTTCTGGTCCTTCAACCCAACAGAACCTCAAGCTGAACTTCATTCTTTCCTTCTTGTTGATCAACTCCAGGAAGAAAGGTTCTACAAGGCTGAGTCACAGAATCACAGAATCACAGAATTGTGGGGGTTGGAAGGGACCTCGAGAGATCATCAGGTCCAACCCCCTGCCAAAGCAGGCTCCCTAGGACATATGACTCAGATAGGCGTCCAGACGGGTCTTGAATATCTCCAGAGAAGGAGACCCCACCACCTCCCTGAGCAGCCTGTCCCAGGGCTCCGTCACCCTCACTGTGTAAAAGTTCTTCCACATGTTGGTGTGGAACTTTCTGTGCTCCAACTTGCAGCCATTGCCCCTTGTCCTGTCTCCACAGACCACTGAAAAGGGGCTGGCTGATTCCCCCTGCATCCCCTGCTTAAGATATTTATAAACATTAATTAGGTGCCCCCTTAGTCTTCTCTTCTCAAGGCTGAACAGTCCCAACCTACTCAGCCTTTGCTCGTAGGGGAGATGCTCCAGGCCCTTAATCATCTTCGTAGCCCTTCTTTGGACTCTTTCCAGGAGATCCCTGTCCTTTTTATACCAAGGCGCCCAGAACTGGACACAATACTCCAGGTGGGGCCTGACCAGGGCAGGGTAGAGGGGGAGGATCACCTCCTTTGACCTGCTGGCCACACTCCTCCTGGTGCACCCCAGGATCCCATTGGCTCTCTTAGCCACCAGGGCACACTGCTGGCTCATGGCCAACCTGTCATCCACCAGGACCCCCAGGTCCTTCTCCACAGAGTCCATCTACGAAACACTTTGGTCAGCACTCAGTTGCAAGTGGAACCATGCTGCTCATAAGAGTGGATGAAAAGTTGCTTTCCAACTGGGTCCTTTCTTTGCCAGGTGACTGGTTCTTCTTGGGAGAAAGAAAAATGAAACATTTTTATGAACCCTTTGCTTCACCTTCACTGGCAAAGAAAACATCCTAGCAGATCCCATATGCTGCACTTTACAGCTCATATAAACAAACATATTCAACAGAGTTAATTTCAGAGAGTGAAAATGCCAGTGTTTGGGCAAGGATATAGGATATATGCAGTACAGAGATGCAGAGACACCCACTGGTCCCAGTAGCAATTCAGTATAACAAACAGTTACGTAGTACATTCCTACCTGGTGAATTACATCCTTTCTTTCATAAACAGAGGGACTCTGCTTCTACAGCTATGTGTCACAGTACAGGTGCCACTGGTGCTGGAATAAGAGAACTCCATATGCTAGTTTTACAGCACTCTGAAAGATACAGTACTGCAGGGTTGGCCAGCTGACGGAGCCTCACCTGGCCTCCAGGACATCTGACCCATCGCCTATAGAGGCAATGAGAACTGCTGTCAGAGGAGTCAGACTCCTTCTGTGGCACAAGGTCTTGTGGTCCAAACAAAGCTTCTCTGCCATGTACGCCATGCACACCATGCATCCGTCCTACTGTACAATGAACTTCTGAGACCCTATTTGCAGCAAGAAACACTTGAAAGAGTGGTACCTAGAAACCGAACAACCTGAAACTGATAAGTGAACTGAACTCTTTCCTGACAAGAGGAATGCACCTGTTACATCAGCACCCTGGGCCATATATATGTCAGTAGCTGGTTAACAAAACCCAGGCCTGGAAACAATACTGCAGAGTGTATAGCTTTGTTAATGGGTTTGGTAGCAGGACCAATAAAGTTCATTGTTGAGTTTCCCTACAAATGGCTTCCTTTGTGCTGCAGCTTTTTACGTCAGCTTTTAACTAGACCTACCAGTTGTACTAGCCAGACTGAGGGCATGATCTTCCCAGAGACTCTGGTTCCCATGAAGTGAAAAGGAGACTTCTGAAACATCCCTAGAATTGCCCTTGGGCTTCTGAAATGGTCCTCCTTGCCTAGGAAACCTCTGTGTCCTCTCTCCCAGGAAAGGAACAGAAGAAAATAGAGGCAGAGTGAATTCTGATTTTTTTTTTTTAAGACTCAGGGGTAAAGTTGACTTTAAGGCTCACATGAAAAATAAATCCACCTGCCACTCACTGTGGATAGCTGCATCAGTCTGGCCCTACCTGGCCAGCTCACTGACTCATCTCAGCTCTACCTATGGGGACTTCAGCCCTCCATGGGACATCAGATTCTCTCCCAATACTCAGAGAACAACATGGGATAACCAGGCTTCCCTTGCACAGAGGGACTGAGCTCAGTCCTTAGGGAACATACTCATGGGCTACAGGCTCAGGGGGTAGAAAGAAGATGGGGGAGGGGAAGAGTCACTCCCAACAGGCAGTTTTTGAGTGAGAATCTTTTGTGTATGCGACCATGAACTGTCAAGGGCACAATTTGAAACTGTTTGCCTGTGCTGCTCAGAAGTGAACTTTTGGAGTGGGCTCCTCTTGATCCAGGAACAGGAAGAATTGTAGATACTTTCCTGCTCAGAGGCCAAGCTATATCTATAGGAGGATGCTGAGCAAAAGCTGCATTAACATTAAAAGATCTTCCCTCTAGATATGGAGCAAAACACGGTGGAGGGACGAACATCCACGTAATTACATCGGTCTCCTACGAGGACGAATGAGTAAAATTCCATTTCGTTTTTTCATTTATTTCTTCCTATCCTGGTTAGGGAGAAATTTCAACAGCAGCAGCAGCAGGTCAGCAGAGCCAGGAGCGCTCCATCCCCCGCGGCCCAGCGCTGCACTTCCCCCAGAGGCCAGCGGAGGCTGCTGTGGGTCGCCTCACCCCGAGGGCCTGCGGCGGTCCGGCCCCGGCGCCTCCCTCCGCGGGCACGGCTGGCAGCTGGAGACACTGGAACACAAATGCAGCAACCCATCTTGCAGTGATTGCTCTTGCCAATGGGAAAAAAAAAAAACAACAAAACCCAAAACAAATAATAAGAAGAAAATAAGTAAAAAGAGCCTACCAAGGGCACCGCGGCACAGTGGCACCTTCCTTCCGAATTAAAGCTTTTGGGGGAACTCAGACCAAGTCACAGACTGGGGTTACAGAAGGAAATCAGAGAAGGATTTAGGGGTAACGACCGGAGCACTCAGGCATTCTAAAGTCAGCGACGACTGCGAACAGATCCGCCTAGGCTGCCATAGACATGCCGGCGGATGCTCCGGCCTTCGGCTGGGTGGCCCTGCCCGGTACCTTGGGGCAATGAGGAAGGTGCGGGGCTCTTTGCAGCCCTTCTGTAACTTGCCCTCGAGTTTTGCTGTGAAAACAAAAGCAAAGCAAACAATTCCCTTACCACCACCACCCCGCTCCCCCCCCACCCCCGGCCCGAAAATAAAGCTCGGGCACCACCCGGGCTGCTCGAAAGGGCTCCATTGTCGTTTTTAAATGAGCTATCTTTGCAACCGCTCGCCCCTCCCCGAGCCAGCGGGGAGCCGCCCGTATCCCTGGAAGCGAGAGGTAGCGGGGAACAAAAGGCAAACTCCGAAGTGACATTGAAAATAAAAGGGAGCTTTGGTTACCCCCAGGGAAAGGTCGAGGGGGAAAGGTCGCCTTCCCGCCAGCGCACGTACTCCCGGCGGGCGCGGGGGAGCGCCTCCGGGCCCAGCCCCGGCCGGCGGCCGTGCGCCGTCCGCGCAGCCCCGAGGGCGCGGGAGTGCACGGAGCCTCCTCCCCGCAGCGCGCCCAGGGCAGGCTGCAGCAACCCCAGCCCCTCGACGGGGCATCCCGGCGGCAATGGGGAGCTCCAAGACTAAACCAGCCTGCAGTGGGCAAGGCGCCCCTTCCCCGCCCGCCGCCGCAGGCCACGCTGGAACCGGCTGGCTGCGGTAAACCAAGCCGTTGGTGCCGACTCCCAGCCCGCCCTCCCCGTTCCGCACCCACAGGCACACGAGTGTCCGTTGGCTCCGCGTCAAGCCCCACCCGGGAGCCGAGAGCCCCTTTTCCCGGCGCCGACGCGGCCGCGGACCTGGCGGCAGCGCTGCCAGGGCAGGAGCCGCCCTGAGCCCCGCCGGAGCCCACGGGGAGGGCGAGGGAAGGGACGGGGTGGGAGGAGGGGGCGAAGTGACCCACTTAAAAGTTGAGTTCCTTTTTGAAACACTTAGAGATGACAGGGTTGAGGACTATGAATGTATGCGTAAATATATACTCATGCGTACGCAGTACCGGAGGTATGCACCCCACACACGTTGTTTGTATGTGTGTGTGTGGAGGCATGTCTGCGTATACACACAGAAGCACTAACTCCTAAGCCATCTAATGTTATACTGATAACTGTAACTAAAACCATAAATAGATCGATCCCGGCAGGATTCTGTTTGTAGGTCTGTACCTATAAAAAGTATTTACGGGTGTATTTATATCTATGTAATCCACGTCTATATTTTTAACTATGTCTATGGAACAACTTTTCGCAAATCTGTCTGAACAACCACCTTCTAGAAATCCTCCGCAGAAATTACCTCTGTCTTGGGTGCATCTGAGATGCGTCGGGGCAATCATAGGTCTTGTGTGTGCTCTGACACTGCAGTGGCAGTGATAGTCTAGTGACATTAGGGAAGACATATGCGGAGGACGTTATGTTAATTGCTAGTAATAACGGTGCCAGTCATCTACATCGGCATGAGTATCCACTCCAGGCTACCGGGGCATCCATGCCTACAAACAGCCCCTTCTCCCGGGTCCCCACGCGGGGCAGCCGCGGAGGGGCGCGGCGTGGCCGCCGGGCCGAGGCGTGCCCCAGAGCCCCGCCGCCCCCTCCCTGGCACGGCGGCTCCGGGAGCCCTGCCCTGGCACCCCGTACCTGGCCCCACCCTGGCCCTCTTGTCCGGGAACGGCCCGGCAAAAGGAAAAGCCGGGGGGTGGGGGGTATCGGAGGATTAGGGCAGGAAGGCTCAGCCGACCGCCAGGAATTGGGGAAGGAAGTAGAGAGCTGCGTGGAGGCAGCTCTTCCCTCGCACAGAGCCTTGCGAGTCGGGCCGCGGGGGTCTGGTGGCGAAGGTGCCCCGACAAGTCCCAGATGCGAGATGCTCCACGCCCTGGGCAGCTGGAGGAGCAACTGTGCGTGCGCTGCGGAGGGGTGAGGATTTTCGCGTTAGCCTTTGGCGATTTCACTTCTTTCCTTAGATTCCCACGCCAGGGTACCAGGGAAAGAGATTTAGACCTGTGTAGTGCAGTGTTTCTCCCACTGTAACGAGATAGCCAGGGCAAAGGGGGTGGGGGAGTGGGGTGGTTCCCATGGTGGGGAATAGCCCCCATGAGCCACAGGGAAAGGGAGGGGGCGTCCCACGGAAGGGAATGGTCCCCATGAGCCATAGCAAGTGTTTTTTCGCCACGACCGCCCAGTGTCTAGGGAGCACTCGCGGGAAGCGTGCCTTGGTAGGACTCCTGCCCTACACACCCAAGCATGTGCTTTCCAGGCAGGGAGCGGCTCCCAGCGCCCTGCCCGCTCCCGGCGGTGACAGAGACGCAGGTCCGCCCTACTCGGTCACTGCGGAAACCTCTGCTGCGTTCCCTCTCGCCGTGAGCTCTGGGCATGGTGTGTGGGCATATCTTCCATTTTTGGGTATGGGGGGGAAGTGGGGAGGGTCGGGGAGGGTGTATCACACCGACATACAGAAGAAAGCAGTGGTGAAGTTTTTATGAGCTCTCTGAGTCGAGAGGGGAGAGTTAAGGGGAGCTGTCTCGGCTGTGCGAGGTATCGCTCTCCTATCCCTTTGTGAGGGCAATTTAAATCTCCCCGTGGGTGAGTTAGGGTTGTAATGACGACCAGGACAGAGGAAGGAGTCCCGTCCCAGCTCTGCTCTTGCCCCCTTCAACTCGGACTCTTCCAGGAGCGGCTGGCCCCGCCGCAGAGTTCACCGAGCCCTGCTCCCACGGCAGGGCGGTTGCGGGCAGGGCTGCGGGCAGGGCCGCCCCTCCGAGGCTGAGAGCTGGGGCGGCAGGACAGGGAGGGGATGTCTCGGCTTAGTGAGGCACGCACCCGGGAGCCGGCCCATGGGGAGCGCCTCGTTTCTTTGTATCAAAAAGTTGCGTCTGGAAAGTGTCTCTCTGGTTGAGAAAGGATTTGCCTGCGGGTTGCGTGCGACCCTTCCCCTCTCCCCGCCGAGTTTAGGTGCCCCGAGGGTTTCAGCCAGCCGAGCCGGCCGCTCACACATAAGCACATGCTTAGGATGAATCGGGGCCGCGCTCCTACGTGGGCTCCTTTTGCGGAGGAACGGCGCGGAGCCACCGCGGGAGCTGGAATTGTCTAAAGGAGGGGAAAAGCAATTTGGGGCAAGGAGCCGAGCTAGGCGCCGGACCAGGCAGAAATGCCACTCCGCGTGTCCTGCCCGGCTAAATGGGTGGCAAGGCAGAGCCATAAGCCCTTCAAATGTGCTCGGGCTGGCCGAGCACATTTGATTCCCCTTGGGGAGGCACAGCAGCTCGTATGAAAAAGACATTGTTGTCTTTGGAGAGCCTTGTGCGCACTTTCAAAAGCTGATCCTTGAGTTCCCAGCCCCCGCAATCCAGTTGACGAGGAAACGCGCTGCGGTCTTGGTGGCACAGTTTCCATTGGGATTGGCACCGTTTGATTGACAAAGTCTCACATTCTTCCACCTCTCGAGTGTTATCAAACGGATTGTGTGGGGTCAGAAGCTATTGAAGGGACGTCCGTGTAGCCGCATTCTGCAAACACGGGGTGAAGACCGTGCCTTTCTCATGAAAATGCTTCCACCAGGCAAAACGCATCTCATCTTCCCTGCTATCCTCCTTAGCATTTCCTTTTAACTCGAGCGTTTTACTAAGCAGCATCACCAGGTAAACGAACACATCACTAGAGGCAGCCTAGGCAGGACCCTACCGGGGCGGCCACCCTTCCCGGGGGCTGCGGGGAGCCAGCTCTGGCAGACTAAACTTGGGTGGAGGGTTTGAAAGTGATGGGTGAGCGGACGGGACAGGGCAGCATCGAAGAAGCTTTCTCGCCACTTGTCCGCGGTTTGACTCTCCCCGTTATAGTTTATTTGGGGCGGGAAAGAAGGAGCTGAGGCTGACCTGCTTCCCTTGCACTAGGTCGATCTAGAGGGGCTCAAAAGTGCTGTCGGGACCTTGCGAGGTGTAGCTGTTCCTGAACGCGCGTCGGTGTATTTCTAAAGAAGCAGCCAGATGTAGGAAGAGTTTAGACCCGCTCCACAGCGAAAGGGGAACGAACTCTGGCACTAACTTCCCTTTACGCGATCCAGCTCAGAGTCAAGGGTCCACTCGCTGGGGTTAATATAATTGAGCGATGTTTCAGAGGCGATTTAACCTGCGCTCCTTCGAGCGGGAGGATAAATCAGCTCGCCCAGTTGCAGCCGGCGGTGGAAGGGGTCGTTCCGGCGGCGCCCCGGGGAAGGCGCAGGGCGGGCGGCGGGAAGACTCGTCCGGCCCCGCTCCCCGCCGGCTGAGCTGACTCTGGGGCCTCCCCATCTGCCCCACCTCGCACTCCCTGGAGAGAGACGGTGTCGCTGGTCCTGTCCCACAAATTGCGCGGTCAGTCCCTGTCGTTCGTCTCTTGATTTGAGACGACTTGCAGTGTCATTTCGGCGGATCCTGTGTTTTTTGGGTTGGTTTGGGTTTTTTTGGTTGGGTTGTTGGTTTGGCTGGGTCGTCCCCCCTCCCCCTCCTTTTTAAGGCTAATAAAACAGGCACGGAGCTGATGTGCTTGAGAAATCGGGGGGGGGGGGGGGGAGGGGGGAGAAAGGGGGGACGACGGGAGGATGGACACGCCAAAAATCAAGCAAAACACAACAAACTTCTAAGCCAAGGCCGAGTGTTGCTCTCTCTGTACGAATAAAACCAAAGACCGTACTGAAAAACACGCAGAAAAAGGTGGGGAAAAAAGGGGGAGGTCGGGTGGGGGGAGAAAAATGTTCCAGGGACCTGGAAAGACAAGATCTAAAGATCTGGAAAGAAAAGGGGGGGGGGGGAAGAAAAAAACCAAACGTAAAAGCAGCCGCCTTTCTATCCCCAAGTTGCCCTTCCCTGCCTTTGGTGACCCAGTAGACTCACAAGCAGCCCACTTCGGGGTATTCAGCCTTGAGGGAGCTGGTGCCGAAAGAGACAGCTGAGATGATGTAGGAGAGCTGGAGGCCTGATTGAAGGAAAGTTCCCCCGATTATATTTGTGTGGAAAAGCTCACCTCTTGCAGAGCTCTAAAGTGTAATCAAGGCTGAGGCTTACACTTGAAGGATGTTAACTCTCATACGGGAACCTACTTTCTCCTAAACGGTTTCTTGCCTAGTGAATGAGAGCCTCCCAATTGAAGCAAAATGATCCTTATGTACTAATATCAAGCACAGTCACAAAGCGACCGGCTATTTATGCTGCCACTTTAGACAAAGATATTTAGTTATTCCCGGGTAGCAAGTGCACTTTTGCATTTTTAAGCACGAACCAGCCGAGCACAAACATATTTACAAGTGCAATTACTAAATAGTTACTTGACACTTCAAAGTCACTAGGTTAACTGTATCTTCGCTGTAATTTTCTTAATATTCAGGTAATCGCTGTACTAAATTGGGTTTGCCAGGGACATAGGCCCGGCTGTGAGACACTCGGGGGAGCTTTCTCTCTTCCGACCAGGAACACCCCGAAATATAAGCTTTGGAGTCACTGGACAACTTGGGAGATTTCTTCAAAGACCCGAGTGACATTAGCTGCTGGCTGCATCTACGTGTGTGTGGCTGTGAATGGGCTCGCTTTTGTTTTCACACCGGATCCGGGAACAGATCCGAAAGTGCCAGAAATTGCAGTTTATTCGAAACTGCAGGGAATTCATTGGCAAGGTGGTGTAGCAGATGACCTGAGAGGTCTTCTCCATCCAGCTCCCGTGCTGTATAAATAACCTTAGAAAGCAGCTCTTCAGGTTCAGAGGGACCATGACAGCCTGTCACAGTCTTTGAGAGTAACGAGCGACATTTTGCGCTAACCTATTTTCCAGCAGCCCCTCACCCTAGGCAATTAAATTTCTGGATTACTGCTTGTTTTTGCAAACTTGAATCTTCTACTTCCCCCTAAGGTTTATTATTTAAAAAAAAAAAAAAAAAAAAAGGAAAAAAGCCCTTGGTGAACGGAACTTATGATTTTAGGGAGACAAAAGACCCCTCGCACTGGGATCTCACACTAGGGGGTCTTAGCAGACATAGAGAAGGTTCCCGAGATGTTAAATCCCAAGTACTGTTCAGCCACCAGCCGGCCGGAGTTCCTGACAAGCCGGTGCGGGGAGTGCGGAGCGCTGGGAGCGGTGGCCCAGAGCAAAACGGAGAGCTGCCCTCCCGGCAGCGGGGCTCCTTCCAGACCAAACTTACTGGGGGGAGAGGAGGGACTCAGTCGTTTTGCACACCGGCATTCAGTTCCGTCTCCCCAGCTCTCACAAAGGCTGGGCTGACAGGCTTGCCACCCGGGAGCTGATTTTAAATCCTTTCACCCAGTCAAATGGGGGTCTTTTCGTCTTGCCTTCCATTTCTCATCCACGATATTGCCACCCCCGAGAAAAATAAAATGAGTTGTGCTCACGGGGTCTCTCTCTCTTTCCCTCTCTCTCTCTCGCTCTCTCTCTCTCTCTCTCTCTCTTTTTTTTAAGACATTAAAAAAAAATCCTGACAAGTAAAACTTAAAGGTGTTTACCTTGTCATCAGCATGTAAGCTAATTATCTTGGGCAAGATGTAGGCTTCTATTGTCTTGTTGCTTTAGTGCCTATGCCCCGCCTCTGGTGGCAGCCTAAAACCTGGCGTCTGGCTAAAACAAACGAAAGGCAGCCCTGAGCCTCCACTCAATCCAATTAAGGCGGACTTCGTCCACTCGGTTACGTGTACATCCAACAAGATCGGCGTTAAGGCAACACCAGAATATTTGGCAAAAAAAAAAAAAAAAAAGATTTGCCTCCCCTTCCTTTTTTTTTTTTTTTTTTTTCCCCAGCCGCCGAATCATGTCGATGAGCCCAAAGCATACGACTCCTTTCTCAGTGTCTGACATCTTGAGTCCTTTGGAGGAAAGCTACAAGAAAGTGGGCATGGAGGGCAGTAACTTGGGGGCTCCCTTGTCAGCCTACAGACAGTCTCAGGTTTCTCAGCCGGCCATGCAGCAGCACCCCATGGGCCACAACGGAACAGTGACTGCCGCCTACCATATGACAGCGGCAGGGGTCCCCCAGCTCTCCCATGCTACGATGGGGGGCTACTGCAATGGGAACCTGGGCAACATGAGCGAACTCCCGCCTTACCAGGACACCATGCGGAACAGCGCTTCTGCGACAGGATGGTACGGCACCAACCCGGACCCCCGCTTCTCCTCAAGTAAGTCACACCGGGGCTGGGGGGCCGGCGGGGGGTGGCCGTGCACCTGCCCCGCCGCACCGCGGGCAACGGGCGCCGGGGGCTCCGCGCCAGGGCAAAAGTCGGTCCAAATCCCAGTCGCCCCCCCTCCGCCCCCCAATTCCTCCTCCTGCCCGAGGATCGTGCCCGGTCCCTCCTCCCCCGGCTGGTTTCGTCTCAGCCTCGCGGGGCTGCTTTTGCCGGGGTAACGGGGTGGGAAACCCCGCGGCGGCGGGCAGCGGGAGCCCGGGGTTCGCCGTCCAGCGGGGCTGTAGAGGCGCGGCCCGGCAGCTCTAAAGGGCGGCGGAGGTACTCGTCCGCCCGCGCGCCTCTCGGCACCGGGCGGGCAAGGTGGAGGCGGCAGGCGGGGGGGACGGTGGAGAAGCCGGAGCCGCAGGAACCGCGTCCCGGGAAGCGCGGGGGGGGGAGCGGGAGAGTCCGCCCCGGCTGGCGCCGGCAGAGCCCCTGGCCCCGTCCGCTCTCGGCGCGTTGTCACATCAGGTACTTGCTCGGGTGTCACCCCCGGGCAGGGCGAGGGACGAGCGGTCGTCTTTATTCTCCGGGACTGGACCGGGCGAGAAGGGGTCCCGGTGCCCGCCGCTCTCCCTTGGGGACGCGAGTCGGGTCGTTGTTCGGGAGCGGGGGCGCCTCGAGGCCCCGGCCGGGGCTGGGCTGCCGGGGGCTGAGGGGTACCGCCGGGGGCGAGCGGTGGCGGGAGCCGCGCCAGCGCGGAGCCCCGCTCGGGCCGAGCCGAGCCGCCTAAACCGTGCCGCCTTCTCCCTTGCAGTCTCCCGCTTCATGGCGCCGTCCTCGGGCATGAACATGGGCGGCATGGGCAGCCTCGGCTCTCTGGGAGACGTGAGCAAGAGCATGGCCCCGCTCCAGAGCACACCGCGGAGGAAACGGAGGGTCCTTTTTTCCCAGGCCCAGGTTTACGAGCTGGAGAGACGTTTCAAGCAGCAGAAATACCTCTCCGCCCCGGAGAGGGAACATTTAGCCAGCATGATACATCTCACCCCGACTCAGGTCAAAATCTGGTTCCAAAACCACCGCTACAAGATGAAACGCCAGGCCAAAGACAAGGCTGCGCAGCAGCAGATGCAACAGGAGAACGGCTCTTGCCAGCAGCAGCAGTCTCCCAGAAGGGTGGCCGTGCCAGTGCTTGTAAAGGATGGCAAGCCCTGCCAAGCAGGCTCCAACACACCCACAGCAGCTATCCAGAGCCATCAGCAGCAGGCAGCTACAACGATCACGGTGGCTACCAATGGCAACAGCCTCGGACAGCATCAGAGCCACCAGACAAACAGTGCGGGGCAGTCTCCAGACATGGGACAGCACTCGGCCAGCCCTTCCTCTCTGCAGAGCCAAGTCTCCAGTTTGTCTCACCTAAACTCTTCTACTTCTGACTATGGCACTGCCATGTCTTGCTCCACCTTGCTATACGGTAGGACCTGGTGAAAGGATTAAACAAAGCAAAAGAAAAAAAAAGGAAAAAAGAAAAAAAAGCGCGCAGATTTTCCCAGTTACACAAATCTCTGTCCTGTACAAACTACTGGGTGTTTTTTTTTTCCTTTTTTTTTTTTTTTCTTTTCTTTCTATTTTTTTTTAACGCTCCCTGCCCCTTCCTCCCGTTTTACTGAGTGGTTCTCTGAGAACCTCTAAGATAGAGAAGGACTTTATTTTTTTGTTCGGTTTTGTTGTCACTCTTGATGGTATTGGGTCCTTTTTTCTTTTTTCTTTTTTTTTTCCCAAGGTGGTTGTATGGGGTGTTAAAAAAAACATAATCTGACTAATAACCACGGAGCAGTCTGCAGAAAGGGGACCATCGTTAGGCATGGTCCGAAGGCTTGGATTTCAAATGCACACTTTGCCAGCGTCTAGGACTTGCATGTAAATATAGAGATTTTGGGGGATGGGGTGGTTTTCCCCCAAAAAAAAAAAACCCAAACCCAACACATTCGCGTCACCCAGACACAAGAAGCAGCTTCCCCCCTCCCCCGGTCTCCTCTCCCAGCCCCGCCGCCAGGGCCAGCGGATGGAGACGTGGAGTCATCAAAGGCTTGGCTTTTATTTTCCTTCTTACGTTTGATGTGAACCTGTAGCTGTATAATGCTGTCAAAAGTTGGACTAAACCCATAGTTTTTAGTAGCCTGTATATTTTGTTGTAAAAAGAAAAAAAAAATACAATCAACCAAACCAACCCCCACCTTTTTTATGGACACTGATCTCCCCGTCGTAAATCCTCTGGCAGTTTGTTATTTGCGCACGCCGCCTTTTCCTGTTGTAACTTATGTAGATATTTGGCTTAAATATAGTTCCTAAGAAGCTTCTAATAAATTATACACATTACGAATATTCTTTTTTAAAAAATTATTATTGCCTTTTGGTTCCCTTTCCCGCACTCCCGACCCTCCTTTCCCGCATATCCTTTTTTTTTTTTTAAACTTTTTAGGTTTTTTTTTATTTTAAATGGAAAATCAACTAGGGATACTGCCAAACATGCTGCCCCTCCCAGGGTCCAGACCCCGGTTCCCAGGGGTAGAGCTGCGTCCGAGAGTTAACGGGATATGGGAGCAGTCCTCAGCGTGCAAAAGTGACATGCGAACGCGTGGGATTCACAAACTCGAGCGCAAAGGAATCGAGTCCAAATTCATTCATTAGCTTGATTATTGGTGTGTGTGTGTGTGTGTGTGTGTGTGTGACCTCAGAGACTTCTTGCTAGAGAAAGCAAATTATTCCGGGAGTAAAAATTCAAATAACAAAGGCACGGAGGAGAAAGAAGGTAAAAGCCTAACGCCAATAGAAACAAATTCAAGAAGAATCTGCTGACAGTATACAACATGCGGCTGATTTAAAGACCGTACAGTTTTAATACCTTGTAAAAAAAAAAAAAAAAAAAAGGTAATAATTTCTACCAGGTTTTCCAATGTACTTGTATTTTAAGGGAAGTACAGTCACCGTATTTATAATCAAAATAAAAACATAGTTTATTGTGTACGACACGTAGTTTGAATTAACTTTCTTTATCAGAGTGCATTTAATTTTCTACGTGTTGCCACCCCCGCCAGCGCACACGCGCACACGCGACCGCGCAGGTTCTCCTGCGCCCCTCCGCCTCCTTACCCGGGCGAGAGGTTACCCGCAGGCTGCATCTCAGCCCGGCGTAGGTTTGTCTGCAGTGGTTGGGAAGCTCGTAAAGAAGGGAGGTGAGAAGTAAGTGCGTGTGCGCGCACGTGTGGGTGCGCGGGGGTGCGCGGATCGCGCGCCTGGCTGAGACGCCGAGGGGCTGCTGTAGGAAGGCAAATATTTTGGGTAACACGAGGCGTTTAGATACTAACTCTGCTGTAAATACATAAAGCACATCAAGCTGGGCAGCATCGTATCGGACAAGCCCGAAATAAGGAGATGTTAATTCGCTCTTTCGGGTCCCAAACATCCCCCTTGTCAGTGTAACAAAATAAGAAGTCCCCCATCCTAAGAGACCTCGTAGTGTGTTTTCGGTTTCGGGTTTCTTGGTTTAATTTTGGCTTTTTGTGTGTGTGTGTGTGTGTGTTTGGGTTTTTTTTTCCTCCACACCCCCTCAGTGAAACCACGGAAGCGAATCGCAGTCACTGAAAGATCTCTGAATTACAGAGGTGTTCTGAAACGCTCGGGTTTATTTTATTTTTTTTTTTAATAAGAAAAAGAAAGCAGTTTGCCCAGGATCGAAATAACCCAGCCTCCAGTTTAAGTAGCGGCTTTCGAAAGCTCCAGTCTTTTATTTATCCAAGATAGTCAGTGTTACTCGAACACCAAGTGCTAGTTTGGATGTAGAAAAAGCGAGGGGGGGGGGGTGTGTGGGGGGGTGGGGTGGGTTGGAAAGATTATCGGATTCTTTCTGCCTCTCCTCCCCCCCCCCCCCATGTTAACTAGAGAACATCACGTGTGTCAACAGGAATTTCGAGACTTTTCATTCTTTATATTATGTCCTGCTTTATACAGAGACGTTCTCAACTATCCCAAAGAAATTCCCCCCCACACCCCGGCAGAATATTCGTTTCAGATCTATAACATCACGTTAAGCCTGGCAGAGGGGTGGGTTTGGGGGGGAGGTGTCTGGAGCTTAGTGCTGTTATTTCTGCTAAAAGAAACAAGTGTTGATAATTCCTAGTCCGTGGCACAGGGCTGGCAGCTCCCTCGAAGGGAGCCAGGGCAGGGTTAACTCTATGGATATTTTAAAATTAGGGTTAGTTTCTCCCGGAGTTAATATACAAGACTGAGGGGAAAGTGCTGTGGTTAAGTCGACATTTCCCCTTCAGATGTAATTAATGTTTGGATCCTTTCAAACACTGGAACGTTGAAAAGTGAGGAGCACTGAAAGGCATTAATACAACGGAGAAATATCCTTCCCCCCTCCCCAGTATTGGAGTTAGCATGTTCGATAGAGACCCAGCCAGTGACTTTTCATTATAGACTTCGGGGGAAATAAATGAATTTTATTGTGTCTCGACAACCTCATAAACACATATTTGGTGGTGGGTGTAATTACTGTAATGGATTATTATGTACACTGACTTATCTTTCTTAAACTAGATTTAGTTTCGATTAAATAAACTCGTTTCCACTTTGTCTGATGTCGGCTTAGTTTAAAGTCTGTTTACTTGTTCCACAGAAAGGTGAATTCATCTCTTTATTAAGCACTAGAGACCGAGCAAACACAGTTCAAACTGTATTTACATATCAATCAGGACAAATGCAAACAAACTGCTCTTTAACAATTTTATAGAGTTTTTTATGACATTGTGTTATTGCCTTTTATCATAAAATTCTTTGTATGAACCAGTTATGCCTTGATTGGGATGAAGATATTTCGGGGGGGGGAGGGAGGGGGAAATACATTTTAATCTCCAGGCTCCCTCGAGATCATTCACAAGAACTTAGTCACTGTATAGCTTTTCCAAATTAAAACATGTGCCTCCGTCTAAACGCCTGCTTCTTCCAATATGCTGATTTCCAGTCTCCCCATAATCAATGCAGAACTTGGATAATGGGATGGGATGGGATGGGATGGGATGGGATGGGATGGGATGGGATGGGATGGGATGGGATGGGGGGAACAGCATGATTCCAATCTGAAGTGGTGGGAGAAATGCACGTTTGCCAATATAACTGCTCCTTTATCGACGTAAGGCCGTGGGTACCCCGTATTTGGAGAGATAAAGGGATGTAGTGAAGAATGGCTATTCCCTTCCACTCCCCCACTCCCTGGCACTGCCTGTAAATGCGGGAAAATCGCAGAGGGCATTTTTTCCTGCTGTAAATAGGAGTTCATGCTTGAGTGCCATGAAGTGTGCACGTAGTGGCACAGCAGGCTGTGGAAAAAAAAAACCCACCACCACAACAAAAAACCCCATCACCACCACTACCACCGCCACAACAACAATAACAACAGCAAAAGGCTTTTTCATATTTTGCTGTTTCATATCAAAACGGGCAGGGTGGCTTATTTTGGGGGAAGGGATTTTATTTTAGTTTAGTTTTTTAATGTTTCGCAGCAGCCTGTTAGCAGCAGAGATGCTCAGAAGGAAAGGCTCGGAGGAGCCAGCGGCACCGGGGCCTGCACCGGGAGCTGCTGCTTCCCCGGCAGCGGGCTAATGGAGCGGCGCGGAGTTGTTACCATACCTACGGGGGAAAGGGGTGGGGGGAGGGATGGGGAGCTGATCTAAAAGTATATTGCCTGCATCTCGGTTCAAAAGGCAGTGCAGGGCCTTAAGACAGTGTTCAAAGTGTAGATCCCAAACAATGTAATCTGAGACAGCTCTGAGATGACACCAAGAGAAGTTGCCACAGGGAAGGGGTGGGGGAGAAGTGTTTTAGGAGTTTTGTAGAGGAGCGCAGGTAGAGGGGCCTCGCTGGGAAGGCAGCCCCGGTCCAACTTGTGACGGCTGCTTTTACAAAAGGGACCTAGAGGTAAAGATTGAGTGACTTCTGAAGAATTTCAGTCCTTTCATGGTAGTGTCGGGAGCAAAGCTGAGATTTATTTTTTTTCCTGTGTAACCCACTGTTCCTCTCATGATCCCCTTCAGGGGAAAAAAACCCTCCAAACCCTAAGTAAATGGTAATACTGTTCATATGTATCAAATGTGCACAGAAATCTGACCCAGTACGGCTGTTCCTGTGAGGTAGAGAGATCCCCGTCTCTGGCAAAGTGGTGAATAATAGGAAATTACTTTTTTTTTCTTCTTTTTTTTTTTCTTCTTCCCCCCTCCCTCCCCCCGGCTTCAACCACGTTAGGGAGCAGGTAAGGTCAAAGTTTTCTATATCCTATGTCTTTGTCTCGAAGGCTTCTGGTCAGCTATATAAATAAGACGGTTAATAAGATGAATTGATTTTAAAAGAAACTGGAATTCGTTTTGATACTTAAAACCACTTACTATGCTAAAAATTTCTTGGGTAACCTAGAGATGAAAACGTTAACTGTGACAATTTAGTCTTCGATTTAAAGTTTTTTTGTTAGGGGGAGGGGGAAATCGGTTTGGTGGTGTATTTGGGTTTTTTTAATACGACACAGACATTAAGAAGCAAATACATTTACAAATGGCCGTATGCATTACCTACGAAAGGCAGTACTAATCCACTGTCCTGAGCCGATGTCTAGAAACGGGAAAAAAGTTTCAAATATATGTTTTAAAAATATTTAGCTAGTGTCCAGTAGTACTTATGTCTGTTTTTACTGGCTAGATCCACATCTCACATAACAACTAAATCTGAATACGAAGACTGCTGTTTTCTGAGTCGTATTTCTATTCGTTAAACACAGCGGGACTTTCCGTGTAATTTAAATTTAGTTTGTAGGTCGTGCTTCTTTAGTAAGTGAATTTACATATCTGATTTTAGTGAACGTATACGACTTACTGCAATCATTCGAGAAGAACTTCCCATATCATTCCGAGTAGCGCTTCATCGATACAGGGGCTCCGTAAAGTGTACAGGAAAGGAATAAAGCGAGTGCACACATGAGATTGGGTTTGGGCTTCTTTTTCTGGTTTTCTTTTTTTTTCTTTTTTTTTTTTTTTTGACGGGGGGAGTGGTGGGGTGGTGTTTGTTGTTTGGTGGGATTGCTTGTTTCGTGGAGGGTTTTTTGTTTGGTCGTTTGTGGGTTTGGGTTTTTTAAGTAAAAGGGTAGATGCAATGCTTAGAAAACTAAGGAAGGTATGAGATCTTCCATCTGTTCTGACGGATTTCACCGGAGCCCCTCTCGATGAAGTAAATTTGAGCAAGTAATAACGTACTAGAAGGCGACGAACTTACACACACCTGGTATCTCGGAGGGAACAGACTTTTTTGCTTCATATCAAAGGTGTTGCTGAAGTGGCTGAGTTCATTTCAGAGTGTTACTGACCTAATTCATTTCAGTGTGTTACTGACTCTAGGACACGGTTCTTTAGGAGTTTCTGTCAGTGCTTTTGTTCCTTAAATTTTTTTGTGTTTTCGTGCTGATGTTTCTCAGGAGAAGCTCTTAAAATATTATCCTTTTTTGGAGCACCTTCTTGATCTGTGCTTTTGCTCTTAACATGTGTGTTACTTCAGAAACGCACTGTTGCTGTGAAATGGAGTGCACCAAGCTCCCAGTGCCCTGCATCTCTCTCTGCATTAGGTCAACGCAAAGCAAGCAAAAAAACCCCACAAAACCAACCCCCCCAAAAAAATCCAAACAAAAACCCACACAGGTGGATGACCGATGCGGAGCATTTAGTCTGTGGATGTGCGACTGTATACGAATATCTATAGATGTGCTCTTCTGACAGGGTATGTAGGAGTTGATGTGCCCGACATTAACTGTGGGGTCTGGGGAGCAGAGGCAGGCAGGAATGGGAAGAATCTTACTTTGAAAGAAGCATTGCACGCTGACCTGTGCCTCCGCTCCGCTCTGTATTTTACACTGAGGAAATCCTCCCGCGACTTGCTGCCTTTGCCCACCCGCAAAGGTGGGACGGGACGGGACGGCGGCGGCAGCTGGCCCCGCAGCGCAGCCTCGCCGGGTTCCATGCGAGCAGCGCCGCAGACCCCGGCGAGGCTCCCGCTGCGCTGCCCGCCTCACTCCGCCTCCGTCGCCTACCAGAAAAAAAAATTCAAACCCTACACGGCCAAAGTTGCCGCCGGTGCTCAGATCGCGGTTCGCCGTCGAGGGGAACGGGCCTGATCCTGCCCTTTGCCAGCGGGCTCTGCAGCCGCGGGTTCTCTTGCACGGCAGAGGACGGGGTGTCCCGCAGCCCCGGGTGATGAGAGCAGCCCCGCTGGACCCGGGAGCAGCCCAGCAAAGGTCCCCGCCCGCGGGCTACGAGAGAACGCGGGCAGCGCCTGTCTCGCTCTCTTATTTATTTAATGCCAGCTAAGGCAGCCCTCTGCCTGCGCTGCCAGGCTGCCAGGCTGCAGGTGCTCCCGGGCAGATCCAGCTGTGTGCATCCACCGCCTCTCTCCTCCTTGGCATGCAGGGCGATGCCCAGGCGGGAGGGCTGCAAACGTCGGGCCAGGAACCCCTTTGACTTTGGTCCAAACGCCCCGACAAAGTGTTGACCGCCTATGGCGCCTTGCCATAGCTAGGGCGAGTGGCATGGGGCTCGGGGACCCGGTACTGCCCCGTCACTGCAACACACACCACACTTGCCTAGCGGGGTAATGGCAGGGAAGTGCGTGGCACCTCCGCGGTAACCCAAAGCCCATCGTGGACGGGATGCGGCCGGATGAATTTGCGTCTTCGCAAAGGTACTGTGCAAGTGCGGGGAAGGACGGAGGACAGGTCCCAGCACTGCCATCTTCTGCGCTGTCAGGAGTTTCCCGTGCAGCCGGTTCGGCGGGACTCCGCTCGGTGCTACTCGGCCACCGGTCCCCTCGCTGTGCCCGGCAGAGCGGCGGCGGCGGCCCCGGCCCCTGCACGCCCGGCCAGCCCGGCCGCGGGGCTCCCCGCGGTCCTCCAGGCACGCAGGATCGGGTGCCCCCACCCCCTCCCAGATCGGTTTTCGTTTTGTTGGTTTAGGTGGGGGGAAGAAACCCACAGGGAACCACCCCAGAAAGTTTGGCCGTGCTCGCGGCGGGACGGCGAGGGGTGGGAGCGGGGAAGCCTGGGCAGGGTGTGCGGGGCTGGGGCTATCCGTCGTGTCCCGTGTCCGTCTGTCCGTGACCCCCTCCCCCCGACTCCTGGGGAGGGCGCGGCTGGGGAACCTCGCTTGCTGCCTCCGATTTCTCTCTTACTCGAGCGCTGGGGGCAGCCCACTTTCTGCCCGGTGCAGATCCCCCTTTTCTCTCCTCGCTTTTTAATTAGTCTTCTGGATTTGAATGGATATTCTTTGGCAGATATGACAAGGGTTTAAAGCTCTCATTACATATCAATAGACGGAACCTTTGCATAGAGGTTGTCTTCGTTCTGCAGTAATAGCTGTTGCTCCCTGTCTCTGTCTTTTCCGTGGACTCACACGCAGAGATACACAGACCGGTTGCCTTTGAATAGTGGCTCACGAAGCCGAACCCAGACGTGGGAACCGCGCAGTCCCATGGGACTCGGGAGGGTGCTGGTGGATCGTGTATTTTGGGACTGGTGTTATGGGGAGGCTGTGCGTGGCAGTGGCGGGGCGCTGGGACACGCCGTGCTTCGGTGGCGGTGACAGGGGCGAGGCGCTGAAGCTGCGCTGCGTGTTCGTGTCGTGGAAGTCCGAGCACGACGTGGTCCGTGCACGGAGTAGGCTCTGCGGTGGTGGCTGAAGGTGTATGCGCTGGGGGTGGCGGGGGAGTGTGTGTGTGTATAGCGGGGGAGGGGGTGTTTGCGTGTCAGTGCATCGCCCTGCCACAATGGCAGCGTAATTATCTAGCTGAAACATTCTCAAATGGCAAAAAGTTGCAAAATAGATCGACCTCCCTGAGATGAGAAGGAGCCAGTTTCAGAGCTGTGCAACCATCATGCTTTTTTTCAATACGTTTTAAACAAGAGGATCTAGCGAGTGATTCCGATTCAATACACATAATCAGTTTGGAAGTCCTATTTCCATTTGAAAACAGGCCTATTTGCAATCATGAGGGCCGGACATGCTGGAAGATACAGGACGCATTCAGAGTAGGTGGTAGGTGAGAGAATCTGCACATGAGCACCAAATATTTTCTTCCCGCTGCAGACCTTTTATATGATCACAATGCATTTTTAATGTAATATTCTTTTTTCAAAATATTACTTAATTGCTTTAGAATGCATGGTTTTGGCCTACAGAGAGACTCCCCGTAGGGAAGAAAAACCTAACCCAACAACCGAAACTGAGAAGAGTGGTGACCGGAAAAGCATATTGATTGTCCTATCAATCTCTTAGGGTTAACAGTTAGTTAATCAAGAATACGGCGGATAAATGATTCCGTAGAAAATGGTGACTTGTTTCTTAGAGCAAGGCCTCAATGAAGGACACTTTCACCGGGGTATAGAAAGAAGCCAGAGCCCGGCGAACTCGGAGCCCGGCAGCAAACCAGCTCTGCCTTGGAGAAGCCCCATCCCGGGATGGGCAAATCGGGACTCCACGCTGTCCTGTCCCTGGAGAGCCGCGTCCTACTCTGCTAACGGAGTGGGGAAAAGGATGCGCAAAAGCCGGACCTTAGAGTCTCTGTGTGTGTGTGCATGTGTGTGTGTGTGAGGTTAGGCTCCAGGGAGGGCAGACACCACCCCCTCCCCTCGACTCGCCCCCCACAGCAATTCCAGCTCCGAGCAGACACCGTACTTCCCCGCCTCTACTTGCTCTGGAGCAATTTTCTTATTCCTTAAGTGCCCGAAGCCAAGAGAAAGGCAGGAGGCCTGCGCGTCCTCCATCGTAATCATCCTGCCGGAGCGTAGCGGGCAGGGAAGTTGAGGCTCGCCTGCGCGTAACCAATAGCGAAATAAAGCCTCTCCCAACACCGCACATAGCACATTGATTGGCATTTCCGATTTCCCTCATTTACTTGTTTATGCGACTGCGCCGCTGACAGAGCGCTGTGGCTGCAGGCAGCGTCCCAGCCCCGGTCCCAGCCCTCCGCCTTGTTTTTTTGCTTGGATTTTGAAAGCAGACACTTGCTCCTTGCAGTTAAATACCCTGGCCCGTCCCAGTCACAGCAGCCTGCTTTTCCTGGCTCCCACCCTCTGTCACACTCTTTTATACTCTTCCACTTCAAAGGGCCAAATCAGCTCTCGGGAAGGGGGTGAGTGTGTGTGTGTTTGTGTGTGTGTGTTTGTGTGTGTGTGTGTGTGTGTGTGTAAGTAAATAAATAAATAAATATTTGAATAAATAAGGCAAGGTCGTAGAAAGCTGATTTAGCCCTACAAGAGGTACAAACTGTTATTACTGACTTGCAAACCGCACGCACTCCGAGAAGGATGAAAGGTGGGTTTGTGCAGACCCCGGTCTTCCCAGGCATCGTTTGGGATAGTGTCCCCGAGGGCAGCCCAGGGGCCCGTCCCGTGGTGCGGCGGTGCCGCCACTGGCTCCGCGGAAGGGGCAGCTCCGGGCAGAGCTCAGGGTCGTTCCTGCTTCCCCATCCCCTTCTCCCCCCTCCGCTCCCCGCGGCTGGCAGCGCGCTCCACCCCTCTCCCCCCCGTCCCCGTCCCCGTTCCCGTCCCCGTGCAAGTCGCCCTTCTCTGCAAGAAAGAGCAGGGAAACTTTTCTCCATTGGGATTTCTACCTTGCTTCCCTCAGGCCTCCAAGAAAGGACCCCGCGCTCCCCCTTCCGCGCTAGCTAATTAGGTCTGAGCCCTAATTAGGGCTCGGGCCAGACGGCCTGGCAAGGGGCCGGCTGCAGGAGGCCCCGAAAGGCTGCGCTCCGCGCTTTGAAGAGTTTCGTCCCCACAGTGGTATCACAGTGACAAACCTGTTCTGTCCCCTGTGTAACCCACCCCCATCGCCCCCACCCCCCCCCGAAAAGGGTGCTGATGGCTCGTGGGACCTTTCCGATGTCCAGCGGAGAGCCGGGAACGGGGAGCTCCTCCAGGCTGGCATCACACTCACAAATTCAAACTGTTGGGGGGTGGACACGGGACGGGACGGGACGGGAAGACGACGACGACGGAAAGCAGCTTGATACTTTCGAGACGGAAGGAGAGAAGGGGGCTTCCAAGACTGCGGGAAAGGGGTGGCCGCGGGGTGAGGGCTCCCGACCCACCGGTGTCCCTGAGCAGCCCGTACTGCTTCATGGGGGATGATGCACTTGCTGTGTCGAATATGAGTTTCGCGGTTGTCGCTGTTTCCGAAGGAAAGCAGCTTTCCTTCAGCCTCGGCACCAGCCGCTGACGAAGATGACGGGGAGGGGAGGTGGGCATGCAGAGCGAAAAGGGAGATGAAAGGGGATCTGTTCCGTTTGGGACAAGTTATTTCCTAACATAGACGGTTTTACTCATTCGAGGTGTCCCACCGAAATCGATGTGCTAACCACAGGGAGTAAGGAACAGGTTTTGTCCTCATGTGTTTTTCTTCTCTCCTCAACTCACGTCGGTCCGTTGGTTGTTCACCCCCCTGGATCGTGCCGAATCTCTCATTGCTCGGGAGAAACATCCCAGGGCTTTCGGCAGAACAGGGACACGATTCTGGTCCGATTTCATTTTTACGTGATTTCTAAAGAACGGTCTCCTCTTTTTTTCTTTTTTTTTTTTTTTGTCCATTTTTTTTCTTTCCCCCCCCTTTTGTTTTTTTCTTTTGGGGGTGGGGATGACACCACACGACTGTGTGTCATCAAGATATGGAGATACATTGCCTGGAGATACATTGCCTGTTGTCAGGGGTGCAACCTTTAAACACATCTGTAACACAGCCCCGAACCAGAAATAGCCCTGTTACCCCCAGAAGCATCACCTGTTCTCCCAAGCAGACGCTAGTTCTCCATATACCATTTAAGAACGACCTCCCCTCCCCGCAGAAAACTTGCAGTCCATCAACAAGTCACACGTTTATTTTATTATCAATGATTTTCAAGGGAGAAATAGGTCTGATCCCATAGTGGTTAGACAGGCAAGATTCCCACTTAACCCAATCGGCGCCTTCCAAGTGGGAGACCGCAGGACTGCGACCTCATTTACTTACATTACTGAGCCATAGTCTGCGCACCCGGAGCCTTCCCTGCGCAAAAGGCACAGGCGAACATTGTATGAACAAGGGTGACCTATAAATTAGTGTTTCTACAAGTGTGTGTATCCTCTGCGTTAATATAGGTCCATTGCAAAAGCGTGATGTATGCCAATACGTTAAGGTGTGCGCAGATGTGTGTTTGCATGTGTGTGTTCGTGTAGAAAAGTGATAACTTTCGTTTTAAATTGAATTATTCAAATGTACCATAGAAAGCCTTACTAAACCAGGGTGAGAGCTGTCGGGAGATAATTCAGTATATAGCGAGTGAAGGAGAAGGAAAAAAAAAAGAAAAATAAAAAGAGAGAGAGCTGGTGTCATTAAAAACAAAATTTAGGAGAATATCCTGAAAAGGGCTGGCTATTTCTGTGTATCGCTTGCCAGTGCACAGCCGGACTCTATTCCTCTTCATTTGAGATATTCGTTTGATTAAAATATTCACTCCTGGACACTCGTCAAACTACCGATGGGATGGAGACATTTCAACGTATTTTGACAATGTATCGACCGCTGTTCTGAGGTCCCTGGGAGCGTTTTTAAATGAGGGGTCCTGAAAACAAAATAAAGCGAAACGGCACCCGCTCAAATGACTAACATTAAAAAAAATTAATAATCTGCAGGTAACATTTTAAAGAACAAAGAGATAGATATTTTGCTCAATGAATACAAACTACATGTCAAAGCAGCTTTAGGAATTAAAAAAAAAAAAGAGTAGACGACGGATATTATTAGATATTTCACATTAAAAAGATATACCTTTTATATGTACTTGTCCTTAACCTTTAAAAGCAACTGCTGTAAATACAAGATCCGTACTTTCTCTAATAGATTTTACTAGGAGCTGGTGACAGAGAACTGATTTCTTTTCTATTAGGCTTTAGTACATCTTTGTTGAAGGCCTGCAGAATGACCAGGGATTAGATTTGCATCTCTTAGACTCCCTGTGTGGTCTTTGTAAGAAGCTTGTAACTGTTAAAAATGACTTGTTAGGAAGCGTGTGGGCTCTCATCTCTTTGCTTTTGACAGAATGATTGTGAAATTCAGATTGTTCTTATAGGCTTTAGCCTGCAGATTCCACCTGAACCTTAGGCAATTAGAGCCTAATCTCAGTGCAATCATATTTGAGTTAGGATTTGTTGCACTTTGTTTACTTCAATTAAAAAGCTGCGGAATATTTCGGAGCAGTTTTTAAGCGATATTCTCGAGGCATTAGCAAATTTTTTCAAGCCCTGAATGTTATCCTCACCGCCCCATCGCTCGGCGGTTTGGAGTGCAAAGCACTCGTCGGGTTCCGCGGGGGGAACTGAAGAGGAAACAGCGGGAAAGAAAAAACAAGCTGAAATTCCTTGCATGGCGGACGGAGAAGAGGAGAAGAGGAAAAGATGTCCGCTTCACCCTCTCCTTTCTGGAGCCGCCGGGAGCACCGGTGTGCCCCCGGGCGGGACCCCAGCTTGCCTATAGGCGGCCAAATCTCGGGGCGGCGTGTGTGCGGGTGAACCAGTCCCCAGGATCGGGCCCGGCGTCCTCTGATATCAAAGCCATTGCGGCGTTGATTGTTGGCGTTTGTGGGAGCCCGGGATCACTTTGTTACTGACGGGAGGCTCTAATTACCCACCTCCCCACCTCCCAGCCCCGCCGGCCGCCCAAAGGTGGGGCACGCTTTCCCCTTGCACCATCGCGCAGCTCAAACACATCGCTCGTGTAACTCAGCTTCCAAAAAATAATCCCACCCCAAAACAACCCACCTAACCACGCCACCTGTCTGTAGCTTTTAAATTTAGGATGTAAAATGGGGAGGAAAAAATACAGTCGAAGGGGTTCTTTTCTCTTTCGGAAGACAAGTTTCTAGTTAAACTCGGGTCTCACATGGGCAGCTTAAGAAGGATGCTTTTTTAATACTGACACTCACATAATTACTATGTTCAAGTGCCATGCTCTCACATCAGGGTTATTTTCTTTAAACTAAAACGTTTCCTTTCTTCTTTTTTTCCCCCCTTTTCCAGTCGCTAGGACTTTGCAGAAAGTTTTTCCAAGTGTCTGTGGATCAAGACTGAAACTTTCCAAAACGCTTTAAAATTTGGGGTAACTCCGTTTAAAATGTGGTGGATTTTTTTGTCCCCATGTGAGGTACTTGCCATCGGTGTCCTGTGTGAAGAAGGTCTGGGCCCGATCCTGTTCCCAGTGAAGTTACAATACGAGACCTCCTGCTCTCAGCAGGATAGGATCAAGCCCTTCCAAGCTAACAGAGGTTTAATAGCATCAGCACATGCCCACCAACCACTATTATAACCTTGACCCGGTCAGGTGCAATGATATTACTCCTCCTAAAGTTATCCTGCATTTCCTTGGAGAAAGCAAACAGTTCTTTATCGCCTCTCACAACCCACAATAACCCACAGGCAGTGATACCAATAACCCACTGCTCTTTTGTCATTCTTTTCCCTCAGGTATCTGCTCTAATAACAGTAAAAATTTATAATTAACAATAATACTACTGCCTGCATCTTTTAGCCCCACCAGCCTGTACTGCTCAGAAGGTTTCAGCCCGAAGGTGACTGCCGAAGTAAAAAGCCACTTTTAAAAAAGTGAGCTGGTTACCCTCTGAGCGATCTCTGTCCTGATGCTGAGTGCGGAACTGAGCACTGGAGTGGAGCTTCAAGAGCTCCTGTGTGTATCCTGCTCCACAACTTTGCTGCTAGGCTTGCTGTTTGACCTGAAAATTTCTTTACAGGGAGTGCTGGAACATTATCTCTGGAAAACTTTCTTTTGGGGCTGTAAGAGGGACACAAGCCAGACTTTTTTTTTCTTCTGTTTTCTTTTCCCAGAAATCATAACCTTGCAGCAGTCTTGCAGGATTATTTTTAAACCTCAGATTTTCACTCCTTCCATAGACCTGCAGTGATTTATAGGTTATTCTTCCTTTCAGTTCATAACCACAGACATAATTTTCCTCTACAAAGCTTGAGGTTTACCACTGTATGTCTATATTTCTACAACATAAAGTGATATTCAGACCTTGCCTATCATGATGTGGAGATACATTTGCCAAATAATCATTGCACAAAGAACACAAAACAGTAAAACTCAAAGATGCTCTCTGCACAATGTAGGATGCACCACATCAACTGATTTTAACATTAAGAAAATTATTCTTATTAAAAGGCAAATATGTTCTCTTCCCGCAGACTGAAAAAACAGGCAATTCTTCTGGCCTTAAAGGGCTGTTTTACAGATGAAAGCAAACCAGCCCACAACTTAATCTGTTTTAAATCAGGCTTGACAGGGATGAATGAGTGACGGAATGACAAGGTTTCTGGGGGTACCAGTCCAAAGAAACATAGTCTCTCTGTTGTACCTCTTCTTTTCCCTGCTGCAGTGCCTGTGATTCTGTGTATCAGAAAACAGAAGGCAGAACCAGCTGAACAAAAGGCAAAGTTAATACAGCAAAGGTTCTACTTTGACAAAAGACACAGAACTGTACAGTACTGTTCCTGTTTAAGGCAGAACTAAGAAGCTGTAAAGGAGAGACTAAAGATAGCAGGTAGAGCTGATACTTTCCTGAATGTACTAGTAAATCCATGCATGTACTGATAAATGCTTATAGACAAGCAAAAACCCAAGGCAAGTAACAATTTGAAACTTTCCTGCCATTTTCTCAGGCAAGATTATGATAATGAGAGGGGCTGTGCTAAGAATGGTGAACAAGGATGGAGAAACAAGACAGAGCAATGCTAATAAATGTCCAAAGCTCTGCAAAAACATGTAGAAGATAAGAACCACAGTCTTGTTCTCCAAAGAATCCTCATTCAGCCCTTATCAGAAACAGGAGGCAGCTGATCAGACTGTATGCAAGTGAACACAGCTCACAGTCTATTTGAATGATTTTGTCAGTCCACTGTCACTTAGGAAGGACAGGTTTCCCAACACAGTAATGCAGAAAAATTATGTACTGAAATAGAGGGGGGAGCAAAGGGGTCCTGGGTGCTAAGTCTCCGAAATAAAACGAAATAAAACCTGCAACCAAGAGCTCCGTAGGTTGCAGAGAATGTCTTTCTAGCTAGAGAAAGGGTGAACCCAGAGTTTTCAAAAGCAGATCTGTGGAAATCTTTGAGCCAGACTCATAGAATCATAGAATATACTGAGTTGGAAAGGAGTCCAACTCCTTGGATAGGCCCTCAAAACCTGAGAAATGGCCTTGTTTTGCTTATGCTGAATGGAAAAGCTTTCTTGGTTTCTGAGAGGTTAGGGTTAGGGTTGCAGGCTGGTCACAGAAACACTCAACAAAGCTGCACACAGAACAATATGGGCTTTTTTTTGTATTTTGTGTCACTCTGAAGTCTTCTGTGTTACAGGTATCTTTCAGTGAAGAAGCCAAACTGTGAGTTTTACTGCTATTTTTCCCTAGGGCTATTGTCACTTGGCCAGATCTACTGATCTAGAGTAAAACCTCAAGACTGTCCACAGAACGTAAGCCACAGAGCAGTCAGGGTCCTTAGCAATATAAATAACAGAAGCATGTTACTTGTAATCCTTGACTTTCCAATGTGAAACCTTTAGTATTGATTGTTTTGAGCTAATGTGCTCAGAGTGATGAAATTCATCTGCTTTTTCCATATTTTTAAGTATAAAAAAATAAGCCTTAGTCAGAATCTGAATTTTGGCAAAAGGTATCTGCCTCTAAAGATGATGATGGATTTGAAAAATGCCTTGCAGTCACATTCCTTTTGGGTGTCTTGTCTTATCCTGACAAACCTAGTTCAAAACAGTCAGGAAAATGAGTGAGTGATCCGGGGTATGCTTTGCAAAAAATAATTTGCACTGTAACATACACTAGCCCCAAAGCTTGGAGGAATAATGAAAGGGAGATGGTGTATTCTGGAAGTTCTCTGTCTAGACTTCTTCACTGTCTCGAGTGAGAAAACTTCTGCCCCTCATTTCCAATAATGAGCTGCAGCAATAAAAAACAGGGTCTAATTGAAGGGATATATCCCATGGGGATGTATGAGGATATTACAGCTTAGATAAAAATCTTGGTATTACTGCAGGTACAGAAAAAAAATGGGATGGTGTGAGTATTTAAAAGTTCACAGATACTAGATTATTATTGATAAAACAGTGGTTAGGTTTACAGACAAGGTGATACAGAAAAGGGAAAGTCAAATCAGACCAGTATCTCATAAAACTCCTTTCATCTGACAACAGTACTACCTATCACTTCTAAAACAAGGTGCTCAAAGTCAGTAAGTATAGAATAATTGACTCAGAAAGGAGCTTTCTAAAATCATGTCTATCAGCTTTCTGAACTTTATTACTTCTTGGAGGTTTCCTGGGGTATCTGGTGGCAATGAATTACACCATGAATCAACACTGTGATTCACATTTGGCAGTTCAAGGTCCCTCCTTTCCTGAGCCCTTTAAAAGGCAGACTCCATAGGGAAATTTTCTTTGTGGTGTTCTATTAAAGTTACGGTTCCCCTTTCTTATAGTAACCTAGGAATCGCTTCCATCATGATCTTTCCATGCAGTTTCTAATAAAACTTTTTCCAGAAGCTGCAGAGAGTGAGGGGACCTGGAGAAGTCACTCTTTTTCCCATTGACTCAGCAAGCAATGCAGTAAGATCCAAAGATATGCTCTTACTTCCAATGTCATTGTTGCTGTTATAATCTCAGTTTAGAGCATGAGCCACATCTGTGCCACAGTCCAAACTTTATTCTCTCCCTACATGATGCTCTTAGGAATGTATTTGTTTTTTTTAATTCACTGCAAACACAACCAGTACCTGCTGTTTTGTTCTCTCTTATGCATTCCATTTTTACCCCAATCCAGAAGTGACATTTTAGTTATATTTATTTAAGGAATATGAGAGGCTTTTCCAGTATATGAAATCAATGAAGCATGTTTTTCCAGGACAGAAGCAAAAAGGTTGAGATGACACAGTCACAGTCTACATGTAACTAAGAAAAGATTTCCTATACTAGGTGTCTTTTTAAATTTAGTACACACACCCCCGCCCCATAATGACACCTTACAGCTGAATGCTTAAGCTAGTCAAAGTCTGGTTGAAATAAGGTAAAGATACTTAATAGTGAAGGCATAAGAGTGGTGTGATAGATCTCCACCACTTTAATTCAAAGGTCTGTGCCTTTCTGCAGCATGGACAGAAACCTGATGTAGAAATTACTGGGTGACATATGATGGCCTGCTGTGTGCAGGCAGCAAGACAAGAGAATAAACACAGGCTGTTTCTCTTCTCAGTTTCTTTGACCCTGAGGAATCCTAGACCAAAGTCTCTATGTTCTTGGAAGGACTCAATACTCTCCTGTTCAGAATGGGTACTACTGGAGATCAAGAATATTGACCTCTGAATTACAGAGTTAACACTGATAATGTTGCATTCATGCTATAACCAACTCGAATTTCATACAGAGAGGGATTGCAAAGTTTTTACAGTCAGAAAACTCTGAAACAGTAAATAGGAACAAAAGTTTCAGTTGAAGAAAAATATTTCTGCCCCTATGTTAACGTTCTATATACATGGAGACACTGCTTCTCCATACTTACTGTGCCATCTGTCATGTGTAGGGTCAACAAGCCAGCAAATCAATTCACAGCCATCTCACTTTCCAGGGAGAAGCATTACTTTCTCACTTCAGCCTGTTCTATTGACAAGTGTATCATTTCACAGAATGTGAAACCTTGGGACCTTTCCAGTTCCAGGAACCAGGCACAGGTTTCTCAGGAAAACAACCCAAACCTGCCATCACACAGGCACATGAAGGTACTGTAACCTTAATTGCCACCGACAAGTCCACACTAAAAAAAAATATATTCCATAGTGACTGCTATAATCAACTGTTACAGGGCTCCAGTACTGAGTCCTCAGACAAGTACCTTGATGTCTAGGTCTACCTGGAGAAAGCAGACACACAGTGGAAACAGAAGGCAGCTTATCTTTTGTAGTGTCTATCCAAGCTGCAGATAGTCTGAGCTCTTTGAGTATGTGACCCAAGGGGGAGAGGCCTCCAGTGAGCTTTCACCACCTGTTTATTGCTGGAATGAATATGGTGCCTTAGCTGTCCCACTTTCTCTCCCTAGATACCTTCTGTGTAGTTTCCAATCTGTTTGTGCAGGGAGAGAGGGAGGGAGGGGGCATAGCAGTCAGCTCTGCTGAGAGTTTTAGCTGGTGTGCCAGGAGATAACAGGCTGAAAAGTCTACCTAGACAGGCTGCTGGCACGAGACTTTAACACCACTGATAAAAGAGGTTCTTCAGACCCAACACAGTCAGAGAAAGGAGAAATCCCAATTAATCTGAAACACAGTTTCCACTTTAGCCTTTTATGCTAAGAATCAGGCTACCTTTTCTTATTCAATTCTAGCTTCACATCCAGAACAAGATTATTGAAAAAAGACTTGAAGGCCATTTTTGGATCTCTTTGCTGCACAATACTTCCAATCAGGTGAATTCTGGAAGAGTTCCACATGGTACTTTCTAGGAAAAAAATGTGACCTGCTTTCAAGGCAGAGCATTAAGAGACCCATGTTAATTAAAAAAACGCAACAGCCCCACAACATATTTTGAGACCTGAGATGTTAGAGATATGAAATGTTAGAGATTTGGCCTATTGAATATATCTCAGTGACCCAGAAGATATATTCAGACTCTACAGGAGTCACAGCCACATTTTTCAGATGCCTTCAAGTCTCAGTCAAACAAATATAAATATAACAAGCCTTAGTCAATACCTTCAGAAAATATGAAACTGAGCACACTTCTCTCACCATTGCACAGATCATTTGTTGCCAAAACCTTAGCAGATAATGAGAGGAAGGAGACAGGATGGAAAAAAAAAATAATGCTGGTGGTAGTAATGGAGACTGAGAAAGAGAAAGAAAGAAAAATGAAGGGAAAGCATAAAGAAAATAGGAAGGAATATGGAAGAACTCTAATTGTTGTTCTGAGGTAGAATTCTTCTTCCTGAATATTTAACACCATAGAAAGGGAGTTAATGTAAATAGGTGATTATTACAAGCAGTCTCCATTCTCTTCTTAACCGCTGTGGAAACCTCCCCACAAGGTAGGATTTCACTGCATGTTCTTCTATGGACTGAGAAAGACTGAAAAACTGACCATGATCAGAACTGGAATGGATTTCTGCTTTCTCTGCAGATGACCACTGTCACACATAGGACCTGGAATGTTTCCTACTTTCTGGTGCAAATTTGATGATGATGATGTAAACCTAAAGTGGAGCTTAATCATCTCACTGCAGTGCTTAAACCTCAGAAACAGCCCCAGCCTCCACCAGAGCAAAAGAGGGAGAAAAAGGGTTTTATCTTACTGAGAAAACCAAGTTAGGTGAAGAAACAGGCTCAAGACTTCCATGGAAGTCTGTAGCATGATAGGGAAAGAGAAAGCAGCCTGCCAAACTGTGCAGCTAACATCTCAGTCACAAGTCTCTCCTTCCTCTCTTTGCTCTCAAATCCCTAGAAGCAGCAGGAGCAGCATAACAGAAACAAAAGATGTAGTATGCTCTCACTGACCCCAAACCTGAAGAGGCCTCTCAGCTCCAATTCCACTTTATAGAAGTGTGATTTCACAGGGGTCTGAGAATATGTCATGGTTGCCTGAGGGGCATAACAGGGGATGGAGAGAAAGGATGGGGGAGCAGCTAGGTCCCTACCTCCTGCTAGCATAAAATATACAGAGGGTTTCAACTGAGATTGATTTCTTCCACAGTCCGACAGCTGACAGCCTTCACTTCGGCATTTTCACTCTGGAGTTTTAGCCAGAGTGTTTTAGCTGTCTGTCCTTCCTGTCCCTGCAGCCCTCTTAAGCATCAGGAGAATCTGATGCTCCAGGGGAACCATGAGAAATTGGTGAGCACAGGCTGATCACAAGATACAGCCTCAAGAGATGCAGATTCCAAGTGGGACAGAGCTCCCGTTGAGACAGGGAACAGGCTCCTACGTGATTCACAGCTGAAATGATCCTGAATTTAGACTCTTGAGATTACTTGTTTTAGACCCTCTGGTTTTTAGATGAACTTCTTGTTCTGGCTCAGAATTTTAGAGTCAGTATGGGCAGGAACGAAGAAACTTTGTAGCAAAAATACATGGTCACTTTAACTTCAAGGATAAAGGATTTGGAAAGTGGCATGGAGACATGATAGGTAATTTTGCAGCTGGTCAGATGAAAAATTACAGAGACTCTGTGTGTGTGTGTGTGTGTGAGTGTGTCCAGTTGGAAAGATGACATATTTTTAATAAAATTATCTACAAGTGGTGGTTTGCAATAATAAATAAAATTCACTGCACTGAATTTTCTCCAGATATTAAAATTTTAGTGGCACCAACTAAAGGCAAATAGTGAATTCTTACATATTTCACACTTCTTCAATATTAAAACAATCTGATTTGCACAATAACAAAATGCCTGCTTCTACAGCACTGAAATGGCTTTTTAGTATTCCAGCTTCTAACACCCTGAATGTATCTCCACAGATATACAGAGGCAAACATAGGATGTACAGGATAACAGCATTTACTTCTGATTCAAGGTTAGCTTGTGTATGAGAGAAGAAGGGGAAATAAATCACTGATTTTCTTTCATTTTTTCTATGTCTAGGCTTCTTTTCTTTGTATACATTCCTTTAAAAATGTAGCTCTGATTTGGAAATGCAATCACAAAGTACTGTGTTTCACATGTATGCTGTACTTATAGAAGGGTACAATAGCAGAACAAGGTTATTAAATGATATTTTATTTTAAAACATAAAAAGCAACATGCCAGTGGAAATCCTTCTAGTGTATCTGCTAAGGGAAAAAGGGTTAAAATTGAACAGATATTGAATTCATCAGGTTTTAAGCAAAAATCTATTGAACAGCAAAATAAAAGGTATTGTGCTGTGTGTTCCTGCTTAAAACTGCTAACAACACTGGAGCATCGCAGTTAATTAGCTCCAGTCAACATGAGATGCTTTACAACATTTCTCATGTCGGTGCTTCATCTGGGCTTTAGAATAAACATTTCCCACACTCTGCAAGAAGAAAATAGCTAGAAAATATATATAGTTTAGTCATTCAAAATATGGAGATGTTTCAGACAGTCTGTCTCACAAAAGAGAAGAGATTTGAAATAATTTTCATAAAAACAGTGATTAAAACACTGAACAGTGTGGTTTGTCATCTTATTTGCTTAGAATTTGGGGTGGGGAGAATATATTTGTTCTTAATCATAAATCATACGTATTGCTTTTTAAAAGATCTTTCAGCCTTTTTGTATTTATTGTATTTTTTGCATACTGTTTATCTGTTACACCAGAGAACTGCCTCCTCTGTAAAGGCATCATACAAAAATCTCCATTTAATGCATTATAAATAATGAAGTGTTACATTATAATAATTATTTCCATATTAACTGAACGCACAGCTGAGTTACCTGTATTAAACATCTACACTTTGCTTAATGCCTTTAAATAGAATCGGATTCTCTCTTCTTATTGCAACTATTCAGCTAATGTTCTGGCCCAGAGGAAGCTGGAGAGTTTACTTGTATAAGGCCAATAATTATTTCCATATTAACTGAACGCACAGCTGAGTTACCTGTATTAAACATCTACACTTTGCTTAATGCCTTTAAATAGCATCTGATTCTCTCTTCTTATTGCAACTATTCAGCTAATGTTCTGGCCCAGAGGAAGCTGGAGAGTTTACTTGTATAAGGCCAATAATTATTTCCATATTAACTGAACGCACAGCTGAGTTACCTGTATTAAACATCTACACTTTGCTTAATGCCTTTAAATAGCATCTGATTCTCTCTTCTTATTGCAACTATTCAGCTAATGTTCTGGCCCAGAGGAAGCTGGAGAGTTTACTTGTATAAGGCCAGTGACTTGCCGGGGAGAAGCACCTTATTTAATGGATTTTGTTTATTTAATTAAATTTTGATTGTACAATCTATGTACTTAAAAGGTTGAGACTCTTTGCATCTTGCATCTCTAAAAGGCATGCAAAATTTATTACTTGTTACAGTCTCGGAAAGGCACCAAACAGCTTCCCTAACAGCTGAGATGAACTGTCTGAAATGCTTTCTTTCCAAAGAAGGGCCCGTAACTTCTCTTTTGTGAAGAATGCCAAAGCTTGTCCATGGATTACTATTAGTAACTGCATCACCACATAGAATTTGCTTTAAAATGTGTTATTTTCAAATTTTGCATTCACTGCCTACCTATTTATAAACACATACTATTTTTGAGGTCAGAGGCAGCACTTCCAAGCTTGGATACTTGTTTTTAAACCAGGATATGTATTAGAGAATGCAAAAGACAAAAAATCTTTTGTCTAAAGAGCCATGCTGAGCAGAACAGCTTTCTTGTGGACTTTCTGAATCTTGACAACATGTTTTCCTCAGACATTATTTATTATTTATTCACTGTTTGTTGCGCTTCATGTTCTAACAACAAATAAGTAGTTCTAAGATTTTCTGCCTGTCAGTTTTAAATGTACCAGAGCCAACCAAACAGGGGCTACCTTTATTGCAAAAGTGAATGGGTTTGGGGATGAGATTAATTAGGAGGAGGGAATGTAAGGGCTCCTACTTTAAGAGGCAACTACCTTGTATTATTAGTTTGATCGTTTTTGAAAAAAAAAAAAAATAGGAAAAAGATAAAAGAAACAACCAACCCCCCAACCAAATACCCTTGCAAAAAAATTGAAAGCAGAATGAAATGTATTTTCAAAGACTGCTCTTTAGCCTCTCTGAAATTTCATTTGCGTTTGATAAACTGCTACTACAATGGAACATATGCCTTCAAATTATTTAATGCTCCTATTACAGGAGATATTCAAAACTAACCAGCAGGACAATTGTGCCATTCATGTTCATATTTCAATTAAACATTTGTGAATGTGACACTGCTTGCTTGTAAAGACCCAAATGTTCTTAACACCAAGGGTAATTTTATGATCAGTGGTTAATGAAAAATTACATGGCTGACACTATTTTTTAGTAAATACAATGTCAGTGCCATAATGACAACTTTAAATATTAAAGTAGCCACAGAATTATCTCTAAACTCATTGTTTCTTAAAGCAAATATATCTCAGGGAAAGGTCAAATTATTTAGGTCAAAATATTTTAATACTTTGGATAGATAAAGTTGTAAAGGGAATGATAGGAAGTTCTGAAAAGTTGAGATTAGACTTTGGCTTGAGAGGATATACTGTATGAGCAATTTTTTAAACAGAAGTTTCAATCACATCATTTGTCATCATTTTCAACAGGCAAAACTCTCTTCTGCTAATGAGGAGAGAATCTGGTGCAGTGTGTACAAATGAAAAGAAAAACATTTGAAGAAACAAAATAATCACAAGCACAGAGCAGTTTATCAAACACTTCCATGTAGAAAATACTGGTACTTAATTCTGGTCTTCTTCATGCTCCTTGGCTGAGGATCAAAAATCTTATTTGGACAAAACTCTCACAGCTGTCTTTCTCTAGATTTTTGCCTAAGCAGAAGTGACAAGAATTTGCCATTTTGTACACCAGCCTGGTTTTCTGCTCTCTCGTACAAATTTTAAGCCACTGGCTTCAGCTGAATTATTTTTGGTACACATTATTGAATGTGAAAGAGCTGCTCCCTTGGATTATACATTTTATTTACATAATGTAAATGTAACTCAAAGTCTTTTCAAGAAATTACAGCTAATGAAGCCCAGGAAATTTATTGATGGACTGGGGAAATCTTTCTGCCCTAATCTTCTCTTTTGTGTGTTGCTTATTGTAATAGAATCAATAAAAACAACAGAACTGGGAAAGGAAGTAGAAGAAAGAAAACTCAGAACTGCAGGAAAGTCTATTTTGCCATTAATGGCTAAGCATGCAGGCACAAAGGCACAGAAGACAGCAGCGCAGGGATGAAATATTCTACACAGAGGACTACCAGTCAGAATGAAATGTATGAGCCATATGAAATCCCGCTTCAACTTCTATATTAGCATAAAGAAAGCTGCTTTGTAAGGTGTGTGTATATAATTATGAGGAGAAACTGAAGCAGCATACATTTTAGTGTTACAAGTAAACAAACAATAAATGAATGAATGAACATTGCATGATAATTTATTTAGAAAATCTATCTAGCTGGGTCTGATCCTGAAGCCTGTTTTAGGCAAGATTTCCATAAATATGGCACTTGGCTGTAAGAAAGGCAGGACTTTGATACAACAGCTGTGCCTGCAATTCTTTAATTAAAGTGGCAAATTAATATATATAATTTTAAACATTTTCTTAAACAAAGAATCTCTTTTGCCATAACAATCTACTTCTCTTCCTGAGAGAAACATCTTTTTTAAGATCATGACATTTAACTTTTAGGGTATTAAAAAAATTGCTTATAGAACTTCATAAACAGATGCCGAAATAGGATGGGGAACTGAACACAGAGTGCTGATAAAATACCAAGCTCATCCATCCTATTTGCATTTATTACCAAGGAACATGTGGAAAGATGCTCCAAACCACCTTTTATTTGGCCAATCAGTTCAACAAAACTATGTGGATTGGTTAGGAGAGTAAAAGTTTGTTCAAATATGAGCTCAGCTGGACCTTTAAAGAGGGCATGGAAGGGGAAAAACTTCTAGAAGAATGTTTCCCCTGGGAAAGAGTAGTTTATTATCAAAAAAGAAAGATAAAAATTGAATCTGAAATACACAGATCTTACAGAATCAGATGAAGTCAAAGAAGTTCAGGCACACTGTGAACACCCTCTTGTATGCTGCATTTGGTTGAGGAAGGGATGACACACAGCTTTTTCTCAAACTTGACTGCAGACGAAAATTCCTCTGAAGGACCCTTTGTGTGATCTCCAGTGGCTGAGTATCCACCTTGGGCCTTGTCCTTGCGTATGGCTCTACTGAGACGTGCTGCTGCTGAATTCAATGAAATTGAGCCCTAACTGTGATTGGGATATGAGGACACATAATTAGCTGTGTTAGAAAACTGACCCTCAGTCTTTCATTAAGATGGAATTTTACCCTGTAAAGCATGAATGAGTAAAGACATTTTAATCAGGAAAATAAAATAACCAAATGATTCTCCTCTGTTGTTATTTTTACACTGCAGTGAGACAATGGTAGGGAAACTCACTTTAGGTGATATCACTTAATTAGGAAAAGCATCCTAATCAGATCCCCCTCCAACTGCAATAACTGTAGGGAGTCAAGTACATTATCAAAATAGCAAGCTGCAGTGAAGTATAGATATTGATATTTTAAATTGTGATACAAAAGCAATAGCGGAGATGGCACAAACGAAGAAAATAAACTCATGTTCTCCTTACCCTCAATTTCAGGATTACTTCTGAAAGATACATAGAATCATAGAATTGTAGGGGTTGGAAGGGACCTCGAGAGATCATCAGGTCCAACCCCCTGCCAAAGCAGGCTCCCTAGGACGTTTCACTCAGATAGGCATCCAGACGGGTCTTGAATATCTCCAGAGAAGGAGACTCCACCACCTCCCTGGGCATCCTGTCCCAGGCTCTGTCACCCTCACTGTGAAAAAGTTTCTCCGCATGTTGGTGCGGAGCTATGCTATAGCTCTTACCAAATTCCTGCACCTCCACTTACTAAAATGTTGTCAGGATCAGTGCTGGCTTAGCCAGGACTCAATGGCTATTGAGGGTCATGGCATATAGGCTACTCCCACTAGTGACTTGGTAACTGAGACCATCTCAGTCTTTGCATTTTCCTGATCTTTCTCTCTATCTATCTTTATATTACACATTACATGTGGGAAACCTGCAAGAGGATATGGACAGAGAGGATCTCTTGCTGGAAGGTCCATGTGGTTAACAGCTATATTGCCTGGGACTTCTGGAAGCACGGTATCCCCCCATCCTCGAATCAATGCAGTCCTTTTTTTGTGACTGTGGATTAATGGTACAGTTAAGCCATCTCCAGTGCTCCGGTGGAGCAGAATCTGAATGGAGGCCTGTGACTAGCGGTGTTCCCCAGGGCTCGGTGTTGGGTCCAGTCCTGTTTAACATCTTCATTGACGACCTTGATGAGGGAATAGCATCCACCCTCAGCAAGTACCTGATGATACAAAGCTGGGAGGAGTGGCTGACACGCAGGAACACTGTGCTGCCATCCAGCGAGACCTGGACAGGCTGGAAAGCTGGGCAGGGAGAAACCTAATGAAGTTCAATAAAAGCAAGTGTAGGGTCTTGCACCTGGGAAGGAACAACTGTTCATTTCAGTACAGGCTGGGGGATGACCTGCTGGAGAAGAGCTCTGTGGAGAAGGACCTGGGGGTCCTGGTAGATGACAGGTTGGCCATGAGCCAGCAGTGTGCCTCAGTGGCTAAGAGAGCCAATGGGATCCTGGGGTGCATCAGGAGGAGTGTGGCCAGCAGGTCAAGGGAGGTGATCCTCCCCCTCTACTCTGCCCTGGTCAGGCCCCACCTGGAGTATTGTGTCCAGTTCTGGGCTCCCTGGTATAAAAAGGACAGGGATCTCCTGGAGAGAGTCCAGAGAAGGGCTACGAAGATGATTAAGGGCCTGAAGCATCTCCCCTATGAGGAAAGGCTGAGTGAGCTGGGGCTGTTCAGCCTTGAGAAGAGAAGACTAAGGGGGGACCTAAATAATGTTTATAAATATCTTAAGCATGGGATGCAGGGGAATTGGCCAGCCCCTTTTCAGTGGTTTGTGGAGACAGGACAAGGGGCAATGGCTGCAAGTTGGAGCACAGAAAGTTCCACACCAACATGAGGAAGAACTTTTTCACAGTGAGGGTGACAGAGCCTGGGACAGGCTGCCCAGGGAGGTGGTGGAGTCTCCTTCTCTGGAGATATTCAAGACCTGTCTGGACACCTATCTGTGCAATATGATCTAGGGAGCCTGCTTTGGCAGGGGGTTGGACCCAATGATCTCTTGAGGTCCCTTCCAACCCCTACGATTCTATGATTCTATGATCTATATTTGTAACTATGTTTACAGTTTCCCTCCACATTTACCTGTAATACTATGAGTGCCTATTAATGATAGCATTCCACACCTTCAATTCTTTGTACAGGAAAAGCAGCTTTGGCTTACAGGGCCTGATACTCTGCCTTCTGCACATGGCTAATGCAAAGTCGGGGAACTTTAGAAACCCCTTCAATTTCAGAGTAAATCTTAGGGTTTATTTCAATGAAATGGGTTTTCAGTGAGGTACCTCCTCCCTAACTACAAGCAGCCATGCATAATAAAAGCCATACAGAATGGGAAGGGAAATAAATACTAAAGTACTACCAATTACATGCAATTAGTTGCATTGCCAACATCGACCATTGAAAAGTTACAAAACAGGCTTTAAAATAACAATTTTTAACATACGTGTAGGATCCTGTTTATGCATTTACTAAATCTGAATGTTTGTTTTTTCTAACCAAACAGCAGTTAGTAACTCCAGGATTACTTTGGAAAAAAAAAATAAATGAAATCAACACTCATATATTGGCTACACAGTGCATGGCAGATTTAACAAAAAGTTTTTGATAAGGTTCTTCACTGAAGACTGAAGTGAAGCCTTCATTTCATGAAAAGAAGGTAGGTTCTCTGCTTAAATGACAGGAATAAATGTTTAGCTTCTACCATTTGATGACAAGTATGGTTACCAATACATTCTAGTTTTCTGTCCAGAATACTCATACATGATGAGAAAAAAAAAGTCCCGTGATAAAAGAAAGACTTGTGGCTCATACTTAAGCTCTTGAAACTAAAGCTGATTATGGAGAGTTGTAGAAAGACCTCAAGACTTTTAGTAAGTGGCCACTAAAATGGCTGATGAACCTGATGTTGATGTATGCAGAGTAAAAGACCTGAAGAAAAACAATCCTTTTATGTAGAGATCTATGTACACAAAGATGGGCTGTGAAGTAACCAGCTGTGCAGGAAGGAGTTCTTGGCAGTCTTTTTGTAGAGTCCTCTAAAAATATCAGCTCTATGGTCAGTAATGGTACATGCGGCACATGATGTGTTAGGAATTACTGGAGGGGATACAGAAGAAAACAGAAAGTATCTCCCTGTCAGTGAATGAATCCATACTGCAGCCACATATTAAATAATAGCCCTACAGCAAGCCCACCACAAAGGTATATAACAAGTCTACAATAGATTCAGGGGAAAAAAAAAAAGGAAAAAGGCTGAGGATTATCAGAAGGATAATGTAATTTCTTACCAAGTCTTAGTTTAATACATTAAGACTCTTCAGCTGTAAGACCTGTAAAGAATGACATGAAGAAAGTGAATAACGAAGAACTATAGGACATCCAGTGAAAGGATAAAGTAGAAGATTTAAAAGTAACAGGAAAAAATACTGCATAATCTTATTGTGGAATTCATTGATACAGGATTTTGTAGGGCCAGGAGTACAAAGGGGTTAAAAAAACCCTAGAAAATTTATGAAACTAAAATCTTCATGTGGTTACTAGCCACAGCATGACCTCAGTGCAACTTTCTGCTCAGGAAATCATTAAACCATTGATTGCTTAGATGTGGAAGTGACACCACAGTAGTACCACGCTTTAGTTCTCTATCTATTAGATTCTGAGAGTTTGCTATTGAACGTTGTCAGACACTGTGTCCTGGATTAGCTGGATCTGATCCAATACAGCCATTCTCTGGCTATGTTCACTAGAATTTGTGAGGAAAAAAAAAAAAAGGGAAAAAAAAGAAGAAAGCTGGTATTTTCATGTAGCCACATGCTTCTGGAGAACAGAAATTTAAGGTAAACATAAATACTAGGAGTTGCCTGATAAAATCAAGAGATGTGAAAATGCCCATGTGACAACCTATTTATACAGATTTTATTAAACTGCTATACCATTGCTTTATCTTAAAGGCTGCAGAACTGGCTATTTTTTATCATGGCTCTATCAAATATCTAACTAATAAGAAACAGTTGAAAGTAATTTTTAAGCAAGGGAATGGCCATGTCCTGTCTGAAACCATTTGTTCCCAGCCTTTCTGAAGGGTTTGGGAAGAGAACAGGAACTAACAGGACTACTTTTAAACCACACAGTTTTAAAGACTGCAGGGTCACTCAAAGGTAACACAGACAAAGGCTTCAGAACAGGTGAGCATATTTTGGAAGCAGAATGATTCTGTTTAACTGCAAGATCAACTGAAGGAAAAAGAAAATGGATATAAAGAAGGGAAATTCTACAATTCCAGGAAAAGCTTATGAGAACAGTATAGGAAAGGCAAAGATTTCTGCAGAGGTACTCTCATCTGAATGTGAAGAACACGCAAGACTCTTGAGGTGAAGAAACACCTGTAAACGTTTGTTATTTTTGTCTACAGCCATATTATTTCAGGTATAGAGCAGGTGAGTTTGAAATCTTCATGTTGACTTTACATTGTCTTACTTTAACTACTACATGTGCCCACTAAGTGATAAACTGGAGCCCAGACAGTTGGAGCTTGGGGCACTCACTTTAACGAGAAGCCTGGTAAGCCAAAGCTGCTCATGCAGACTTATGGCAGGTGGCCAGCAAGAACCCATTTTTGTAAAGGGATTAAAGACAGAAAGCAGACACCTAGGATACATGTCAGAGATGTCAAGGAAAGAAGCAGTGCTGCAGCTTACTCAGACTAAGGGAAGCTTAAGAGCAAACTGATCCAAAAGGCTAGGACACAGAGTGCCTAGTGGGATGAGCTTTAGCAGGACTGAGTGACAGGGTCAGTGAAATAAAGATTTGAACAGGGGAGAATAGAAAGCTTTAAGGGCTGGAATTCGACGGCCTGTTTGGATACAACCTGGCAGGATGCAGTGCTAATCTCCTCTAGACTACAGAGTGAAGAAGAAAATGCAAGCCACTAGTGACTGTTCCTGGGTTCAATGGTTGCCCTGGGTGCGTATGGCCAATGCTGGGACAAAAACACCCTCTCTACTGGCTTCCACTGGGCATGGATTGACTTCTGGAGAGCAGTTGCTTTGCTCAAACTCCCCTGTGCATCCGTAGTGTCAGGTTAACATAGGGAAAAACTCCCTTTGCAGACTCTGCTCTGAATTTCACTATGGAGTAAATGCATTTTATTGCTCAAACGTTAAAAGTGATGTTCTGCAATGTGTATGCTAACAGCATGTTTTACCCATAGCATGAATTGAAAAACTGATGCTCTGAGGTTTTCCGTTTAAATGGAAAGATCTACAACTCAGTCCAAATCTGCCACTCAGTCATGCCTCATTTAGAATGACTGAAAGTTCTTTTTGCCAGCTTTTCTAACCACACACATCTGAAGCATCTTCTGAACAATCTGATAATCTAAAATATCTCTGAGGCTTTATTTCTAAACGGACCATCATTTCCACATGTTCATCTACAATGGCACCTTAGTTTGGTCCTCTGTAAATTCCAGGTCAACCCAAACATTTTATGTTTGGCCTAAGTGGCTGAGTGGTGACCACCTGAGTGGTGGCCTGATGGTGTAAAGTGAGAGCTGATGGAGCTGGGAAAAGAGGAAGCTTCCATGTACAAAGCCTTGAATTGTCTGTTTTTTTCTAAATAGTGATTTTTAATTAAAGACACTCTCTCTAGAAATCTCACTTCACATGTCACAGACCTGTGCACTGTTACACTGGAAAACATATTTAAAAAAAGTAACATTTCCTAACTAAAACGCTTTTGTATTTTCATGCTCCTTTTTGCTGTCAGAAAAAGATGAAACCATAAATAATATTTTAGATTTATACTAATCTCAGTAAATATATTTGCAGTATTTTATGAAGTTACTACAAAGTCTTTATTTGATTTTATCTAATTATCACATAAATGCAGGAACATTAAGTGGGCTGATGTCAGCAATCAGGACTGCTTGTTACACAACATCAGTAACAGGGGCTCAGGTATGAAACAACTGTAATTATAGGTATTTAGCCAAAATGCATGTCAGTTCTAACTGATTAGCTGTGTAAGTCTTTATAAGTAATTGAAATACTTTATAAATAAAAATTGCAAATGTAGCAACCAACAATATAGACATAATACAGAATTTTGCTTGATTGTACAAAGATGGTCCGTCTTTTTCTTTACTTTTGCTGATTGTTGCAAGCTTGTTCCTTCTTAGAATTTCCTTACTGGATATTTTTGTCCTTTTTTTGGTGTCTTTGTTTGGTTTGGGATTAACATAACAGCTAAGGGAAGATAAGCCTACATAATGTTCAGCATATCTTGCATGCCCATTACAACTTGATTCTAAAAATAATGTATTTAAAATACTTCGTCATAGTTTCCTCAAGCTTTACTGTACAACTAACCTGTAATTTTCAATGAACTCGTCAGCACGTGCACCATTCTGCCAAGTGTTGTGTTGCTAAGGGATTTATCCATTCAACAGTCTCTTGTGGCTATGGTCAACTGCTGTAACTAGCTTGTCATGGTGCAAATCAAGCTTTCACATTATTTAAGTAATTCTTCTTTCTTAGGAATAAAGGTTTGCTGTTGCTTTTAAACCAGGGATCCAAAAGTACAGACAAGATGCAATGAAAAATATGTTATACTGGAGCAATATAGGTATATTGCTTGTTCAAAAGATTTAGTTTAGGGTCAAGATAGGTAGGTTTATGCGCAGGTGCTGAAATGTTTGCCATCAGACACCACTGGCATTGCCAAAGTCGAACCATCAGCCATTCATGTGAAAGTATTGAGTTGCCTGACGTGAAGTGAGCTGTCACAAATTTAAGTGTAGCAAAAAGCATGATTCACTGCTACGTGCAGTTCCGAAAAGCCTTTAGTAGAGGAAAACATGTGACTTTGCACTTGCTAAAGCAGGGCCACTCTAGAGTTTACAGCTGCTATCAGCCCTCAAAGCTCTTCCTCTTCACAAACAACAGTGCTTTATGCATGAAGACTGTCTCGAGAGCAAGACAGAGGAGCTCTGATGGAACCATATTCCATTGACATGTGCTATTTTACACTTTCACTTCAGAGAAAAAATTCTACTTTATCATTTACAGGATGTCTCTTAAGCACATGAAGGGTGTGTAACAAGAGATGGAATCACAGGGGAATAGTGATCCCCAGACGGCATGCTTGCCCAACAGCTCCCTGCCCCTAGCAGTCCCCTCCCTCCACCTCATTTAGCTTTAGTTTCCTGCTGCTACTCATCCTCCTCCCTCATACCATGATCTAGCACCACTTGTGTTACCAGGACAGTGCTAAAGAACCTGTGCCGGCGCTTCGAGGAAAAAGAGAAAAAAGAGAATTTGTGGGTTGAGAAAAGCTGACAGAAGAGGCATCAGATGTGTTGTAACTCTGTGCTGTCCTCCTTTACACACAGTGCCTTTGTTGTTCCTCTTGAGGGCATGTATTTTCACAGCCTGAGGTACCCATTCACCATTTTTCAGGAGGCCCGTGGGGAAAATCTTTCTCCACCAGCTGTGCTGACACCAGACTTCACCCTTTCATCACTGGTCATGAAGGAGCTAAGAACAGATTATTGTGACCGTGGGCTGAAGAGCAGGCAGGACACATGCTGCATGCCCCAGTCAAAACCTTGCTAGTGGATGCTGAACAGGAGGGGAGTTTTAGACCTGAGTTTTCCCTTTGCACTTCCTTAAAATTCATCAGACACAAAGAAATATACCATTTAGAAATACTCTGGTAAACCTTAGAAATGGCCTGGTTAGAAAATCACATAGCTACAATAACAACATGACTTTCTCACAGACCAAAGGCAGGTCCAGTGCATGGCTGTTCCCAAGGATGCCCTCTGGGCATCTCCAGGTGCAGGAGTGGTACAGGGATGAACAAGGGGACATAGGACACATCATATGACAGCCCACATCCTTCCAGCAGCTCAGACAAAAAGCAAAAGTGTCCTGGGGACTTGCCACAAAACTGCCTTTAGTCTCCCCTGGTGCTCTATCCCAGCCCTGGACTGTGGTATAAGGCCCTACAATGGGCCCACCCTGGCTGCAAGGAGCATCACTAGCACGTAGGTAATAAGGAAATTATGGGAGTGGACTCTTTTGGCCAGGACACAGAAAGTTTGGGGCTCCTGTTGCTTCATCAGGTCAAAGGCAAATCTTACAAGTGGCATCCCTACACATGTCCCTTGTCCTGCTGAGGGAGGAGAGTGGATACAAGCCCTCCTTGAGGTAGAAAAATGGCTTCTGTGAGGTGCTGCCCCACTGAGGCAGGGCAATGATGTCTGGGAGGCTCTCCAACTGCCCAAGGGAAGAGTACGGCGCCTGTGTGGGGCAGTAAAATGGCACCCTGAGGTGTTGCCCTGCCTCAGCCAGCAGAATGACACCTGTTGAGCACCTGTCCAGCCACTGGCTGGACCAGAGGTGGTAAGATGGTCCCCGCAGTGGACCGTGACCTGGTGCAGGGTGGAGAGGCCTGGCACTGGCCAGGGCACCGGCCCTCTTGGCTTCCCATGCTCCCCTTCTGTGCTGTTTCCTCCCAGTATAAATAAAATAAAATAAATAAATAAATAAAATAAAACAAATATTCAGCAAGTGTGGCCAGTGAATATCAGGCTACCCCTGCGGATGCGCCTTTTAACTGGGGCGATGGGACCGTGGGCGCGGTCACGAAGCGCTGCCTGAGCGGCGTCGCGTTGCCCCGGGGTCCGCGGGGTGCCGGCAGCGTGCGGCGGCCCCGATCCGCGGCGGCCCCGACCCGCGCAGGGGCGGCGGGCGCGGTGCGCCCGGCGGGGCGGCGGCGCCGGCAGCGGCGAGTACCGGCGGGGAGCGAGCCCGCCTCGGCTTCCCCGGGGCACTCGAAAGACACTTTAACGGCGGTGAAGAGACACTTCGCGGGGCCGATCCATTAATGTCGCTTTATTAGCAGCTTGACACGAGAAATCCAAAATTTTCGGGGCGATAAGTTTATGTTTGTTTGTTTTCCGCTCACAATGAGCCCAAAGAAATTGCCGCTCTCGGGATTGCCAGGCGGGGGGTGGGAGCGGGAGGCACGGGAACGCGCCGAGCCGCCGGCGCTAATGGAGGGTTCTGTTTGTTTCCATGATTACAGCTATAAATAATAATAGTTTAAAAAAAAAAAAAAATCCCGACAACTTCGGGTGTTTCCATTCTGTGTCCCGGGGGTTTCCCGGTGGCGCGCAGCTCCCGGCAGCGCTCCCCGTGCGCGCCGCCGCCACCGACCGGTTCCGCCGTCGCGTTTGTACTTCGGGGGGATCTGGCGCCCAAAGGCCGGCGCTGCCTCCTCCGCTCCTCCGCCTCCTGCTCGCACCCGGGGCCGGGGCTCCGGGGCTCCGCGGCGGGCGCACCTGGCGCTGCTCCCGCGGGCCGCCGCCGCCACCGCTGCCGCCCTCCGCCTCCTGCCCAAACATCCCGCGCTCCGGAGTTGCAGCTCCGTCCCTTTTTAAGCCGTGCCCTACTTTGTATTGGCTGGTGAACAAGCCTGAAAATGGATATTACAGCTTTTTATGATATAATATCCCTCTAATTGGTGCTTCATAGGGCCGTGCCTGAATTCTTTTCAATTAAGCCCTAAACTACAGTAACTGTTTCTCTCGGTACATGCTGGAAAAGCCATTCAGGAAGAGAGGCGACTGGTACTGCACAATTCCAAAGTACCTTTAATGTGTCAAAAATGTTTTGTGAAGAAAGCAACACTGTAAATGCAATCACCTACATTGGTGTTCCCATTGTTAAGCGGGAGCCAAAGTATTGCTAATTGTCCTGCGTTTTAGCTGGGTTTTTAGAGCATTATGTAGTAAGTACACCGAAGGGTCAATTTGTGAAGTGAAATACTTAGCATGCAAAGCGTAATACAAGATGCTGTGTAATACTTGACCTCTCAGCATAATAAATGTAGCAGTGAAACGCTGTGCATTCAGGATTTGCTGAATAGAGCCTCCGCAGAGGAACAAAACCAGAAAATGTTCTCTTCATTCCTTTTTTTTTTTTTTTTCACTAAGCGAAAATTATTCTTTATAATGGCCATTGCAGCAATTAGCCAGCATTTGGGGAGAATAAATGTGCAGAAATAGCAATTTCTTATTTTAAATGAGATTTTTGTATGGAGCCTGCAAATTACTTGGAGGTATATGAATAATTGTTGCCTTAGTTTTATGCTACAGAATAGGGTGTGGGTGGGTATAAAGATTTCCTATTTGCAGTTAAATGTTTAGACATTTTATTATTTTAATTTCACTCTCAGTCTGTCTCGATTGACCCTACTTTCCCCACTGATCATTTCATGTATGCCAGGAAGCAAGTACTCAGATGATGGAAGCTTTCCAATTAGAGCTTTACGGTTTGTGTTGGGGGGTGTGTGGGAGTGTGTGTGTGTCTTTCCTTCCTCCCCCCAACCCTTTTTTTTTTTTTTCTATGAATGTGATATGTAAGTGCAATCAGGTTTTACTCTGGAAACTACTACGGTGTTTTGAATTTAGCCTGCTAAATCAAAACATTTTAAGAATGTAGGACATTTGATGGGCACTTCTCATTATCCTCTGGAATGGTAAACCTAATTGGTGCTTTATTTACACATTTTAAAGGTTTTGTGCTCAGACAAAAAAAGAGATGCAAAATTCTTTCTATTGGGCCTTCCAGATTCCTGCATTGAGTTTTAAGTGGATTGAAAGTTTTGTGCATCACTGGCTAAAGTGGGAGAAGTTTTGGGAATATGAAATGAAAACACTTCCAGAGAAAGTGTGGAAAGTTTTGACAGCTAGAATGTATTAAGAACAGTTGTTATGGGAAAATTAATAAGCTACATCAAGCATTTCACTAGATCAGTGCTGGAAGTTTATACCCTGAATAATACATCTTCCAATGTAACTCTCTAAACATTTAACCAAGAAAAGAGCTTGGATAGTTGATTTAGATTATATAACTTCACTTGATCTCAAACTTTCCTTTGCTGTGTGAGTTCTCTCCCTGAACTCTTCTTCTCTCCTAGCCACCTATTCTCCCTTCGCTAAACTGCACATTAGCAGGATTGCCTCTGAAAGTGTGATTTCTTGGGTACTGGAATCACATAGTCTGAAGACAGGCACTGCTCTCTTATGTGGTCCATAAAACTGAATGGCCTCAGGAAATGAGGATTCTTTCACAGAACTCACTCTTGTTCTTACAATAATGGCAAATATTTTCCAGAAGTTTTGTGATTTAATAGTGTTTGGGTTTGGGATTGGTTTTTTTTTTTGGTCATAAATATAGTTCCTTTTTGATTGTATGCAATAATAGATTAAGATGAATAATGCAATCCTGATCTTTTGTTTAGGCCTGATCCTGCAGTCACTGTGTTTCAAAACTCCTTCCACTTCATTAAGGTGTCTTGTCTGCAGGGATTTTTGGCTGCAATCCTGAGCTCAAAGCTCAGGCATTACTGTGAAATAAAATTTTCTGGTGACCATAAGAAATACAGTTGCATCATATTCTGTATTAAAGAGTCATACAATTTTTAGCAGCTTTTTTCCCCCTTATCATCCAATATATATTTTCATGGATTTTTTCATAGAAGATGAACAACTAACCCACAAAATAGAGTAGAACAAGTGTAGAAATTACCAACAAAAAGCCCTCTAGTTTTAGATCTTCAGCAGTTTCTAGAATATTTTGCAAATCAAAAGTATTGCTATTAATACTGCATACAGAAATGTTTCTTTTAACTTGCTGAATGATATTTGAAACAGATTCCATGAGTTTATATGCTGGTAGAAGCATAGGCTCCACATCAGCGACGGTAATAATGTATCACAGCTTGGCGAGCTTTCTGCCTACCTTGGCATTTTCCCTCAAAGTTCACATCATCTTTGTACATTTGAGTACCAGCGTGTCCTCATTTGAGTCAGAGAGTGGTTGTTCTTAAGTTCCTCCTCAGTTCACAGTTCTCACACTGTGTGAACAGCTAGAAAAAAAATAATCTTTGCCTAGGTCTTCTGCTGAGCTATATTGTCCGAAGCCTGTTACTTTGCATCAGAAAACTCTTTGTCTCCCAGAGATTTATATTACTGGAAATAAAAATTCTAGCTGTCTCACAGGAATCCATGGGACAATCACCTGAAGATATTAGATGAAATCAAGTTAATTTCTATGGAAGTTATAGGCCATTTGATTTTTTTTTGGGGTATCCATTAGAAAGCTTAACAGGCGAAGGCAGAGAAATCAGCAGACTAAGATGTTTAAAATCCCCAGGATACTTAAAACTTTGACAATTCAAAATATAAATTCAAAAGATCAAACAATAATTATCACATGCATTGTATAAACTCATGTAGCATATCTTCTGCATTACTTCTGTCTTTGCCTGCTGCTGGGGACTGTGATGATAAATGGTTGTACTAGAGCACTAATGGGTAGTCTGTTACATTTAAATAAAAAATTAAAGTCATATTTAATTATTCAGTTATGACCCAGGTAACATATTTTCAATATATATTGCACAAGCTCCAGTATGAAAAGAAAGTTTTTAATGGCCCTTTTCTTCTGTCAGCTTTGGGAAAGCATGATCAACAGAGCAACAGAGAACATAACCACTTCTTCAAGATCTTTGTTCTGTTGTGCTTGTTTGTCTTTAATGTGGTGTATAAGCAGAAATACTCAAGAACTGTTAAAAACACATGTTTTAAAATCAACGTGTGTATCTAGGAAAACTAAGGACTTAACTAAAGCAGCCCTGGCAGCCATTGGTAGTATTGTTCAACCAAATAGCAGAACTGAAGGAACTGTTTCTTCTACTTCAGTTTTTTTCTGCCTTAGCTACCTTTATTACAATGTTATTTATATATTTATACATTCCTGTGCTTCAATGGTTAGTTCTCTAAATAGCCAAAAATATTGTAGCCATTAGTCAGCCAGTGTCCTTAAACTTGGTAGATGTTTTGAGATATGATGTCACTAATTATTTCTTGATCCAGAAGCAGCCAAAAATAAAGTTCTGTAGATTTTCTGCTTCATAGGTAAGCAGAGATACAGGAACCTTGGAAGTGATGCAGGGGCAAGTCTGCAATAATATTTAGCACTGTGTATACAACAGAAGATGGGAACCTAATTCACTGTATAGACCTGATTTTCAAAGTATACGTAGGCTTTTCTCACCACTTGAGAAAATTTTAATTTATTGCCATGTGTGTATTCAGGGGTCTAATTTTAGGCAAATAGTCATCCATTTGTACATGCTTATCCATTTCTGGAGAGAGGAAACTAAAAAGTGCTCTGCTGGGGTCTATTTATTTGCTGTGAAGAAAACCCTCTTCAGCTATAGTAAGGCACATGTATCTATTTTCTAAATCAAATTCAGACTCTTTCCAAAGATGTGCAAGGAAAAATGGTCAAGTGTTGCCTGATAACACCATATGTATATTTACAAAATGAGCTAATGCAGACAAACTTTCACTCTTCTTCCATCTAGTTATATTTTTTACATGTAGAAAAATTATTTGGTTCGGAGTGCTCTGTTCATTAGTGGATCCCACTTCTTGTAAGACAGAGTCATGGCTGGTAGGTGAGGTGGTCTTTTTTGGTTCATTAGCTAGAGTAGTAGTATGTCTAGTGAAGAAAAAAGGCAGCTGCTATCTATAGCTACCTCCCTTCAGCATTCTTGCAGATTCTCCTTTACATGTAACTTTTTTCTTCAACTAGATGTCATGCACATGCTCGGTTAAGAAGCTGAATCAAGTATTCATTCCATTCATAAAAATAACCCATATGCAGTGACCTCCTAACTCTTTCACTTAAGCAGATCCATAGTGTTAAGAAGTGTAATTGATGGTGTACTTAACAGATTCGATTCAAATTTGTCAGAAAAAAAAGTCTAGAGAGGTGTTGGAATGTAATAGAGCAGTAACCAAAGGATGTGGATTTTACAAGACAGGATGGAGGCTTGGGAATATATCAGTATGAAACAAGTTAAGGAAGATCCACTTGGAATTTTTGTTGTCTTTTACCAATCATTTCCCTTCCTGCAATTTCTTCTTACCTTTTTTTTTAACTATTGAGCTGTTGAGTTGATTAGTTTGGCACAAATAATGGAATACCAAATAAATGCAAGTGATTCCAAGTCTTGGTCTTACTTTCTGATGTATTAATACAGTATGCAATATTTTCGTCAACATTTCTGTTACCTCCATAGTCCAGATAGTTCTAATAGAAATATAATTGCTTATACCAGAGATCAAATTTTACTCCAATTTTATGTTGTCATCTCTGCATGAAACCAGCAGGAAATGTACCTTAACTTCAAGGCTGGATGTGTCTGGCCAAAGGACAAAAAGATGTCAATGTATATCAGAAAAAGGGAGACAATGTAAGTATATGTATGAGTAAAGAAGAAATAGCATTAATTTTTAACAAAGATTGTCAGTGAAATGAAAAATTTAGCAACAACTGTAGAGCAGTATAGGGACAGTTGCAATAAATTAAATAGAAAAAAAAAGTCAAGGCACTCAAAGCTGATGGCATAAAATGGCATGAGATAAACAGAGCACAACAGAAATTGGGGTAGTTTTATTTGCCATATCACCATAAGCATGATAAGACGTGAAATTCGTCACTGTTGATTTTCTCTCTCTCTTTTTTCTTTTGGTAGAACATCATAAAGAAGTGTATCTTGGCTTTTGCTGCGAATTTGCTGATGGATCCTAAAATTATAAATGAATGAGATCTGGCTTCGGGTTGAGATCAAGAGATTTACTATTAATTCAGTATAAACACATAAACAAGGACAGATTATCCACGAGAATCTGTGTAGTTATGAATCTTGGCAAACAATCCAGGGCTACTGAGGTTTTGGGATTTTTTTTTTCAAATCTGAGCACGTTCCCTTTGGCTGCATTATTAATGCTGAGTAGTTCATATAACTCAAAGTACAGCTTTCTCTCTCTCTCTCTCTGTCTCTCGATAATGCAGTATGTAGAGGTAGATGTATGTATGCATATGTGCATTTATCCAAAGCTTCTCAAATATATTTCTTCATGCACTGATAACGTTGAATCTCTGAAGAGGGCCATATGTTACATAGTATTAATTATATACAAATTAAAAAAAAGATAAATGTTGTGTACGTAACGTTACCTTTCAATAGATTTGAAGAAAAACTGGAGTCTGGGATTTTGGTTACATAATGTTTTCAACATTTAAAACTAACAAATATAATAATCTCTCAGATTAGAGTGGCTCTTTGACCTATTGCAATAGGATTCAAAGCTGTGCCTTACCTTTATAGCTACTGAAAAGCTTGAACTTTAAGGTAAGTGTTTTTTACTATGAAACATCAAGCACTGCACGGGTTAATTAGCTGTAGACTTCATTTTCCTCACATTTAATTTGGAAAGCAAAAATTAAGGATCAAGAATTAATTAGCTATGTACAAACTATGAAAAATTGTTTAGGCAAGTGCTGTCTTGGTAATTCATGGCTATATTTAGACATTGTAATGATTAGATTTAAAAAGAAACAAGCTAATTAGAACATTTTTCCAAAGTCACACAGAGGTCAGGGATGACAGCGACCTTATGTAAAATGGAGACTAAATATCTGCTATTCTGCACATTGTATGGAACTGGTACAGTAAGGCTAAAAAAGGCTTTTCCTGTTCAATGAATTGGAATTAAACATGCTAATTTGAGATCTCCTTCAAGTATTTTATTTAACTACTTTGGCCTTTAATTCCTTTATATTGCATCATTTAATGTAATGTTATTTATATATACGAAGCACATTATACTTATTAACCAATGTGCAAAAATCTAAAGTACAGATTTTATGTAATGGGCTAATTACAGGACTTTAAAGCCACCTACTGAGTTTTGCTAAGCTTAACAACAGGTTCACTGAACTGGATAAATTTATTCAAACTTGTGGAAATGAACCCCATTCTATGTGCAACCGTACTGGGAAAACACACAAATTATACCTCAATACCAGTTTAATGGGTCAAACAGTGAACCTGAATACCAAACTTATCTACATCTTGCAACAGCAGAGGAGCTATAGGCCCTGTGTGAGAAGAGGAAGTGCCCATTCACAGTTTCTTCCTCAAGTTTGTAAATAACTCAGACTCAGTATATGGGATGAGCCAGATTTTCAGTGTATGTAGAGTTGGCTTAATTTTTCTTACAATGTCCTCTGAAGCCATGGTTTTAAAATGTGATACGTGTATCATGTGCAATTGTAGAACAAAATATAAAAGGTATGATCCTTTACTAGATCTTCCTATTACACCTACTATGCATGTGCTTTATTTATCTGAATAGACTTTTAAAACTGGTTTCCTTCAGTCATTTAATGCATATCCATTAGGTCTGAAATTCCTCTAACTCATGTTTCTGTAAATTGGGTCAAATTCAATCAAAGTTCAGCAGCTGGATCATTGTCAAAATGGAATTAAATCAGTCATGCCAAAAAAATCTCAGGTTACTATACTCCTAAGGTAGCATTAAATTTTTGGCTTCGTTATCCAAAGAGTCTGCAAGAGGATTAGGTTTCCAACTTGGTAAAAGTTTTGCAGAGGTTCATAAGGCTTCTACTCCCTCAGATATCCAAAGTCACTTTATTATTTGCCATTGGGTTAGTTCAGATCTACATTGGTGGAATTCAGCAAAATATGTCCCCTAGTAACCCTTCTTTCTTTTAAACTTTGAAGAGTATTCAGAAGAAAGCAAAATGCAAAGGCCAGCTTTCTTACTCTAGCCATAACCTGTCCTTCAAAAATGACAAAGCAGTTTGCTGATTTAAACACCACTGCAGTCTAAGGTTCATATGTGATTTTTTCATTTGCATTGTTCTTCAAAAGCATCGTGCAGTTATCTAATAAAAATCCTTTCTCAGAAATAGAGTATTCTGTTGCTGAGATTTTATGTATCTATATTCTGTTTTGGATAACTATGCATAATCTATTCAGTAGCTGACATTTGGGTCTTGATAGATACATTCAAGCATGTACTTTCAGGAATAATAATGCCAGTGCACTGTGTTCTACAATGTGTGCAATGAAAATGTGCTTCATAAAGCCCATAATTGTTACTTAAGTTACAAAGATGATTTTTTTTTCCCAGTAAATGAGGAACAAGCCACATAATCTTGCTAACACTGTATGCCCAGGAAAGAAGAGTTTAAATAAGAAATGCATAAATTTAGCAGACTGCTGTAACAAATGAAATGGTGTAGCATTGAAAACATTTGAGGCAATTAATCAATGCTGTGTTTGCACATATCATTAAATATATTATACTAAGTTTAGATTTGATTTCTATGCTTCTTTTATAAAGAGTTAAAAGAAAATACATTTGAATTCATGCTGATACTGAAAACATGCTCCTAGCTCCTAGTTTCTTGGATTTCGAATCATTTCCATTAACAAACAGCTATTTGCCCTCTAATAAAATATGTCATTATGCTTTATTCACATCACACAAAAGAATCACTGAAAAATCGCCCCAATGATGGCCAATAATTACACATTTTGCTCCTGCACGAGCAATGAAGAAATCTGTTCATTGGAGAAAGCAGGTGCTGGGGCATCATGCTAATAGTCAATGTGTGCCACAGTAATTAGCCATTGCAATTGCTAAAATTAACAATTAGCTAACATGCAATTCTCTTTTTGCAGGCTGCAGTTTACTTTGTATAATCCTTGTGTGTTCTTAGTAATTATTCTGACAGCTTATTATTTTTATTTTTTCTGGTTTGAACACAGCTTTAACATTTGAATCAGTCTACCCAAATGTTCAACAGGCAGTATGAAACAACTGCTTCACTAGGCAATTTCTAAGGGACAAATTTGTTTTTATTCTCAACTTTGTATTGTTCAAGAAATGCATGATTCTTTTGTAGAGTAAGAACTTCTCATATTATTTGAGAGTATGGGACCACAGTAAAGGTATTATGGCTTTTTTTACACTGGGAGAACATAGAATCATCCCAACTTTTTGGGAACATTGCTGTGAAGTATTCTTTGAAGTTGGGTTCCAAATCATTGGTTCATGGCCCCTGGTTATCTGTGGAGCTCTTGGTGGTAGTTTGGGGAAACTTGGCAGGTCGCAAAGTTCTGATTCTCTTTGTCATTACTTTTGGCTAAATAATGAGAAAAGAATCACGGAATCAACCTCTCACCGCCTTTCATGTGAACATGTGATGGTGCTATCCCTGGAGTTGTCTGATTTACAAAGGCCTTCACAATCCTATAAGGAACCCATCAGAATCATCATTAGTGTATCATCCATGTTGTAGAAATGAAAAAACCCCACCAACTAACCCACCAAAACAACCAAACCAAACCCCAGGAAAGAGTAATGACTGTGCTGCACAAATTAATGGTATACCCTCATTTTGAAAACTGTATGCTGGTCCTGCAAACTATCTCAAAAGAGAACAGCTGTAGACATAGAAAATAAATTCAACAAGGATGAGCAGTAGAGTGGAATGGCATTCAAACTTGGAAAAAGTAAACATTGGAATGGAAAAGACAGCTGGGATATAGCTTATACATTCATTGTTGGTGTGGAGAAAGTGAGTGAAGAAAACTAATCGCATCTTAAAAAGTAGGTGAGGGGCACCCAATAAAATCACCCAGTTTAAAAGGCTTATGGTGCATAATTAAGCTGTGAAGCTCATTGCTACAGGATGGCATGGAGCAAAATGGCTAAACAGGCTGAAAGGATAAATGGTTGGATTCGTAGTAGGTAGGTCCTCCAGTGGGCTCAGGCTCAAAAGACTCTGAAACTGGCAGGATATGCAATACTATAGCAGGAAAAGCTCCATCCACACATACATGACTTTCCCTCAAAATTCCTACACCTCTTCTAAGCCATTGTTACAGAGAGGCTTCCAGAGCTAGTTGAAACTTTGGTTTGACCTACTTGAATCATCTTTTCTTTTGTTTAGCAATACACATTGTATCAAAACCTCAGTAATGTGCTACAACAAAGATACCAAAGAATTGGATTTTTTCCCAACATATGCAGGTCACAATTCAGCTGACACATAAATCTGTGCAACTCAGTTGAAGTCAATGAAGGCTGAAGTATGTACATAGACAGATCATAGCCTAAACACTTTGCTTTGGGGTTTGGGTTGGTTTTGGTTGTGGTGGTTTTGTTTGTTTGTTTGTTTTGTGTGTGTGTGTGTGTTTTGTTGTTAGTGTTTTGGTTTGTTTGTTTGTTTGTTTTTTTGGGTTTTTTTTCCCCATTTTAATACTAACAGATAGGTACAGATAACTGGATCTACTGAAAACACTGGCTAGCTAGTTGGCCATATTCTTCTCCAGCACAGGCTTCCACCTGTGTAAATCCAGTGACTCCAGTGGAATTCTTCCCAGTTTTATATGTGTGAGAAGATAAAAAGACTTGGGGAATGTAATATTCTGTAATCAGCATGGCATCTGTAGCTGGTACCAAACCAAGAGGAGTTTTTTAAACAGTTCTTTCAAGCTCCTCCATGTTTTAAAAATATTTTAAAATGGGATTTGCTCCTGTACATACTAACCAGGAAAGCCATGTTAGAGAGAAGTAAGCTGTCTCAGCAACTGTAGGATGTGACCTTATTTTTAATAACAGAACTCAACACAGATGAAGTCAGAAAGAAGCAACAAAACCATTTTCTGGGATGGTGTGATTTTCCCAGAGAAGACGGAGTGAGGTAGGAGAGTGAGACTAAACTATGAAGTGGAAGCTTTTAGTTAAGGCAATAATGGTAGAAGGATGAATTACAAGAGTAAGGAGTCAGGCATGTTTTGTCTGTACCCAGCACACTAGGCTCAGTAGTTCTGTGATTTCCATGCAGTATTACAACCAGTGACGGAGAACGACTAACAAAAATGGTAATGGAAAATGTATTCCATTTCTGAGGAGCTATCTTGTTATTTAAGGTAATAGTCTTGATGACCATAACCTCTGTGGACTTCAATGAAAATATTTTCAGATATACCAGCTGACCAACTAAACTCTATGGCCTTGCAAACAATTAGCCGCTCATGGGTGGTTTAAGTATCGGGAGGGGGGTCCTCAAGGTCTGAAAGCCACAAGCACTCAATGTTATGGAGATTTAAATTTTAGCTGGGAAAAAATCTGTGCATGTCCAGATTGCTGTTTATATCACACTAAAAAGAGTCTTTTTGTTTTCAATGATAAACTGTAGTGGTAAGCTGAGTTTGACAGTGGCCCACCAGGTAGATATATCCTGCCTGCATCCTCTGCAAGGATGATGGCTGCTACTCATCATCTTGTAATATCATCCTCTGTTACGTAGTGTTGATATAAAGGTCACAAACTTATGTTCAGCTTCAACCACAAAAGAAGGACTTAAATTACATACTAAATGATGTGTTGGATGTCTGAGACATTGATACACATTTTTGTTGCTTCTGATACTGTGTCAGAATTGCTATTCTCTGGTACAATTTTTACCGGTCTGGATCACCCAAAAAGGTTTGAATAGGTGCTGGCCTTTGAGTTTGGTTTCCATAGGTAAATCTTCATTGTGTGTATATTTTCACAGGTGCTTCAAAAGATTAGGGAACTCAACTACCTAGAAAAGAGGAGGCGTTTAGCTCTTCAATGAGCTGTAACTCTTGGATCAACTGCAGGTGGAGGGAACTTGAGACTTCTTGAAGCTGTATGGTTACTTTAATGCAAGGCTCAGCTGTCACATATCTCACATTACTTCTCTCTGTCCTAGCATATTTTCAATTATTTTCTGAAAAGTAGAACACTGTCCACAGGGTCATTTGCATTATTTCTTTTGTTGGACTTGATGCCTTTCCTGGGTGCATGGAGTCCGCATCTGAGGGTGAAATCTGGGCATGTGCAGCTGTCTTTTGTGCACAGTCCTTCACATGGTCAGAAAGAAGGTGTAGTTTTTGATAGTCAGGTGCTTTATGGGATGCTCATAGGCCAGAATTCTGGACCACCCCACAGAATATGCACAATTGTGGACTTAGGCATAAAACTTGACTATTTGAACCCAAGAGCAAAAGATTTAGGAAACAGAATTTCCCTTCTAAGTCCACACACTCCCCCTTCCAAGCAGAAAAAAGATTTCACTGGAATGCACCAACTACATAATATCCTTAAATGACAACAGCATCTTGGCTCTTGAATTTGTCAGTGGAGTATCTGTTATTTGTGATGCATTCCATGTCCTTCATGCCAGAGAAGACCTACAGCTAATGGTGAAAAGTAGGATCACTTCTGATCACTGCTTCATGGTATTGTTCCATGGCAGCTGTTGAGAATTAAATGCAATAACCCAGTCCTGTCAGAAAGAGAAGTAGTGAAAACTTTAACTTTGCATAGTGATGATACACATACATAGCACAGACAAGATTTCCCTGAACTGGGGAAAATTCATTATATTATCACAGAGATCTACCTCTGTGTGTACTTCATTGAAAGAGATCAGCTCAGATCATCCCCATTAAAGCCATCTTGAGTCTCTCCAATAGCACATAGTGGTCTAAGTGATGGGTTGTAACACGCCATTTAAGAAGCTTCAAGTCATTTCATGTTAGGGTGCTCTTATAGTACTCACATTTAGTCTAATCTCTGTTTGTAACTGGAGCATGCTTGGACTCAATAATTGCTGATATCTTTTCCTGTGAGCATTCCTACTTGCAAATGTTCATATTCAGGTTTATCTTACGGAATCAAAGGCTGGGGGAAGCGAGAGGTATCAATGTCTCGACTCTCTTGTGTCATTTCTGCAAGTTACATGAATTGCTAGCCTCAAGCCTGTGGTCCACCGTAACTGTTGATCAGTTGCATCATCTCGATCCCATCCCAGACTTTTCCCATGGCATATAAGGATCAAAATACAAAGACAGAGAAATTAAAGTTTTATGGTTTCTCTTACTTTACAATTATACTAGGTCACCCATATGCTATAAAATATATTTCGTTAGCAATTTAATATATACCTAGGTAGATATTTTTCATAGTTTGGGCATGTTTATGTCATAAGAGCGTAGAATATAGGAAGAAATAGATCACAATTTGCTAAGTTATAAAAAATAACTTTGGTATACCTCTGGTATTAGGTATATGCATTTGGTATACAATGGTTCATCATTTGTGAATGGGGTAGAAAAAAATTAATTACATAGGGCACCCTAGAACAGCAGGGGCAATTTTAGAGCACTATATTTTGTACCAGGTACATGCCAAATTGTTGCCAAACTTGATACCAAAATACATTTCTGCCTGTAGTTATTTTTGTTTCCATTAGTGGGACTATTTATTATGTTTCTCCCTGTAAGACCGAGGGCTTCATTCATTTCAGTCTAACAGGGATTTGAAAGTGTGAAACTGATTTAATAAAGACATTTGGGATGACCTGAAATTCAGAATTAATTCAAGATAAGTCACAGTTGCTCTATATCAAACTACAAATACTTAGAAATCACCAACTTCCATATCATGAAAGATCATGAGCTACCAAGTTTTAAATCTATCTTTGGACTAAACTGAACATGACCGATGTTGTATTTCAAAGATGTATCATAGTCCTTTTGAGAAAAAAAATCCCTCATAGCGTGCAGGCAATTTACAGACAATAATCTTTATAACAACTCAGCAAAAATACCTTTATGGCATTAGACTTTTCAAATCCTGGCACATGGAGCAAAGTCTAGAGTTTTGAAATTGCTCTCTTGGTGCCACTGGTGCTACTTGGAGCTTCATAGCACTTAGAGTACTGCATGGTGGCTCATCTGGCAATGAAACTTATGTTACTCATTGAAATGATGTATGGGTTCTCAAGAGATGAATCAAGGAAGTTGATGGGCTCACAGGCAAAAGCTTCTGAAAATCAATGAGAGGTTTACTGTTGACTTCAACAGGCTTTGGACCAGGCTTATGTAGAGATCTTCAGATACATGAATGTTACGTGGCTGATCCCTCTGAGAGAGGAAGACACATATTAAGGACACAAAATCATAATACCTTGGACCCTGTAAGTAATCTAAATGCCTGTTTCATTTCATTTGTGCTGGCTCCCAACACAGGGGAACAAAATACAAAGCTAAATACTCTCCAGAGTCACGATCAATTTTAGAACAAGGAAGCCTATTTTATTTTACCACCATGCTGGTTAAAGATATGCTAGAGATTACATTTTTTAGGAAGGAATGTTAAGAAATTAGAAATGACTTACAGGTAGATATGCATTAACTATGTTATAAAAAGTTGTTCTGTGAGAGGAACAAAGCTGCTAATTAAAAGAACTCACTTTTTTGCTAACCTAGATTGATTTAAAATGTGCAATGGCATGCTCACCAGAGTAAGTATGCCATAGGGTAAATCTCTTGCAGCAAAAGGATAAAGTTGTAACCTTCCTTATTTAAGATGCTGCTGTATATAAACCGAAGCATATAAAACTATACTATGTTTCCTTTTACAAAGACATATAATCAAACAAGAACAAATCTACCACCAACCGCTTCATACTGTGTTGTGCTTTGATAGCGAAGGAAAGCCAAGTTTCTAGCCTGGGTCTAGCCTGACTCAGGCCATAACTTGTGAGTCCTGCTATTCTAACCCTTTCTCTTGATCTGCTTTTCAGTATGTCTTAGAGTACACAGCTCAAAGCAGCAGGGGAGTTTCTTAGCAAAGGGCCACCCACTTGCATATTATTCCTTCCTTGCCTGTGACATGACACAAGAACAAAGTAGACATTAACCGCTACATTAAACCCAGAAGGAAAGTAATCAGTAACCTGTTATTCCCTTAATAAAGGGAAACACATGCAGTGTGAAATCCAGAAGACTAATCAATAGCTCCAGACAATGCAATGTGCCAAACAAATTGCAAATCAATTAGAATCCTTGTTTTCTTTGAAATGGTTCACTATACCTAAAGCAATTACTCGTTCATTAGACCTAATTTAACAGCATGACTGCCCTAGCAACAACTGGCAGCGTCTGGCTATCAAATGGAAGAATGGCAGCTTATTTCTGTCTGTCTGTGAGTCTAACGCCAATCAAAAAAAAAACCACATTGAATTCCTTTATATAAGACAACTTTTCATTAATGGGTGAAATATTTTCTGTGAAGGAAGAATCAAGTATCTTACTTGATTTGGTTGAATTTGGTTTTATTTGCTAAGAGAATCGGCATAGACTTTGTATGAAGAAATTCTGAAGTTCTTTAAATGTCTCAGTAAGCTGCAATACTAAGATATGCAAGAAGGAGGGGCAGTTTTAGGCCTCCTTCAATAAATCCTTTGGGATTTGGGAAAAAAGTAAGTCCTATATATGTTTGCATCAGCTGCGTGTTTACCACAATTGAAACAGCACAATAAGATTAGCATGGTCTGCCACAGGATGACACAGATTCGTCAAATAGTCCATAATCCCTTTGATGGGCTCAGAGGGCATTCAGCATTTGATACAAACCCTCGTCATTGTTTTCCCTTGGCATTGGATCAGGCCCCTAATACCCTAACTACAGGTTTAAAGCGATGTTTTTATATTTTGTTTCCTGCTCTATTCAGTGATATTGTAATAGCATAGCCATATCTGCCTTACAAGAACTTGAAAAAACCCAGCGTTTAAGCCTTTAACATACGTTTCTTTCCCTCCCTGTAGGTCACATACTCATGAAACCTATTTTTTCCTCTTTCTTTGCTGTGGGGCATAACAATCTTGTGATGAAAGGGATGTACCTGGAATGGAGTCAGCTGGCGGGAAGCCACCTCCAAGAGAGGGGACTAGCTCCCTTGCCATGCCTGCAGCAGAGATGTTTCCAGCCCTTGCAGTGAATAAAGACAAATAGAAATGTTACACACCTTTAGTAGTTGGCATCAAGGGTGTTTCCAGGACCTAAAACAAATTCCAGAACTAGCTGGGGCAAGATTACTGGGTCAGTGTACTGTCAGGCTTAAGATACTGCACTGACGATCTGCCCAGGATTAAATCCACCAGAGTTTTGGCCTATGAACTTTAACCTCAAGGGGAAAAAAGAGAAAATGCTTACCTAGAGGGTTATTTTTAATGACCATGATTTGAAACCCTTGTATAATTTATTGACCTTTAAAGATGTGACATTCTTCTGTAAAAAAACCTTGGAAACTCTTCAGTGTATGTACATGTGCATATATAAAAATATACAAAGTCTAAATATATGTATATATAGACTGTATATATATCCTACACACACACACAGCCTAAATATATATGAAAGTATTTATAGCCTCAGTTGGTGTATATTTCTGTATTAATTGAAGCAATTTCTAATTTCCAGCAGATAAAAAACCCCTTCAAAATTATTTTAGAAAGCCTTTAAACATTTTTTGGGTCTATATTTAGTGACAAGTTGATTAAATTACTTTTAGAACAGCTGCTGTTACAGGGATTTGGAGCTGTTAAAAGTGACCGTAAGTATTTAGCTAAAGATATTCAACTTCAATGTTCAGTCTTTCCAGGCCTGCTAGACTTTTATCCTCCTCGGTCTTGCCATCCTTTCTGATGGTGTAAAACTCTCCCCCACTGCAGAGAGGATTCATGAGATGATACTTTAATTCTAGAGGAGAATATTTTTCTGAAAGTTTGACTCTTTTTTGTAGCAATCAAGGGCTGCTCAGGAGATAGAAATGTAAGAGGTAAGTGCAATAATCATATAAGCATAATAAATGATCACAGTTACATATTTTACCATATATACCTTGTCTACATCTGCATGTATATGCATATGTTATGTTTTGCTGTAAATTCAAAGATGACTTACTATTCCTCACAACTTAATCAAACTCAGGGTAACTGACCTTTATCTACTGGAATTTAACCTGGCGTTACAGATCCAAGCAATGCTCAGGGTTGTAACCCAGGTAGTGGGCAGAGATACAGAGATCCTGTCTGGACCACTGGATCCAAGTATTCCTGAATCTTCTGGCCCCAGTGGAGGCCAGTGTTTTCCCTGGAGCACAGGCTAAGGAGCCATGAAAGGCACCATAAAATCGATGAAACACGTCATTAATTTTTTTTCCTGATGTTTTAATACAGATCTCACAGTTCACATATGCTATCCACTACTGAGCAGATGCTTAGCTTTTTGAGAGGGTAAGAAATCTGAAATCACTTTAGAACTCAAATGGTCTCAAATTGAAGTTCACAATAATCTCCTGCAGTGGCTCTGCCAACTTTTAGAGTTCACTAAGAATTATTTTTAACACTTTACCACACGTATATCAATAGTTGAGATATGTTATTAAGTGTGACTGAACAATTGGTTAAAATTAGTTTAAAGCACTTAACTAGAAATGCTACCTTTTGACTATTAAAGCAAGTGCCATGAGGCACCTTGAACTTAATAAGAAACGTGAAATTAACTACGAATTACCTATTAACTTCTGCCCTTAAGACATTTAATAAAGTAGGACAACCTCATGCTGATGGAAAACTTGAACGTATGTTCATGCCCATTCTTTTTCTGGCAAAATGAAAGTAGCCACTAGGCAATGGAGATGCTGTTGATGTGCTTGTATCTCCTTAGAGCCTATGTGACTTCAGACTATGTACATGCATTCTGTTGTGCGGGTATGGCAACCTGAAACACATCCTAAATTAGATATAGTTTCTTCTTGTTTTGCCAGCATTTGAAAGACAACAGAATCTGAAAGCAGACAAAGGACATTTTAAGACTTGTAACTGAGCTAGATATAATTATTATGTGGCTGCTGCAAAAATATCTAAACTTGACATACAGTCAATTGCAACTTTTCATTTTGTGGGATCCCTTGCAGGTGAACTCCCTATGTTTTTATATTTATCAGATTTTATATGTTTATTAGATTTTAGCTCTGATCTGATCTGTACTTGAAGTCATCTGTAGGTCCATCACTTTCTTAATTTTTCCCAGGTAACATGCAAGTGTTGATTTATTGAAAAGCTGAAGTTGATTTATTGAAAAGCTGAACATACAAGAAGTCATTTTAAGGTAAAGAAAGAGACTATCTGCTGACTGTCTCCACACCATGGCATCCTAGTGAGGGTCCTGCTTGTTGGCAGGACTGCTCCTGAGTTTCTAGGGATCTCTACACGAACCAAGTGTGGATCAGAGAAACCCACTGTGTATCTGATCTTGTGAGGATGCTTCTGCGTGCAGTGCCCTGACACCTAGTGGATCACACATAGACCTTTCAAAACCGCTGAGCAGATGACACTTCGGAGTCTCTGTACTTGGCACGTAAGGGCAGAGGAATCATATATTGGTGGAAGCGATGAAAATACCATGTGGAAAGCACCCACACCCAAGCATTAAGGTTTATAATTGCTGTTTCTTATTCTTTTAATAACATATGATTCCCATTTTACAAGCTTGAGTAGGAATCAATACTTTTTCCTCTGCAATGACACCTGTGTCATTAATGGCTGTGACAGACAAGCTGAAATAACTGCAGTATTTTTAGGGTTGTTGCTTCAGGCTCTCTGGGATATACTTATATCAGGGTTTACTACTACAGTCTCCATGTCAGAGACAAACACTCCATTAGCAGATGTATCAGAACTGGATATGTATTTGTGCCTCAGCTTATTGTTCAGCATCTTAGCTTAGAACATTGATGAAGACAGGATTCATTCCACTACACTTTATTTGCCTAAAAGCTAAGTACCTGATCTGCCATTTAGGGTCCTTTTGCAGCTACTGAAGAAAGACAATGAATTCCAGAGGCTGTAAGATAATTGAGCCCCATACTATAAAACTGTGCACTTAATATTTAGCTTAGCAGCAGATAACACTCCTGATGTTTACAGATTATCTATATACTTCCAATATATAATGGCCAGTTATGACTCAAACATTTGATACTAGACTGCAGCTCCCTTGAAAAATAATGCACCCCGCTTGTGGTTAGAACTTTTTTTTTTTTCCTCCTAAGGATGTGGCTAGGGGGATTCCATGGAGGTGTGTGTGTGTGTGATACCACTGGAATATCTTTTTATAAAGATAAACATTTTCTCTAAGGACTTAAGAGTAGTTGAGGATTACTGCATTGTCAACGCTATTTTCAAATAACAATGCATTTGTCATCTTTGGCTTACTCTTCCTGGCATAGTTAAAGACAATTTAATCTTTGGGTGACTCTTACATGTATAGTTAGAGAAAATTCAGTAGCAAGAACTAAGTATCACTTTTCTCATTCCTGTTTGGCAATGTAGGAAATCCAAGTACACATAGATGGCAATTGGATTTCTTTGTTTCCTGTTTATTACAAGGGATTAATAGAGCTGGAAGGGATCATAAGATGTCATCACATTGATCTTCCAGCCCCAAGGCAGAATCGACTGTATCTTGAAGTTGATTAAGGGAGGAAATGTAATCTGTGTTTTGTGTTCTGGTAATTAAGCATTTTACAAAGATGTGGCTGTGGCTAATCTGAAGAATGACTATGCATATACATATGTATGCAGTGATGAGACATCTCTCTATGCAAGAAAGAACTGGTCCTAATAGAGCTGCACGTTTCAGTCAATGCATACCTAACAGTTATATTGATAATGTATGAGTCAAAAGGGGATGGGATTCATCCTCTCACAGTGGCACTGGTTCAATAGCGAAAAAAAACTTCAGTGTCTCAATGAACATATGTAAAGAAGAATCCAGAGGGACAGAATAAAGAGCATTCAGAAAGGGACTCTCTTTAACACTTTTCATATAATTCTACTCCTTATAAAAGGCTGTTTCCAGGCTATTGAAAGGGCTTCTTCTGGGCTATTGACAGGGTGATGACAATCACCCAAATTGTCCTGTTGAACTAATTCCCTACACTGAAACTAAATATTATTTCCTTGTATGCAATTGTGGCTTGAATACCAAAAAGTTCATATTTTTTCAAAGCTTTTAGGGCATGACTCCTCTTATCTCTGTTGGAATCCATAATATGGCCAGTATCAGAGCGAGACCCCTCTCTGTGATCTTTGAAAAGATCATGGAGATCTGAGGGAGATCCACGATGTCCAGAGAAAGGCAAATGCTGCACCCATTTTCAAAAAAAAAAAGCCAAAGGGGCTATATGGGAAAGTATAGGCCTTATTTTGATCTTGAAGACAAGCTCAGAATGAGTCTTCCTTGAATGCACTTACGGGTGAATGAAGAAGGTGGTGATTGGAAAGGCGGGAAATAAGATCATGCTTTTCCCAATTGCTTTCTATGATTAAATGACTAGATCTGCAGATGAGGGGAGTGCAGTGGATGTCATTTACCCTGCTCTTAGCAAGGTTTTGTATAGACTACAAAGTATTCTTGTACTCAAGGTGGGATGTTATGCTCTAGATTTCTGGACAAATGGATGAGTAAATAACTGGTTGGGTGATCAGTCTCAGAAGGAAATGATTAATGAGTCACGCTCTACTGGGATGCTGGCAACAAATAGGTCAGTACAGGAATCTATCATGGGACCTGTCCAGTTATCCACCTTTATCAATGATCTGAAGCAGATAGCAGATTGTACTCTCATCAGATGTGAGGTGAGACCAACGGATGCACTTGAGGGCTTGGCTGTCACCCAGAGGGACCCAAGATGGGCTGGAGGAAAAGGCCAACTTGAATGTTGCAAAATTCAAGGACAAATGCAAAATCCTTCCCCTGGGAAGGAAGAACTCCTTGCAGCAATACAGGCTGGGCACTGCCAGGCTGTAGAGCAGCTTGGCTCTCCAGGGGCACTGGGGAGTTTTGGTGGGCAGTGAGATGAACATGAGTCTGCGTTGTGCACCTGCACAAGAGCATCCAGGGCAATAGTCACAGAGCGCAGCCAGTAGACCAAGGAGAGTAATTATTCACTCCCGCTCAGCCCCAGGAGACTACATCCAGATATTTTTACCAGTTTTGAGTGTACCAGTACAAGAAACATAATGATCCTAATCTAGGTGATTCTGCACTGACAGGGGGGTTGGACTAGATGATCTTTTAAGGTCCCTTCCAATGCCTAGCATTGTGTGATTCTGTGATCAGCAGAATGGAGTTCAGCAAAGTGCCACCAAGATCATCAGGGGTTGGAGCATTTGCTCTGTAGGGAGAGACTGTGGGACTGGGGCTTGATTAACCTGGAAAAGAGACAGCTTTGGAGGGATCTAACAGCAGCCCCCCAGTACCCATGGACTGGGCATTGCTTTTCTGGACTGACCTTACCTCAATAGCCTCTGGTTTCAGATTCTGGAAGGACAGGTGTCAGTCATGATGATTGGATGGGGAAGGTCATTCAGCTCTGTATAGAGGAGGTGAGATTTGCATAGTGCTGTCACACAACCAAAGTAATATTCCATAGCAAAAGCAATCGATTAAAGATAGCTAATTAAAAAAAAAAAAGACAGGAAAAGAGAAAGAGAAGGTATTAATTAGTGATCAGTGATTAATGTTTTAGAATAAAAAGTATATATTTTGAATTAAAAAAAATTGAAGACAATTTTCAACTTGTACACAGGGAGAGAGGTACTTCCAGAAACATCAAGGTAAATTAACTCCTAACAAATCCAGAGTAGCCACCAATTTAGGACATTGCAAACCCTTACTTGAAAAGGCTTCAAATACGTTTTGAAGTCTCCAGTTTTATTTATTTTTCATTCCCCTTGCTCATTACAATCAACAGAAATTAAGGATACTTAGTAATTCACAGAAACTCCCCAACAATTTGAAGGACTGGTGCAATGCAAACTCTCTAAGAGACTTTGGGCATCTGGTCAAAGAATCTCATTTCAACACCTCTCAAAGGTGTGGTCTCTTGCCAAGGGCAGGAATAATTTGAAAGCTCTGGAAATTTATAATCCATATTCCAAGCATGCACAATATGACCATATGCCATAAAAAATGCTACACTATAAAAAAGGGTAAATATTGCAGAGACAAAACCAAGATCACATTTTATTCTGTATTTGTGATGTTTCCAGAATATCTGGTCCCTAAATTCCTACTTGCCATCTTCATTGTTATTGCAATAAAAATGGCAACAATATAAAGCAATTAACTCCAGATACATGAATAAGAAGTAACAGTGCTTTCAACCTAATTAAAACAATTCAAACTAATATAGATTACATCTGAGATTCCCCCCAAAAATACTTGGCACCAGCCTAGTTATATAAATAAAACTCTGTTTAGAACAGCCATTACATCTTATAGGCCTGCTAGTAAATAATCTTAGCATTTTCACAAAAATGTGTGTGTCTACACAAAGGTGTACGAATAAAAGATCTGTACTTGTGAGGCACCTCAATGCAGCTGAAAATATTACAACTTTCTATTTCTAAGACTGTGTGCTTGCATTTCCAAAATCTATGGATGCTTGTTATTAAAAAAGTATTTGGGTTTTTTTCTATATATATGCTCAAGCTTTTGAATGCACCTAACATTTTTGCAAAACATTGCATAGAGAAGCTCAGGAAGCAACTTCTCTGCCACTGTTTTTAAAAATGCTGTTCTATCACTGATAATGAATCAACAAGCTTATTACAGATGTTTTCGTTGGTTTTGTGAATTTTCCTGTACCAGTAACATTACATGAAAAACCTAAAATCACTGTGAAAAATTCAGCATGATTTAAGTCTTGTAGCAGGCCATGACTTTTGAGGATCACTCCATGCATTAAAAGAAAGGAAAAGTTCGGCTTGACCATTATAGTGTAAAATTAAGATGTCGTGAGGTTGTAACATTTTGATCAAGATGGAAGCAATGAGGCTTTATGTATATGAAAGATTATTGTTTTCCTTTTAGGAGAATTATTGAAATTGTCTGCTAGCTTTCAAAAAAAAAAAAAGAAATAAATTTATCTGTAACATGATTATAGCAGCAAACCTGAAGAAAACCTCTCCTATTATAATATTTCACATATTGCTAAGACCACTCAGTCAGTGTTTATAACTGATGGCATTTATGGCACCTATCAAAATGCTATAAATGGCTTCTTCCTGCAAGAGACTCACCAAAAATTATTAAGGAGATTTTCTATATGTGGTATATTTCCCTTTGCTACGGCACATGCTTCAGAGTCCTGATTACTGGTAAAGCACAGATAAAAGCTATAACAGAATGGTAGTTGAACAAGTGGAGCCTATAAAGTATGCACTCCTCTTTTGTTTGCTGCTATACAAAAAGTGAATAGACAAGCCCTTTTGCAAACTTGCAGAGGACCAACTTTTCCCTACCCCCACCCCTGGGAATAAGCCATTTTAATTATTGAAATTTTTGTGTTTAATCTTCCACCACCAAGTAATATGAATATTTTATACAACACTGATGAATGCTTAACTAATACAGTTCTTCATACAAATGCAAACTTCCTTTTTACTGGCCTCTGGTGACTATGCATCTAGTGCCAGAGTGGCATCATTCAGCTCCAGTTGCTATAGCATTTTCAAGAACCTCTCTGTTCTTGTCATAAATTATCTTTAAGTGAAAAAAGCTCCAAGGAGGTCTGCAGCAAACTGTATCAAATAATGAATTTCTAAGCTGTGGTAGAAAACACTCATCTTACTTATATTCTTCTACCATCGATTGTTTAGTGACCCTTCTTTGGGATACAGATGAGCATAACCCTGAAAAATGTTTGTGTTGTCTTTCTCTTGCTGGCAGCCTGCAGCCTGCATGATCTAATAAATATTGGCAGGACCAAATGAAATAATATAGAAGAGCTTCTCTTCTTTAAAGTCCATAGACCAAGAGACTCTTGTCACTTGTTAATATCTCCATCAAACAGTGAAGTGTTAACATATGTGATACGACCACGCAATCAAGTAAGGACCGATTTGTTGACTAATTAAACCAACACAACAAGCTCTTTAGCACCTACAAGTGACAAGTTTAGAGCAGGCAAGTGGAAACTCTCAATTGAGTCCCCTTTTATGAGACTATCATGCCAAATTCAATTCTGACTGAGTAGTATTTGAATGTACTTGACTTCCACTATGTGCTGACATGCTTACAATAATTCATCATGTGTGACAATAGCCCAATATTAGAGATTTATGATATATACAAAACAGTTACAAATGAAATGTAGCCCTAACATGTGTCTGCTTTACTTATCCACAGCCTATTGATATTATAATTAATGGTCAATTACTTAGGGATAGAGAATAGAAAATAGTCATTACCAGTTTCAGTCATCATCTGTTTTTGGCAAATTCTGGAAGTAAATGAAACCATTTTCATAGTGTTTGGCGGTTGCTGGAAAGTACACTGTTGCTCACTGCAAGAAGACCAGGTTTGTATCAGTTCTGCAGTTGAAGAGTTATTTTAGGAACAGAATATTTATTTTATTATTGTCATAGTGTAGGCAAGTTTTAAAAAGTGTGTCTGGGAAGAAGAAAATACAGTGAACACTGCATACGAACATTTTACACAGATTGCTAGCACTGGCCAATTTTACACAGACACGTACACAAAGCCAACCCCCAAAACGATTTGAAGAATGTAAATTCAAATTCCTCTAATAGGAAAAAAAAAGCATGAAATTGAGCAGTTTCTGTTAATCTTTCACAGTTTTAGATCCTGCCTTAATGTTGACAAGATGACTTCTGAGCCTGTGAGTTCAAGCTGCTGGGAAAAAGGCATGTGAATCACTTTTAGGTCACTGAATGTGCAAACAATTATGAACACTTTCCTTTTAAATTTGAATTGTCCCACTGAAATCAATGGGGCTATTCGTATGCTGAAAATAATTAGTAAAATACACGTGATGAAGTATTTGAACCCTTGGTTTAACAAGAGCAACCAAAAGCCCTGAATTTTCCAGGTTCTTGGAGAGCTCATTCCAAAGTTCAACCTGCCCCTTGCTAAACTTTCAGCCCATAGGTGACATGAAGCCTTCCCATGTTCAGGAGAGTCAGACACTTAGTAAGTATTTTCAGAGATAAACCTGCTAATGGGCAGCTCCTAAGGAGCAGAATGTGAAGAGGCACTTTGCTGTTGAATCCAGTTGGTGGGACAGAAAGAACACCTGTCCTAGTTCAGCATCCTCAATTATAAGCCTTCCCCGGAGTTAGGTTGCAAAGATGATGCACCCTTAGGGATTTGGTCTAGAGGAAACCATATTGTCTCTAATAGGAATGTTCTGATAATTACTCAAGCATGGAAATGAGGTCAGGAAGAAAAAAAGGGAACTCAGAACAAGCAGAAGCAGCCTGATTAGGGTCTCCATTTAAAAGACATATTTAACCAGCAACCTGGTGTGGAGGGCACCTTTTAAACAAATGGTTGAAATAACACAAGAATGATACAGGCAATCTGTTGGCTTGGATGTTGGCCTGGCTTTGCTTGAAAGAAAAAGGGGAAAAATGAGAAATAATCCTGGATTTATATTAACCAAATGGCTCTAATTGTTAATTTCAGCACTGGTGTTTGCACAATGCTTTGACATCATCATTTGGAAGAACAGCAGAATAATTTTTTTCTGCCTCAGAAACCAGCAGTGACAAAAAGAGATCTTTCCAACAGCAAGGGGTAGTAATTATAGTGATCCCTTTTATATGTTACTGTTAAGCGTCTATTACCAACCAAACTTTTAACATGAAAATTTTTATGCCTGTAAGAGCATAACATTTTTTCCCGAAATGGAAATGTTTGGAGGTTTTTTTTTTAGTATTCCAAATTTATGTTAAAATGATATCAAAATACATAAATATACCTAATTCATCAAACATATACACATAAATTGTCAGAATTTTATATAATAATGATCTGAAATCTCGATAAGTACATTTTATTTCAGAAGTACAGTCATTCATAGTTGGAAAAGAAAAGCTTTGATTCAGTTCTCAGTGATACTGATACAGAGAGCAATAATGTACCACTGAACGCATGCAATTTAACTCCAAGTTTAACAAACAAATTCATTTAGATATTTTATTACATAAAAACCTGAAAGCATTAAATAAAATTGCAATTATTTTAGTAAACTTAAGTGAGACGAGATCATATAGGTTTGTGTTGACATCTGCATCTCCAGAGGAATCAGTGTAATTTCAACAAAAGAATTGTATCACTTTGAGTTGTTTCACTTAATGCCATTGAAATGAAAGAGGTTCACAAAGGGTTGATTAAATTTAAGTGGAAGAAACACAATGAGCAAAATGCATCGCAGGTATAATTCTGTTGTCTCCTGCAGTTCCACCATGAATGGATAGGGCCCATGACAGTCTGAGCTATTCTTGCACTTTGGCAACTGAATTAGCTGGATTCAAATCCTTAAAATTGTAAAAAAACCCAACAACTAAAAATCCAGTCCTCGCTCCCATACAAACCAAATACAGGAAGTATGCCAAGAATTTGATTTGCTAAGACACAAATGTATTAAAAAGAAGCTCCATCGTTAATGTGTGTTGTGGTCAATATTAATCTTGTAGGTTACATCAGAAGTGCTTTGATTCAGTCTAAATATACTGTGAGCATGATAACCTCCTGATATTATTGAGACAAAATCTACCTTCTTTTCTTTCTTTCTTTTTCTTCTATTTAGGGAAGAGGATAGCAGGGGTCCATGATAGAGTTTTAACCAAATTCTTAAAACTGTATTTAAAGACTATTTCTAAGACATTGAAGTCAACAGGAACTACAGATAGTCATTATCTCACAGGGCTAGGCATTTAGTTTCTTTTCATGATTTATCACGTGTAAGACCAATCAGTTGCAGTAGCAATAGAACAGATGGATCAGTAAAGAACATCTAACTACTTTCTATAGTATTTATATTTACAGATATGTTCATATGTTTAATAAGGGAAGCCATTTTGAAATGCAGCTAACACTAGAGCTTATTGCACTCAGTCAATATTTATTAGGAGCAGGAATATACCTATTCCCCCCTCAGGTTCCTGAGAATTGTTCAAAGTTATATTTCTAAAGGGACTTACATGCTGAAATTAGTCTAACCTACATCTTTCTGTCTTATACAAAATGAGTAACCTAATCTTATTGAAATGGAGTTTGCATACTAACTCCATCAGCATGGTTTCAGTAATCGTAAAAATAACTGCATTCAGATATGCATTCATTTAGACATTATAATTGGGAGGCCAGAAAAGCTTCCAAAAGGAGAGATACAATACTAGGAAAAAGCCCCTTGGATTTCTTTAAAAAGAAAATCAGCGGATTTCTTAGTTTGTAGATACAAGATGAGATTTGAATGTAAAAGCTTTAGAGAAAGCAATAGTTCTATGAATATCCAAATTAGAAAACCTGGTTCTATGGTTTCTCTCCTGTGTTAGCTGTGATATCTTGTTGCTTGATAGCTGATGTCATACCACAGTCTTACTGGCAATAAGAACACTTTAATTTTACACCCCTACCCAGCTGCCTTCTTTCAGGTATCTCCTGCTCAGCTTGAATCTGAAATCTCTCTTTTGAAGAATTCCAACCTTTCTGTACAATTTCACTGAAATTGGACTACTTATTGAGGAATTACTAAAGGGACTGGGGAGTAGCATGAAGATAAAGGAATTACACAAACTTTTTTCACTTTCAGAAAAAAAGCTAACAGAAATTATCACCTGGGGTTCCATGACATCAGAAAGTCCATTTCTTTCCCTGTTAAACAATGAAGTTGAATAACTATTGGCATATTTTAGGATTATTCTCACTGCAATATTTAATAAAAGAACTGAAGTTGAGAGAAATTGTTTAACTTATTTTCAGCATGCCACACAGAGTTGTCTGCATTCAGGACAAGGAAAGAAGTAAAAGGTGTGGTAATTCAGAATGACACAGTTCAGTAACTCCAGCAAATTCACTTTGTCCTAATGCCAGCTGAATAGTGTTGATATGAACTGGCTGAAATAGATCTATACACACATGGGCAGGTCAATCAGTATGGTCTACCTTGGCCATTCAGACCACATACTTGCTGTGCCAATGGGTAGTCTTAGGCACCATGGCATGTATCCATTAATGCTACTTCTATGAAGACAGGCTGAGAGAGTTGGGATTGTTCAGCCTGGAGAAGAGAAGGCTCTGGGGAGATCTTATAATGTCCTTCCAGTACCTAAAGGGGGCCTACCAAGAAAGCTGAGGAGGTATTTTTTAGAAGGGCATAGGATGAGGGGGAATGGTTTTAAATTGGGAGGGGGTAGATTTAGATTAGATATTAGGAAAAAAATCTTCACTATGAGGGTGGTGAGGCACTGGCCGTGAGAAGCTGTGGCTGCCCCCTCCCTGGCAGTGTTCAAGGCCAGGTTGGATGGGGCCTTGAGCAGCCTGGTCTAGTGAGAGGGGTCCCTGCCCATGGCAGGGGGATGGAACTTGATGATCTTAAAGGTCCCTTCCAACCCTAACCATTCTATGATTCTATGACATTACATGGGAATGCTGTAGGGTGAAGTCTTGCTTGCCTTGAAGTCAAAAGCAGAGACATGATTATCTCGGTGGCCACAATCTCTCTCATAGACTTAGCTCCAACTCATGCAGATCATAATTCATTGCAAGTCATGGGAGTCCTGTTGATGTGAATGGAGCTTATGCAAGTTCTGGATATTGTCTAGTCATGTCCCTGGGCTACCTACAATGCATTAAGATAACCATGCACATAAGATTTGAAGGAGTAGCACCAAGGAGGAAATGTTCTGCAGGGATTAGAATTGGTCTTGGTTTGCTTTAGTCTTTATTAAAACAACTCTATTTTCCTATAAATAAATGAATGATCACAGTAATTGTGGGTTCCAAACACCATGCCTATGACAATCTCACCTCCTGAGGTGTCATCTTCATTGGGCTTATCACTTCCACAGGAAAGGACAAAGATAGCATCTCAGGCACCAAACTTAAGATGTTGGCAAATGGTCTTTTCTTCTGCTCTCATTATTGCAGCAGCATCAACCTTTGTCAAGAAGGTTTGGAAACATCTGTGTGTGGTTACACCTTAGAACAGATCACTAAGATTTGCCAGTGACATCCTCCAGCGGCTGCAGAGACACTTCTTTCATTAAGCTTCAGCTCACTCCTGCTTCTGAAAAATAAATGATACTCTATAAATAGCAACCAGAATGATATTTCATGGGCTGTGATTTCGTGCTTATTTTGTTTTCATTAATAGGACCTTGAAATTGAATAGCAGAATTCCAGGAGCCAAGTATTTTTTATTTTTTATTTTTTAGAGCTAAGCTTGAGTTTAAAACCCTTCACCTCTGGAATCTTGAGCTGAAATATTATTTATGTCACAGATGAAAATAAGTACAGTGACATGAACCTACTAGCATGTAGGCTGAGATTACAAAGCCTTCCCTCTCTTCAGTAGGATTGTTGGTTTCTGTTTAAGTGAAGGCCAAGGACTTGAAGAGTAGGGATGTTTGAGCCCAGGACTCAGGTGCATTACAATAAATGGAGGAGACTCAACAGTTTCCATCTCTAAAAACCGATATTAGTGTTCGTGAGACAAAGAAACAAATGTAGGACTCCAATCTACAAAACAATTAACATTCAGGCTGCAAAACAAATATATGCTGCTACTGAGGGAAGAAATCTAAGTTATTAATGTGGACTTAATTTCTCCGGTCCTTTTCAACGTATCTAGTTCTTACAGAACTATCTCCCCATTTCACAAATGCAAAGTGAGGCAGAAGCTGAGGGATACATTGCTGTACACAACAGTAAGCTACTATGGTAGTTTAAGACATTGCTTGCTCTCTGTTCTCTGGTTGCTGCCACCACTGCAGGAAGAGGTTTGGATCAAATGTCTGCTCATTCCCCAGCTGCTGCACTTCATATTCCAGTCTTAGCACAAATTTCAGTAGCCCTGAAGTCAGTACACAGAGCTGTGAAGTTGAATTCCTGAGGTAGAGCCAATACTCCTTGTACAATTTTTGCTAAAGGGTTACATACCTATGGGAGAGGGTTGAGGCAAGGACCTCACGGTGGCGATGTGTAAAACTGCCCCACCAATATTCACCGAAATGTCTCAGAGTTTGAAGATCTAACTCTACAAAAGGACAGCTATCACTCCCTCCAAGTACAAGATTAAAATCCTCAAAATCCTTGTTTGTTCATAAAGGTGGACAATGCAATAATTTTGTATTGTCCAATACACCTAATTTTTTATTTCTCTGGGTTTATAAGTGCTGGTGTGCCCAGTATTTCCATTCTTATAGATATAAAGTACTTCATTATAGCTAAGCCTTAAGAGGATCTACAAAGTGTTCACTGTCTGTCACGCCTGGATCTTGTTCACAGAGATATCATAGAACATATTTTCTAGATTAAGATCTGTGCAAAGACAGGCAGGAAAGCATAGAACATTTTTCATAACACAGAGGAGTAGGCAGAGGATTTTGGTATACTGTGGGAGATTTTTATTCATGTTCTTTCCCAGCTGAAGACTTAGAAAGTCCATCTCAAAGCACTAGGGTATTGTAGCTTGTTCTGGGCTTAGAGATCTCCCTCCATCCTGCAGAACTGTGATGGATGGCCACCACAAAAGCAGCACATAAAAAGACAGGATGCAGTTCTTTAGCTTAGTTGACAGGGCAAGGTGAAGTGAGGAGGGATGCAAGTAGTAGGGTTTAATACCTACTCTGTTGGGGTATTTATGTATATTATACAAGGAATTTTTTATGTATTTTATACTAGGAATTTACTGAGCAAAACAGGTGCATTTTGTGAGTTGATAGTGAATTTTCCAAAGTCACAAGGGAAATCTATGGTGGACCTCAATAAGAAGTATCCCAGCTCAGCTAATGCCCCAAGCACTGGGTTGTGGTTTTCTTCTGAGCAAGTGTTTTTACATTGAGACTATGTGTCACTTCAGTATTTCCCCAGAGCATGGCCAGCATCTTCCAAGGTAAAGCTGTTAATTCCTGAAGTGGAACTAGAAAAGAAGAAAAAAAACAGCAGTTTGTTTGTCATTATCAAGTTAGTACTAGGGCTGGCAGAAGACACAAACTCTCACATCAGTCCTGCAGTGATTTGTCCATCTGCAGGAATGGCAATTAAATTCCCAGTTGTTGAGAATTAGTCTGTCCCAAGTGAAAGAAAAGAAAGGTAGGAGTGCTTACTTTTAAGAAGAAAATTATAGAGCCAGATGAAATGAAGTGGCACAATTTTGAGCAAGGCAAAGGAACAAACCAACACTGTTTGTTTTATTCTAGAAAGTAACACCAAGACTATTTTTGGTATTTTGAGATCCTGCCTAAACTCATGTGGGAAGACTGCTGTATGCCTATGCATATGCATATTCCATTTGGCAACACACTCACTACGGCACTCAGCCACCTACTAAATAATAGAACTTAAAAATGGAAAATCAAATGACAGAAAAAGCTATTTCCAGGTATTTAATTAAAGGGAGGATTGGAGTACAAAGCTCAAGACAGGCCCAGCGCACAACTCTGGCTGAACTGTCACTCTACAGCGGGTTTCAAACATCTGCATTACTTTGACTGAAATACCATGAATAATTTATAATAGAATAAAGAATTTAAGAAAAATAGATTTAAAAAAAAAATTAATACCCCACAGTAACCACCTGGCTTCATGTTTATTAGTGAGGTGCTCTGGACTAGAAAACATCATTGATTTTATGAGCCTTTGGGGAGGTTTCTTTTTAAAAATTAACATTTCAGCTTGATATTATTTTAGTATTTACCACTCGGTATTGTCTTAGATGTCATCTTGGCAAAGGGCTCCTAAACAACTGCCACTTTTAGCACTGCTGCCAAAAGGCCCCCTTTCACAATAAAGCATGCTGTGCTTTGGCAGGAAATCAATAAAGTGAAAATCTGTTCTCATCATCCATACATTTACCATCACAATCAACAATCAAAGGCAAGACCTGGGTTCTTTATCCACAGGCTCCAGCCTCCCAATTTTCTGCTATGAAAGGCAGCATAAATTAGAACCCTTGGTTCCTGTTAGCTGGGCTTAATGGGTATGATTTATGAACCATTAAATGAGGTTATGTAAATTGATCCTTAGCAGAATGCTAGCACACAGGTGACAGGTGCAGTACATTTGAATGATGAGTCCACAAGGGTTCTGTACAAATCAGATTTCAGTGACATTCAGTTTTAGGAAGGAGAAATATGTTGTCAACAAGGAAGTGATTTAAATAGTGCCCTGGGTTTGTCAGCAATTATGCTTTTCTTCTTAATTGCTGCAAACTATATAAATTCTAATAGGAAATAAATTACTGATTTACCAGTTAATGACAAGGGGGTATAGACAAGAATGGTTTAAACATTAAAAAAAATAATTGCCTTGTGAGGCCATATTCAGCGATGATTTCATTTATGCTTTTAGAGTTAACAGATGCTTTAAAGTCACACGATAAACTTTGACATGAGCTAAGTAAAATTGGTTTTACTGCTAAGCTAAAGGAAACTGGGTTTGTGGTACAGCAAGGGATATTCTTAAAAGGATGAACTCATGTATTTACATAGAAATAAGGATAAATTTTGCTTGTTATTTTATGTTTGTTCATTGTCTTAACCTTTTAAAAAATCAAATCAAATTACATTAACTAGATTTAAAGTATTCTGTCTTACCATGGTGGGATTTTTTTATTAATAGTGAAAATGATCATACCTAGTGATCTGATGTTTGACTAGTTTCCTCCTCAGTGCCACCCAAAGTGACTATAAGTATTGACTGACTGCCTTATAATAAGGTTTTGATAGGAAAAAATGGGCTCGCTGTTGTAATACATTTAAATCTGTGCTGTCAGTGTTTGGACTGCTTTGGTCTGGGTTGGAGGCCTCCTGGAGAACTAGATGCATTTGGGTGACATTGAAGTTCTGCTCTTCTCTAGGTCTGGTTAGTACCAAGTTCCAACTAGTCCCCTAACACACCTCTGTCTAATGAATGTTCGTATTGTTCTGTGGAAGGAAATGAAACAGCAACAGCAATGAAATAGCATGGACAAGTCTGTATGTCACTCAAGGCTTTGAGGGCAGCAGTTCTGGAAGAAAGATTGTGCAGTAGGGTACTCAAAATACATTGGATAGTAGGATGATGTGAAAACGCTTTCAGAGGCTTAGCCATGTTAGATCATTTTCATCCATCGAAGAAAATACAGAAGGGAATAGAGGGAACCAGGGAAAAAACAAACCAACTCACCAGTAATGTGGGAAGCCTACTAAGGTCTATGGGAAACTGAAGAAGCTCAGGATATTAACATGTGTCTGCCTATTTTTGCCAACGTGTTCATTGGCTGTGTATTTCCTGCTTCTTCTTTTCTTTTCTTTTTTTTCAAAATTTGGTGAAGTTTGTTCAAGCAACAAGCATCAGTTGCTAATTGAATTAGCCTCTCCTATTGTGTTTTACTTCAATGGAGATTCCCTTCAAGGTTCAGCTGCTTACTCATTGCATTGTTCTGCTCAATGCTCATATGTCGTTTGCTGCAATACTTCCCCTTTCACAGAAACTGTCACTTTTATTTCTGTGAAGAGGATCAACAGAAGCGAGTCCAGAATGTGTAGTGCTTTTGGGGGTGTGGAATGAAAATTAAAAGGATTGCAAAGTTGCAATGTGGGCAATGCAGAAAAAACATGATGCAGTTTCATTGGTGAGGAGATGAAATAGTGGGTTTTATGCCAGGTATTAAGGAAGAATTCCTCCAGGTATTAAGGAAGAATTCCATAGCTTGTCTATCAATATTATATGACAAAACTGCATTGAAAGAATGCAAAAGGCAAGCAAGCCCTCAAAAGCTAAGGAAAAACCTCACTGCACTTATCTATGCAATCTGCGTTCAGTATCTCCTGACTGCATTGCAAAGCAGCCTTCATCATACAGGGTCCTCTGGTGCTGTGGAAGGTCCTGCTTCTGTTTCACACCTGCAGAAGGGGCTGTGTATCCAAAGACAAGTCAATAAGTATTAACCTGATCTAATCAAAATTATCCTCTCCCACCATACAGTTAGGTTGCTATCTTTAAGTCACCATTGCAGCCACAACTCCCTAACTCCAGTCACAAATAAAACTCCCAGCTTTTTCTCATGTGTCCTTGCCTCATTCAAGGTGTGAGATTGTTGATAGTCATTCAATCGGTTGCTGTCAAATGTTTCTCTGTGTCTACCTTGTATGCTGCATATCCTGTGTTCTAGTCCCTTGTTCTCTGACAGCAGCAAAATGCAGGTGCTGCAGAAAGAGTATAAAAAGAGGGGAAAATATGCATCTTTTTATCATGCATTGGAACAGGCTGCCCAGGGAAGTGGTTGAGTCACCATCCCTGAAGGTATTTAAAAGATGTGTAGATGTGGTGCTTAGGGACATGGCTTAGTGTTAGACATTGGCAGTGTTAGATTTGCAGTTGGACTCTATGATCTTAAAGGTCTTTTCCAACCAAAATGATTCTATGATTCTGTAGTACTTCTCAGCCCTCTTCCAGTCTCCAATCATTGTCCCCTTAGGGCATTCCTGAGCTGGATGTGCTTTCTCTATGTTTATCTACTTTCAATGGATTTGTTTTCCATGGAATGGAATTGAATTGGATGGAATGGAGTGGGATGGGATAGGATAGGATAGGATAGAATAGAATATTTCAGTTGGAAGGGACCTACAATGCTCATCTAATCCAACTGCCTGTCCAATTTAGGACTGACCAAAAGCTACAGCATGTTGTTAAGGGCATCCTCCAAATGCCTCTTAAACACTGATAGGCATGGGACATCGACCACCTCTTTAGGAACCCTGTTCCAGGGTTTGACCACCCTCTCAGTATAGAAATGCTTGCTAATGTCCAATATAAACCTCCCTGGAGCACCTTTGAACCATTCCCATGCATCCTGTCACTGGATCTCAGGGAGAAGAGATCAGGACCTCTCCCTTCACCTCCTCAGGAAGAGAGGGGTAGAGAGCAATGAGGTGGTAGGTCCCTCAATCTCCTTTTCTCCAAACTACACAAATCCAAAGTCCTTAGTTTCTCCTCACAGGACATGCCTTCCAACCCTTTCACCATCTGTCTTGCATCTCTGGATGCATTTGAGTGCCTTCACATCCTTTTTAAATTGCAGGGCCCAGAACTGCCCACAGTACTGAAGGTGAGGCTGCACCAATGCTGACTACAGTGGGACAATCACAATTGTCCCATCTTCTCTTGAACTCATATAAACTTTGGCAAATGATCCTGGTGCCAGCTCTTCCTTTTTGTTTTGAACCTGAAGCTCAGTGCAGAAATACAAGTCTTAGGAAGGAGTATAATGGCTAATATGGTTCTACTCTTAAGTAGAACTGAAATATTTAAAACCTTTTGGAGCTGATTGAAAAGTGAATGAGAAGGTCATCTGACGTTCAGGTCCTCTGGGGTCCCATTTCACACAGACAGCTTCTGTATCCATTGTTCTTTCTCATGTCCCCAGATTCTTCCTTTTTTGCTGTCCTCATTATCTCATTCTCAGTGTTTGACAACCACCACTACTCTCATCCTCCCATCTCTGGCTTCTGCCATGCTCCTAAATTCTTCCTTTTCTCCACTCACTCTCTATTTATTTGTCCTACTTCTTCATGTTGTCATGTCATACCCACACTGTGATGGCCTGGAAAGCCCTGGAGTTTCCTGCCCTCAGCTGAAGTGCCAAGTAGTGCAATAGACACTTCTCCCAGCCTCCTCCAGCTCTGTCCCAGGTTTGCTGCAGAGAACATCTAGATCAGAGCAGCTTAGAAAGGCTCCCAAAGCCACAGAGTGCTTTCACTATGAGACAGAGAGTAGAGAAGTCCCGAGGTCCCATATCTTTGAAATTGTAAGTGTTCCTTCTCCAGCCAAGAGCCAGGAAAGAAGACTCAGTTTGTCAAAATTGCTATATGAATAAAAAAAAAAAAAAAATTCTTAACAAACATCATCTATCATGGTGAGGCCCACAGACTGTGTCCCCACAAAGGATGAGGGATGGGCTGAGGCAGAAACTGGACTGCTATGAAACCGTTACAGTGGGAGCATTTCACTGTGGCTATGGAAGAGCAGGAGATCAGGCCCATTGTCTCAAGTATCATTAACTGGCTTTTCTCAAGGACTGATTGTAGTCTGGAGTGAGTATCCATTTAGCTTGTCTCTGACTTTTGTCTCCCCATATCTGTTTCTGTTCTTATTCCTAATGATTCATGGACAAATCTATTTGGAGAGAAGAGGTTCAGGTAGGAAGGAAAAAAACTCTTCAAAAATCACTTTCTAAACTGCTTGCCCATCTTGGCTTTTTCAATAGATTTTCCCTAAGAGGTAGGGAAAGAGGAAGTACATTCATATTGGTTATTAGCATGTATTTAACCACTGCTAGCATTCACTGCAAGGATTTCAGGCCCCCTGATTCTGTGACTTGCACGATTATATTATCTAGACATATTACTGTTACAGGGTTTTTTTACCACTGTGGCTCATACAGGAGAAAACGGTAGCAGTTCTTAAGTGTATTTTGCTGAACTTTAATTTTTCATCCTGCTGAAAATGATTATAAGATCATATGAATTTCCTTTAGGTATTTATTTATTTAATTTATAAGATAAGTTTTATTAGTTTCCCAATTGTTCTTGTTATATATATATTTTGTATCTAATGCTCAAGTATTACATAAAGCAACATAATGATGTTGCTTCTTTTACTTTTAAATGAAAGGCCTAAAAAAGGCAAAGTTGCTTTATTCTCAAATGCTAAGAGTTCCTGGTAATTAATTCTCTACCGTGTGAGTACTCAATTAAAAAAACCTCTAAACACACGACCCAAAAGCTAACAAAAGCTCCTCCCAACATTTTTCTATGAAGATCCATGATTTTCAGGTATCTTAGGCAGCCTATTGGCACTAATCACATGGCATTCCCAGCAGCACACATTATGGCCAAGGTATTTCACATTTGCATTCTTAACCATCGTTTTTTTAGCTTTTCTTTTGGAGATGATACAAAGTTGGTGGTATGATCTGCTCAGATTTGGTCAAATTTTCTTTTTGACATGAAACGGAAGTTACGCCAGTTATTAGTGCTGTGCATCCCACCCTTCTTCTTCAATAAAGGCTCCTCTGGGAGAAGAGAGTGGTAGCTGCAACAGAGACTGTGAGCATGGCCTTCTGCTATTCATATCCTCTTTGGCATGGGACAAAATAACAATTGTGAAATAAGGACTACTAGAAAGCAACAGGCCAATCCAGGAAAGACCATTCTTCACATGTTGAGGGCTGCTGAAATCTCTGTTCCTTAGAAAAGGTTTGGTAGCTGATTTGAAGTCACCCTCCTTCAACTTTGCCACAAATGCAGTTGGGGGGTTTAGGCCAAGATGCAAATTTCACTGCTATTTGGCTTTTGTTTTGACAAGTTCAGAAAAGACTGGAAAGTAAGAATATCATTTATCAGAAAGTCTACGTTGTAAGATTAATTTTATAAAATAAAAAGAGTGCTCAAAAAAAGTGTACTCTCTGGAAGCATCTTGATGAAAGAGCTTTTTCCTCTGTAATTCCTATAGTTTTAACCAGACTTTATTTCTGCTCAGATTTAATACTACATTGTGTGTAATTTTTTTTCTCCATCTATCATTAGGTTTACAGCCATTTTCATCTGTCTTTGGCCTGATCCTTTCTGCTTTGGCAAAAGATTTATCAATTTAGTTGCACTAATATTAGTAGAATAACTCCTGCCAAGCACTTATCCCAGTAAAGACGGGTTTTGGCTTTGTATTCCAGGACTTTTGTAACTGACTAGCATAGATAATATAGAAGAGAATACCTTCTTTACATCCTTGTATTAGAAAGCAATGGCCTCTGTTCCTCAACAGGAAAATAACTTCCACCTAGTGGCTTTCCAGAAAACTGCCATTGTGTTTAATTTCTTGCAAACCTCCAATTTCTATTTTTACATAATTTGGGAGCAATCCTGCCACCACAACCCATATTCAGTTTTCAATGACCTCAAATGTACTGCTTACACATAAATCTTTAGCATAATCATGCTAGTGGATTTATCATAACATCAACATCATTATGAAAAACTTTAGTCTACAACTTCTTATGATTTCTAATGGCAAACTGATTTTATTCCAGCTTTTCTATTTCACATCGGAAACATATTTAAACACCAACTACACTAATATCTCCATATCCACTTCAGAAAACGCTCTCTGTATTATCTCTGTACTTAAACTACCAGCTCATCAAAATTGTATACATAGCCATTTGGGTAGTGTGGCTTAGTGGAATATAAATGACTCATAAATCTGGTAAGATATGAATCCACTGTTTAATTTAAAAAGGAATTATTTGAGAGTTTAGTATTATACATCTTGCAGAGTTGAAGAAAGAAAAACTCCTGGAAATGAAAACTCAATGGATTATTTCTCATGCTATTGAAACTGTAACCACTTTGGATCTGTGATTTTAATACTAATTTACACAAGCTGAGAATCTGCCACTAGGCTACTCCCAACATTCTATTTTTTTTCTGGAACACAAGTATTAAGAAATTGCTTTTAAATTCAGGCAGATAGAGACGAGTTTTTCTCCCATGCAATTAGTGTTACATAGTATTCATGTTGAGTATCGAGGATATATGTGTTGGTTGAAGAAGGACTCTGATGAATGGCACTGCCTGATAAATAATTTTGATGGGATTCATTAAATTATAAGGGGATAAATTTCAAAATGTAATCCACATTTCTGCTTTTGTAATAGTAATTTTTTCCCAAAGAAAATAATCAGTAAAAATATATAATATAGCAAATGTATTTTGTAGAATCTAAGAAGTAAATAGAGAAGCTCATAATAAGCTGCAGTGAAATTCAATTTAAAATATTTCAATGTCTAAGCTAGGATAAATGTGAAAAAAGCAAACAGGTAGAAAAACATGATGACAATTACAGTCAGTTTTGGATGTTTCCCCTTTTCAGCAACCTAAAGTATTTAGGAATACAAACAAGGAAAAGAACCATTTTCCTGCAGTTGTTTTGTCCTTTATCTAGTCACATATCTTTTTGTAACTTTATTAGAAGGTGAAAGTGGACAATTCTGTGTATACACGTGGAAAATAATGCATGATGCAGAATAGACAAGAAGATTGTCCTTTTTATGTTAAAGAATTCTCTGAAATATTAACACACATTTAATGAATTTATTCTAGTTCACATTGCAAGTAAATAAAGAGTGTTAATCCCTTGATATTATCAATAGATGTGCAATTATAACATTATCTTAAGCTAAATGGTTACCCTGCACATATCTACTGTAAACTCTGATTACATACACTGAACCTGTGATTTTGCCAAAGAGAAAAAAGGGAGCAGAGTCCAAGCAGTAGAATTCAGCTAAAACATTTTTTACAGCTATTTTAAAAGATCCCACTGTATTCTGTACTCACAATGCTTATACCAGGTAGAAACATTGAGTTTATATTTATTTCTGAATGAAGTGGGTAAAAACAGAGTTCAGAGTCACACCCAGCAGTGTGCAAACTTTGATGCAATAATTCAGCGTGGTGTTTGGGAGTCAGGGGGATGGAAATATTATTTGCCTGTGTGTGACCGGCTAAACGAGTAAATTAAGCTTAATAAACATTATGTTTAATTAGGTGATTATTATATGGTAATCGGCATTGGTATGGGTCTTATCAACAGAGGTTTCAGTGCTTTTTCTTTACATTGTTCCTCATGATCTCTAATAATCAAGCCATTATCTCTCAAGCTGTGGACAATGTGGACTAAGTTGATTCCGTTACATGAAGTGTAACAGTATGATGTGACAAGAATTGAGGTTTTAAGTGTATGATGGGAGATTCACAAAGCCAGGCAGCCTTCCTTTTCCCTGACCGTGGCCTCTTTGAAGCTCAGTGACCTCTAAATGTGGTAGGAATTCTCTTTAGAGTACTTTAAAAGGTGGTGAGAATCTATTCCTCTCTTTCAAACCAGCAAGAAATAGGAGGTTTCCCTGGTGGATCCAGGAATGATGGGAGAGGAGATGCCGGCCTCTAAATCAGTGCTTACCTGTTGTCTCCTTCTCAGCCTCTGAGGCTGTAAGCCTATGAAATAGTCTTTTCAAAATCTTCCAGTTTTATTCTGATGCTGTATAGTGAGGTGTCAGGAACAGTTTGAGGATTGCAGTGCACCCATTTCTATCTGCCTTAAGTTTTCATTACAGCTCAGAAGCAGAATGTCAGTACTTGCTTATTTACTGTAACGGGTATATATTTATGCAGGCTAGTGAATTGCAATTAATCTTGTTTATGGAAGGCAAAATTAAACAATTAAGCAATCAAACATACTGACAAATTTGTCAGAAAAAAAAAAGTGGAAAAAATATTAAGCAAAAAGGCATATGACTCCTTGACTTTGTTCCCAAGATTTTATATTCTATTTTGGAATAAGGGAAATCCAAACAACCGGAACACATAATTTTCAGACAAATAATTTATAATTGCATGAGATTTTTAACACCATAAGATGGAATTAAACCTCTTTTACCACAAGCAATTCGCAACTGATAGATTTCATATCACAATTCTGGAGGACTTCAGAGAAAATACAACCTGCACCTTCCCACATCCTCCAAATTAGGCAAATAAAACACTACAGAATTCATGAATGCTCTATTAAAGCTGTCAGAAAATGCATCTGGAAACATCTGGCTATAAAGCTGGAAAATGAAGGAAGTTGAATGCAAACAATATCTGCAGTGAGAGAAATACAGAACTGTGGTAGAAGTCTGACGCCCAGAGCAGTCCTGCTGCCAAGCACTAAGACTTAGACAAGTCCTGCATCTTGTCCAGGAAGGCAGGCAGCAAGTAAAAAGCTAGGGGAAGAATATTTGAAAATATTCCTGTGATGGTTATTTGCACAATAGGTATGGAAGGGAGATATTTTTCATTCCCATGTGCTGGAACTAAAAAGGTATTTGTTGGTCTAAAAATGAATAAATATTCATAAATTTTTGCCTTTAATCAAAATCCAGACACATCCATCACTTTTTTTCTTCTCTACTTTGACAATAAAATGATAACATTTGTTGAGTTTGGATAAAAAGACATAAATCTGCTACTAACTGCCAAAAAAAGTGTTAAGATTTTTATTTCTTCAAAAGAATCACTGCCACTGATGTTTTCCAAACAGACTACATTTTGAGAGCAAACAAATGGCAAAACCATGGCAGTTGGAACTTAAAAAAAAAAAAAGAAAGAAAAAGAAAAGTTATGTGAGTTAGAAATGTGCTTCTTTGTTGCTCTTCATCTAATGTAAAAAAATACCAACATCTCCACACACCCTGGACTTTGCTGGTCCAGCTTCTGAATATTTATTTGTGGAAGGGGTGTGTAAAGAAGGTGATCACATGGATGGGGAGGAGGTGTGCACGTGTACAGGTGTTCCATGCATGTAGGGGTGAATATAAATATTTTATGGTATATTTTATGAAGGGGAGGCACAGATGTTTCGTGATTGATTACCCAAAAGATCTAACAACACTACAGCACTCTGCTACATTGTGCCACCAGCCAGACTGTAGGATGGATTTATAAATCCACAGCAGAAAGTACACCAGCAGAGACAGACGGCCTCCAAGAATCATAAACCAGCAGAGCCAGCCATAATGCTGGCTCTTTTGCTCAAAACTCAGCTCCTCCTGTTGTCGCCAGTCAGGTTGAAGTACTTTGTATTTACAGCTTAAAACTCTAAAATGGATTAGTTTATCACAGCATAATATCACAAGGCTAGGATATGAAAGCTAGAAGATTTATTCACTTTGATGCAAGTAAGGAAAGCTTTTATTTTTAAATTTCTACCACTCAGTGCAGTGCGTCAAACAATCAGTTTTAATATCTTTAGGGTTAAGTGCACTCTTGTAATTTAGAATTAAATGATTTTTATTAAGCACTTTTACTGAATATCTACAAGCTTTACAACTCCGCTGATTAAGGATCTGATAGAAACTGGTAAAGCAGCCACCTCCATGAATTAGGGAAGCATTAGTGAATGCATTCTGTCTATGGTCCTTAGTGCTTAGGGAGTATTTCAAAATAAGTGCAATTTCTGTAAAATGTAGCCACAGAACTGCAAGTGAATTGACATACGTGAAGCTTAGTGCCTGCATTGCACAGTGACATCTTTTAACAGGTTAAAGGCATTTTCTTTCCTAGGGTGAGGAGAGAGCAGATAAAATCCCCCTGAGGTGAAGCTTCACGTGCAGAGTTCCTGAAACATTCCACCATGACGGTGAAACATTTAAATGAAGAGGTAGCTGGGAGCATCCAAGGTGTAATGGCGAGCTTGCCACTGACAACCCAGATCTGGGGGAGGCCTGACCAAACCGCCTCAGTGGTGTGGGGGACTGAGGAATGCTGGCAGTAATCTCCTCTGCAAGCTTGCACAAGCTCCTTTATTTTCAGAGATGTTGCTCCCTCTGCACTCTCATTAACTTCAATGGGAGCCAAGAATGCACAGCACCTTTGAAAATCAAGCGGCTAAACTCACAGCTTCAGTTTCCCCATCTATAAAATGAGGCTAAACCTTTCTTATCGGCCTCATAGAGCTGTTGTGACAATTAATTAGATAATGACTGCAAAGCCCTTTGAACACGAAAAGTGCTAAGAATTGTTGTTACCAAATGATGGCAAAGATTGGGCTATTCTTCATTGCTGTCAAATAATAATAAAGAGATGTGCTAGTCTAAAGAAAGGAGAGGTGGGAAATAAAGGGCAATAATGGCTGCTGTTGTTTGCGCATACGGTACTGAATAATCTTTGCAAGAAGAAGCCAATCTTGTGAAAAGCTATCTACTGTAATGGTGCTAGGGTTATTGACAGGTCTGGCTATAAGTGCAGGTTCCATTAGATACATCAGCCACAATGTATTCGCGGCAAATCTCACTGATGATTGCCCTCCTGCAGAGGGAGAGATAAGACAAACTATGATTGAAGTAAAAATGTAAACAGTTAAAAAAAGAAATAGAAGTCAACCACTGCTCTCCCACAGGGGCAAGGACCATGGATTGTTGCACCTGCGAAGCAGTAATAACATCAAATGTTAATGCGATATGTGATTGTAGCACAGATACTGCTTCAGGCTCTTGCTGAAGAATTTATGTTGTTTAGTATTTTTATATGTATATTAAGTGAAGTGCACTTTCCTAGTCTGGGGCAGTGCAGGGCACAATACTGGCAAACTGAAGGGGTTTCGCACGAGTCAAGTTAACAAGAGCGTTCTTTGGCAGTGCAAGTTAAAGCTTGTGCTTTTTATAGGTCTCCCGCAAAAGCCTCTGAACTAGTACTGACCCTCTTAATCTCAGGGTTGTGTTATGAAGTATTTGTGCTACTGCTTTCTCTTTTGTATTTGAAGGTTATATTAGACCCATTATTAGAAAAATGTATTTATTCATATCAGTGCATGATATAATATTCCTCTTTTTGGCAACGTGAAAGAAACTGAGAGATACCTCAGTGATAAAGAAGTTTCTCCCATTTCCCCAAACAGAGGGAATGTTTACAGTAAACACTGTCATTAAATCACTTTCAGATCTGAAGGAGGGTGCAATATGCATCTCAGAGTTTTAAAGCAATTGGCCAAAGAAACATTCTAAGGGTGTGGCTTAACAGGTAATGTCGATTGTGTGGCTGTCCCTTCAGCCGGCTATTAGTTCTCCTTTCTTTCCTTACTCTTTTCCCCTACCCCAAATAATTTTCACCCTTTGGGTTAGCTGCAGTCACATTTAGCAGAAGCATAGAAGTAGGAAAGTGAATGAATTCTTCCATATTTTATTAATTAAATTTAATGAAAAAAACCCAAACCCACTGTCTGAGTAGAAGAGAAAGACTGCTCAAGCCACAGATGAGACTTCATTGTCCATTACACTTAGCAGCAGCCAGGTTTTTCAGTGATGATACATGTACCAGCCAGCTAGCCCGCCTGTGTGTGCCAGATGCACTGGCTCTTCTCCAGCTGACAGGGCAAGAGCAGAGACCATGGAAAGAAGAACACGGCTATCATGTAGAACACGAACCTTTTGTTGTACTGGACATACAGGAGATGGAAGGGAGCTAGAGACAGGAACAATGGAACAGGACACTAAATACACTGGAAGAAGTGCATGGAAGTGGTGTGGTGAGCTAGGTGGTATGATGGAGGAGAGCTAGGAACACAGAGGGGATGGCATGGTAGAACTGTGTTGGGAAAGATTCAGAAGACATGGAGAGAGATGGGATGATCATCTCGGTGGAAGATACAACTCCAAAGGAAATATTATTTAATTCTTTTTGCTGGTCATGGAACAATCTTTTAAAAACACTCCAAACACTATCAAAGTTTCAGTGGTCTGGAAAACACCATTGGCTTTTTTTTAAAAAATGCCTGAGCAACACTGCCAAAGCAAGTAAAAATATAGTAACCTTAAATTTATTTCAGACAAAATATTGGGGTATCGAATAGAATGGTGTCTAATCAGTAAGTTTATAAAGACAGTAACATAACCAATTCTAGTGAACGGGTTTTTATGGAAAATTTGTGATAGAACTGATTACATCCTTTGATGAAATGAAAAGGTTCTGTTGCTAAAGGAAGTTGCTTAATATAACTGAGTAGAGATATTTTACCTTGTACTCTGACCTTCTGGTTAAAAGTGACACAACGTAAAATCTGTGTAGCATATTTTAACTGGCGTGAAAAGGCTGATACAGCTAAAAAGTAATTGCACAGAGGGCATCATTATATAACGGGGTTCCACATAGATCTATTCTTAGTTCAGTGCTATTCAATATCTTTATCAATGAGATGGAAGAAAATAGAAACTTGTTGTTGGTAAAGGCTGCAGATGCCATATTCATATATAAGAAGTTAGTACGTGACCTGATTTTTAGAGGCACTAAGCATATTTAGGCAATGAAAAAGGAGGATTTTGGCTTAGTAGCTAAACCAGCAGATATGTAGCTATTGCAGTGCCAAGCTTTTAAGCACCTTCTGGGCTAAACTCCTCTCAAAATGGGCTTCATAACAGATGGTAAGAGAGGTGCCCAAACTAGCCAGTACAGAATGACCCCGTTCTTCAATGCTTAGGCACCTATTCCTGATCTGTCAGATCAGAAGAAAACTGCTTCATCTCAAAACCCTCACACTGAATTAAGCCCTTAATTGCTATTTCATACAACCAAGCTGTCTAGCAGTGAGAGTACTCATTGGGCCATAGGGGGTTACCAGGGCTGAACAGACCCCGTTGGTGTGAACAAGTTGACAGGTTCATTTGTCATGTTCTAGGAAGGTGTCTTCTCCTACAAGTTAATTTGGATGTGGGCACTTTCCATCCCTCCTGTTTAAGGTGTGGCACTATATAGAAGTGCTGGAAAAACACGCTGTATGCTCAGACAAGCATTAAATGATGTAATAATAGTTGCTGCCTCTTCTGCCTCACCAGCTGATGGTGAGAAACAAATGACCACAGTCTTAAGTAAAAATATTCCATGCCATCACACCTGTTTTTGAGCCAAAACCTGGCACAAGAGAAGAAAAATGTGAGTAGATAAGCAGATGCTGGTAGGTTCTCTCTTCCTATGCATGAATATGTATAAAAACCCAAAATCATCAGCATCCTTCTCCTTTGAACCTGATAAGAGAATAGTAACAGCATTGCTGCTCTCCACATTAAGCTTCATTTTCCACAGAAACCAACAGAGAGCAGGAAGGACAGACAAAGATGACATGTCTCCACCTGAGACGTACACTTCATGCATCCCATACCTGGATCAGAGGATTGAGAAGTATTCCCAGATCTTGCAGTTTAAAGATAGTTTAAACAGAAGTTACTCTTCTGCCTCTCACTAACTTACATATTCTAATCTGTCCCCTTTTATTAATTTCCTCTGTCATGTAATGAATCCCAGACTTTTCTAACTCTCTTTATAAAACTTTCTCTAGACCTAGGAGTAAAGCAAAGGCCTGGCACACTGGCACAGTCGTTACTCCAGACAGCAGATATAAATGTACCGGAGTGAGAGGATTTAAAAAAAATATAAAAAAATCCTAAAGCATTTTTATTAATTCTGATAATTAGGTTGGTGATAACAGAAAAGGACCAACCCTTTAATTTGCCCAAACTACAGGTACCTAGGGACAGAGGCTGTGCAGACAGGTTTATTACAGTGTCCCTGGGCAGCTCACTCTCCAGATGTACTCCTTTCTTTGTCTCACTGCTGGAAGTACTAACAAGAGTGCCACATGCAGGTGTATTTTCTATAAAGTAGACCATTACCAGCAAAAAGTAAAGGGAAACTATCAATTCACTTAATGTTGAGTACCCGTGAGCATTCAGATGCTGCCACTTCTGGGCACTGATGGCTACATTTGAATACCTGTAGATGCTAGTGACCTGCATTCTGGGTTGTGACTACCTGACGAGCGAGCAGCAGGCTGAGTGAGCTCCTTGGTGGGAGCTGCTGCTGTGCAGGTCACAGTCCCTCTCTGCTCTGAAAGTGAACCAGCAAGTTCTGCTCCTTATCTTGTCTCAAGGTAGCTTGTGTAGAAGTTTTTTGGCACCTGAAGTGATTTCAGCTAGTGTTTTCAGGGCCATATTACAGCCCTGTTGTACTGCAAGAGCAAAAATAATGTTCAGAGTATGTTCCTTTACTTTTACCGGTCCCTATTTTTTCTAACTTCTAAGCCACACTGTCTTGATGTCCTTCTGCATGCAGTAACACAAGCTCACAATAAACACCTAGTTAAAGTGTGCCGTCTGGGCTGCAGCACAGGGCGAGATACACGAACTGGCCTTAAACGACTTAGATGCAGTCTAGCCATTCCAGCACAGCTGTCAGCTTGGATCTATTTTCCCTTCCAAAAAAAATGCTGCCATCAGTAGGAGCGCTTTGTGGCTGAGCTATCTTGATCCCCCACTACAGTTGCAGCATGGATCTAGCCTATTTATATTCTTCAGCAAACAGCAATGAAAGAGTGCTCCTGAACTGGGAATCAGTGTGCACCCATATCCGTTGCACCTCTAATGTCCGAGGGAACTGGGCTGTTCTCTGAAAAAGTTCCTCATCTGGATGACTGGTGTGCAAGGATGCACTGTGGCAAACACTGACATGCCAGTCACTTTTATGACTTCCAACAAAGGCCGGGTCTTTTACTGGGAATGATGGAGTGTATTTCAATTTTACCTAACATGATTTTCTGCCACTTTATATATTTAAATATTTCTTCAACACAGAATGGAGTTCTCCCCAGCAAAGGTAATTAGTAGCTATCAGTGTGCAGTACGGAAATGTTTTTCTCATTTTGCTCCTACAAAGAGAGCACACTGTGTATCGCATTAACACTGTCTGATAGCAACAGATGACAGCTATAAAAAATCCAACAAGAAAATTAACAATAATGCTTCAAAAATCATCACTAAGGACCTGATCGTGCTAATTGATGTTTAGGATGAGTCATCCAATTAGTTCTTTGAAATAGGACTGGCTGCTGTTCTTACATTATTGAGATTGCTATGTTGTAGACCTTTGACAGTATCAAGCAGTCAATGAATGCAAATTAATGACCATTGACCCACAGATGCAGAAACAATTATGTCTATGTTATCTTGCATGAGCATCCCAGGGAGTGTCCTCTAACCAGCCCTCAGGGTGTACTTTGAGCTCTCCAGCTGGCAGCAAATGGGGAATCTCAGAGCACCCAACCTGCAGACTATTATGGATGGATATTCTCCAGAAGCCCAAGTTCACCCTGTCCTACAAAACCATGGTCCTGGCCCAAACTGGGCTTCACACTCTACCTCAGATGTCCTGTGCCACTATACAAAACAACACAGGATAAATGCTTCTTATTAATGGTGTCAAACAGCTGAGATAGGGACAAGACAACTTCTCATCCCAGTAGAAAGCTCATGTACTTCCTTCCACATGGAAACTGGATAGAAGCTACTCCACATTTAAAACCAGCTACATCTATGTGAAATTGTTGCCTGTTCTGGCCAGCTAGTATGCAGGTGAGCCTGAGGAAATGATCAGAGATGCTTCAAGCGAGGTTAAAACTGGACTGTTTGTAGTTATGTACAAGAAGAAGGTACAGTGTTTCTCACTGAAGAAAGATGAAAACATCAACGACTCTGAACACAGACATACTCTCAGAAGGGTTACAAATGAAATATTTGACATATTCATCCAGTGCAGGTGTCATTACAAATGGACCCACAGAAACCTCCATTGTCAATGGTCACCAGACAGTTTCACAGAGCCTTCTCATCCCAGAAATGCAACACAAGATGGGTATGAGGGATAACTATCCAACAGTGCACTTCTGCATATGCTGCCACAAGCCAGGAACCTGAAAAATGAAGCAAGGGGGATGTTGAATGGGGTCACGAGACCAGGCTCAGGGGATCAACATGGGACTAGACAGGAAACAAAGTAGAAAATGTCTTCTAGAGAGATGCTGGAAGCTGGCATTTGTGGGGCAGGCAGTTGCTTCCTTATATACTTACATACTTTGTGCTCATGTGAAGTGAATGACTGTTGCTTTAAATCCTATTTGCTGTCTGTCTTCAAAAAAAGAATCAAGAAGAAATGTGTATAATTATACACAGAGTATTAATCTTCTTCCTGGTGATCTACAACTCTAGCATATTCATCACACTGGAACTGTGCTCAAAAGTATTTTCATCTGATTAAAACCGCTGATTCATCGATGCATGTAATCCTTTGCTAACGTTATGTATATAAATGGCTCTAAACAACTTGCACATCAATAATTTCTCATTTTCCATTGTTATTTGCTCTTTCTTAAACACTGAGTGCAACACTGAACTCTAATATTTTAATCTAGCCTTTTTGAGTGCTAAGGTCTGGGCTATAGAGGGAGGAAGCCAGAAATCCTAACATCTGATTTTAGCCTTGGTCCCAAGTTCCCTTTGTAGCTTTGGATAATTCACTCTGGTCATGCCTATGTTGGGGTCTATTTTACATTCACCTTCAATCCCAGACCCACAAATGTTTAGGTACTGTGAATAAATATCAACACCAGCCATCTACCTCAGTATTGGAAATTGCCATGCTTCAGAATGTGACACTCACTCTGAGGTTACTCACAGTGCCACGTCTTTCTAGATTTTCTCAGAAATTCACATCGGAAGATACTTGTATACTCTCACCAGGAAAGCAGCAATTTGCTATTCTTTGCTTCTGACTCTTTCTGTGCCTCCTTGCTTTCTTTACTATTTATAAATGGAAGCTCAGCTAGAAGAAGAGACCAGGCTGCCAAATGATTCACAGCAGTGTCCCACTAGGAAATTTGGGATCAATCTTACCTCTATGCTCATGAAATAGAAATGCAATGCAAACTGCTTTGGTTTACACCAAACAGCCCTTAGATATACAATACAAACAAGAAATACTGGCCCACAGGACTCAAACTGTTTGAGAATAACTTCAAGGTGAATCTTTGAATATCTATCATTGTAGACATACCCTTATGGCATATACTTCTAACAGTCTCAACACCACTCATCAAAATCTTCAAAGCTGCAACTTAGTCCTGTACTACCAGTTAAAACTCTCACTACTTAAACATCTCTTTCCCTACATGTTCGCAAATCCTCAGCAGCAGAACACCCACGTCATGCCCACTTCCCCTTGTTCATATCAAGAAACTGGGCACATGTCCCCTATGGCTTTTGAGAAGCCCGAAATAGTAGTTGTGTTCAGAGCATGTGAGATGTGTATCTAGGAGAATGACTTGGATTTTGTGTCAAACTGAGTATCAGTCATTTATTTTATTAAAAATAAAGGTGTGCTTTTTGTACCATAGTCTGGAGATCAGAGCATTTCCTCTGGGTTCACTTCTCACGCTGAGAAAAAAAGCAGGGTCAAATCCACAGCTCCCCACAGCTTCACAGTTTGGCTGAAGTCACTTCTTGGGACAGGTATTTTTCACCATTTGTTGGAGCTGTTAAGTAGCAGTCCTGAAACGTCCCCAGCATTGCGACTGCTCGAGGCAATAGGTTTTATTAGCATGCTCACAGTCCCCAGTTCTCTTAATCTTGAGCAGTTTGTGCTAGGAAAGGATGCAGAGTTCGTCATTCCACGTGGAGGGAAGTCTTTAAAGGGTTATTTATACAGCTGGAATCTGGAAATCAGTCTTTCCTTTGTGTTAGCTGAGGCAGCTTCATGCTCACCTGCTGCAAACATTATTTTGAGTTAATACACTCCCATGTCTTGATCCTGGGTAGTTAAAAACTTGTCATACTCGGTATTATGGTATCCAAGATTCTTTATGAATTTAACTACTAGGACAAAAGTTTCCATTCTGAATATGCAAATGTCTTCTTCAGAGCCTCTGAAAATTAGATCATGTATCTATCTAGTCAGTGCCTAATTTTACAGTTGATATTCAGAAATGTTTGCCCAACCTCTGTATTTTTCTGGTTTTTGTTTGTAAAAATGGGACATTAATACTTAATTGCTTCTCAAAACTTTGTGGGAATTAATGCTTCTAAAGCATTTCAAGAATGAAAAGGACCATATAAACTGACAACTACTGTAATTAAGTATGAATTATTTAAAAAGAAAAATTTGTATTGCAAATGAAGTGCTGGAGCAATATATTGAACAAACCACCAAAAACCTCACAAAATTTACTAACCGAAACACAAGGCTTAGAAGCATTGCAGTACCACCTCTTAGCAAAGTACTGAGCATCAACTGAGCTGTGGCAATTGACCATACGTGCATGAGGCCTTATTTTCATGGGGAGCAGTTTCACATAACGTATTCTACCTTGCATTTGGTGCAGAGACAAGTATGTGTATGGTTGGACAATTAACATTGACTTAATGAGGTGCCCTCCACAGAACCTTCATAGTGACTGCTAGCAACTGCCATCTGTTATTGTTGCAGTTTTGTGTAGCTGGCTGCTGGGAGTGAACAGGGGCTGCAGAAAATGGTTGCCGTAAAGAGCCGCTGGATTCTTTGTAGGCCCCAGATTGTAAACATTGGACCATTCAAGGCCAAAGTTTCTGCTGATCAGGGCCGAGCCAATCGGCATTGGTCACAGCATCTCTGTGAATCACATATAGGAGAAAAAAAGTGTAAGCAGCTGTATTTTGCCAACGGGGAAGGGAGTGAGAAGATGTAACGAGCTGTGCAGACACCTAGGCCAGGGAGAGCGGGGGAGGAGGCGCCCCAGGTGCTGGAGAGAAAAATGCCCCTGCAGCCCATGGAGAAACCTGTGGTAGAGTGGGTGTCCCCCCGCAAGTCCATGGAAGAGGCTGAGACCCCACCTGCAGTCCATGGAGAGGCCCCACACTGGAGCAGGTGGAGATATAGAGAAGATACTGTAACCCTTGTTGGACCAAGCCTCTGGCAGCACTTGCAGCCCATGAAAAGAAACAAGAGACACAGAGATGAGTGAGAGAGAGATTTGACCCAGAACTGGTTTGCTGGTGGGAGGCTTGTGACCCCGCAGACTGGGACTGAGGAACATTGTGATTTATTACTGCTCGCCACAGCAGTGATCCTTGGCAGGGCAGCTGATGAAGACATAAAGTCCTGTGGGAAAGGACTCACATTGGAGAAGTTCGTGAAGGACCCCACGGTGCAGCAGGGGGAGGGTGTGGAATGAATGTGTGTGTCCCCCTCCCCCTGCCGAGAAGGAAACCAACTTGCAAGGAACTGACTGAAGCCCCCATTTTCTCAGGTCGTGCCCCTCCTGTGCTATGATGGGGGGAAGAAGGGAGTGAAATCATGACTAGAGTGAAGTCTGCTAAGAAGTGAGCTGGGGGAGAGGTAGAGGTGTTTTAAGATCTGGAAAAGGAAAACAGCTCATGAAGATTTGATCGAGAACCCCATTTTTCCCAGTCCCTGCCCCTGCTGTGCCTCAATCGGGGGTGAAGAAGGGAGCAAAATCATGACTAAAGGGGAGTCTGTTTAGAATGGAGGGGTGGGGGGAAGGTGCTGCCGAGAACCCCATTTTCCCCAGTCCCTGCCCCTCCTGTGCCACAACAGGAGGGAAGAAGGGAGCAAAATTCTGACTAAAGTCTGCTAAGAAGGGAGTGGTGTGGGGAACATGTTTTAAGATCTGGTCGTGTTATTTTGAGATCTGGTTGCGCTTCTCATTATCCAAGTCTGATTTCACTATTTCTGTAGTGTAGTATAATAAATTAGATAGTTTTCTTTCCTTCACTCTGTGTTGTCTGTTTTGCCCATGTCGTTGATGACAGGATGATCTCTCCCTGTCCTTACACTGATGCTTAAGCCTCTCAATATATATTTTCTCCCCTGTCCAACTACAAAGGGGAGTGATAGACCAACTTTGGTGGGCATCTGGCCTCCAGCCAGGGCTAAACCACAGTTATCTTTCCTTCTTTTGCTGTATCCGGATTTTTTTTCACTTCCCATATTTCAAATGTAGGTTCTGTGGGGCAGTAACACATGTTGTATTACACAGACATAGAATAGTTTGGCTTAAACTTTTGTACTGACAGATGATCCAGTACAGAAAAATATCAGTGATAGTTCTGCCACTACTAAACATATTTAGAAAGGAATATGACACTTCAGGCTCTGTGTTAGCGAGCTTTTGGCTTGCTGTTAAAGCATACAGACTAGTGTACTAGCAGCACTCGTAATACCTATCTTTGTATGCAATGTAGTTGTACATGTCCTACATCTACCTTTTTTTGTGGTTACTTTTATTTTAGTTTTGCAGCACTTTAAATGAAATTATAGTTTAAATAGCAAGGATATCTCTCCAACTTCCTGCTAGTTTCCTTTTAAAATCTATTCCATGAAGATTGTATTTAAGTTTATGAGACAATGTATTAAATAAAGCAATGTAGCTATTTTCCAATATGTAAAAAACCACACAATTTTGAGGACATATACTCTAAATAACTATATGTTACCAGGTACAGAGTTCAAATAAGCATTTATAGTAAATGCCTCTAGTATTTTCTAGATGAAATACAAACAGTGGATTTGGTTTTGGGAAACTAATAATTAGCCCATCATACCAAATACCAATATATTGACATTTAATAACATAATTCCACTAAAAATAATTACCAATATTCAATATTTCTTTTAAAAGTAGGGGTGTTTTTATTGTGAGTTTTGCAGACATTTTACAAAGTCATTCTATTCAGAAAAATATCCGATGGCTAGAAAATGGCCAACATAATGTCATTATTGAAGACAGATTCTGGGAACACTTCAGGAAATTATAGACCATTTAGTTTGGATGCCTTTTGGGAGGAGGGAATCCTAAAAAGCATTTTTGGACATTAAATGGGTACCATTTAGAAAAGCACAGCTTGATGAAGAATAGCCAATATTGCCTCAGGAATGAAAGGTCATGCTTTTCTACCTCCTGAATTTCTTTCAGGTTATACATAATCAAGGGAACAAGTAGATAGCAGGCATTTGGTTTTCATTTTCAGAGAGTATTCAGGAAAATTTTAAATCAAGGATTAATACAGCGTACCTTGATGTTGGTAAAGGAATAAAGTAAATAATTTTTATAAGAGGAAAACTTTATTATTCTGAAACAAATGGGAGTAGAACAACATGGGTATTAATGATAGGGCTTTGTACTTTCATTTTATATATATTTAGTGACAATAGCAATAACAAGATCAGGCTATCCAAGCCACATCATTTAGGTCCCAATAGAGTACTTAACATGAATATAACTCTGAGCAGATGCTGAAACAGTACTGTTAAGGTAAGTGGAATTACTCAGGTGCTTAAATAATTTATAGAGAAAGGCACACTCAGCCCCTTCTAACAACAGAATCCAGATTAACGAAAAAATAAAGACATTAATATGAAAAAAAGAAGCAATTTCTGCAAAATATTTACCAGGAAGCTAATCAATTAATTACAGGAAACATTTTTTTAACTTCTCCCCTCACAGCACTTCCAAAACACTGAGATTTCGCTTACAAGATTCTGATCCATCCAACTTTTTTCATCCCATCCTCTGCAATTTGTTGTGCTTTTGCTCAGAAAATTTTGTGTGCTTTAAAGTATGAAAATGTCCATCTACCAGTTCCCTCAGGACCCATGGATGCATCTCATCAGGTCTCATGGACTTGTGCACCTTCAGGTTCCTTAGATGTTCTTGAACCTGATCTTCCTCTACAGTGGACAGTTCTTCATTCTCTCAGTCCCTGTCTTTTCCTCCCTGCCTTTGCCTCCTATGTCCCAGGTAGTATGACTAGAGCACTTGCTGGTGAAGACTGAGGCAAAAATTAATCATATCACTACCACAAGACACAAGTATATAACTACATAATACATAATATAATGCAGAGCAGATTTAGCTAAACTATTCTCTTTTTTCCTCCAGTTCTTTTCTGATTTTTTTTTCTCATATCGGTAGCAGTTTGAGATGTCAATTCTAATGTCAAGCTTTGTTTTGAAAATTATTACATAAAAAAATCCTTCAAACTAATTTATAGATAACTGCAATCTAGAGATATTATGACAAAATAGTGAATTAGTTCTTCAATTTGTGTGTGTGTGTGTGTGTGTATGTGACTGATAAGAGAAATCCTCACCAGCAAAAACATGGGTGAGACTGACAGGATTTAAAAATTGACAGTATGTAGGAAGATTTTAAACAATTACCTTTGATATAGCCTTAATCTGGGAATTGAAACATTCTCCAAATAATTGTAAAGACATTGGTCCAGAAAAGAAGCACAAGATTTGAGTTCTGAATAAAGAAGTCAAGACAAATCTCATGAAGGAATTAAAACAAACATCACAGTCTCATTGTGATTTAGGATACTCGCAGTTTGTACCTAAAGAATATCTTCTATAACAGAAGCCAGTGGAGGTGGGAAAGGGGGCGAGCTTTCAGGCAGTCCCTGACCACAGCTCTGCAGGGGTACCAGTTTGGTGAGGAGGCTGCTCCCAAAATCTTGCCTCTCCTTTGCAACTACACCAGCTGGTCTGATCTACATCTTTCTCCATGTCCTCTATCTCTGCTTATACTTAGATCACCACTGCTACAGCAGCATTATTATTTCCAGCCGAAGGCAGGGAAGACTGGCAGATGATATTTAAATAGAGAAAGGTAAAGCTAAAAGCTATCTGGAGGATAAATGACATAACTACTCATTTTACTAAGCCTTGCTTATTTATAGCCCCATTTTACACATATCCCACAACACAGTGCTCACAAGATGGTAATTAGCTTGATGCAATACTACAATTTATCACTGAATACTACAAGCCTACTCTACAACAATAGAAAATATACAATAAAAAGTGAATTATTAAATAAATGATGCAATTAGTTGGATGCAGTACCAGTTTATCTTGTGGGTGGATGAAGGCTGCACAGTTTGTGTGGCTTCTGCTTTGGAGAAGGAATGAGTCTTTTAGCAGATGGGCCACCTACAGGAGTGGAAGTGTTGCATTTACAGGACAGAGAGGAAGACAAAACAAATGACCACTTACACAGTACAAAAAAAATTGAGACTTTGAGAACAGATTTAACCAAGACATCGAAGTACATGAAGAGAAGAAATTATGGAATTGCCAAAGCACCTCTGCTACAAGCCCAGATGAAAAAAAAAAGGGTGTGGGGAAAAATTGGAATAGGTCAATTAAGAGCCTAAAAATCAATCTCATTTGTGTTACTGAGACCTGAAAGGAAACTGCTATGATGGATATAAAAACAGTGGTTATTGCTTATCCAAAGATTGCAGGGGCGAAGCGGTAGTCTGGCATAAGGCTGGGACTCCCCCTTAAGGTCCCCCTTAGATGGCTCCCAGAGAAAAGTTCTCATGTTTCTCATGTTTCCAATATAACGTCAGTGGATTGCCTAGAAATCCTAGGTGACGATGTTTTTGATATTCAGATTGTTGACTGTACTATGTAGATTTCCACCTTGGACACCATAGCAAGGAGAGATTTTTTTTGCAGAACTAAGCATTATCGGTTGCCTGGGTGCAAAGGATTGGGAGGAAACTTGATGCCTGAACAGAAAAAATTCCAATCTGGAAACAAATTAATCAAATCAAACGTGAGAACATTAATGAAAAAAATATGACCAGTAATTGTGAGCTGCTTAAGGACATCTTAATAGATATCTCCCAAAACATTAGGATAACAAAGAAAGAAATCTGTGGTGATTCTGATGGTGATATTAATTCCAAGAGTAATTAATGAAACTTTTGGCTTAGGTCTTCTCACTCAAAAGGCCCTGCCTCCCAAACAAGCAACAAGCAGCATAACTACAAGGTGCCAATATGACCAGATCTCATCACAACGCCTTGGCTTTTCTGACTGAGAGACCTCTTCCATCTCTTGTTTGAACAGCAAGGAATATCAAAGTCATCGGTTCAGACAGAGATGAAGCCCAGCTGAGTCTGACTTCAGCTCATGTGATTAGGGCACCCAGATGGGAGGACAAGCTTGGGTTTCTTGACCCTACTCCCCCGTACCTGTGTGCACATATCTGATCCATGCTCCTTGCACACTGACCCTGCTTCTACAGAAGGGAAGGACGTTTTTTCTCAGAACTGCCCTAAAACTCCCAGTGTAGTCCTGCAGCTAGGCCATCCTAAAGGGATCTCAGGCAGAAGTGCCTGAGGAGAAACTAGACCAGATAGCAAGTCATCTGTATTGTTTTATACGGTCTGGTTTTGTCATAAGAACAAGGAAGCTGACAGGAATTCTCTCAATGGAAGACCTTACATCAGAAATCTGTGACATCGTTAATAACTCGGAGGATATGGCAGATATTCAGATGAGATTTCTCCCTGCAACACTGTGCTCAAGCTCAACTAACAGCATTTTGGGCTCCCAATTTTAGGTCTTTGCTAAGAAGGACGCCTTAAATTCATATCAGGTAGTTACATCAAGCTACTGAAATAATTGATATTTGTATCTAAATGCTTCAAAATCTCAGTCATGTAGTTTCTACCTTAAGAACACCTTTCTCAGGAACTCAGCAGGGACTCAACACACTGCCCACACTAGGTCCATTTCAGTGTTGCTTTGGATAGACTGCTGAAATACCATGATCATGCTGGTAACACCAGCTGTCCAAATCAATATTTAAAAAAAATGACTTCTTGGATATTTCCAGAGGTCTACTTTTTTGTGGGGGACTGTTATCATTTCTCTCTGCTCTTTAGCAGTTTCAATGTGGGACTATGAGCTGTGCTCATCATTTTGGAATTCCACGGAGTGGAACCACCTTTCAGTGGTTCTACCATCCAAATCCATTCTGTGTGACATGTCCCATGAGACACATTAATAGCAAGATTCCATTGACATTCTGCTGTACCTTTATTTCTTTAACTCTTTCACTGCTTCTAATTGTGATTTCCTTGCATGTGAAACTTCCATTGACGTCTTGCTATTAATAATGAACTTCTTGTTGGAAAAGATTTTGGCATCAGCAGTTTTCCTTCCCTGACAACTTTTTTATCCCCCCTAATTAATTTAAAGCCAATAGGTGAGTTTTAGGAACAACCCTAACTAAAGCTATAGCTTATGTGCAATGCAGACGGTAACTCAAATGATACAATTCTGCTCCCTGACCAGACTAGATAGCAGTATAAACATCCTGAATACTTCTAAGAATATCCTGGCCCAATGCATATATGCCAATGATAATTGTGGCCTCATGGGAACTGCCTGCACAAGTACAAGAGTATTGAGTAAAGGGAGAGGGCGTACATCGCTTTTTTTCTTGCTCTGGTTCAACATTTTTTTAGAAGCAGTTTGGTTCATTTCAGAGTGAAATATAAGATCCCATGTATATTACATTAAAACTGTCTTTACGGTAAGGTAGCTTGTGTCTTAGCTACTTAGCATTCATCAGATGGGTGTGCCTGGCAAACTAGAGCTGACTAGCTCAAGCACTGTGGACTTACGCTTTCAGCACACAAAGTTCTCTCTGTAACGAAGCGCAGAAAGAAAGTTAAAAAGTGATTTGTCCAAGTTCTCCAAGTTTTTTCTTTAAGAAAGATAAGTTTGATCAATGTCTTCAGTCTGGGCAAATCAATTTCAGCACAGTGACTGAAATTAAAGGCTACATAAATTTAGACTAAAGGTCCCCTTTTAGTTTTCATTGTTATGATAATCACTGAAATGTCATACTCAGAGTTTTGGTAGATTTTTTTATCTCTGGAAGTGTAATTATAAAGAATAGCATGTTTTCTCAAACTTACACTCTAATTCCAGAAGGAATTAATTCCAGGAAATTCTTAGATCTGTGTTACGTGGGAGGTCCAGCTAGAGAATTGCAATGGTTTCTACTGGCTTTATACTATACAAACAACCTAAGAACCTGTGACTGAATAGTTGTTGCCACACCACTCCTGTTTGGGGAACAAGCATTATGGTCACAATGCTCTTTCAGTGGCAAAGCTCATTTTAACTACAGGCTAAAGTATCAGACTGTAGAAAGAGACCTCTAATTTAGCAATATCACCCTTTCTGGCTCTTCGTATGCCTTCAATAATTTCATGTTTCTTTCTAGTTTTACTAAATCACTGTCACAGAATAAAATCACAAAGAATTATCAATATGTTAGTAAATTAATTTATTTCTCATAGAAGATACATATCTGTCATGTATAAATTGACCATTAAAGTCTAGTAATTCACTAATAAATGCTTGACTCAAATGCATATGTCTGTCCAGGTAATGGATCTGCAAAATAAGACTAAAATAATATATCTTCTTGCTCAGTATTATAGTTTTAAATAATACTGACAGAAGCCCATACATGTGAAGAAGATTGGCTATCACCTAAGACACAAATGAGGTGTCTTGGGTCTCTTTTGATAACAAATAAATGTGATTTAAAGTAAAGCTTCAGTAGTTAAAAACTGGAAGTTAAGACTATTACGTTTTCTACTTACAATGCAAGCATCTCACTGTATGTAACTTAAATATCCGTCTCCTTCCACTTTTTGTACCAAGTCTGGAACAATTTTGTTTGGAGCCAGTTTTAGTGTAGGGTATATGCACGACATCAGCTTTTCTACTTTTCAAAAGCACAAATGTGTCAGGATCTGTCACCCTTTTATCTTTGTGAAGAATGCTAGGCTAACTGAATCTGATTCTTGAGCAAATGTAAAAACTGATGAGGATGCAAGGGATCCCAACCTTTGTAAACACTGGCATAATCTGCAGAGGGACAAAGAGAGGGAGAAAGAGAATGTGAGACATTGGTGAAAGAATTCACAGTGCTTAGGAGCCCCAATTATGGGCCAAGATCCCATTTGCATTGTTTAATAACAAAAGATGGTTCTTGCCCCAAAGCACTTACAATAAATGTGGATTTGAAATTCATTTTCAAAGAATGCTAGGGCGCTTGTGTGTGCACTGTGTTTAATATACGGGCAACACACTTTTGGAAGTGGCACATATTAGTGGAATAAAACCAGCCTGGGCCTGCATATTCTTAAGCTCTGTTCACAAGATAACAATTATTGTGTGATATGGGCAAAGAAATTATTTCTTCATTCACAAATTTGAATTTTTAAATGCCTTTCTACATTAGCTATAGAATTTATGCACCTGACAGTATCTGAATGAGAAAAATAAAAGATTTTGCATTCTAGCACTGAATGACCTTGATAATCATAATTGAAATTAGAAATTATGTTTGATATCTGTTATGGCAAATGTATGCTCCAAAGTATTACAGCAATTATTTCTAAGATCATAGTAGTTTAAGGGTCCCTTACTTCTTCATGCACTCTCGCCTTGGGTGGTTGCTTGAACTGCCACACAGGAAATGTCCTCTAAAAACTTTGTATATTTAATACTCCAAACTCTTTACTTTCCTTGAGATAAATTTAAAGGAAGTGTGGCTCAATGAAAGGCCTTTCATGCCACCTCTGAACTAAAATGAAACCACATCCACAGAAACATTAGCAAGTATTCATTATACTCTTAATTTTTACAAAAATATTTTTATTTTCTCCTTTAACAAAAAAAAAGAAGTGAGCTCAAAAAGAAGAGCCTTTTTTCACATGGAACAGCAAGCACAATTGTTTCACTCTCATGGACTTGGATCTAGGAATGAAATTGTCCATCACTTAGACTCTATAGCTCAGTTCTTCACAGTGCTGGTAACAGATGAACTGGTCCCTATATCTTATTGCAGATCATTAGAAATAACGCACAACCCTGCTGACACCCTTAGGACTTTGGCATCCTTCTGTGCACAGACCACCTTCCTGACAGCTATGATGCTCAGTGGAACTCTGGGAATTATCAGTTCTTTTCCATGTGATTTTTTTTTCTCCCACTCCCCACAACTTAGCCCCTGCTGTACGCTGATCTCGTGAAGCTACTCAAGGGAACTACATCCCCCCCAAGCCCTCCTGTTTGTTTGGATCTACAGCATTGTAATAAGCTGTAATGTTTCACGCAGACAATGAAATAATGTTGCCTATGAAAGTATTGGAGAAGCACAAAGCCTACTCAGACACAAGGCTTTGGCTCCATTGCGGGTTCCTTAGTATGTCAGTCACAGTAGGCACCATGCACAGAACTTCACCTCACATTTACTACCTTCCTTTGTTCCCCAACCTATTTGAAGTTTTTAGACCTGTCAGACTATCCTGGTTCTGGCCAGGGCAGAGTCAACGTCCCTAAGCAGTCATCACAGGTGAGCTGAGTTAGCCTGGGCTCTTTCCTACACTACCTGACACCACTTACCCATAAAAGTAGCTGGTTGGGTAGGGGCCTGGTGTCTCCAGGACAGTCTGAGTTTGGTTGGGTGGGCCTGCCTTTGGGCATTACTCTGTAATTGTTGGGTTGGTAAGATACTCTGTGTTATCACTGGGGGTGAGGGTAATTTTCTGTTATTATTCTATGTTCATGGTGATTTTTGTCAGTAAACTGTCCTTATCCCAACCCATGGAGGCTCTGTCTCTTTTTCCTCTGGGAGTGAGTGGTGTGTGGTGTTCAGCCACTGCTTGGGACTGAGTGACCACAAAGATGCAAATTTCCTCTTTTTTCCCCAAACTGCTTCTTCTGTAAGCTATCACCCAATTTCTTTTTTCCTCAGCTTGCTTTCCTCCCTTCTGTCAAGGTTCCCAGTCTCCCACCACTTGTGTCTATTTGCACATAGGAACTCTTCTAGCCTGCTGGTCCCTATCTGCACTGCCTGATGGTGTACAACCATAATATCTACAGAAAAGGGTATCTTGCTGTGGTGTCATCACAAGACAGTGTAAATATTGCATCACACCATTTTTCTCCCCGTGACACCTGATTTGCAAACCTTACCTATCAGAAAGGAGCTGTTGGATGTACCCGAGCCCTATCAAGAGGAAGGCAATCCACAGAGACCAGAATGACATCATCTGCCCTCCCAAATTACAAGAACCAGTTCTTCACTCCTAGATTTGATAGGACTAGATGATTTCCTCCTTGGCTCTAAAGATTTGTCTTCCTCTCTAGATGAGACTGTAAGCAAACTTGAGCAGATCTTTTGCAAACTTTGAGCACAGGCGATTATTTATATAAGGCTTATATTGATGTATTTATATAGAGCCTATATTTCCCCAGTGTTTTATATGATTAAGTCCATCCTTTGCATCCACAGTAGAAAATGCAGGAATAATTTCTGTTTTCTGAGCGTTTACAATTAATTTAGAGCTGGACTTCCTCTGATTTCTGCTTGCCAAGGTCCTGTGTAATTGAGTATAGACTAAAATTTGTCAGAGGGACTTCCAAAAGTTATGCAAGGCCAGGATGCAGAGAAATGGTGCTGAACATCTATGTCAATGTGAGCTTTGCTCAGCTGCATACACTGACTTGGCTGTTACACAGACACCTGGCAGATACAGACCTTCAGCTGCCATCTGTGCAGCCTGTTGTGCAATCACATCCCTGTAATCTTAAGAGTAAAAATGGAGGGGAAGAAGTAGCAATAACTGTGGAGAAAGGAGAGTGCAGTAAGTTTCATATAACCTCTAATATCAAGAAGTGTAGATCATGGAATAGTTGATTTTGCTTGCCACCAAAGCAATTTCCACAGTAAATGATATACAAAATTTTCCTGGACTCATTCAGGTTTTTAGAATAATCAAGGAGGATTACAGACACAAAACCTCATGTTATATATAGGGCAGTAACAGTCATTACCATAGGAACTGTCTGCCAGATGCCTGTTTCCAAAGAATCCTTCAGAGACATCACAAGGAGAAGGCATTAGGTTTTTGTAATCTGCAGAGGGTAAAAAATTCTGAGCCACACGACTGGTAGTTACTTTTTACAACAGCATTTTACTTGCTGATAACTACCCCTTACCCTCTCCCTCTGGAATGAAAAAAAATTAGGATGTCTTTTGGCAGGAGGAAGTTTTATTCTTTAATACCCAGCTCCATATCATGTGCATAGGAGCACATCCTAACACCAGAAATTTAAGTCAGGGCAATGCAATAGTGTTAAAAGCAGTGTAGTACAGTGGTGGTCTTCTTGTGCCTTTTGGGCTAAGAGGGAGACAACCAAAGGATGACTAAGTTGACAGCTGACTCTACCTCTTCCCAATCTTTCATAGAACTCCTCAGAGCTTTCCAGGTTAAGCCGGGCTGCTCTCGATATTAAAAAGGTTTCAGAAAGGGGCTATGTGGAATAAGTGGGGTAGAGTAGTAAATTTGTACAGTGGCAAACATGCCTTCAGCTTTTATAATTGGGCTTTTCTTTTCAGGTCTTTTCATGCGTTATTAGAGAGAACCCCATGTGTGAGAGTTAAAGAAGTTCTCTCATAGACAGCCCTTTGCTCCTCAGATGCCAGGCACAGGTTAGCCAAGGAATTACTACTTTTCCTTCTCTGTACCTCTGTTTGGTTTCTGCATCTGGTTTTGGCCAGGTTTAGGGGCTATATGAATTATGCATGTCCATTGTTGCATATAGAAACTTTTGTGAACAATATGATTATGTTAGTCCAGAAATAAATGTATTCTTAATATTAATATATTCCTCTAATTTGCTTTCACTTTTTTATACAAATTACTTATTGAATCTAGTCTTCAGGGCAAAAACTGGCTCTTCCTATAGTTTAGTATATTCAGGATGTAATGCAGTAAGATTGTAACTCTGCAATTCTACAAAATATGAAATGATATTTCATAACCTCTGATTGTTTCTTTCTTAGAGTTGCTAAGGTAACACACTGAAACTTGTGGTTCAGTTTTGTTCAGCTGTTTATTACATTTTAAAAAGAAATGATTTATTACATTAAGTCATATTTATTCTTTCTATAACCCCTGCAATTCTCCATGAGCTTCTAAGCCAGAGTCAATGGCAGCCTGGTGTTTGGGAGTATCTTTTCTCAGAGGAGATGATGTTGGAGAGAGTTACAGAGCTCTAAATAGTAGATGATGAAATGGCTTGTGGCTCTTGTGGAAGACTCAGATGTCAGGGGGGTTTCATCATCTGTTGAATTTCCTTTGTTTTGGTAGTACATGTTGGATGCTTGTTCCTCCCGCGTGATTAGCCTAACATTCGGCATTATTCTTCGTTGAAGCCCTTCACCTCGTCCATGCTTGGACCAGGGATGGCTTATCCCCTTCAGAAGAAGCAGCAAGCCTCCTGTGACTTGATCCTGCTGCTCTGTCCGAGGCTTCTCTTATGTCACTGATGGTCAGGGTACCTGGCAAGCTTGGGAAGGGACACTGATACATGTTAGGCTAAGCACAATCAGCTGGGCAGGCTTTGCTGCCTGCATTTTCACCCTGACCATTGTGCTTGTGATTCCATTTCAATGTCATCACAATTCCTTGTATTCATGGGCTTCTGTGCAAGCTACACACTTCGGTATTTATTTTACTGATTCATGAATATTTTAAAACTCATTGGAGCTGTAGAATCCCATCTTTTAATTAAAAAGTCAGGTGACCATCAAATGCCCACAGATTGTGGTTTCATCACAGGCAGGCTGTTCTGAAGACACAATGTTCAGGGGATCTCAGTTTCAAGGTTTAGGAAAGACCTTACTCTCCCATCACTTCCCTAACTCAAACTTGCTGCTTCCACTGAATTGGGAAAATGGTATGAAAGCATGAAGTGCTTATTAAGTTTATGTTTTCGTTCACCTAGTTTACCACCTTCTCAACTGCCCTTTACTTGCAGAGGTCTTGAAATGAGACAGAAGCTGGAGGAAATGCCGTTATCCTGCTGTTGTCTGTTTAGCTTTCATTAAGTAAGTTCGTGCACGGCTCACACTCATTCTCAAAACAAGCTCATCTAAAAGTATTTACATAAGACTCTTTGCATTATATACCAACCTCTGCAACACTAGTATTAACTACTGACATCTGCCAAGGCTGACTAGTAAGTGCTTTACAGTATCAATTCATCCTAAGCAAAAAGCATGTTTGAGTGCTGCAGTGCTCTTGTTAATGCCAATAAGAAGTATCAAAGCTCATATGACACCTAGCAGAAATTAGTACCCACATTCAAAGAAAAGCTTTTGTTATTTTCCAGAGTATTATGTGGACTTTATTGAGATGACTGCATCTGACACCTGCTGTAATATAAAATGCAGCTATAATTAGCCAACTGATGCTCTCTGCAGTTTAGGTCGAATCCCTTCTGTGGGAATTATGCTTTAAAATATTCAGAACTCCAAGTGGCTCTCATTACATTTAATTTTTACTTAGAATTAGGTGGTCTAGAAAAAAAATTTAGGATTGTAATAGCCCCCTGCTGAATGCCACACAGCAATGTGAAAACCCATAGATTTTTTTTTCCAAATAAAAAAATGAGAACAGCAGACTACACTACAGCCTTCAATTGAAGTCTGGCTTTGCTTAATTGTACTTTTTGCACTCATCAGTCTCTCCTCTTCAGAGCAAGCTACAAAAATTGCCTGAATAGCCAAAGAAAAGTTTCCCACAGTCACTGGCCACAGAAAAACACCATTGTCCTTCCTCACAGTTTGATGGACAACATTTCTATAAATGGGTAGCCAGTCTGTCAATGGTACCCTTGCTGAAAAGGCAAAAGAAGAGAACAGATTCTGCCAATATCTGACAAAGCATGTTAACACATAATCAGGCATTCACTAGTCAGGCAGCTGCCCCTGGGACCTTCATAACACAGGTGCCTTTAAGCCATTTCCTATTCACAGATAAAGGAAACAAGCAGGAGATACCTGGGAAAGGAGCAGTCTATTGTGGCCTGTCAAATGTCCATCTTCTAGGCTGTCTGCATAAAAACAGAAAGAACATAAAGGAAACTGCTGCCTGAACTGCTAAATTATAAACCAGCAAAATACTGCCCAACTCCATAACTTTAATCTTCATTTAAATTGTAAGAATTATTAAAAAAGGATCACCGTGCCTTATAAGAGGTACCTTCTTCATTCTTTTTCCTGCATCAGACTGAGCAAAAGATCTGTCCTGTCCCCAAGGCCAACAACTAGAACAAAGCCAGTAGTGGTGGTCCCAGGACTATCACCTTTATCCACTGCATCTTTGGGGTGGGTTTTTTTCTATGCCTAATCTGTTCACTTCTTCATCCAGTTGAGATTATTAAATTCATCCTTTAACTGAGGAAGTTGATTAGGCAGCAGGACAAAGACTCTTTCCCTCTTTATCTTTGTGAGCTTAACAAGCAAGGGACATTCTGTAGTCAGCATTATCTAAAGGCCACTGAGTAGAGTGATCAGTTTAGCAGTGAATAAATCATGATAAGGCAACAGTTAGCTTTATGCAGAAGAAAATATTTCTCTTTCGTGATGGTGCATAAACATGCCTATTTCATACGGTCAGCATATTAAATGCCAAAATGTATAGCCTCAAGCAAGAACTCAGTTTATACATTTAAGTAATCTGATTGTCTTTTCATGGTGATTTTTGTGCTTAATGTTAAATGCATGAAAAAAACTTTATCAAATTCTATGGAAGTTCCTGATGGAAGCATCTGATGGAAGCAATATTAACAACAAGGTTTCAGGAGATGTATGAACATAACCACTGGAATTGTCCTGATGTTGTTGGGAAGCTCCAGCAGGTGATACGCTGTCTCTAAGATCATAAACTGCTGCACTGCAGCACAAAGCACTTACAGCAGAAGCCAGAAAATGGCACAGTAAGAACAACTAAGTCTGGAAAGCTCATCTGTGCGCGTCTTTGTGAAACAGATGAAACAGTGCTGGCCTTTTGCCGCCTTCTCAAGCAAAAACATTCCAAAGAGCACAGCTACAGTTTCTCTTAATTATTATTCTCTAACCAGATCAACTCCTTAATATAGGATATATATATATATATTTCTCATACACACACATGAATTTAAAACAGGAATGCTTCTGAACTTCCATTGTAAAGTTATTGAAAGGGAATTCATAGTCATAATGAAATTAAGCTGAAGAGTTAAAAATACTGAGGTAAAACGCAGCACCATAAAATGTAAATGAAAAAATATTTGTGATCCTCATTGTCATTTTCTCTTGATCAGTTTTGAGAGTTCCATGTACTACAAGGTTTCTTAGCACTGCCCATACCTGTGCAGCTGAGTTGGAGTTACATTTCTCAACATTTCAAAAGGACTGCTTGTTCTCTGTTGAATCAGCCTCAGGTCATTATCAAACTTACAACCTAGGCCCAGTCTTGCAAAGGCTTTTACACACAGGCTTAGCTTTATGCACATGAATAGTCCTTTAGAATTCATTAGAATGATTTGTGCACAAAGTAAGCAGGTGCATGACTAGCTCCACTGAAGGATTGGGACCCAAAATGTCAAAGACTCCATATTCCCTATTAACAAATGCCTCTTCTGTATTAGAAAAATACTGACAGTGTAAAGATGAGTGTGATCTTTTGTTTTGTCTGTTTACTAAAATACAATGGGGATCATTCAAATAACTTCATAGTAACTTTATATCGAAAAAGGACATTATGTATTTACTCGCACAGATGTAGAAGTTGAAGCATATTGCAGGTGGTATGAACACAGAGTGAGTGAGATACATTCAGAGGAGCTTAAAGGATTTAGGTACCTACCTTACATTGTAATATGGATATATTAACCCCTTCAGGCTGCTCAACTCAACCACATAATATAGGTCCCCAATTGCAACTATCAGTTCCATTAATCTTGTATCTAAAGCAGATCTTGATCTTGTTCCTGGAGTGAGTGAAGGAGCCTGTTAGGATACTGAATGATTGATCAGCCCAATTATGACAGATGTGGTCTATTAGACAATAGCCACTCAGCTGGGGTATAAAAATTGATAAACTAAACTGTGGAAGCAGGAGGTAAATTCAAATTTGAGCAACTTAAAAGTTCCATGGAAAAGACTGGGAAGATTGTATGTTTAGAAAAGGACTTGGCTCCTGGCTAAGCTGTGTAAAAAACTCGTACATAGCAAAGCTAAAGAACCCTATTTTAAATATTCATAAGCATCCATTGCTATTATTTCTTTTAAAATAATAGTCAAATTATACTAATAAAGATGCAAGCTACAGCTTTTAAAATCAAGCACTCAGCAATCAAGGAATTCCAAAAGTTAAAGTTTCTCTGAAGTAAATGTGCTATATTCCCATTTCCCTGTTAAATATAGATTTTCAAGTATCCCATTAAACCTGAGTTAAATATATAATATGTGCAGCATGTACATATTAATGCACTGGAAAATTATTAATTTTTAGATTATCGTCAGGTATGAGTGCTTAATTTCACAATGCTTGTGTCAATTTACTGACTGTTTACAGACAAGGGAAACACTGAGCACAGCACCCACCTCCGCAAGACACTTTCTACATTTTCATGTGATAATCTCAAAAGAAGATTATAGGAGGGTCTATAATCAAACCTTTCAAAGTAACTATAGAAGTCTAAAATTTGTGAACACAGAATAATTATAATAATAGTTCAGTGACTCCTAAGAAGAGCTGTTGAGCTGGGCCTTGCAGAGGTCAGGTCTTGATCCCAAATTATACAACTGAACTGAAGAATTTTGTGCAAAGGGTGCTAATCTAATTTGCAGAAAGCAATGAGAGGACAGGCAGGAAGAGAAAACAAAAATATTGTGTAAAATTACCAAATAAAACCATGAACAGTAGTGACTGAAGTAAAGCAAGACATGCAGCAGTATTAGAAAATCTCAAGGGAAAAAAAATCAGAGAGGATTCAGAGAGGAAGGTCCCGGCATCTATATACATGTCAGGGCAATGACACTGAACAGAAAGTGGGCAACAGCCTCACGAAGATTTTGCCTTTTGGTAGGAGCGGTAAAATTACAGCAAGATATTAATATATTGTGGTGGGGTAGGTTTTTTTCTGCAAATACAAATACAGCACAGCTCTTTACACGGGACATTTAGTATGAATCCCATTCCAATTCTGTCTGAATGGGACTTTTAAAAATTTTTGTAGAGAGGAACACCAAAAGGTCAGCAGAGACATTTGCTTTGAAGGAAAGCCGCTCCTATTGGATAATTAGAGTTGCAATTTAGAGCTTTTATTTGATGAAGTTACCAAGCACATGGCTACATTTTAGGGAAGCAGGACGAGTTTTTTCCAGCTCTTCTTCTAAAATTAATGCTTGGAAAACTAAACAAGACCTTTTATTCTGGAGGGGACTTTGTTATGCCCTGTTCCGTTTTAATCCAATGGGTAGGATACTATCAATTTTCTATTTATAAGCTGAGATAATTTAGAGCAGCACTGATAATCTGAATATTAAGGAAAACTATATTTACTCAGTGCCAAGCTGCACCATTTGCCTGGGGCTCTGGGCAGAATTCAGGGTATTGTTTTTATCTTTGAAGCTCCAAATGATTTCAGTTTAAATTTTTTCTGAAGTGTTGTCTCTTTTGCCTTTCCATGTGCTACAGCTGACATAAGCAGAAGTACACAGCCCGAGCTTTTCAATTCAGGAGAAAAATCTGCTTATACGTTACACAGGCTCCTTAGCTCAGCACTTTACTCTTTAGCACAACAAACCCCAACCACTGGTACATTCTGCAAAGCACCCACCTTCCTCTGGATGTTAGTTAGGGACAAAATTATCGTGCAATTGTGTTAGTGTAATATTTAGCAGAAGAAATAGTAATAATGACAGAGGTGACCAGCAAACACAAGTTGTGTCAATTCATTAAAGTTTACTGTGATTTTAAAGTGCTTAAAGGTGCCCAGAGTTAGAAGGAGGTGCATATCTTCATCATTTTATGAACCAAATAAAAAAGGAGCAATAGTCCAAACCCAAAGGATAAACCCTTTAATTTAAAAAAAAATATTGTTCAAACAATTACAATTGCTATGGAAGAATTTAGTGGGTTTTTTCTACATTTTCAAGGTGGTTTTGGTGGGAGAGAGTTTTTTACACCTCAGAAATCCAGTTCATGAAAAAAGCTGCAGAGGATTTAATCTTATCATGATAACTCTATCCCTGAATGTTGAAAGCAGTTCCAGATCATTTCCTCCCTCCCATCATTAAAATGTCTGAAAATGGCCATTCCTGCCAAGTTGCACATATTTAAATCTTCTGATCCCTCTTTCTAAACCAGTGTCTCTATCTCCAGCTATCTGCTTCTTGCCAGTTTTCTACAAATTCCCTCCAAATTACCGGTATCTTTCCAGCAATGAGAGCTTCCAATATTTTATTGTTTCACCAGCATTAGTGAGCATGCCATGTAATTTCCTGTCTTTATGGGAGGCCCGGATTTACTGTGGCCAGCTTTACTGCCAGAGGTGACTGGAAGTGCGTTCAGTTGTACTGCGCATTACATACATATGATCATCTTTTGGAACTGTTCTGCTCTGATCTGTCTCTTCCATTAGATATATATGCTTAACATAGTTTTTCTTACCTGCGTTCACACTGGGTTTTTCTTGTTCACATTTTCTCACATGCCTTCATTTTTCTAACCTCCTAAAATCACTTCGGATTGTTTCTGGTCTGTTTATGCTTGCATAATGCATTGCATAACTTAATCTGTGAAATTTCAGATCATACCAAATTTATTCAGATAGCAGCTGCAACATGGATCAAGGCCTTCTAAGACAATGGAAAGTAGGAAGAATATCTGTGCCCTCTTTACAAATAGGAGTCATTACTGCTTCTCTAAGAGAAGACATTTGCCATTATCAGGAAGAATGCCAAGATCCAGTCTATTAGTAAATAACGGGTGGACATCAACAACTCTACGGACTGCTTTATATTTGTGGTGGTTTTGGCCCTGGCTAGAAGCCAAATGCCCACCAAGCCGCTTGCTCACTCCCCACTTCAGCCAAAAAGGGGAGAAGATATGTTTTCAGGGCTTCAGGCCCTGAGATAAGGACAGAGGGATCACTCTCCAATTAGTGCAATATGCAAAACAGACTCGGCACAGAATAAAGGAAAGAAAAGTGATTTATTACAACTACGACTAATACATTCAGTGAACCAGAACGAGATAAGAGTAAGAAGCAGCCAGGTCTTAAAGCGCCTTCCCCCACCCCTCCCCTTCTTAGCAAACTCAAACTTCATCACGATTTTACTCCCTTCTTCCCTCCCGTCGCAGCACCAGGAGGGGCAGGGAATGGGGAGTGAGGTTCCGGCGGTACCAGTTGCTTTCCTTCCCCAGATCTTAACACTTTTACTTCCCCCCCCAACCCCTCGCCTCTTCGCACCCTTGACTTTAATCATCAGTTTGCTCCCCTCTTCCCTCCCGTCATAGCACCAGGAGGGGCAGGGAATGGGGAGTGGGGGTTTCAGTCCATTCCGCCTGAGCTGTCTTCTGTCTCAGCTGGGGGGTGGGCATTCCACACACACACACACACACACACACACACTCTTCCCTTACAGTGCTGTGGGGTCCCACCCACGCCAGAAATCGTATCCACGAACTTCTGCAGCATGAGTCCTCTCCATCGGGGAGTCATCTCCTCACCACTGGCCTCTCAGCAGGACTTCTTTCCATATGGTTTCGACATTTGAGCCCCCGGGCTCCCCTGCAAAATTCACAAGTCCGCAAAATTCACAAGTCCCCTGGCAAAATTCACAAGTTCCCTGGCAAACCTGCTGAGGCGTGGACCAATCTCTTCACAGGGCGTAGATGTCTCTGCTCCCCGGTCCTCCTCCATGGACTGCGAGGGGACATCCCGCTTCACCATGGTCTTCTCCACGAGCTACAGGGGAAACTTTCTTTCCACATTCCTTCCCCCCTCTCCTTCTGGGCCTGGCCTTGGCTATCGCTGCAGCTGGTCACATCTTCCCACTCTGCCTTCCAGTGGCAAAGTGCGCCAGCCAGGAGTTTTTTTTCCTCGAATATGTGATTCACAGAGGCGCTATGAATCCTCCTGTGATTGGTCAAAAGTGACTTTGGCCTTGAATTGGCTCTTGTTTACTGTTGGGAACTCACAACAAACCGTAACTGCTGCTTTGCAAAAGCCACCTAAGCAGCACAGCTACAGCAAACTGCGACAATATTCTTCTGCCTACTCTTCTTGTAATGATCACTGAATAAATAAATGCACGTCAGCTCCACCCTCTCTTGATATTGTCCACATTCATTCATTATCCCTTCTATTTCCATATGTATGACAGCATCCAGTATCTCTCTGACCTTTGAGTGCTTATCTCTTTTATTTTTAATTTGAAGCATTTTGTACCCCAAAGCAACCTCTCACTAGAGGGAAAGGTAACATCTTCAGAACTGAAGGAAAGATATCAGGTCTTTCAACTAGTACATCTAGCCATTGCTAAAGTCGGCATATACCCTCTCCATCTTTCCAGGAAGCCTGCATTTCTCAGAAGTGGAATTTGTCAGGCAGCTGAGCATTCATCACTTGAAGATAAAACTTGGTTCAAATGTCTAGACTTGCTCTACTTTTGTGGGTCATTAAAAATTAAGTGAGGGGAAATTCTCTCTGCGGACACTGAGCCACAACAACCAATGCTGGAGCGTTACATCCATGCTCTGAATTCTGTTCCCACCAGCAAATTACTTCCATGTTTATTCCATGTTATAGTGCTGGTGGGGGAAGGGAGATTTTATTTTCCTTTGTTCTTGAAAGATTCATGGTTTGATCCAAATGAGATGATAACGTTTTGAAGTGTTGCTTCCAGCTGCCTGGTCAGAGATAAAACTGCAAGAGGCAGGGCAGGACAAAGCCGCCAGTCCTTGGCCATGATCTTGAAATTAGCTTTGTTGGACAGTACTGCAATCTCACAATCTTTCTTATCATGTATTACTAACTACCATCTTTTGGGTACATGTTCAAGATGTTGCCATTGGACTAAAACCAGTATATTTGCACAAATTATGTAAATTTCTCATAATTTCTGAGCTTCCAGATCAGGAATACATCTTGCAGTAAACATTTCTGAATGCAAAGAGTGGTTCTCATTTTCTGAATCCAGGCAAGTACCATCTAGCTCAACTCAGAATTCTAGCAACTCTTCGTGAAACTTATTTCTAATCATTAGCATTGAAGTCCCTTTTGGAATTAGTTTTCATCTGGAACTGAGCAGGACTTTCTGTACTTGAGTCTCCTCAAATATTGGAGAGACATGGATTTGATGTATGGATCACATAGTGGATAAGGAATTGGCTGGATGGTCACATTCAAAGAGTTATGGTCAACAGCTGAATGTCTAAATTGAGACATGTGGCATGTAGCATTCAGCAGGGGTTGGTACTGGCACCAGCACTGTATAACACCTTTGTCAGAGACATGGACAATGGGAGTGCAAACTCAGTAAATTTGCTGACGACACCAAGCTGTGTGGTGGGGCTGACAGACTGGAGGGAAGGGATGTCATCCAGAGGGAAGGAGAAGGACTTGGGGGTGTTGATTGATGTAAAGCTCAACATGACCCAGCTATGCAGCCCAGAAAGCCAACCATGTCCTGGGCTGCATCAAAACCAGCATGACCAGCAGGTCAAGAGAAGTGATTCTGCCTCTCAACTCTGCTCTTGTGAGACCCCACCTGGAGTACTGTGCCCAGCTCTGGGGTCCCCAGTATAAGAATGGCATGGAGCTGTTGGATTGAGTCCAGAGGAGGGCCACAAAGATGATGAGAGGGCTGGAGCACATCTCCTACGAGGACAGGCTGAGGAAGTTGTGCTTGTTTAGCCTGGAGAAGAGAAGGCTCCAGGGAGATCTTATTGCAGCCTTTCAGTACCTAAAGGGACCTACAGGAAAGCTGGAGGGGGACTCTTTATCAGGGCGTGTAGTGACAGGACTGGGTATAATGGCCAGAAGTTTAAGAAAGTAGATTTAGATTCTTCACTCAGAGGGTGGCAAGGCACTGGCATAGGCTGCCCAGAGAACTGTGGGTTCCCCCTCCCTGGCACTGTTCAAGTCCAGGCTGGATGAGTCTTTTGGCAACTTGGTCTAGTGGAGGGTGTCCCTGCCCATGGCAGGGGGTTGAAACTGTGTGATCTTTAAGGTGCCTTCCAACCCAAACTGTTCTGTGATTCTAAGATTTAGGTTGGTTGCTAAATGGGCACGTAATATTATGTCTTCAGTTCAGTGGGATTTATTTTCACTAAATTAAGGTAAGTTTTATCTGGATAATTTAGAGACATCAGTATCAGTCAAACAAGTGACTATTTTAAACATTTTTATTTAAGAATGTTTTACTGTTTGTGTATAACATTCACCATTTCCCGCCGGAGTAAGAAATTCTGGAGGTGGGGAGGGGGAAGAGGAACTAAGGTTATGAAACATCAGGTATAAAACCTTTTGCCTGCATTCTACTGTCCTAGGAAAGCAAGCAAGTAGACTGTCTTAGAGAAAATACAGTCTTGCAAGCCCCATAATCAGAGTCCTCTGACCAACTTGGTTCTTGTGGTCTGATGGAAAAGCAACCTCATTGTAACCATAAGTCAAGGCTGTGAAGAGAAGCACATATGAATGCAAAAAAGTGAAGGTATAACCAGTAAAGCACAGCTGAAACAAGTCCAGTGATCTGATATTAATACATGTTTTCTGACCCTCCATGACTGTGCAATGGGGAGGGGGAGGGGGGCAAGGTGACCTTGCAGGGGGTGGATGCTCCCCAAGAGCTCCTGCAGCCCAGGGTTCCAAACCTGACAGCACCAAAGGTGCCAAAACAGGACGCTGAGGTGTGCCTACACCCCTGGGCCAATACTGTGAGACCGCTGAGGTGGCTTTTCATCAGACTGCTGCAACGGGCCTGAGCTGAGAAAAGCTTCAGAGTCCCGAGAAAGGTCTGGGAGACGGCGGTTGTCTCTTCACCCCGGGCCCTGCTGCCAAAGCCAAGCTGCCCCGAGAAGCCACTCCTACGCGTGGGGGCAAAGCACCCGAGCTGGGCAACCAGGCTCCCGCAGCAGACCGGGAGGAGGCCGCTCCGCCCCAGCGCTGCCGGCAGCACCAACCTCCTAGCCCGGCACTGGAAGCCTGCGCCCGCAGAGCCAACCATTCCTCCCGCCCTCAGCCGGCCTCGAGAGCGCAGTCCGCAATAGGCTGTCGCGCCTGTCCATCAGCCCGTAGAGGCGGGGACGGCTGGCACGGCCACCCGAGGGGTTCGTCATCTCGGAGCGACGGCGGGGACGTTGCTGGCGACCGCGGCTTGGCCTGGTGTCATGGCGGCGGCGCCCAGCCCGCTGCATCCTGACGGTCACGCTCCGGAGATCGTCGCTGACTCTGCGGCCTCAGAGGTGGCGAGCAGCGCCCTGCGCTCCTTGGCTGGCCTGGCGGGGCAGGTGAGTGCGGGACGGGTGGAGGGGGAGGCCCGGCGCAGGGCTGGTCCGGGCGCCGCGGGCCCAGCGTCGCGCCCGCTCCGCCGCGCCGGCAGGACATGCTCCTGCTTCTCCGCGGCCTGAGGGGCTACTCTGAGGTCCAGGGATAAACACCGGCGCCGGAGAGAAAAGAAGTGCGCCGCAAACAAGAGAGAGGCCTCGCTTCCCGGGGTTGTTCACGCCTGTCAGCGGGAGCGGTGAAACGCCTGTCAGGAGTGGGGGCTGGCGGTGCCGCCAACATCCTTCCTGGCCTGGGCACCCCCGGGTGCGTGGCCTGCTGCATGGTCGTATGGTCGTGGCCGTGCGTTCTGTTTCTTAGTAACCGGACGTTTCAGGTCACTTTGTAGTTTGATGGATGACCTTTCCTGTAAGGAACTGCAGTCTGTCTAATTGCTGTATTTTAACAATGCTTCTGAATTGGAAAGGTACTGAAAAGTTACTGTATATTAAATCAAAATAAATGATTGGGAGCTTGAAGTTACCCTCACCTTGGTAATAACATACTGTGAAGCACAGTTCATCTCAGTGGGTCAGAATTTTTAAAGCAGCTTTGCTCTGTGGTACTTAAGTTGAAACACCTACTTTAGATTTAATGGTGGCTATGAATTATTTAACAGATGTTACAGTAGTGGTGGGAGGCCCTTATCAGCAGAAGGTTTTAGTAACAACTTAATTATTACCTTAAATAATTTACAGATTAATTTCTTTTCCACTGTGGAACCATATATGTAGTTCTGTGAAGGCAATAGAAGCACACTCTTGATTCTGAAATTAGACAGCCATTTGAAGGTTTGTGGCCAGATGATGAGCAATACCTGTGGGAGATAATATAACTTGATATATATTTATGTTACAAAAATGCTCAGAAATGGACTCTGTTAGTAGTAGCATCTCAATGATGTAAAATTTCACCTCGTCTGAATAGAATTGTGTATTATAATTGCCTCTCACCTCAAAGTCTGCTAGTAATTGTCTCTGTTTTCAAACAAAAGTAATGTGAAATTAAGGGCCTGGAAATTCAGGCACTGACTGATTAGAGGAAGAAAAAAATAGACTCTTAAGTGATTTTAAAAACTACCCTGGCTTTTGAATGGGAATGCTGTGCCAAACAACTTGATGTTCATGTACACCTTTGTAGCATTGCTGAGACAGGAAAACTGTTGAGGATGAAATATCCCATAATTCTTCCTTGTGAAAATCATAAATGCAATTGGTGAAGATCTAGTGACTGTTATTTCAGCCAGGTGTGGTGCTGTCATTCATACTGTTGCTCTTGCAGTATTAATGTGAGTGAAACATTTAACATTTGTATTTATGAAAAACATAAGAACAAATAAAGGTAAAAGTTTCTTAAGCTCTTAACTGAGGTACTCATCATGAGTTCAGTTGCTTTTGGAACTACATTAAAGGCTGTAGTTTCTCTCTGTTTTTCACTAGCTTACTTGTTTTCCAGAATTTGCTCCAGTTATGTTCTGTCTAGTATGTCTATCAAGAGCTTGGTGATTTTTCACAATATTTGAGTGTGCATAGACAATTCCAAGGGACCAGTTTAGAGTTGCTACATCCCCTCAGTGAAGTTACAGTAGTTAAGGGTGCAGAGTGAAATTATCTTCATCAGTCTTTGGAGTGTATTCTTTCCATGACAACAAACCCATTTTACTGCGTGCTGCACTAAAGTGTAAGTAGGAGTCAGGTTGCTCTACCTTAGCTGAGAAGGCCTTTCTAATTGCTCAGTCATGACAGTTTCCAGTTGTTCAAATACAGTTTCGTCTGCCATCACTTGAGTTTGGGTAGATTGTAACTGGTGCTTTTACCACCTTGTTGACTCCAGCGATCCATCTTGCATTTTGACTTAAACTACTTGATTGCTTATTTTCCTTGTATAGCAATGAGTGCACATGTGCCAGATCATTAGCTGGGACAGTCTGTGATCCACTGTAGTAGTTTAAGTTGGATTTATGCTAGCAGGTTGGACTATAAACAGGAATATTTCTGGCACAGGAATTTTTTTTTACTAGAGCAGCACAGTGACGGGGAGGACATCTGGGGTTAACAACTCTTAAAACCAATATGGCTGATCATGACAAGTTCTTTAAGCCCTGAGCAGCAGTCAGTGTCTTTTGATAAAACAAAGGGTTGAAATGATTTATGACCCTGTAAATTGCTTCAGAACAACATGTGGACTTCTAAATATATGAAGGCTTTGAAGTTACCAATTCACAGAATTTATAAACTTGCTTCTCATGGTTCTTACAGGTAGAAGAATGTGAAACATGGTGAAAATGATTTCTGTTGTACTAGAAGCATGTTCGGGTGCAGGAGGGGTTTATTCTTTACTTACATTTAAAAACAGCACCTGTGAGTTTTTAAAATATCACTAGCCTCTAAATTATTCTTCAGTCGGAAGCTCTTCTACTTTTTTACATTGAACCACCTGGACAGGAGTCACATGCTGTGATAAAAAGGCACACATCACCTGACTGTTTTGGAAAAAGGAGGCTTATTAGGAAATTGCAGCAGTTCTCCTATTTTGTTTCACTACGATGACTTAAATCTACACCTTTTTTACACTGTCAGTGGACCATAATATAGTGCATAACAGATGTTAGTCTGGAAACTGGGAAGAACTATGTTTTCCAGATGATCACATATGCACAGTGGCTTAATTCTTAAATTATATTCTTACTAAATTACAAATACATTCTTGATTTTCTAAGGTGTTCTAAACCAGTATTTCCTAAAACATTACTTTTCCTACATCCTGGGTAGTTTTAAGTACTAAACAGTGTTTGGGAAAATTACCTGAAATACCTCATATACCTAATCAGAACATCTCCTTTGCTATGTAATTTGGAATTTGACACTGGATATCACAAGGCTGTTCTCTGACTAAAGAAGCTCAGGCTAATAGTTCCTAACATATAAAATTGTGATAAAGCTGGGGTTTAAAACTGATGTAAAACAACTTTCACTGCTTTGCCTTCAGAGTGATGGAGACATTCTTGTGTTAGTTCTCACTATTTCCCTTACACTGTGCAGTGGATTCAGGAAACAAGTATGTGTACATTCTGTCATGTCCAGAATATAAATGCCATTAGAAGTTAGCTATCTTTAGACCATTTTTTAAAGGTCACATTTATCATCTGCCTGAGGTCTGTCTCGTCTTTCCTTTAATAACAAACAATGGGAGAAGTGAATATAGACAAACAAATGCACGTGACTTGGGAATTCTGTATCTCAGAGTACTTGTAGGTCCTCTTGATTTTTAAACAGGAGTTTTATCTGTATTTAGAATTTGGGTCATCACTTACGGGTTTTTTGGTTGGAGAACAAGCTATCTGGCTTTGGGAACTGTGCTCATTACTTCAGGATCTCAAGAAGAGCTTTAATGTAATGAAAATGACAAAGGTAGGAATCAAAGTGTGTAGTTCATTAGTGATTACTACCAATCAGCTTTGTATTAGAAAGCAAGAGTTTATTTTTAGCTTATAGAAGCTACGTGGTTTCTTTAAATAAAACTTCAGGTTCACTATGTGAGTTTCTCTTTATTGCTCTGGGAACTCGGTATTGCAATTCCTCAGCAAAGAGAGTAGCCTATGACAGTTGTTATTTTGGAAGGGAAATAGTGTGATTTAGAAATAGGCTTGATGGTGCTGTGTAGTCTAGAGTTTGCTTAACCTCAAGAATTTTTTTTAGATTTTTTATTTAAACAGTATTTTTTTATATAAAGCCTCCTTTGTAATAGGAGCAAGTAAAAATTTCAAGAATGTGGCATGGTGCAGTGTCAAGACTTTGGTCACACAGGCATAGATAGCCTTGCAAGTCTCAGAATAAAATACATGCGCTTAGAGGAGACTGCCATCCTGGGTGCATGTTTTTCCTACTAGTGGTTCTGTCATCTGTTAAAAGAACAGATTTGAGCGATTAACATGATCAGTAGGTTTTCTCATGATAGTTAATTGAATTGGGAGTCGCCTAAAGATAAATGAATACAGTGAAAGTGTGATGAGGTAGTAAGGAATTTTTCCTTTTGGAATATGCTCTCCAAATACTAGCCTACTCTGAAAATGACGGTTGTTTGAATTACAATTAATGTCAAACCCCTCCATTGTCCTCATATAAAAATGGGGTCTATATGAGATTGAGCGTAATTGTTGTCCTGTAGAAGTCTTATATACTTTTGTGATGTTAATACAACATAACAACGTAATTTTTGTGGTGTTTGTTTTGCCCTCTTGAAGCTTAACCTTGGAGATGATATCGTGAAGGTTGTAATCGATTGGAGCAAGCTTCAAAGCACATCAGCACTTCAACCAACATTGCTCTTTAGTGCACTTCAGCAGCATATTTTATGTTTGCAGGTAAATATTCCATTGGACACATTTGACTTGACAAAAGTGATCTACAGCTGAATGTAGTTATGTTGTCCAAACTGTAAAAATCAAGTCGTTTTAATCTTAGAAATATAAGATTCAACAACAAAGAATGTAAAAGTGTCATATGCTTGGGATTCCACTATGTTTCGTAGGTACTCACACTTAGGGATTTCTCAGATTTGTGGTGGGAATAGCCACTGTAGGTAAGCAGGCTGAATAAATGCAGCCTCATTGATTTCTAGACTTGCATTGTAAATGTGATACATTTCCATCTATGGTGGGTTATAATTAAGCAATAAGACACGGCAGGTGTGTGTCATGCTATGATAATGATTCCATGCGTTGGGTGAGTTTTGAGGCTCATGGAGTGCTTTCAGTGGTTCAAGAAGTGGCATTATCCCAGCATGACACATCCTGGAGTGTCTTACTGCAATTAAATATATTTTCAGCTTTTTTTTTTTTTTAAAAAAAAAGTAATTTCTTTGACATTAATGTCTCATCTTGCCAAGTAGCCAGTCACCATTACTGTCATTTCTTTTAACTATTTGAAACTTTCCAACCCTATCAAAAGTATGTGTAATTAAGTTGCATGGCAGGGAGGGTGAGCAGTTTGTCGGCTGGTAACTGAACAGTGTTTTGACCTTGATAGTTCATCTGTAAAAGGTGGGGATTTGAATAGCCTTTTTTTTTTTTTTTCCTTCAGAATTCTTTCAAGTGTGTAGTAGTGGGAGGGTGAAAAAGGAAGTTCCTGTATTTGCTTGTTTGTAGGTAAAAGAAAGACCCTTCATGTTTTCCAGACGTCCACCAAATCTTTGGTGTGTTAAGCAAAAAGAGAAAACATGCAAGACAAAAGCAAGTAAAAATTATATCCAACTGTAAGACCACTATAAGTAGGAATTTGATCCCATTTCAAGAAATATAACTGGTAAAAATTATGTCTTCTTTTAAAAAAAAAATTGAAGGAAAATAAGCAGTGAAATTCAGACTAGATGAAACTGATAAAAATTTTTTTAAAAAGGTGTAACTTACATATATACTGAGGTTTCAGTTATTGCATCTTGTGTAAGAGTTATTGCTGTAGAATAATAAGCTTTTCTTTTTGCTGCTACAAATGTCAGTGCATTCTCTCATTTAATTTCATGACCTAAGTACATAATCAACCGTGTCAAGAAAAGCATGTGTTCAGGATAACGCCTATATATTTCACGTCTGTGTTCTCTCATTCACTTGGGCAACTGCAGTTTCAAGTGGGGAATGTAGTGCTGTGGTGATAAAGTAAAGGCTTTACAGTGTGAAAGCTTTGGCTTTCATGTTAAGGAGGAAAAATACTAAGCCTTACTGTTCTGAGTAGGCATTTGAATGACATGTTAATTAAGTGGTACTGTTGCCAACGATTGAAGCTTTGATTTAGCTTGTAACAGATGAGTAGCAGGCAGATTTTTGCAGAAATTTGGGAGTTTTCCTGTACAAATCTCTAAAAGGCACAGGTCAAAAAGGCCGGAATTCTAGTGTGCATGGTATTTGGAACTATAGCTTTATTTTTCCTTTTAAAATTTTATTTTATTCCATCAGAGGCAGATGTTGTAATTCCTGAAATTATTTTAGTCTGTCTTAGATATTGTAATAGTACTTGACTTGGTGGTGGTGGGGATTTTTGGCTTTCCTCCCCCTAATATACTGTTTTCTTTGTTCAGCCTCTTTTAGAAAAACTCCAGTCATTGATTAAAGAGGAAAATATAGGCCATGTGGAACCTGCAGGTAAAATGGAAGGCCAAACTTGTGAAACAAGTTTAGATGTTTATGATGGTAACTGTCAGACTGAACAAAAGTATGCAAGTTACTACTTGGGAGATGTGAAGGATGCTCACATTAATTTTGATCCAGAGGTGGTCCAAATAAAAGCTGGAAAAGCAGAAGTAAGTAATTTCCTTAAATTTAAAAGAAAAAGATCTTTCTGAACTTTAAATTTAAAGAATGAAATAGATATATGCCATCATGTTTATTACCTGCAGATTGACAGGCGGATATCAGCCTTCATCGAGAGGAAACAAGCTGAGATCAATGAAAATAATGTCAGGGAATTTTGCAATGTTATTGATTGTAATCAAGGTAACTGGCTAGCCAGACTTTAATCTTCATAGCAATTTAAGTTGTGGGGTTATTTATTATTATTATTTTTCAAAAGCACTGTTCTATATTTAAAACAGAACTTTATTTTAAGAGTAACTTTGTTTGAAAGTGAAGAACTTGCATGTGCACTGCAGATGTCAGATAGACAAAAAAAGAGAGTAGTCACTGGATGGCAATGTTTAATGCATCCCATACAGAAAGATTATAGTTATTACTATGTTCATTTTAAGAACTGCAATCTTAAATCAGTTTATTTTGTAGCTATTGTTCTCAGTGTTTAGCTAGGAGTTAATTCCAAAGTCAACAGAATTGCAATTCAGAAATGTCTTTTGAACTGCATATTCAACTTGTGGTTAGTTTAATGCTGAAAGCATTTTTTGCAATCAATTTGAATGACTAGCTACTTAAAGTAACTTTATCTTTTCAACATTACTCATGCTATTGGTGGTTTTAATGCACCAACTGGCAAAATTGGCTGAATCTATAACCAAACAATCTTAAATCCATCTGGTAGGCTTGATCACATTAGCATGATCAGTAACTGTGTAACTCAATGTGTCTTAAAAGTGAAGACACTTTTATATGCATAAGTAGTACAGAGACATTTTCTAAGTATCTGTGAACCCAGATGTGTATTGTCTCTGTGATGTACTTTTGCTTTTATAGATCACAGCTTATTGTTCCCTAAGCTTCATAGGAAGAGGGTTTAACTCCTTGAATGTTAGCTGGAATGAAAATGACACCTAAAGTCTAGTAGAATATGTTAGATAGTAAAATACTGATTCCTAAAATTGCTAATTATGTACAGAATAAATGATAAGACCTTCCTTTGTACGTCCAGGTGTAATAAAATACATGTAAAGCATTGGTGTGTATGAGCAGAGATTAAAAGATAAACATTGGAAAAAAATAAGATAGTTTGTACTGTAGGGCTTTATGGTTAAAAAATTAAAGAAGTCACAGGCATCAGAATAAATTCAGGAAAGTGAGAAACAAATGCTGATGAGTAAACTAGACTGGTCTAAAAATAGGAGAGCAGTTTCAAAAAAGGACGTAAAACCAGCATGACAGTGATAAGACTTCTGTACAGGAAGAAAGAAATAAGTTGCAGAGAAACTCAGTGAATAATAAGAACCAAATAAAATATAAATTGGAAGAAATTTGATTCTGATCCTATAAACTCTTATATATGTGTGTACTTACATCTATATAAGTGACTGAACTGGTTAAAACAAGTAGGTCCATGCAAGTGTGTGAAACTATTAATGAGCAAGTGTTTATAGAGCGAACAAAATATTTCTGATATTTTTGCTGTATGAAGAATTGTGATTTGATTTGTTAAAAGACTGAAAGCTTATGATGGTTACAATATTTTGTTGTATTAATTCATAATTGGGACCTCACTTCTTATTTATTTAGAAAATAGCTGTGCCAGAACAGATGCAATTTTCACACCCTATCCTGGATTTAAAAGCCATATAAAGGGTAAGCAACTATTTTAATACTCATTAAGAGTGTCCAGATAGAACGGCACTGATCAATCACTGACTTAAAAAACTTTTTATAGAATGCCCAAAAAATGCAGATGTAATATGTTCATTTTTGACTTTAGTGAATAGTTTTACATCTTTGCTTGCTTCTCTGAGGTTTTTAATATCATAAAAGCTTCATTAAGCTGATAGTTTTGCACTAAAGTCCAAAACAAAGGAGCCTATTCTTATTGCCTGAAAGATGCAAAAGACAAAGCAGGACAGAGAAACCAGACAGTTCTTAGCTCTTCTTCTAAGGTGAAACCAGCAGTCCAGTTAAGGAATTGGTATTAAATTTTTTGTGAGTTGGTATAAATATGTTGAATTAAAAGATGGATTTGGGACAGGGTGGAAATTCTTAGACAGATTTATAGGAAGTGACAAGCTGGGGAAAAAGCTTACCACTGCACTAACTTTTGTAAATAGTATGGAAATGATTGTCCAACAGAGTAATGTATAAAAGATTCCTTGTCATTCTGCTGTTCTCTAGGGGTACACCAGTTACTCTGTTTAAAAACAAACAAACAAAATAACCAAAATGAGATCAAAAGTAACCTGCTGTTACATTTTTGAGAGTGGTATTCATCTATCAGTGAATCGAGAAGCCAGTTTCTTATTCTGAATTCTGGAATTCAAATGATAGGCTTAATCTTGAAAGGTCCGGTGTGCTAAGAGGAGAGGGCGATGCCTCGGAAAGCCGGAATCAAAACTCAATAGCCTTGGTGACTATTAAGCAGGTATTCTTTATTGCAGCGCTGGGCACACAGGGGATCGCTCCTCCGAATTTCATTGAATCAAGGGGGAAGTGAGTTTGACTTTAGAGTCTTTCAGTAAGAACCCTTTTCAGTAGTCATTTTTTTAAACTGAGTGCTAGTTGGTAACTTGAATGGTGATGTATTACAGGAAAAAAAGTGACTAAAACCTAAACACTTCATAACTGAAACATCAATTACACTTAGAAAAGAATTGGAAGTAAAACCAGTATAAACCGAAGCAAGAGTGTAGCATGGCCTCCATGAAGTACTGAGTAAGAAGGTGTGTGCTTCAGTGTCTGGAGTTGCCAACACAACACTGCCGTACACTGCAGCAGTCCCATTGGGAAGGACTTGAGAAATGACCGTGACTTACAGAGAAGTGACCGAAATCTTCTGATGAAGCTGTAGTGCGGCAGAGGGAACGACAGATGCAGAAGCAGCAGCAGCTGAAGAGTCATTAAAGCTGTTACCTGAATAATAAAAATTAGAAGAGAACTTCCTTGCTGAGATTTGTATCAGTTCTTTAATCGTATACCTCCCTTCATCTTCATGTGTCTATGTTGCTTCCTGTAATTAGGTCTGGCCTCTTCTATGCATTTACAGCAGCTCATGTTTAACTGCCAGCATAGATACAGGGTTTTCTACTGTTTATCAGCAGCTGATGACAAAATTCTTGATACTGTCATTGTATGTGAATGCATGAGTAATTCTTTTACTTCACATATGTAAAGGCCTAGGGTTGTGTTCAGTTTAGTTACTCGTGCAAAAATACGAAAATACCTTTTCTTGAACCTTTGATCTTAATGTGTGTGACGCCCTTTGCATGAGAGACTGTGTGAAATTGGTTTAACTAAATTTTTGTATTTTAATATTTTGATTGTTTTAGTAGATGTACTTTGTGTTTCATGTGTGTTATGTTAAATTTGTGCTCTCTCTGCCTAGTTTCTAGGGTAGTAAATACATACGGACCTCAGACTAGATCTGAAGGAGCACATGGGTCCAATCACAAAGCCAGTGTACCCATTCACGATTGTGGGAACCAAGCTGTTGAGGAGAGATTGCAAAACATTGAAGCACACTTACGGTTACAAACAGGTTTGTATCATGCTTTAATGTTGCTGTTTGTGTGCTGGCTTGCACCGCAGTTACCATTACTGTAATAAAACTGGGCAAGTCTATAAAAACTGTGACTCTGAAAACAGTGGATAGATCCACTGAAGGGTTTAGTCACTCCAACTGCTACAATTTAATGTTTAGGTTCTTGTGTCCAAAATTGAACCTAGATTTATGCCCAAACTAGGATGCTAAGTTAGCAAATCTACACTCTGTGTGATGAGAAAGAGAGAAGCTTCAGAATGGAATTTAAAACAGTGTGGAAAATTTGGAGGTAGAGGTTCTCCATACCCAGTGGAATCCTTCTGCCTTGAGCCACTGAACAGGAAAAGCTGAGGTTAGGATTCAGTCCTCTATCATGGATGCTATGTGGGCTATGGATATGATGAACCCAAAAGGCAACCTGAAACCTTTTCCTAAGGGTGAATGGTTCCTGAAATAGTTAGAGAAGTTTATTTCCCAAAATGTGGGAAGTTCATGTCAGTATTTCCTTTTTGTCATGCAAACATGAATCCTCACCTTCCACTAAAATAATGCCAGAGCCACCAGGCTACTAACCTTTTTAAAGTAGTAGTTTTGCTCACCCCAGCCCCATCTAGAATATAAATCAGTGAGTCATTTATCAAGGAGGAATCTGTATTTTTCCTGAAAAAATGTTCTCAAAACAGAAAAGAAGACAAGGTCTTCACCTAATAAAACAAATGTTCTACACAGCATGCTGCTGACACACACTGATGTTTTTTGTCTCGTGAATACAGAACAGATGCCTAGCTGAGAAAATAGTGAACATTAACTAGACTGGATTCCCGTGGTTGCATACTGTATCAAAGTCCTCTGGCAGCAAGAAGAGTAGAGTGTTCTAGATAATGTTGAAACAGCAGTCAGAGCTTGATGCTTAGTTGTACAGCTGTCTCAAAAATAAGGTGGTGTTTGTGTGTGCAAAGAGAATTTGCAAGTAGCTGGCTAGCACTAGCACTAAGGTTACAACATGTAGTAGCTTTTGGAGTTTAGGTGCATTGGGAGTAATGATTGGGGTAGCTAAGGAGGGGCGCTTGCCTCTGGGTTGTGACCATAATTTTGTTGGAGGGAATGGGTCAGCTGAACTACAGAATAGGGGAAGAGGATGATAGCATGGAATTCCAGTTCAACTCCTGTCTGAATCAGTATTCCTGGGAAAGGTCTCAAGATCATTTGTTACTTACCCCAGCAGCTTTGTAAAACATACTCATCTGAGTAGATAACCTGCGTTAGCTACCTGCTCATCATTTTTTGTTGCTGATGGCTGAAAGAGTTGTTTTTGACTCACCTGCTGTTTTTCAGAACAGCTTCTTCTGGTGTTAGTACTTCTCTTTTTGCTTTGTGCTAACAGACAGCAATATTAAGAAGAGTGAGATGTTAGTCGATGTAATTAGTAGCTGCTGAGTGACAAGTAGAGAGTAGAATTGAAGGGGGAAGCTACCTGCAAAATTGTCTGTCTGAAGTGAGGAAATAGATGAATGGCAAAAAAACCCCATTAATGCTTATTTCAGTAGTTTGTGGAATAGAATTGTCTTATCTGACAGACCTAGGAATAAATGGAAATGGGTGGCAAGGGAAGTAAAAGGCCACTAAGGCTGATAGTAATGTTAAGAATGAAACTATTGTATCAATGGGGATCGCCAGTAGTTATGATAAATACTGATTTCAGTTTCTAGAATACTGCATAATACAAATAAAACACTTTCTAAGGCTGATCTTTTGGTTGGTTTTGTTCTTGCACGGGGGAGCAAGCCCAAGTTGCTGTAGTGTAGCTGCAAACAGCAAACGGGTTGAGGTGTTGTGGGTTTTTTTGTTGCAGTTGTAAGTTTTGTTGAGGATTTTTGTTTGGTTGAGGGTTTTTTGGAGGGTAGGGCAGGGGAGGTTGGGGGGAGGGTTGAGGTGTTTTGGGGGTGGTTTTTTGGGGGTGGTTTTTGTTGTGTTTTTTCCTCTCAAAGGTTTGTTACTCTGTTCCACACACACATTCCTCACACCTGCTTCTCCCAAGCAGGCCAGCCAAACACTGTTCTTTGTCAAGTGCAACTCATACCTGTCCTCTAAACTCCAATGCTCAGTGGAGATAGGTTTCCTTCAGAACCATCTTAGATATCAGTGCTGAATTCATGTGTGGTCTGCCAAACCATCTGCTCCCTCCTGATGCTGCCGTCAGTTTTGAAATGGTAACATTTGGTGTATGACCAGTGTATTGTACGAGTGGTCATTAGTTGCTCCAGGGACCTTGTCAGATATATTTCATCCACCTGCATAAAGTTGTGTATTGACTTCACTGGCTCATCAATCACATTTTACCTTGAATCATACTAATTATCCTTTTTTTTTATTCCATCCAGTCATTTTATTTCAGCTACCATTTGATAGCTGGACTTGAAGAAATCACCTGTAAAACTGTCAATCTTTAGTTAAAAGATTTTCCTGATTTCTTTGTATTTGTACTGGTGTATTTAGGGGGTCCTGTACCAAGAGACATTTATCAGAGAATTAAGAAGCTTGAAGATAAAATCCTTGAGCTGGAAGGACTGTCTCCTGAATATTTTCAATCTGTAGTAAGAAATTCTCTCAACTTATTTTAGCATGCCTAAATGCATTTGGGACTTTTATGCTTAAGTCATTGATGTAGTAGCAAAAACCTAAGGAGTTTGAGGGAAAATACTTTCAGTAGACAACTTTGGCTTAGTGTAATGGTTACATTTCACTTGGACCATCTATTTAAATTCTCTTTTCTACCTCATTTCTCATTGGAAAGAAAATCGTATTTGTGGAGGGGGAAAAAACCTGTAGCTGCTTGAGCATAACTAATTTATAAGCAATGTATTATAGAGGGTGGATTTCTCCCCCACTGCCCATGCCTTAAAATCTTGTCTAATGTTAGTCTAATTGACTAAAGTTTTGATCTCAAACCAAATTATTAATGACCTAAATCAGCTGAAATCCCTTGGGATTCTGTGTATGAGCTGATTACTGAAGATCAGCTATGTGAAATGACTGTTGCAGTAGTATGAGAGAATAAACCTGTCAAAATTTGTTTAATGAGTCTGTGACTTAGATTTCTTTGTTGATAGTTTTCAGACAGAGTTCTGCGTCTTTCTGAATATTAAAAGTTAGCCTTCTTTCACCAAAGGGGATTAGAACAAAGAATGTTGCTACTATGTCAGGCCCTGTTTGGCTATAGTAATTTCTTGTCTTTCTCTTCTTTCTTTCCCTAGGTAACAGTAAGAATGCTTCTTTTAATGTTTATCATCTATTAATTTGTATCTTTTCCCATGAGAACAGACAAAGTCAGCATTTAAAAATCAATAATGATATTATCAATTTTGGTTTAATTTTTTTGTTTGTGTTGGAGACCAATAAAGTTAGTTATTTGGGAGACTATTTCTTCAAGTTGCTGGAAACCAGAAGTCAAAACATGCACTTTCATAAGCTGATTTCCATGGAAGTGCTTTTAAGATCTTCTCTAGAACAGGCATCTAGGGAAAATTTGTGATGGTGGCAATAGTAGTGTTGTGCAGTAATTAGCGTTTCCACGCCCCACCCCTTCCCAAAGTTTGGCATAAGTATTGGTGTGGATACAGGAAAATTTTGGGGAGAAAAGATTGACAGTTTCAAAAGCTAGATACTGATCTTGGTTTTGTCTTCAAGGAAGCTTCAGTTAAGTTGTTAGTTTGTGGCTGCCAAGCGTGGAGAGAAGCTTCAACAGCTTCTGACTGCTCTCCAGTAGTATTTCTTATGATCCAAAGTACACTTAATTATAAAAAGATTTTTTTAATCTGTGGAATGGCAGTCACTGTTCTTTCAGTACTTTAAAGACTCTTGTCAATCTTGTTACAGAATTACTTGTGGTCCTCTGTCAGTGCAACATTACATCTGTCTTTGTTATGTCTTTTCTGTAGAGCTGTTCTGGCAAGAGGAGAAAGATACAACCTCCCCATGTAAGTGCTGTTAAGGTAAACAAAAGTTAAGTTTAGGATTTTTGAGTGAAAAGTAATCAGAAGTTCTACAAAGCAAATACCTAACTTCTGAGAAGTACTGCATCGGTATTGGATAGTTTGCTGGGGAAGAAGGGGTGGGAAGTAGAAAGTCACTTAACGGGTGTCACAATGAAATGAGTCTAAGAGACTATACTAGGGTAGGTTAGTGTTTTCACCAGTTAGACAGATGATAGAATAAAATAACTCTGTAATGATGTTAATCACACTAGGGGTAATAAGCAATTGGCAAATTCTGATCAGCCTCCTAGTAATAGTTTCTGGTTTTGGTTTGTGGTTTGGTTCTGGGGGTTTTTTTTGCATGGGGGTTGGTTTGATATGGGTTTTTTTAGTTTCCTTTATTGGTTTATGAAGAGACCATAAAAGTAGAAATAGCTGGCTCAGTAAAAGTGTTGCAGAAAGACCTGGCATTATAGCAGATAGGTCAGATATATACTGACCTAAGTCAGTAAGATTTGCAATTTTCACACCACCATCCCATGAGGGAGTGCGTTAGCAGCGTACCTTAGGCCACAAGAGAGAATTTCTCATCAGCACATCTGAGAATTTCTCTTGGGTGCAAATGAGACCACAGCTGGAATGCTGTCTGCTGCCAGCCATCATACTTGGAGACAGATGGAGCAGGAGGCTGGCATGAGTAGTGCTTAGAATAGGTTGTGGCCCTCAGACTTGAGGATGTAGTCTTGTTTACACAAGAAAAAAATCCTCCATAGGGGAGGATGGGCACAGAGGGGACTGACGTGCAATAGGAAAAAACCACTTCAGTTGTAAAGCCAGGTTCTACAAGATCTCAATAGTCTCATCTGGTGTTTTACCATCAAAGGATTTATGGGGTTCTTTTATGAACAGGTTAAACAAGCATCTAATGGAAGAAGCATGTATGTATATATTGATCCATGATTAGGAATGTCAGTTTTTTCTAAAGTTTAAATTCTTTCAAGTTTAAATAGCCATAGACTGGGTTCAGACAATTCTGCAAAAGTATTTCTGTCATTTAGTGCAGTATGCACTAGTATCAAGTGCTAGGCCACTTCTGTAGCAATTACAAGATGTAAATGATTGTGGTTTCTGTTTTGTTCTTTTAGCAGAACTATTCATTGGCTGAACTTGATGAAAAGATCAATGCTATAAAACAGGCATTACTGAGGAAAACAAAAGAAAGCAAGTCCAAGGAGGCTGAGTGGCTTCTTCAATAAAAAAAGACAAAAACAAACAACAAAACTTTTCAGAATCCTCATCATGCTTTATACATACCTAAAACATAGTCCTGACTAGCATTCATGGAGGATGACTTCAGCAATGAAAACAAAGCATGCATGTAACCTCCTTTTGGATGACACTGAAAGCTTGAGTTTCAGAAGTACTCATGTAAAAACAGTCTTATTAATGAAGTAGTCACTTTAAAATGAAGAATGTTGTAGGCATAGCATTCTAATACTCCATTCCCTTCTGTTATAAAGGAGGAGTGACGCATTGTTTGTATATGGAGTCTTAACCCACATACAAAAGCTACATTTCACATGTAATTCTTGATGATTGAGCATTCAAAAGGTCTGTGTTTTCATGTAAGTGGTTTGCATAGCCTTGTGAAATAAAATTAAATGCTTCATAAGTAAACTGTCTTAGGAAAAGAAAATTTAAAAATCTTGCAGTATGCATGCTTACCTGCGTTTGTTCCATCGTTGTCAGTTTCCACAGCTGTTAGAAATGCAGGGAATTGCATTTCTGGTTGAAGTATGGTAATAGAAATCACAGTATGTGTAAATAGAGACACCTTGTCTTCACTTCCTCAGTGCCCTGTAGGAATTCAAACTTAATACTCTGCTAACAAGCTTAATATATTCTAAAGACCACTGCAGGAGAGGTATTGAGCATGCAAGCAGGCACTGACCTTCCTTCCTTCTGTATGCATGCTTATGTGACTTCTTGAAGCATGGAGGCCGAGTATGTAGTTTAAGTCAGACCTTTGGCCACACATAAAGTGTGATTTTTTTTTTTTGGTGGGTTTTTTTTTTTGGTTGGTTTGGTTTTGTTTGTTTTCAATAAACCATTTTCTATTTATACCAGTTCTTTAGTTTCTTTGCTGTCTCTGTCTTTATTTCCAGTTTAGAAAAAACATGTAGCTGTTCCAGAGGGAGTCTTCTATGTGAACTGCTCAGCTTACAGCAGTCATACTGTTGATGTCCCTGTGATGGGGCTGTGAGTAGTACTGACTGGATAGTCTTGCACTTTGAAGAATAGTATGTGTTTTCTATGATTTTGCATTCTTATCTAGACTAATACTTCTTGTAGCAACAACACCTAATGCTTTTCTGAAGGTGAACCAGCAGAAGTGGGAGACAAAGCTTCCTGAGCTCTGGTCCTAGCTCCAGGAAAGAAGACAGCAGGGTAGTTATCTGTTGAAACGGTTTGTTTCTACCAAGGAAGAGACTGACCCAATGAGTGCCTCAAATATAACAATGACTACAAAGAGCTGCTTTTGCAGCTGAAGACTCTGACCTGCCTCTGTGTGTGTGTGTGTGTATATATATATATGCTGAGTACAGTATTCTACAGAGAAGACTTACATTAATATGAGCTGTTAGATGGCAACACTTCCGAGGGGTATTTTGGTGAAGCACCGTAGTGAGCTGCAATTTTTGCCTCAAGCAGATAAGCCTTACTTTCTGCCTACGGAACCTTTTTTTCTGGGAGGGTGCTGTGTCCCAAGAGCCATAGCTCAGAGGAGAGCAGTGTGAGTGTAATTGGGCCTGCCTCTAGAGTTCATACAGTAGTACTTGAAAGGGGTATATGGGAGGTTGCTGTTAGAACTGAGGACAAGAGGAATGACCACAGGTATTGAGGTTTTATAAAGTATTAGCCTTCATAATGCATTGTAAATTCAAGTACTGGTGGGACGTGGTTGCTATGTCTGCTGCATTTGCACTACACAATTTTCTCTGAAAAATTCTGGAGTGAAGCTAGAAGATAATACCCTGAGGCAGATACCTAGTTGTGAAAGATTTGTCTAATATTAAATTATTTGTTGTTAGTTTACATTAAAAACAAGTGCATATGTATACATATACACACATGTACAGAGGGGGAAAAAAATCCTTATCTGAGGTCAGTTCTTAGAATAAATTGCAAACACTGCTGATTTCCTCAAGGCAGCCTGGTTACAAGAAGACTCTGTTAACAGTTTCAAAGTGGCTTTTTCTGCAGTGAATTGCCTGCTACTTGAAAGATCTCTTGCCATGGGATTCTGCTTCCCCTCTTTCTCAAGATGGCAGCAACATAGCAGTTAAGGGTTGAAAGCATAATAAGATGCATTGTAACAAGACAATAGCTAAGGAGACAACAGCAGAAGTACTCTGGATGGTAATTTGTTAGCCCTATATACTTTGTCAAATAAATGCTACAGATAACACTTGAAAAAGTCAAGGTATTCATCTTGCTTTGCTATTAGACCTTTGCCATTCTTTGTTTTCAAGTTGTTAATTTCTCATATGCTTAATGCAAGTCTGCATGTCCTATAGAAATGCAGAGGGAAGGGATTCTCTGCTGTGAATTGCACATTAAAAGTAGCTGCAGGTTTCAGATGGCTGCTGAAACTTTCCCTTTCTCTTCTGTATGACTTCAATGCATAGAGGGCTGGAGGAACAAGACATTGTTCCATTGTTCAAAGCTATGGTTTTACAATAAAGCAATTGATGCTTTATTGTCTCTGGGCTGTACCTTCCACAGCTAGCCTCCACTATGAGGACTGCAGTCAGAGATGCGTGACCCAGTGCACTGCACCCCTGTAATAAAGGGGTTGCAGAATAGACCTCTTACGCTCTTAAGTACCAATTAGGCTGGTTTTCCTCTGTACCTGAAACACAGCAGTGCTGATAGGTGGGGCTGCAGGAACTGAAAAAGTCTGCAAGATAACTGCAAATGAAGCAAAAGCAGAGGACACTTACTCTTGTTGGCACATCTCAACACCTTGACCAAGATATTTTATTGATGATGGGCTGATGTACCCTTGTTTTCCTCCAAAAGGACACAAAATATTCTGAAGAACAGAACTTGAAGTATGTTTCCTTTCTCCACTTCCAGCTATAGCTAGCAGTACAATCTAACGCTGAGGATACCTTGCCTCATACAGCATTTTCCTCAAGCTGTTCCTGGCATCCAGAAAGGCTGCCTCGATCATTCTCACATGTCTTTGATGTCTCTTAGGTGCTCTTAAGTGTTGGTACCTAAGATCTTTTGCAGCAGGGAGCTTGGTGGTAGGTTGGGCAAAGTGTTTAAGGTGGCATAACAGCATGCCCTTAAAACATGAAAGGGAATTAACTGTCTTAAAGAGACTTTTAGGTAAGAGTCCTAGAACAAGGGCAAGACACAAATGGAGTGGTGTTCCCAAAAGAATTTTTATTCCAATAAGGTTGATTTTCTCACCAAAAAACCACCAAACTACCTCATGTGAATACTGAGAGCACTCTGATCAGCTAGGGCTTAAGGCAGTAGAAGGAAACACCTCTTCTAGCTGACAATCCCAGGCTTGAGTAAACCTCTACATTTATTTTGCAGAGACATAAAATGGCCTAAGCATTGCAAGGAAGTGGCATAGTTCTTCAGATAAAGACTCTTGAGTCAGATTTCAGACAGAAGAAGAATTCACTAAGTTTAGCCCAGCATCACTGGCTGCCTTTCTTTGGTATTAGAAGCCTAGCAGAACCATGCTGATGTTCCATGAGCTTGGGGGAAAGGAGCATAACAAAACAGTCCTCCATCATCCTCTGATAAGGGAAAGAACAGAGCTGGGTAGGTGCAAATTCCAGTGTAAAAGAGAAGTGCTGCTGTGGCTGCTGCTGCAGCTTATCTCACAAGGCAAGACACCAGGTTTGAACCTGAGCTGGACAAAGGAGTTGTTTGGCTGTGCACACTCTCTGTAGAGAATAGTTTACAGTATAGACAACTATCCAGAAACACTTTATAATTTAAAAGATCCAGTTCACCATCTTCCAGCATACATAAGTGTTAAAGACTAGTCTATGAAAAAGCACCAGTACTTTTGGGGAAAACACCTAAGAGCAACTGCCATTGTATGGCTGCACACAAGAATACTGCTGCCTGATTTTCCTGCAAGGTGGTATCTCAGTCCCTGAGCAGACACACTGCAGTAAAAAGCTATAAACATGGAGCAGATTCTTCATTAAATTAGGCTCAGAAGGAAGCATGGTGTTTGTTAAGAGTCCATCTCACCTTCAACATATGAGCATTTAAGAGGGTGTTTCAGCTCCTCTTTTTCCCCCACCACACACTAGTGGAAATCCTATTGACATCAGTCATGCAAGAATGACATAGCTGGATTCTGGGCTTCATACTAGAGTCTCACAAGAGTGTGAAAACTGATTCTGTTTTCAGACTATCCTAACTTGATAGCAGCCAAAAGCCACCAGCATTTGGGTTATGCAATGGTAGTTTTATACAGGTTTCCCTGTTGAAGATCTCATGTTCAACATAACTGCAGCTCATTACAGAGTGGCACATCACAAGGTTCAGGTGGAATCCTACAGACATTTACCACACACTTCCAATCTTCATATATTGAAATTGCATGTAACTCCTAATAGTGTTAATTAACTTACCTCAAGAAGGTTCTGAGGTACAGCTATTCTGCATTATCAACACCAACAAGCTCATTCTCTTGTAGACTGGCTGGAAAAAGAGAGAATGGCCATGTTATGTCCTGCTGGGCAGAGATTGAAAAGCGTTCCAGGCTGCCAAGGCTCTTGGCGGAGCCGCATCTCTTCTGTCCTGATGTTGCCAAGATGCATGCCTTGAAGGAAATGCTTAAAATCTCTGTAGCCATCCCAGAATTGAAGGGATAGCTTGGCTTCCCCTGCAAGAAGTCAAGACAAATTTGTATCCCAGCTGCAATACATAAAACTTCACAGATAAAATGACACATTCTGTCATCATACTTATGCTTACCTGAGAGCTAATGCAGAGATCTCAGAGGTTTTTCCAGAGCCCAATAGCCTGTTCTTCACACTTCTCATCCCCTTAAGGGCTTCCAGATTAAAAAAAAATTAAAAAATCCTGCAGCACCATAATTTTTGGCATTAATTAGCTGAGGAAGACATCTAAGAGCATCACTTTTAAGCCAAGAACATTTGTCTCCCTTAGGAATGCTTTGCACTGCTGTCTAGCACCTTGCATGAGAGATGGAGTAAAACATTGAAGCTTGTGTTACTGTGCAGTTCTGCAGTGTGTGCATGATCAGTTTGCTTTAAGCTCCCTTGAGTAGGGAGCGATTCATCTCTAGGAGGCTAATTTCTTACAGTTGAGTGCAGGATTTTAATAAATAAACCCAAAAGTGAAGTGCCCTTTTGAACAGCCCTCATACCAGCAGGTAATATCAGTAATTTAGGAAACTCAAACCATTCACCATTCCACCCAATACATTGTGATCAGTGCTGTATTTAGGTTAGGGGTTTGGTTGGTTTTTTTTTTACTACATCATAAGTTATCTTTCTTGTTTAATTTAAACCTTACAACATCACTATGAAGTTTTTAGCCCCTGAAGGCCAAGATACATTATTTGAAGGAGAATTAGTCAAAATACTGAATTAAAATACCTACTTGGATTGAGGAGTTCACAAATCATTTACAGCAGTGAGAACAAACAAAACATTTTCTGCAGCAAGACATACCACAGGGAGTAGGCTTTGAATGGGGAAAAAAAGTCTCAAAGTTTTCCTTACACACACCTGTTCCCTTTCCCCATAAAAGCAAGTCTTTGCCCTAATCATTCTGCTGGAGACAGCATTCAGTACTTCAGACTTCTGTAGCCATAGGCATCTACACTGATTTCAGCTTTGCTGTAACCTATGCAATCAATCCCCTCACAATTGCTTTTACCTCAAAGCATGGCAGAAAGTGGCTGAAAACTACCTGCAGGTTGCTGAGGATTGAGACAACCTGTCCAGAAGCCTTGGGCTACATGTTGCCTTTGCTGCCAGTAGTGCTTTAGCCCAGATAATGCACTCTTACGGCTAGGAAGAGGATTTGCTGTCCTGGTGGATAATCTATCCCACCCAAGAGCAGCGAGACCCAGCTTAAGTGGCCTCCAGCAGACAAGTTTCCTTGTCATTGCTTCCCAGGATGTATGGATTTGATTTCTTCTGAGTCTAAGGGCTACCTGATGGGGGAGAGGTGGGAGTACATACTGTAGAAAATCTAACGATGGAGAAATAAGAAAAGAGAAAGCGCACTTTTAAACAGCTATCTCTGTAGATCTTGCAATGAAACTGCCTTGTCACGGACAAAACACTTAGAAATAACAATGAAAAGAATAGGCATTGTTTGAAGCTATTATTTTGAAATCATCTAAATTTTTAAAGGTTAATTAGTGTAATTTACCCATCTTGGTTATTAAAAAGGGTTATACACGAACAATAAACATAAGAGTTCAATCCATTTTATTTCCACAGTTGATTCATCCACATCTGTTTAGCTTTTTATGACCATCTAATTGATTTGTAGAATTCTGTCCAGTACAGATGGGCTACTGTTCATGACTACTTTCATACCATTTATATTATTGTTGCTCTGATTTTTATTCAAGGCCAGACAGAGGGGAACATATATAAGAGTGTGATGCTCACCTAAACATAACAATGACATTAAATTTCTATTTGGCTCCGAGACAAGAATAGATTTGTGGAGACAATCCACTATGAATACAAATAAGTTGTTTATACATAAATATAATAAGAGTTCTTACTTAATTATGACCTATTTTACCGGTTCTACAATATGCTCTGTTATGAGGAAGTTTTGTAGTAACAGCCAGGCTAAATAAATTCACACAAACTCATTTGGCTCAAAGCTAGAATTGTACTCCTACCAACACATGTGGGAGAATAAGAGCTATGCCTCTGGAGCCTGTTGTATAATTCTAGTATGTCTATATGCAGTCTCTCTCATACAGCTACACTTGCATACACTACATTTAATACATACAGATTTTTGCATTTGCAGAGATTTCCCCACTTTACTCAATAGTTCTGGGAGCAAACAGAAGCCAGCTGGATGTTTTACACCAGAGAGTCTTCTCTCTTGCTATGAAGAGGCATAGCATGAGCAAGTCTTCACTAGCACCAGCCTGTAAACTGAGTCTTGCTCTGGTTTGTTTCTGAGCCTTCTGGGTATATGGGGAGGAGGTTAAAAAACCTGCACTGTTGTTATCTTTAGTTTTAGAAGAATTGTTATCAACCCCAATGATTCAAGGAATGAAGAAAGTGCCCCTAATTACTTGGTAGTTCCACCTCTGAGATACAGTTAGACCTGCGTGTAATTTGTCTGTATAATAGTAACAGAGCAAGATGTATGCAGATGCAGTGCAACAATGAGAGGTACACTCTCATGCCAGTGGTTTCGTACACATCATACCGTAGATGTTTGCTTAAACATGCCAGCTGCTTTGCTCGGCCACCACACAGGGAAATCCTTTTGTGGTCAGTCACAACAGCCACCCCAAATAAAGCTGGAGGAAGCCAGCAAGGAGTTTTACTAACCAGAGGCTTTGGTGGCCAAAAGGGTAGGTAGTATCAGAGAAGCTCAAATCCTGGGCTACAGCCCTTGCACAGAACTTGTGAAGGAAAGAAAAAGAAAAAAATATATGATTTGTTGCCTTTGTGCATACATTCATTTTTCAGAATTTGATGGTGTTCTAAAATGGGAGAGACAGGAAGAAAGAGCCTTCTGTTGGTAACACAGACTAAACTACTGTTGTGGACAGGCAGTCTGTTGATAACAGAACCCAGCAGAGTTTACTGCCTATATCTTCATTTACAGGGTGCAATAAGAAACACTGCACTTGCTTGAGTTACCACAGCTTAACATGAGACAGCCACATGCAGGGATTCCACAGTGCCATGGAAAACCTTCGTTGCAACAGCTTGTGATGAAAACATTTCTTACCCTGTGGGGATGAGAGAGATTCTCCTTTAGAGCGAACAGTCATGATTCTCCTTTATTACATGTCCCAAGCAGCAAAGGAGAATAAACACTGCAAAATAGAGAGGCTTTGAGGTATTTAAAAATCAGTATGCCGTTAGTTGCTGATGATAATGGTTTCTTACCCATGGAGAAGCAGTACTGATACACTCTTTGGCAAGTGCAAGGAAGCACCCATTCAAATCCCAGACCTTCTGGGAGTGTTTTGCCTCTGCTTTGGTTTTACAGCAATAACAGATACCAAACAACAAACTGTTCTGGCCTGTGAATTGCACTTTAGTACAGTACAATAAGATTTGTGTGTCTGGACCTGTCTTTTAGCTGTGCCAAAGTGTTTCGCTGAGTGTCTCTAATGGAATTACAAGGCAAGCAAGCAGCAGAGAATGAGGAAAATAGGGACAGTGCAGGTGAAAAGCTATTTCAAATGCAATTTGAAACAAGACAGGGAGTCAACAAGAGACAAAATAAGGTTGTTCCAGGTGGTGGAACTGCAGAAGAGAAGACACTTACACAGCACAGATAGCTGCGAAGGTAGAGAAGAGACCGGGGTGATACAAGATGGGCCAAAGGAGAGTGTCAGAGATTGACCTTGCAGGATGCTACACAGAAGGGTTGTTAGTGGAGAGGAGATGAAAACAAAGAAAAAGCAGTTTGACAGGAGAGGAAGGAACCAATTCTGGATACGTGACTCTGACAGACTGCTGCAGGTTATACAGGCACCAAGAAGTCTAAAGGGTACCAGGTCATTAACTGCATGGAGGAGAGCTGTTTCCATGCAGAGGAAAAAGCAGACTATTAGTCCCTCAGAACATCTCAGTGCAAAAGGTGTTTCTGACTCCAAGTGACAGAGCCCCATGATTCTGCCTGGAATGGCTACGGGATATGGTTTTCTCTCAGTTAATGCAGAGCTGCATCTTATAAATCAGGGTTCAGGACTGTTAGAGAATTAGCTAAGGAAGGAATTGGTTTCACAATCTAATTTTTAAGAGACTGGCACAGGCATTTCTGTAACTCCACAGATTTTGATTAATTACAAAATCCTTGTTACATCCTTTTAATTTGTCAGTCACCCAGAACCTGCTGCATGACAACACTGAATTTTGCCTGCTTGCTTCCATCCAAGGCAATAAATGTACTACAGCAAGAGTTAGACAAACAGATTTACCAATTAACAATCACCAAGACAAATACTTACCTTAATATATGGCAAGAAAGCAACCCCCATCATCCAAACCTCTTCACCACATCCCTATACATTCCCTATGGCCTCAGCTGCTTTATAGTTATTTCACTTGCCCCCATTCTTGACAATTAAGATATGCAATCACTGTTACCTTTCCCACCTGCTTTCTATTGCTCAGATCTTCTCATTATTCTCTGGTCTGACCATGGGAAAAAGTCTACAGAGATAAAGGAAGTCCTTGGGCTGCTGCTAGTGGGTCTGTATATGGGTGATGTACAGGTCTCTGTTTTACAGCAAGGCCTCTTGGCTTCATGTGGGGTTTTGCAGTCAACTAGAAGTCTGCAAAGATTTGAAATATGAGGGAATAGAAACATTAAAAATAATAATAATAAAATTAATTAGACTAAATACAAATGCTGGTGTTCTGGGGGAAAAGATATTCTCATGGTTACAGTTCTCTGTTGAGATTTAGCAGGGACTAGTCCAGTGCCTGCCACATCCGCAGTTTACTGGTGAAACTGTGCAAACCATTTGATTGTTCCATGTCTTATCCCTCAGTTTCCTGTAGGTAAAAGGTGTGGAGGGGTCATAAACACTGCCTGTCTCACACGGCTGCTGTCATGATATTTCAAGGAATGTTTGGGATGTGTTTGGGTCCTGCACTTACACTGGTGCTATCATGCATTGTATCTAGGACAAGAATAAGCAGACTTCCTAATAGGATTTTGTTTTAATAATACTGTGGAGTAAAGATGCCTGAATTATACTGTGCTGCTGTAAGACTTCAGGTAAACTGTCCCTGCAGCTGAATCCGAATGCACACAACTTTACAGCTGTGAAAGCTCAAGAAATTCAGGCAGAGCCATGCCACAGGCGGTTTCGCTGTGAAATGTCATCATGAGCTCCCTGAACCATCACCGCACTTTTCCCAGGCTCTGTTTTTCCCCATGGGTCCCTGCCCAGCACAGCTTCCTCATTTGCCTCGACCAGCCCTGAAGCTTGGCATCACCACCTGCTCACTGCCCTTTCTCCAGACGAGTACAAAAGCAGGGACAAGACTTCAAATGGGAAACCCTTGCAAGCAGCACAGCATAAATTGTGTTCTGATTTGAACTTACCATGTGTGGCTGCTTAAGAAGTTATAGTTAATTCATTCCTCCTTTCCCACCCCCCAGAAGAGTCAGTAAAAAAATTTTTTTGAAACTTTGTTCCCTTAGCAAGCCATAATTTCTGAAAGCATTTCTTTTACGGAAAATGAATTGCTACCCAGTGAAAGAACACTAGTTTTACAATTCTCTCATTTTAATACTTAGATGTCACAAAAAAAACCCAACCAAAAATCCCATGCATATATGTTCATATCTGTGTTTATTTCACTGAAATGTTTTCAAATGGAAAGGAATGAAGGGGTGCAGAAAATATTGAAAAGTCATGAATCAATTTCAATCAATTTTAATTCCAGTATAAGAGGAAGTAATGCCACTTGTCGAAAACAAAGCAATCATTTCTGACAGCTAAATTTGCAAGAGACTTATTGCTGTCTGGAGAGAGGTAAAGCTGGATGCTTCCCTGCTTCTACCTCCGCATTAATTGACTTTCACTGCTGTTTGATTTATTCTAATGAAGTTTCTCTGTGTCCCGTGACTCCTACTTCCTCTAAACCAGCACTGCTATACAAACAGGTATTATTTTTTCTTCCCTGAGTTTTAGCTTGAAACTTGGACTTCAGTTTACAAAAATAAATGTAGATGTTTTGCGTAACTACTTTTCTTTAGGAAAGATATCTTGATTTAAAACAGTGGTTTGGGAATTTTGGAATGAAAATAGGGCTAGAATAAAACTAAAAATAGGCATTAGAGCATAAAGTCCGACTTTTGTGTCATTGTACTCCTGTTTTATTACAAACTGACCTCTTGATCTGTCTGTACTTTGTAGCTAAAATAACCCAAAGTCTTCTTAGAACACACATTCATTGCTTAGCACTCAGCAATCATTTTGTCTGGTGGTTGCCCCAAGATTCTGCTGATTCCCCCTGAAATCTGTGAAGGTTAGGGATTTTAAATTCATATATTGACAAGTTGAACCATTTTATCTCTGCTACTACAAAAAACAGCAGGAGCCACTTCCTTTAGAAGAAGTGGGTCCATGAGGACCTACTGCCCTCTCTGAAGCTCCATTTGCAAGGGAACCTCAGTGGGGTTGGGAGCCTGCAGTGAAGGAGTTTGCCAAAGTATCTTCAGGGTCTCAACAGCAGGTCCTGGCTTTCACCCTCATGTTCATTTTTTCAAGCTGGTTCCTCTACATGCAGTGGCTCATGCAAACCACGAAACGAGCATCAGGATGGCAAACCTCACTGAACATGGGCTTCATTCAATAACCTGTTCTCTACAGTGTTTTTTTCATTACTGGTTTCAAATTTTGGAACTGAGTTGGAAAAAAAAATTTATCACTGCTCAGCATAGCTGTTGCCTTACCTTGCTAACAGACAAGGTTCTGTTTGTAACTAAAGGTTGTTTTCTTCTAGACCGTGCAGTCTTTGGCAGCAGTAGGACTTGGGGGACACACATTTCTTTGTGGGTGTGCTAGAATTGTTGCCAGCAACATTCAAAATATGGGGTTTTTTACTGTTACAAGCAATTCTGAACATACAAGTTTTAAAATTAAAATATGTCAATCTTGTATTTATATTTGCAACATATATTTCCATAAGACAGTTTAAAGAAAAATAATGTTCTCCACCAAAAATTGAATGGTGAGAGTATGAGGTTAAAGGAGTCCAGCTGTCATTTCACAAGTCAACAAGGGTCTACTTTCAAACCCTCATACCACACACCAAGACTAGCTACAAACACAGTTCTCATCCGCAGCCTGGTGAGTGTCAGAAGACCTAGATTCACGTGAGTGCTGGAAAACCCCCAAGGTAATAGCAGTGGGAAAGCCCAGAAGTTTTAAATTTGGATGGAGATGTCAAAAAAAAAAAAAAGGGGGGGGGGGAGGGGCAAAAAAACCCCACTCCCCCAAAAAAGCTTCAGGCACGGCATTTAAAATATATAGTGCCAGAAGAGGATTTGACTTGGTAAATAAACAATTTTGAAGATAAATTCACTTTTTATAATTGGACAGTGAGGTACGGTTATTGCTCTGCGTTTTCTACAAAACATGTGTTTTATATATTTGTTCATACCTGAGGGGAAAAAAGCTTGATCTGTGCCTCTGCTCCCCATTACTTGTGGGAGTAATTCCTTGCCACACAGTGAAGGCGGCTGCAAAAGCTCCTTGCATCATTAAAGACTCACAGGACCGTGCCCATCTTTTGTTACGTGTGTTGAGGCTGAGATCACTGTAACAAGGAACTTTCACAACTTTTAAAATCCCGAGAAACAAGCATTTCATCTTAGATTTTGCCCCTGAAGTCCATCATTACTGGTTAACTAACCTCCAAAGAGAGCCCTCAATGCAGAAGTATATTTTCAGACATTCAAGAGCCTGTCAACGTGACACCCGGTCTTCCAGGCAAATTCATTAGGCCAGAATTAAATACTTACTGCGGAGGAAAATATAGGAAGAGAAACTTCAGCCTTTGTCACCCATACTTTTGTTAACCTAGACTTTGCCAGATTTGCAGCATGTCACAACCGGTGCTTGCCGGGGCCATTGAGGCACCAGGAATGCATTCGCTTTGTGAAGAAGTAGTTTCCGCTTGCATGTGACAAAGCAGCTAGCTGGCTAGTCAGCCTCAGTCAGTGTCTATTTATGGCAAAATGTCAAAAAAGAATGTCCTGCATTTGTGGCTCAACAATAATGAACATGGCTAAATCTGAAAATGAACAAAGGGAAGTGAACAGCTTTTTAAATCCTGAAGAACATTCGATTCTTGGTGTCCTTTTTGTTCCGATTGTTTGGGCTGAAGGCTGTGAAAGGACCACCTGTTGGGCTGCCATTTTGGGATTCTGTTAAATGCAGTGATTGCATGAAAGAACACTTTCCAAAATAACCTGGTATTATTATTCACTTATTTTATAGTAAATCTGCATTCAAAACCTGCAGGAAAGTATAAGGCTTTTTTTTCTAAGTGAAATTTAAAGCTGTAAGTTCTCTGTAAACGTGCTTACTGGGATGCATGACTTTATAGTGACAATCGCAATACTTTAGAGGGAGCTCAATTAAACCTTTGATGCAGCAGTAAGTTCCTCTGAAATAGAAAACTAATCATTCGAAGCAATAAATGTAAGATGAAAGAGAGATTAATTTGTGCAGGACTGAGTATCTCTGAGGATTACATTAGCAAGAACTACTTGCACACAATGTAACTTAAATATTTATTTTGCTCCTGGCACGAACTTGAAATTTTTAGTGACGCAAATTATTTTTGATGTCTATAAGAATGTCCTTGGGTGTGATTTCCTTTTGCTTGAAAGTCTGCACTGAATTGTGGTACAGTCGTACTGAGAAAGTTGACCATAAACCAATATAAACGTTTAATTTAAAAATATGAAAGCTGTGGGGTTTTGTTTTGTTTTGTTTTGTTTTTTTAAGGTTTGGCATTGTGGTTTTCAATTGTTGTTTTGCTTTGCTTTGGGATTTTTTGGTGAAAAAACTATATATAGTCAAGTGGTAATGATTATTTACATAATAAAATCAGGACAAGTGTTGCCCAAATTAAAAAAAGAAAAAAATCATTTGCATTCTGTAAACATCAAATCACCCAACCATTAGTTTTTAAGTTGAGACAGATTAATCTATTCACACAGTTTAATATCTTTTCATATAATACATGAAAACTCCCGCTTGACTCCAATAAACATGCCCATTAATGTATTAAGAAATAACTTCCATGACTGTTAAAAAATCCTTGTTTACAGATGGTATTAATAATGCTTGAAATTAATGCTGGAAATATGTTTTCCAAAGTATGTTTTCTGTTTATGCACACTATTAGTTATGGAGTTATTTACATAATATTGCATGTATTACCTTAATTTTTCTAAAATATAGATGCCCATGTAAGCCTATTGAGGTAGGTGTGTTATTTGCCAGGGTGAGCGATGAGCCTTCCCTGTATCTGGACAGACACTCTCACCTTGTGCTGCACAACACACGTTTCCAAAAAATTTCATACAAATTTTAGCTGGGAAAGGACTTCACTGCTGGAGCTGGGTTACACAATTAATTGGAGGGAAACCGAAAAGGGAAGTCTACATGAATAGTTGAATATCTTTCCAGCTGCTTTCACCAGTTTCAATCACGGAAGTTCTAGCTAAAACTTGGGAGTTAAATCTCTTTCAGGTTTTTGCCTATTTTTCATCCTCAGAAAAGTAAAGGCAGCTCTGACACAAGAGAAAGGTTATTTCCTAGAACCCCCTGTACGTTGCAAACTAGCAGAAATGTAGCTTAATGTATCACTACCACTACTTTTAAAAGTTGGAATGTGATTTTAAATACATTGTGATGGGTTAAAGTGTTTATTAGAAAATAATCATTTTGTTGGTCAAACAAAATTGCTACCCAAGCAGATTTTTACAGACGGATTGAATTATATTTCCTACGACAGAAAAGAAAGAGGTTTTATGTGACTATCAGTGCAGAGGGGGAGAAAGGTGAAGTGGAACAGCATACAATGCACAAGTATAAATTAATGTCTGGGTTTATTGTTCACCGTACCATAAAGAGTGTGTACTACATGCAGCTATTCTATTGGGGAATTATGGAAACTGAGGCTAGCAAGCAAAAATGACTTATGTCTGAATAAAAATATGTATCTTTGGGAGAGATACAATATGTTTGGAACCCTGAGGGTTAATGAGAGGTAAGCTGGTGAAGGGGGAGAGGAGATAAGGGAAATAACAGAAGCTGAATAGATGAAAGAAGTGATTCAGTGGGAAGCATTGTTGATCACAGCTAGGTGTCAGAAACAAACTAGAAAAATGGGAACTGCTTTAACATTGGCAGGAAAATAGTATATATAAAAAAAGAACTGATACCACATACTAAAAAGAAAAAGAAAATAAGAAATAATAAAAAGCTTTCAGGTTTTCTTTGGGACGATTCAATGAAAAATAATGCAAGCAAGCATGCAAGCAAACACTGAAATGGAATCTTCTCTGAAGGTATCTTGGGAAGAGGGGCTCATTGTCCCATCCTTCTCACATCAAGAATTTAATTTTGCATTCTCTTTGTCTGTCTTGAGATATACTTGCAGTTATTCTACACTGGTTACTTTTTCTTTCTTTTAGTCCACTTAGGTAGTCGAAACTGGCAGAGAGACAGATGGAATAGGAGAAATCTACCCATGAATTAAACCATCTGCTGTCCCTTGCCAATGTGATTTTTGCCTAAAGTTTGAGCTGCACTCAAAGGCAGCGTGAGATCCTTATTCCTGAATATTAGAAGGAACTACAGTGATTCTATTTCCCTCATTTCCCATTCTTGTTTTTAATGTTTGTTTTAAATGAGAAAGGACATCTTTCTGGAGAATCCAGATTTCCTTATGCATGTGCTACACCAGATGCAGATATAGAACTTGAAAAAAGGTATCAGCTTCTATTCCCCCCTCCCAGAAAGACGAAAATGTTATTAGCAGAGCATTGAACTCCCCAAAATGTCATTTGCTTTTTGGTGCCAGCGACACTTCGGTTCCAACATACATATTCTGTTTACACCCATCCCCCATGAATTCCTAAGACAGTTTCTCTTATATTAAGCTTTCTTCTGGTGCCCATAGCAACACCATCTAGTACTGAAATGTTCCTGCAGGATTTGCAGGAGTCCTTTCAAAACAAGATGCTGATTCTGCAGTTATTGCACACCCTGTTACTTCTATCAGATTCGTAGTCTGAGCCCTCAGTTGCACATGGAAGGCAGTTCGGCTGACCACTGACTGTCGTCATCATCATTAGGGACAAAACATACTACGTATCTTCTTGTTTGTTGGTGTTTTCTTCCCAATTTCTTTCTAATAAGAAACTTGTTTATTTTTTGTAGTTTACTTAACTGTGTGAAGAAATTGCATAATGTGGTGGGGTTTGGATTTTGAGATGATTCTGCTCTTTTCTTTTTACTTCTCTCCATCTGCAGAGGCACTGACATGAAGATCAGCCTCTGCCCTCTGCTAGGTGGCTCAGGAGCCACTTTCTGGTCTTGAAGGCAATGATCTGAGGGGGAAAAAGTAAGTCTGCTTAAAAGAAACCCACTGGGAGACAGTCACGTGAAGTTCCAATTGCTGTGGCAGCCCCAGAGCTTTTACCAGAGCTTGTGTATTAGGTCTCTTGGGACACCTGGTAGGGTCAGAGCCTGTCTGCATTGAGCTGGATCTCAGCAGGTGCCACAGATGTATTTGTCAGTGTGAAAGCAAAGGGCCAGTGCCTTTGCCACTGCTCCATGCATCTCCACTCCATGCTAGAGATGTCAGTGGGGCAGAGAAGGCTGAGGAGCTACCCCAAGGCGTGCTCAGAGTCTCTTAGCCCCCAGTTTCAAATCTTCAGGCTGCAGAAGGAAAACACTGCTCCCAAGAATCAGAACCATGCCTGTTGTCAGGACTCGTCATTTATATGATTTTGGGTGAAAAAAAGAGAAAGGATTGACACTACATGCTTTGTTCATTCATTTTGAACAGGGCATTTCATTTAAATTCTGTGTTGTGCCATGCTGCATGCTAGGAAATGTACCCTGGGATAATTTTAAAGCTATAAAAGTTCAGTAAATGGAGACTTCCCTGCAGGACTCAGCTATTAAATCTTTGCTGGAAAGTGGAAGCCACGTCCATTAAAAAAAATCATATTCTGGTGAGACTAATCACATCTTTGTACTACTAAAGTATGCTTGAATTCAGATGTTAATCGCATAAATATTTGGCAGTCATACATCATGTAGAACAAACGCCATGATTTGGCAGAGTTAAATAACCCCTTATCTCTGAAGTTATCTTGAGAACATGGAAATATTTGGGACACGTGTTCAGGGTGAACCCAGAACATTTACTGAGGTGAGGCAAGAAGGATCCTTTCCCTTGCCAATATTTAGCGAGGGAAAAATTCACCCAGAGTGCAGCTGTACCTCCCCTCTGCTGTGCACCATGGCACAAGCTGAGCTCTGCTCCTTGCTCAGAGCCAGGCGCAAACCCCCCCACCCCAAGGAGCAAGCCTGCAGTGCTCTGAGAAGGAGCTGGATGTTGCTGATGGAGCTAATATAGACATAAGCTTTGAGCCTTTGCACAGAAGTTGTACAAAGGATGGAAAGACACCACCCAACCCCACTGGTGAGAGATGAATTGCATCATGGTGGCTAGGACTCAGCTTCAGATGGGCAGGAGGCTTATGCTTGGAACAGAAAAAAGATGTGGAAAGAGGGAGAGCCTCAAGCTCCGCTGGAGGAAATGGGTCATCATCCTCCTGTGTGTTGGTTTGATCAGAGTCATTCCAGAGCAGGAGGAAGGCTGTGCAAACAGTGTCCTGAGCTGTGGCTTGGGTTCCTTGCAACAGTATGTGCACTGTGCAGAAGGTGTCACAGAAGTTGTCATTCTGAATAACTAGGATTTTAATTCTAAGCCTAATTCTAAATTTGCACCTCTTTTATTAAAGGAAGAAAAAAAATCTTCAAATACCCTTTTCAATTTACCAGGAGATGTGAATGCCTTTTAGAATTATTATTGGAGTATTTTTATCTGATGTCATCCTTAACCATCCTTAACCGTCCTTAACCCATTCTTAAATCCCCCACCGCTGACAATTAACTCCTCATGTGGTCCATTGCTATTCTTGCTCAAGCAAAACCAAGATCTTCATTTTGTTTTGGGGATGTCAACCCGGTGAGCAAATCTCACCCATGGGACAGTTTCTCCCACCCTCCTGGGAATATTGCTTGGGCAGAGGAAAGCAAAATTGGGCATAACGTCCTGTGGGGTGGAGGAACGGAGGGTTGCAGAGGAGGAAGGAAGGAAGAACTTGCAGTCCATCTTGGATCTGACAGGATTTCTTTGGCTATTTGATCAAGAAAAGCTGCATTATCATTTCCATACTGGATGGGCTCAGAGCACTGTGTTGGAATTAGAAGTGGTATCCAAAATACTGAACTGGGTGATTCCATCTGGCACAGACAGGAGTTTTGAACAGTACAGATCAAAAAATCTGGGCCATTGCATTTATTTCTGAATGCAAGGTGTATACAAATAATTTTTATAGTTAATTTATGCCAAATCTTAGGTTTTCATTCTGGTCATTCGGTTTGTTTTTTTCTTTACTCTCCTTTATATCTTATATATTAGGGAGTATTTGCAAAGGAATCTTGATGCTACACAAACCTTCAAGGAGGAAAAAAATAAATCTTGTAATGGGTTTTAACTAGAAACTGCAATATGAAAGAATTGTTTATCCTCTACTTCTTAAGAAAACTTTTCTTGTGAAGATACATTAATACTGCAAACAATCTGCCAGTTCCTACCAGGCTGCACTTTCTTGGCATTCAAGATTCTGTATCTTGCTATTTAGATCTCAGAATGGTCCAAGGTGAAGGGTCTGATTCATCACTGCATTAATTTTAGTTTATGTTTGTGTAAAGCTGCTGCTTTTCCTCTTAATTTAAATTAGTATCAAAACTTTCTGAGATACACACCGCCTCTTTCTGGATGTCTAGAAAGCCCCTGGCAAAACTCAGAATGAAATTTTTCTCCAGGTAATTTATAGCAGTAATGATAAATCACATCTAGAGTTATTTGTGTGCATGTGGATGCAATGCATACTTTATTTAAAAAAAGAAAAAATGCCAAGTGCAATAAGGATTTAATTCGAGAGCAAAACTGCATAACTCGGGTCTGTCAGGTTGCTCTCAATGCTAAATTTTGTCCTAGTTCTTAATCCAGACTGATAGTCCTTGCAACGGAGATCCTAGCACCTGCCATGAAAAACCGTTTTCCTGCCTGGAGGTGCTACTGAGAGAAAATCTGGGCTTTTGCCCAGCCATCGTTCCCTTTAAAAAATTTCCTCTGCTGATAGTCAGAGTCAATATTTACCAAGTCAAGAAATGCCATTCCTCGTCTGAACACCCCATATGCTTGTACCCATCCCTTTGTTATCACTTTGCTCTGCTGAACATAGATCTTTTTCTAAAAATGATGAAAAATCAGGATTGTTGGCAATACAAGCTGTTTTTAATAAGTAAAGCAATAATCAGCTGTCTGATAGGCAAGTTTTGAGAATGAAGCACAGTTAATTTAATACAAATGATGAGTTTCATCTGCTGAAACTATAAATGCTAGGCAGATTAGTTGCTTTTAATCCCATTTAACTAAAGCCCCCCATTTCATTCTTCTAATCTTTCCTCATAAACAAATCCCTCCAACTTCTCAGTCATGTTTTCTATCCTCCTTGGAATTCCTCTCTATTTGTCTACATATTTTGAGCATAAAGAGAGGCCCAGGGTGAATGCGGGATTCTAGGGGGGACTCTGTCAGCATTGTGCTAAATCCGTAATTAAAAAGGGTTAAAGTTAATATATTTAAGCTACAACAGCGAGTCCACTTGATCACACATGACAACAGAAGTATTTATAATTACAATGATTGTCTTACCTCTCAAATGGTCAGACTTAGAGTGTTTAATCTGTACAGATTTGTTTTCTGTAATGAAGATATTAAGGACATTTCCAAGGCAGTGCGAATTTCACTTGAATTGCAGAAAGAGAATTATTTTTAAAGGGAATCTTATGCCCTGGTGATTTTTAGTCTGCAAATAAAAATATCTCTCTTCTCTGCCTTCACTTTAGCACTGATCTTTCTGCCTTGGCGTAGTAGGACTGGTACCTTGCACCGGTAGCCTCTGTACGCAGGCACAGAGCACGCAGGACGATGCACAGTGGCAACAACAGCTGCAAATAATAACATTTTTGGAAACATTTTTAATGTGCTTTTACCAAAATGCTTAAATAACACAGGGGAGATGAAGAAAACCCATGTGTTCTTTCCACCAAGCATTAAAGGAATGCAGACAGAGTTTTCCCGTGGAAATGTTATTATTCAAATATCCTCCAAACTATGCCAAAAAACCAGCTGCATACGGAAAGCCCAAAGCTGTTGACTGCAAGACTCTGAGACAGCACAGATTATGATTATACAACTGTAATCTGTTTGTTTTATTACCTTTCTGACCTATAACCAAAGCTGAATGTAATTTTAAAGTCAAGAACACCGTCCATGCCACTCATTTATTAAAAAAAGAGCATAGCTTGAGTTCTGATTACATTCCGTTTTTTGACAAGTCATCAGCAAACTGGCTCTTTCTGTTGCCACGGATGGGCATGAACGTGACACCTTGGAACCCCTCTTGTGCATCAGGACCCCAACAGGGTAATGACAGTTCCCACCTTACAAAAAGTCTCTGATCTGAAGAGCTGCCGCTGGGCACAAGTTCTCAGTATTTGGTATTCTCGGGCTCACAGGCAGAAGGTTCATAAACTTTGGGGTTTGGTTTTTTTCCAGTTTGCTTGTGGGTTTTTTCCTTTCTTTTCTCTTCCAGCTAGTGATGCTGCAGAGTTAATCCAAACCAGCTAACTTGTGAAAATAAATGATGTTCTCTCCAAAGACTAATTTAGCAGTGCGAAGCACATATGCATGTGTACCTTACCCCTCCGATACACACACCTGCACAAGTACACACACGCACACATTTACATGAGTAGATTAACTGCATCTAAAAATCAATTACTTATCTGTATGCACACGTGTTATTAAAATTTGTGAAGACTATGCATAGATTTAACCACAGGTTCTGCTTACATTCTTAAAAATTTGAATCAAAGTGTGGTTCTGATACTCTTCATCCCTCTACTATTTACCTACATGCCACAAGCATGTGATACTCATTTGTATATGCTATATGCAGGTGTCGGGGGAAGATGTATATAGATACATCTATCTATGTATCCACATATGACCATCATGCATTATTTATAAAATGAGTTTATTACGTATACAAACAATAATTATTCTAAACATGCAATTATATATCCATATTTGTGTGTCTATATAGATTTTTTTTTTTTTGTCCTTAATGGAAAACTTGAACTGCAAGCAGCCATGTCAGAACTCAGATGGTTAACATTCACTTCTTGCTGTTTTATTGCATATTACTGTGCGCTCCTGAGCAGCAGGAGCAGATTCAGGCAATTACAATCAAGTCAGGGCACACGCCGTGGCTGAGCAACACGATCATGATGAGGATACTGATGAGGCACTTATCGAAAACCCCACATCATCCACACTCATCAGCCACAACATGTCACCCCAAATGAGGCATCAGCTGCCTTCAAATGGCTCATTGCTCACTGTTTACAGCTTTCTTTGGACCCACTTTTGATTTTGCGGTCAGGACTTAGTTCAAACAGCAGCTGACTGGCACTGGCAAGGCTCGAGATTCGGCAGAGCCGACTTCCCGGGAGTCAGGAGTGTTTTGACACGAGGCCTAACCAACGGAGAGGAAAGGTCCCGGCTCAGTCACCCCCAAACATCAGTCCCTCCAAGTGTGTGTGTGTGTGTGCGCGCGCGTGTGTGTGTGTGTGCATTATTTCGGAAATGTCTGAAATCAGGTGAGAAGGAGCAGTGGGAGAGAGGGGAGAAAGCAAACAAATAAACAGTCCCACAGCACTTTCTGATGTATAATTTTATTTCCTACTTCTGACTTAATGAGTGGCCAGCAACAGGAATTCAGGCAGAAACATTTTTGGACCAGATCCTTGTCATTTCTGGAGCCCCATGAGCCACTTTGACAGTATAAAAGGGTCCTTAAAGTGGGGGCACAAGTCATGGGTTCTCTGTTCAAAATTATCTTTGCATGGGAATTGTGCTAATCTGGGCAGAAAACTTTTCCTGGGCGACAAAACTTTCCCCATTACTTACTGAGATTCAGGAAGATCTTTCTTTCTTATTTAGTTATTTCTGCAAAAAGCAAACAGGAAAGAATCAGCAAGGAAAAATGAGAATACATTGATGGTTCCTGGGGATCAGCCTTCTGCTTGAGTGAGAGTCAGGGATGACCCAGAAACAAACAACTCCCAAACAGAGAGACTGAGAGAGACTGGCTCCAGCCCAGCTGACGGGCACTCTAAAGAGTGGGTTAGAGACTCTCTGGAACAGGAAAGACCTTGCCCCGACCCTTGCCTAAATCAAGTGGAGTGAGAGCTCTGAGCCGGAGATTGGTTACCCCTGTAGAGCATCCCCCTGGGCTAAACAAGTGCTGAGACGCTTTCTCTTGCCACCACTGCCTAGAAACAGGTATTTCCACAGCACGGATTAAAACTAATTTGACAAATAGAGATATTTTTTCTTTTCTGATAAGAAAGCGCTACATCATGGAGTCCCTGACACTCTGCCAAAGAGAAAGGATCTTAGGGTGAATAGAAATGCAGTCCTTGAACTTCAGATTTTCTCTGATGAAAGCCTATACTAATCAATTATTGTCAGTTCATATCAGTTTATGTGGGAGACTGGGAGAAACAGTTATTTTACCTTATCACTCTTCCGCTTCTGTCTCATAGCATCTTATGAAATTAATTTCTTAATTTTTGATAAGAACAAACATCAAAGTTCCCAGATAATTGGCTCCTCTACAAATTTAAATTCTTGTTTTACAAAAAGACAAGCTTATGAACTGAAAGCTGAAGTTCTTAATCCAATCTTATGTGGCCAGCTTGACTCCATGAAGCAAATCATTATACAACTTTCCCTCTTCTGATTGTTCAATTAAGATGTAGGAATATATGTGTGTGTGTGTATTTATATATATATGGTTACCTTTATGGTTACTGTCTTCAGCCTGGTCTGTTTGTCTCAATAATTCTCAAATTCTAGAATGCAGCATGGTCCCCCAGACACCAGATTGTATCAGCATATTACATCATGAAAATGTTTATATATCAAAAACAGAGAATCCTTGCACGTTTTCCTACATTTGTACATACATCTGAGGGAGGTTTTTTTGGTTGTCTTTTTTTTTTCCTTGCTGCTTTCATTTCTACCTTGTGTTAGCTTTTTCTCTTAGGGACATATTTTTCCTGCTGCTTACTAAGATTTTATTTAATGTTAAATAGAAGAAAAATGTTTTCCAAAAAGGCAAAATAGATGCTCCTAGGAGGGACAGAAATTAAATTTTGCAGCCCTTCATTAGTCTTATTTACTAAAAAGTTTTGGTTTTTAATTTCCCAGGGATGGCAAACATACTGCGCAAATCCTACACCCGCTAATTTTCTCCCAACAGCTTAAACTTATTGTTAGGACTCCTATCAGGATAGCTTCTCTGTGGTGCTCAGCAGTATGAGCAGGGGGAGGAGGTAAGGAGTGTGCATGCATTAGGATGGCACAGCATAAAATCCCTGAAAACTGCTCGGCCGAAATAAAATTGAGCTACTCGTGCACAGTGCTGCACAGACACGAAGCTCTGTGTGAATGACGCTAGACAAGAACTGAAGCACCGGTGGTAAAGCATCCTAATTACAAACCTGCGGTGCAGGCAGAATAATGGACAGAGTGGCAGTTCTGGTAGCTATGTAAAAAGGAGGGGAAGTTTGCATTTTTGTGGCTGTATCTTTGAAGTGTGTGTGTGTGTGGGGGGGGGGGGGGAGAGAGAGAGAGAGAGAGAGAGAGAGAGAGTGTGTGTGTAAAGAACTGGTTTTGGGTCATCATCTTACGCTCTTTGTGATGCACATTCTAATTTAGGCAAAAGGGATGCATCTTTCAAATGCAGATCATGTTTGCATTAGAAGAGCAATGAGAACACTTGTCACTTTCAGAACATTTATGTGCTAGAAGTACTGTTAGCAGAAGAGCAGTTTAGATAAATTCAAGACTTTTTTTTTGCTGATCACAAACATTAAGCTTCACACCTGAAACCCTCAACCCCCTGCTGTGCTCTAATCCTAGCACCATTCACCCTTAGAGACTCAAAGTGCTGTGCCACTGCTCTCAAACATTTGATTGCCCTTACTTTGAATGCCACCACCTGCAAAAATGCCTTTTTATTCCCTTTGAGCCTCTTGAGAAGGAAGTAAAAATGATAATTCATGACAAACATTAATTAATTGTTTACAAGATGATCTTTTCTTTTTCTAACTTCTGTTCAGCAGACATGTTGAGCTGCAAGACTCCACGCTTGATGCCAGAGCTTGTCAAGAGGTCTGCATTGTTGTTTATCACTCAGGCATAGGATAGACTGCAGGTCATTGTTTCTGCAGTTCAAGTAGGACTGTCTAGCTCTTGTTTGAAGAATGGAAGTGCCATGCATGAGTTCCCCAGTATAAAAGAACTACCGGTTCTAAGAAGGAACAGGGATTTAGCTTCTAATGCAGAGTAAATAAACATTTTTCACCATCTCTTGCTCCATGTGATTTCAGAAAGGTCAAGAGGTGCCATTACAGTATTTTAAAAGCTTCAAATTATGTTTAAATAACATCGCTAAACTCAGAGAAATCTTATCAGAATTTAAGAACCTATTGTTGTTGGTTTAGTTCTTGAATTCATCATCGGAGGAAGACGTATTTTCAAAGGAATGCGCTGTTGTTAGGAAGGCTGAGATTCACTCAGGCCTTGGACTCGGCTTTCTCCCCAAAGCTAAAGCGTAACCCACCCCCCGTCATCCCCAACAACGCAGATTTGATACAACAGAGTCCTTCGATTCAATAATTAATTCTGCCAGAGATGTTACACCCTGGTAATAAACAACCCCGACATCCCAACAACAGACAAGAAGAGAAAAATACGGTCAAATTTAAACCAACGCTACCAAAACATTGAAACCCAGGCAGCAAAATTTAGCTCCCTAAATCACACGTGTGCAACTAAAGGTGAGCAAACAGGTTTGCAGAGAAACTGAGCAGCAGAGACACTGAGCTGGCTGGAATGATTAGAAACTGCAGTGAACAGCATCTTTGCAAATCAGATGTTTTACTTACTCTTTATATATATATAAACACACATTTTATTAGCACACATGTAAGCACACATGTTTTGGACATGTTGCTCTGTTTCTCTTGAAACAAAACAATTTCAAGAACTTTAAATCACATCAAAAGTCTGGCAAAAAAAGAGGCAAAAAAGAGTGAAAGGTCTTACTTGTCAGAAGTGCACTGTAATAGAGCTTCTCGCAGAACTCTGGTTTCCACATTCCAAATTAGGAGCCCTTAGATTACGGCTGCAAGGCTAAAAATCAATGCTATATTTTCTGAGTTAATACTAAGGGTTGCACTTAACAGACATGGAGACTAATAAGGTATGCAGAAGGAGTAAAAGCAGTGCACAAAAAATTCAGGCCTTCGTCTTGGCGACGATCCAGCACAATGATGTTTCAACCAGATTTGAAAAAAAAAAAAAAATCAATAACATCTGTGGTATAATGGTTAATTAAAGAAGCTCTTCAGCAGAGCTCAAGATGAGAGGCTCGGCCTGAAATTCAGACAGCTGAAGCTTGATTATCAGGAAAGAATGCTTTTTTAGCTATGAGTGGATAGGCCAAAAGCTGCAATGTGTGGAAATGGGGGAAAAATTGCTTTTATTTTAACTTTCTTTAAGTAATCCATGCATGGTTTTCACCTGCATTAGGAACTGTTTAGAGCAAAACCCTCTTTCTATACATCTATATAAATATAATCCACTTCCTTTGGAATCTATAGATTTGAAAACTGCAGCAAAGATAAGCAGGTTATCTGCCTGCTCCTAATCCACAAATTTTCCACCTTCCCTCCCCAACCTCCAGCCCCTCCATCTGTGCCTTGCAAAACCCATCCCATGGCAGATCTCTCCAGCTACATCCTCTTCTTATTTACTCTAATTTTTAAGACCTAAGCCTTTCAAGACTGATTCCAAAAGAAATTATCCAAAGATTGTTTATTAAAGCCTAATATGTGCAGAAATAGTACAATCCTATCGCCAGCCTCTGCAAAATTTCTATCCTGTTCTTTCTACTATTTCACTTGCCACCTCTATCTGAAATATATACACACAGATTTACAGCCAGAAGGGACCATCCTAATCCTTTGCATGACATTGGACAGAGGTTTTCAGCTAGTTATTCCTGTGTGATGTGTGTATACCAGGGATGAGCTGGAAGACACATAGAGAAGCAAAAGAAAATAATCCTGATTTAGAGATAGAAAATTAACTCCATCTCTTGGCAAGTTATTCTGAAAGTTAATTAGCAACACCATAAAACTACCTTATTTTTAGTCTGAATTTTTTCTACCTACTTGTGTCTTGGTCTGCACAGTTCAAGAGCCCTGTACTATGAGAAATAATCTCTCAGTAGAAATTACAGACCATGGTCAACCCTGCTTTTCATCATCTTCTGGATAAACTGAAAAAGATGGTACCTCTTTACTTTCTTACCATAGACGGACTTTCTTATTGAAGACAGATTTCCCAGATTTTTTTCTTGTTACTCTTTTCTGAAACTATTTCATTATGTCAGAGTCCTTTTCAAGGGCAAATAGACAAACACAAACTCTTCTTCCAGTAGCAGTCTCACTAACGCTTAATATTAGGGCTCTGGCTTCTACTTGTTTTTTTCCAAAAACTTCCTAACTGCCAACTCCCACACTAAGAGCTCAATTATTTTTAGCCTCAATCCTTTCAACCCTTTTTTTCCAAGATGCACATCCCTTCCTTAAAAATAAGAGCAGCATTCCTTTTTCCTGACAATGAAAATACCTTGTATTTGACCATGTTATAATAACTATTGTTAGAAAGAGTACAGCCCTGCAAATACAACAATCCTTTCATTCCACAATGCTAAGCACAATATCTCCCACATGTTACAATTTTATGGAACTGTATTTTCTACTTTCCAGAAAATTCCAGATAGCAAATGTTTCTTAAGTTAGCCAGCAAATGGAGTTTCAGGCAGAAAAAAATTGCCAGGTAAAATTGATTTATTGAAATAATTTAAACATGTCATTCAAATTTTTATTTTAAAATTAACATTGCTTCTGTTTACTTATTGCTTCTTAAAATGCACATAAGAATTATTTATCAAAACCTGTTCTAAAATATTAAACCAAGTTATTTCAACACTAGCACAGTGTTTCCTTTCTTTTCCTAGGTGCAACCTCTTGAAAGCATTACTTTTTCTAGACTTTACAAACCTAGGGAAAACAACACTGGTCATTAACAAAGATTATAAAAAATTAGTTTAACTCACACTAATGAAAATCTAAGTAGGCAGGTCTTTCCTTTTTAACTGTAAGGCACAAGGTAGCAGTGGAAATAAAATCAGAAGTTTTGTGAACTCAGAATTTTCAGGGCAGGGCTTCAAAAAGCAATCAGGATCAATTTACTTTTGCTTCCATTTAAATCAATGTTAGCTTTAAGGCTTTCTTCAAAGGGAACAGACTTAAGTCAAGAGAGAGTGCTAAGTAAAATCCTGCCCCCTCAAACTTTCTGTCAAAATTCTTCAGATTGCTCCAGAGTTCAAGTGGAATTTTCCTCAACAAACAGCATACCCAGTGCAAAGATCTTTTATGCCATCAGCGCTGAAGAAATGAAAACATCAGCAAGTACATATTTGGAAATATATCTGCATTCACAGTCAAAACCAAAGGAGACAGATATCATTAAGAAATGGCTGCACCTGACTTTCTCCAGGTCATATTATGTCCATCAGAGCATTTTTTTGTATGTGCCAGGCATATCTTAGCATGCATTTCCCCCAAATATGTTTTATTTGGTATACATATACGACATCCAAGAAACACATAATCGACTCTTTGGGCAAAAAGGATCCCCTTCCTTTAGAGCTGTATTGCAAAGCATCACGTTAACTGTTCTCTGCCGTGATTTATGAGCTTCTGCGGGCATGGGACCATTTCCCATTGCCGTGCCTCACACAAGGTGAGATCAGCGCTGGCGAAGCCTCCTTGCTCTCTCACAGCATCCAAAAGAATCAAATACTCCATTGATAAAATGTTTCTGCCTGCAGACCTCCTCCCATGAATTGACAGCTCTCCACTCTACATAAGTCCCCAGTGAGACCCCTTGCAAGGTTCCTCTGAACACGCAGTGTCTGCCAAGGGATGACACAGTCAAATGGTGTAATTCTGAAGCCCATTTTTAATAATGATCTGGCATTCAGCTAGGTCCATCAGCCCTTACCTCCCACAGTCCCATTTAGGTAATCAAGTAATTCATTATTTTTTGGCATGTGTCATGCATACTCATTGTTCCAGGGACGATTCCTCCCAAAGAGGACCAGAGCTTTCAGCCAGATGAATGGTGGCTGTAAGGTCTGTGAGGGCAGGTAACAGGGTTAGCACAGGACTAAGGATCTGAGGTCATGCCAATAAATGCTCTCAGAATCATCTAGAAGGCCCAGTAGCCAGATGTCCATCTGAGAAGCTGAGGTGGCAGGAAAACTGTATGTCATTCACACAAATTGACATGTGGAAAGAGAGAACCTGGAACTTCCCTGACCTTTGCAGGCTCTCTGACAGGACCTCAACAGCAGACTGCCTTTCTTCTTTCCCTCAGAAGGTATCCATGGACTGAGACATGGCACTGCTCTGCTATGTATATCCAGACAGCCCTGTTTCTCTGTCATCTTGTCAGGAGCATCTGTGAACCCTAGATTTCCATGAACCTCTTTCCTACAATTTCTTTCATCCCATATCTATGTTTGTCCCAAAAATGAATTGTAGGTAATGTTTACAAATCTTGGCCCATTTGATGAGCATTTTTTCTTATTTTCCCTAAAACTTGTTCCCTTTGAAGGTACAGTTTCCTGAAATCTGTTGGATGCATAGACATCACAGGTAGGATATGCAGAACCTTGAATGTGCAACCAGTATAAAAATCACTGGGTCTGTCCTGTTAGTTAAACCACAGAACTGATACGGTTTGGATCTGGGCACAGCACCAGGTTAAATACGTGCAGACCTCTCACCACGCTGCTTCAAAATCCAGCTTGAGCAACCAGCCTGTAACCATGCTTCAAAATCTGCAGGTTTGCAATGCCTAGGTGTACACAGAAAACTTGTACTGCAGGAAAACCTTAATTCCTGTTGTTAGTTTAGACAACTGTGTCCCACCAGAAGCTTGCAGAATGCTCTTTTATCCCTACAAACCGTAAAAAACACCAACGATATTCTTAACCTATGTCCGGGGTGACACTTCTGGGAAGATACCGAGCTCAGAAAAATTACTTAATTGCTGGCTTTAATGCAACTGGTGATAAATGAGCAATTTGTTTTCTGTGGTTTGTTTCACCCCAGCTCTCCTAGAAAGTTCTTTTATAATGTGAAGTGTCAGTCTTTGGAACACACACACCAGGAAATGATTAGATCACCAATGTACTTCACATGCTGTGGTCCACGAAAGAGATGTCAGAGGTATCTTTTAAATTACGTCAGAATTGAAGGGGTGATGTAAAAATGTGAAGATCTGTATTTTACATCTAACTTCTCTGAGACCAAAGAGCAACTCGTAATGTGTGTGGTAGTGGTTGCCCCGGCTTGCAGGCAGAGTTGACTGTCCTCTGCCTGGCTTGGTCTGAGCAAAGATAGGTTTGAGCTTTCTCTTCCTTCTTGAGGCTGAATAAAGAAGCGAGTGATAGGTGTTTGCATTGAAAGAAGAAACAATCATGAAATTCCAATGTGCTATATAGGTTTTGACATTTTCCCTCTGTATGCTTGGGGCAGGTGTGCTGAAGGAACACTTCTGATCTGAATTAATGAGAGAGGTAAATTTCAGAATTACACTCTGCAGTTCAGGCTCTGAACTCTAGCCAGCAAAACAAGATTCAGTGCAAGATCCTCCCACACTGCTTCAAAAACACACATGTGGTAATGCACACACTTCTGCAAAGTCTGAGGCAACATAGCAGCTGGCAAAACCAAAAATTAACAGCCCAACTGCATTCCAGAGGAGCTCTTGCTCAACAGCCTCTCCTTAAAAGTACTGAGTGCCACATGCCTCACTGATAAAAGGTACCTCATTTCTGCTGTTGTTTCTATACCTCTGTTTTGAATTCTTGCAAGTTTTTATGCTTCAGTGTTTTGGAGAGCACTATATGAACTGCAGTGAAAAAGTGACAGGTAAAAGCTGATTGAGTTTAGCTAGGATCTACCTGGGTCAGAGCAGCAGTAAGGCAATGGATGTCTTTATACAAACAAGTCCAAAAAGCAGAGATCTCATTTTAGAGAATGAGTCGCTTTTAATTTTGCCTGAACTGATTCATCTATGCCCTGATTCATATATCCAGATTGATGATGTCACACACTCCCCCCCCCCCAGAAGAAACACAGAGCAAGAGGCAGACCTCTGTCATCTGTGCAGAAATCTGGAGCAAGTCCATTGACTTGTGGGAGTTACTCTGGGTTTACAGTGAAACAAATGAGCGCAGAATCTAACCCATGAAACATAAACTCAGCTGTTATCAGGCAGAGTCTTAGAATTCACTATTAATATCTGTACTGAGAGCTATTCTGATTACAATTGCAAAATAATATTTTATATCCACTTTTACTATCTTATTCAAATACAGGAAATGAGTCAATCTTCAGAGAACAGAAAGACCAGTCAAAAGAATCAGAGAGCTGTATAATTCAGCATCCAACTTTGAAGTGAAGGAATGGAAAACCGATTCCTGCCGTCTGCAAGTGGGACTGTGAACATATTGCTAAAGGTTGTACCCACAGACTCACTCGGTATGGTGGTTTCAGTCTTCCTCAAAGCACACAGTCATGTGAATGCCCCACTTCACTGAATGCAGAATGAATGCAAACACTGTTGACCAAAAATGGCCACCAAAATCTTCCTACAACAATTTACTGCAAAGGAACTTGGGATTCTCTGGATGAAGGGAAGTGCAAGGTACCTGCACTTAAAGATGCATTTTCTGTCAAATACATCCAGACCCAAGTCACTTGCTTTTCACTAAAAACAAAATTAAAAATAGCAACCAAAACAATTGGCCTTCCCTGGTGTGAAGGCTCAAACCGGCTCCACTCTCGAAGCTCAGACTCTCTTTTCTTTTAATGGAGTATTAGAGAAATGACTCAAAAAAAGACACAGCAGCTAGTTCTACTTTCATCCCTTGTTTTTCACTGCAAGCCCATGCCTTCTAAAGCTTTTAAGAAGTCCGGTTCTTCATGTTTACATCATGAACCAGCTTTCACTGATGTGGGAGTGAAGCCACAGAGGTAAAAACAGACTTGAGAGCAGGTTGTAGAAGACTATCGAGGACTTTGGGTACGACCTCAGGTTTGCTATGTACTGGTAGTACCATCCAGGACAGAGTTTTAAACTGCCTGAGATACTGTTAAAGTACAGCCACTGCATTAAAAGCAAGGGATAGAGGAGCCAGGAAATGACAAGGTCTAAGGAACAATCAGGAAATAAGCTTAACAAACTCCTAGTTGAGGAGCCAGGGGCTGGGAGAAGGAGCTCTTGCTCTGGCTCTGCATTTAGAAATTGCCACAGCAAGGAAAAAAACAGGTTGCCCTAGCTGACTGCTTGCCCTTTAATTCAACTATTATGCCCCTCCTCTAAAAGATCCATGCTTTTGCTCAATGGACTGACTGAGCTGTGATCTCTTGTCCATCCAGGCACAGGAGGGCTGTCTGTGAGACGGACAGTGCAGCAGAGCCTGGGGATACAGAGCAAGGACAGGCACAATGCTGTGAGCTTCCCATAGGAAAGGGGGACAGGTTTTAAAGGGTGGTGTCTATGAGAGAGCCTTTTAAATAAAATGTCTTCCATAATGGAGAGGAACATTATTTCTAACATATAATTTCACATATTTTAAGGTACTGCCTTACAGTACTCTAACAAGAGATACTTCAGAAATCCTTTGAGGAAGAAAAAAATGTGAATTACAGACTTGGCTGACTCCTCCTAAACAGCAATGGTTCAGCTACTGTGGTACAAGTGTCTTCTCCTGTGCCTCCCTTAAACATTACGCATTTAACAGGAGGAGGACTTAAAAATTGCTGAGAAATCAAATGGGTGGAAATGATCAGCAGTGTGTGTTGAGCACCCCCAGTAGGTACACTATAAAAGAATTTAGTATGTTAATTGTTTTCAAATGACATCAAACTTCAATTATTGAAGTTTGTTTTTTCTTAATGAACCTGGGCTACCAAGGTCCTGTTAACTACAGAGCTCTGTTAGTGCCTGAAGTAATCATATGGTGGATGAGACACAGGTTTCCCTTCTTAGGGCTTTTTTTTCCAGTACATTTTGGTTTTTTGAGCTGTTTTGGGTATTTTTAGCCTCATGGACAATACAAGCAGACTGTACTTTCCCACTCCACAGGCAGCAAGAAGCCCATACAGACTTGAGACTGTTGTGGTCCTCCAGCACAATCAGGGTCATGATGGACCAGGAGGAGAGAAAAGTGAGACAGGGCAGAGGACAGACCACACCAGCAAGCTTGCACATCCTTTGCTGAGACTCAGATGGCTTTGTCTGGAGGCTGGGTGGGAGCTAAGGGCTCCCAGCATGTCACAGCTCTGTCATCAAAAGCCAGAGGGTTAGCCTACACAGAGGCACTCAGGAAAGTTAACTTGAATTAACTAAAGAGAGCGGGTTTAAAGTGAATGCATTAAGCTACATTAAACCCCTCTCTGCTCTCATCTCTTTCAGTCATAAAGAAGTGTTGTCTGTTCTTTTTCCATTTAAATTAGATTGACCAATAAAAGATACTGCTTCTTCCTAAAAACCTTCCCTGCCTTATTCACTTCAGCCCTAAGACTCCTTTGTTTGTTAATGAATTAGCTCTTGTGTACCCATATCAAGGCAATGACACAAAAATTCACTTTGTAACAACATAGGAATATGCCATTACCCTAATAGATAAGTACTTTGAACTGTATATCTGTTTGGCTAAATTAATCCTTAGTTCGTAATAGAATGTAATAGCACATTGATTAACTGTTGCATGAAGCTGACCTCACAAACTATCTGTGTTGCAACTGAATTAAGACAAATACCCACACAAACATGACCTGATGGCACAGGGTGTTGATGCAGTCTGGTTCTGGGGAAGGGCGGTTCTGGTCACACAGCAGCTCACCCCTCTCTCTGTGGGTATGTGAGTGATCTTCCTTGCAGCATGTGTTCACCCGTGCAGCTGGAGGGGGTCAGCTCGCTTGCAGCAAACAATGTGATGCGTTGTGCACATGTGCTCTCAGGACACCACAGCTCCTGGAGTTTCCTGCCTTTCTTCTGTTTATGCCACAGACCTATTGTCAAAGACTTTTTGTTTGTTTCTTACTAAGCTGGGTGGGAAGGTGAAGGAAATGGATCTCTGATTTAATAAAGTTTTTGAGTCTTTGTTTAAGCACATCCCATATAGTTACATCTCCCCTTTGAATACAAATGATATCTTTTCCAATTTTAATTAACAGTTCACAAGTGGATAAGCTAAATAGCCATTTAGAACTATGGAAATGTAATTGCTCCACCATCTGGTCAGCTGTAATATTTTATGATGACTACATGAAGAAACAATGTACTTTTTTTACTGCCACTGCAAACCACCATGATGCTTCCAGAGGGCAGCAGTGTACATCTAGATTCTGCCCCAAGTCCACTTTTGACCTGAAGACCAGCTTCCTGAGCATCATGTCTGATGGCCAGGTAAAGTACCATTTATCTTTCCCTTCAGGTATTTGGAAGTTAATGCTTAGAGGTGCTTTGGCTTACTTTTGACATTTGTTAAGCTAGCAGAAAGTCTGAACAAGCTCTATCATGTTTTAATTTTTTCTTACACAGTTCTCATTACTGCACGGTGTACAGCATTGAGGCAAAGGGGATAAAATTCCAAGACCAACATGATACTCTTCCTATTTACACTGCTACTTCAAAGGGAAGAAAAAAAGAAAAAGAACCATTACCATAACAATGTGCAGTTCTTGTATCACAACTATAATAGAACTCCAGTAACTTGCTGGCTACTGAGTCTTGGAAATTTAAATGTAATAACGCAGTTTTACTGCAAATGTCTGGTAGCAGAGGTGATTTCTTACGTGCTACTGTAGAAAGATTCTAACTGCATTGGAAATGTATTTATTCTATCTGAAATGAAGGACAATGGCGTGAAAAGCAGGAAAGTTATCCATAGAAATTGGCTTTTTTCTTTTAAGTTGATGACTGAAAAACATGTAGATCTTATTATTAAGGGTGCAAACTCTCAGCTACAGCTTTGGCAGATTTAACACCTTGATAAGTTCTTATATAAAGACATGCAGTGAAGAGATGGTGCATACTGAAATCACTATGGACAAAATTCTGTGAAAATCTGCAGGAATTTTAACAACACTGATTTGAAAGGAATTCAGACTTGATCCTATACTGGAAAGACATTAAGAAGATTCAATAGCTTGAACCCAGATTGTTATAGGAAAACGTATTGAGGAGCAACCAATGGGCAGCTCAAGCCCAGAAACTGGTATTAGGGCTGAATCAAGAAAAGACAGATTAATTAAAACAATAGTGACTGCCATTTTGCAGCTAGAGTAGACAAGAGCTGCAATACCAGGTTAAGAGATTTTAAACCCCCTTTTAAAAAGATTCCTTTAGTGTTTTCTTTCTATTCCTACCAGTTCTGCTGGGAAAGGTGATGGTTCTGGGGGAGAAGGGATGTGACCGTTTGATAAACCAGGGTGAGATGCTGCTGTTAGGCTGGTGTCAATGCAGCTTTTGCAGAAACTCCACCTGCTTGAGAGGATGGCAAGAACTCAGGTCCTCTGCCTTTGACCACCATCAGGCTATTTCACAAGCAGTCAAATGAGTGAAGCTGATTATTGATACATCTGTAACCTCATCCTCACATCTTCACACTGCCATAACACCATCTGCTGTGCAGCCCCACTTCTGTATGCTGTTATCTCAAATTTTCCACAAACCACTTCCATGGCCATGATACCTCCTAGAGTCTCCCAGCTGCACTACTGGGGGAGGTTTCAAGCCATGTGGCTGCTGACTGGCCAGCTCTCAGGCTGAGCAAAACAGACCTTGGTGGGTTCAAGCTAGAGCTTCAGTCCTGAAGAAGCTCGATTTGGGGCCCCCCTGTCCTTTTCCCAGACACCATTTTTTACAGTACTTGTGGGAAACTCTAACAAACTTGATTGAGACTGGCCAATATACTCAGAAGTTGTCCAATAGAAGCATTAGGGATAGAGAAGAGAGTGAACCAAGGGAAATTTAGAAACTGCTGAATAGAAGTCTTTATTTTAGTCCTACCTCACCCATATCAGCTTATCACAGCAATCAAGGAACTGAAATACTGTCAACCATCAATCCCTTATAGGCCACAGGATAATTGTCAGGTAACAGTGAGTACAGCAGAGAGAAGGCAGATAACAGTGCATAACACACACTAACTAGAACACCAGACAGCACCAGCACCAACAGGTGACTCAAAATTGTGGACAAAAAAATAGTAAGACATGTATGAGAAATACATTAAACAACAAAAAATTTCTTCACATAAGGAGACAAAATATTGTCATGTGCAGTGATTCATCTAGACCTTCCTTTCCCTTTCTGGCAAATTATGACATCTTATGCAGTAAGAAGTAACTTGAAGAAAATATCCAACTTCAAAGTTTTCTGTCTAACATGGTGGGGGTTTTGCCCATGATTTGCACAGGGAGCACAGAGCTCATTCACTTGCACAGATGAGGAAAGAACTAGCACCGTCAGAACACTTGAGGTTTCTTTGTCAGGACTATCAGAAATATCAGATTTTGCTAAGAGGTTATGGAACTCACCCTGAGCCTCCCATGAAACATGACCCTGCGCAAACAACTGGAAGTGATGCAGAACAACAGGCCTATGGTTATCTAGGCTCCTAATGGCCACGTCTGTGTTAGCATTTGGGTTTGGAGGAGCACTGAGGGTTTAAGGCAGATCCCCCAGTTCTCTGTGTGTTGGTTCAGCCCCCAGGATGATTTTGGTGAGCACCGACTGGATTTCCTTATCACATCCGTGGCTACACAGAGCCTCCTGAAGCCACTAGGGTTTGGATTTAGCTCCCCATCATTCCAGACTTTTTTTTCCCGGATTTCTTTTTCCCTTTGAGCAGTGCAGTCCTATGGCACAGCTGGGATCAGTTCCAGGGCTGTGCACTAGAGGGCAATTACGCTCGTACATGCGCGCCGGCTCATTACAATAATATTCTTGCAGTAGTGCAGAATACGTTGATGCAGATATCCTCAATTACCTGCAGGATCCTGATGACTACAAATCATTCACTGCGGGCTAGCAAATGGTACTTTTTAGCTGTCTCCATGGTATAAGATAGCTTTGCATTTTGAAAATTACCTGAATATCTTATTTTTATCCACCTAGGAGATGAGTCTCCTCAAATAATCCTATTTTCCACTGATATCCATTTAGATATTATTTCTTTATCCATCTTTTTTAACTTCAATTTAAGAATGCAGCACCCATGATTATATGTCTCTCTAGTCAGATATTGGAAAACAATTCAGAGTTCAAATTGATGTTTTGTTGCATTGGATTATATTTAAGGTTGTATGTCTTTTGGAGGGAAGTATTCACAGTTTTGAGCCAAGTAAAAATGTACCTTCTGTTAGAGTCTGATTTAAAACCATTGAGCTCAGCGTATTTTGTTATTTAGTTACGAAAAAAAAAAGCAGAACCCCCCAAATTTTGTTTGTTCTTGTCAAGACATCAATTAATTCTAAACTGCTATAAAAATTATTTCAAATATATATATATATATAATATAACAACCATCTACTGCTTAGAAGGAGTTTGTGTCTCACCTGATTTCTTATAACATCATGCCTCACTCTGTCCTTGTATTTGCTATCCACAGCAGCTTGCAGGTAGATGTGATGGGAGTACTTTAAATATCTGTCACCAGTAGAAACTTATGAAGAGAAAAGAAAAAGGGCCTGACACATAGCTTTGTGAGACCTCAACAGAAAAAAAGAAAAAACCCAACAAAAATCCCCAACCTGGCTGAGAACAATTCTTCATGTGAATTACTGGACACCTAGAAAGTAAATGACAGCTGCTGGAGCTGAAGGAGGAGATGATTGCTAATGGAAAAAAAGGGGCAGTAATGCAGTCTTCTGAGATTTGGCCAAGCAGAAGTCATGTGACATTTTAGTGAGGACTAAAGATACATTAGAAGGATCTTAGATGATATTAGAGGAAGGAAATCAAGATCTGCTCCAGAAACACTGGATCCATGGTTCTTTCCAAGAAAGAAGGTAGACTTAGAACTGTGGGTTGTATACACATGTAGACAGGAATTAGAGCTACAACACAGAAATAACATCACCTTGGTCAAAGCCCTCACCTGGCATACCTGTTTTTACCTGAAGATGTGAGCTAGACTGTCCAGTATTTAAGGCCCAGCATACTTGCTGATCTTCTACCAGAAGCCAGCCAAGCCTGGAGACCCACATCAGGGACCACAGCATGATCCCTGGGACTTGAGTCAATCCTTCCTATGGTGCAATATCTACTTGGTGCTGCTGAAAAAGGTCTCAGGACTGTGTTCTTCTCTAGCTTCCAACTTTCCCACAGCCCAGAGTTCACCTCTGCAGGTCCAGCAAAACCTCTCCTAGAAGTCCATTGCTCTAGTTAGAGCAGGAATTCATTCCTACTGCTGGCTATTCAAAGAGTGTGAAGCTTGCTGCCTCTTTTCTCTGGAGAAGTGACACCTGTGTTTGTTGATATTCTGTCAGCTGATCTTCATTCATCTTTCCCCTTTTTACTCAAAAAAAAAAAAAAAAAAAAAAAAAAAAAAGAGAAAAAAAAAAAGAAGAAGGTAAAAGATGTATCAAATTCCCAGCAAGCTATTCCAACTGTTGCTATTCTTAGATTCAGGTGTGGATTTCTTGCCAGCATTCCTTATCCTATGTATGAATATTGGCTTATCTTTCCTCCAGAAAGCCTATTCAATGAACCTGTAGAGCATTTCTTCTTGATACAATGACCCAAAACTTTCCAAACTTGGACAGGTTCAGGCTCCTTATTTGCAAGTACAGTTGTTAATTCTTCCTTAGCATTCTTGTTATTGTGCATTTAGAAACACGAACCGCTTTTGTGCTGTTCCTTAATAACAGAGATCTCTCAGCTGTTTTTAAAGAACAAATTCCTTAGGTAGAACCAGGTTAGATTTTACTTCAGCTGGACTGTCTGGGTCAGGCTACCAGGGGCAAAGTTGTTTATTTATGGGTATGTTAGTTACAAGAGGCTCAATGGAAAGAAAAGTGAGGGGCCTTGGCCAAGGAAGAGAAAATGGGACAAGACAGGGAGAAGATGTAAAAGTAAGAGGGGCAGAAAGGAAAAAACAAACGCTGAAAAGTCAATGAGATATTCAACTAGCTATCAATGGATGGATGGAGGCTCATTGTACTCCAGAACCCTGTATATACCCCTGCCAGACCTAGGTTTTTGTGAGTTCTTTGTGTAGTTTGTCTTAAGGATGGAAATGAAATGGGACAATACAAAAGAGAAAAATCCTTTCTGAGTCATCATGTTATTGGAGGGGGGTTGAGGTGGGGTGGGCAGGGACTGGAGGGGAGTGGAGAAAGGACTTTGCTGCACTCCAAGTAGCTCTGGTGTGATAGAAGTGCACTAGTCCATGAAAATAGCCACGAAAAACTTGCGGTGAAGGGTGGTACTTAAAGCCATTCCTGAAAAATATTAGAGTAATATTTATTATAGATGAGAAATTCAAACATGAGAGGCCCAAAAATGCAACTCAGATCAGAATATAGCTACTATATGAAAAGGATAAACATAAAAAGAAGAAAGGAAGAATTCAAGTGAAAGAATAAATATACTGTGTAAATATTACAGTTTGGTTCCACCAACATACCAAGAAATCTTCTGTTTCTAACTTAAACCCCACAATTGTTTAGGTTTTTTTTTTTTTAATCAGCTATCATGATTTTTAAGTACCAGAGGAAGAAAAATCAAATTAAGTGCTCAAACCCCACAAGACCCAACAGCAATTTAACGATTATATTATGCTAAGAAATACATTCCTTTCTTAAAAAAACCCAAAAAAGCCTGGAACGATGTGTAAGGGGAAAATATTTCTGTATTTTTAATAGAAACAGTATTTTATGTAAAAGCTTGGCCACACAAATTTTTCATTAATAGAAACAGAACATCATTTGCAGTTTTGTTTTCCTATATATAGGGCCAGCATCCAATCTAGCATGTATGCATTTTATACAGAACAATACAATTACATACTATTGTGCATTGCCTATATACAACATCATGTGTCTTCTACATTAATCACAATTTTTTTCTCATTGGTATCAAAACCTATGTATGTCAATGAAAAAAAGTTTGTGCTGATATTTTAGTAAAAGATTTGTGGCAATAATACTCTAAATTGACATTTCCTAAGCAGAAAGAAAGACTTGAACTTTTTACACAGAGAGAGCTTTATTAAAATAAGGCATGATCAAAACTGTGTTTTCAACACATCTCATTTACTGTATATTGAAGAGAAAGCAAACATTTTCAGGATGTATAAGTAATGGGAAGACCAGGGTAACAGTTTTACCCGAAATGTTTTTCCAAAGGAAATGAAAACTAGATATCAAAATGTTCCCTGCTCTCAACAATAGAGAAGAAGGAACAAAGGAAAGGGGATTAATGACATGTGTATGACCCCCAAAGTGAAATTATTATTTTACATTAGTTTTCAGTTAGGATAACAAAGTAGAAGCTGGAAACAAAAGCAGCTTGGCTACTGGGAAAGGTATCTAGAAATGGTTAGAATAGAATTTTCTCTCTTGGGTGGAAGAAGGATTCAAAAAGCTCAATGTGCCCAAGGAAGATCCATGAGATAACCTTCCTCCCAGACTACTGAAAGGACTGACACATGAAATTGTCAGCCCTATAGAAAGAAACACAGGAAAAAATGCCCTGCGCTAATACGGACCAGTTAAAGTCTGACCTCAGCAACATTTAAAGCTTTCTGTGCACTTTAGGGGAAACAAATGTTACATTTCAAGATGTATCAATGCTATATACTTTTTTTTTCTTCTTTTCCTGTAGAGCACCCCCTTGGGTTGTGTACATGTGCAAGCAATAGAAGTGCTTGTTTACTTGAAGTAAGCAGGCACCTCAGATCCAGAAGAGAGGCTTCTGGATAAACACTCTCTTTAGACCTTTCTCAGGATACTCCTTCCCCATTCCTTATTCTGGTCTTTCTCGTGCTTTGAGCCCTCCTTGTTGTATTGATTTCTTCTACCCAGGACCTTTTTCTGGTGCTTTTCTCCTCTCCTCTCTTCTCCCTTCCTCCTCCTCTTCTTTTGCTCAGAAAAGCAGCTGATACAGTATTTTCACATACATATCTGATATGTTACCTGATGACTTTGGATTTCCTGGGCACCTACTTCTTAATTTAAAAATTTGATAGTTATCTAACATATGGGTTATGACATAAATAAGCAATGATTAGATGTATGAAGGATAAAAATATTTGAAAATGGAACTTTAGTTTTACTTTACAAAAAATAGGTCATGCATTCTTTTTCATTAACAATTTTCTTCTGCATAAAACAGATGTGGTAGAGCTGAGGTTTTACATAGGTCTTTGATGTGGCAGAGTATAAGAAATTGTTAGCTTACTAGGGTAAATTGAGGAGTAGTCCAAGAACTGAAAGATGGATAAAGAACTGGGTAACAGAAAAGCAAAACCAGGTTATTTGAAGACTTTTTGGGCGGGCTGCAAGCTGTTGACAAAACCCTTCCAGACTTAGCCTTTCAAGTGGTATTATTTAATCTTTTCTTTAAAGTATCAAGTTGTGTACTACAAAGCTAATAAAGACATTTTTGGGCATAGACTTTGGATATTTCTTGTTCAGAGCCTCTCCTCATCAGGCACCTGCCTCTACCTTTACAATTCTCTTACAGAGACAAATTTTTAAAGAAAATAGCCTTCCCCAAGGGTACACCAGCCTGTTCAAGTTATCTCACGGGGTACTCACAGGCAGGTGGAGACTTTGCTGCCCCAATTCTAGTAGAAAAAAGGCCTGCTTTCCTACTACATATCTTCTTTCTATGTTTCCCATTGTGGATGCCTGATGGTATTTAAGGGTGTGGAGAGGCAGAAGTAGAGGGGGTATTCCAGGGGACTGTGAGGGGGGTAGTTGTGGGCAGGGGAAAGAAAAAAGAAAGAAAGAAGAGATTAAAAAAAAATCTCTTCTAATATTTCACACTCATTAGGGCAAGCAGAAGCCTGATGTAGCAACAACAGGCCTGGTATAAGAGGAGGGGACAGATCCAAGACCAACAGGTTTGCTGTACAACCATGATTAAAGCCCCAGCCTTGTTCTAGACTCCTCTGGATTAGTATGTTCTCTATCCCCACTCTCCAGCCTAGGCTGACTTGAATTTGTCTTCAATACAATCACTATTCTCTTCACTTCATTTCCTCGCCCCTTTCTGTCTTATTCCTAAAGTTTCTGTTAAGCTTTATCATTATCATCCAGAACTATTGTATCTAATCTCTTCAACACCTTATCTAATTTAACCTAACTAGTGCTCAGCAAACCACCCAAACTCACCTCCTAATTTTCCTCTGTCCCTCCTTGTAGTACCAATATCCCCAACTCCAAGATGAGTGTGATGAGAGTTAGCACTTTTACATTGAGAGATGAACTCATTGCTGCTCTGGGAACTTTAATTCCAAAAGGCCTGAGTTCAACTAGGCCTAAAACATTTTTGGTGGGGATGATGGGTTTTAGACAGCTGCACAAAGGAGATCGTCATCATCATCATCATTTCAATGAAATGCAGGCATCTCAGAGAGCAAGAGGAAGTTTTGTGTGCGTACAAAACAAGTAGCATAAAGAGTTAAGGATCTCCGTGGAGCTATCTCAGGCTGAGTACTGAATTCAGATCTGAAGATGGTGCTAGGAATCTGTCAGGCAAGTGGAAGAGCAGAACTTAGTGGGAGAGTGACAGAGAAGAAGTAGAAGTCAGCAGCCTAAAATCTTTTGTACTGCTAACTTCTGTTAACTTGTGGAAATTATGCCAGCATTGTGATGACCACTGTATGTAAAGCACGTTCAGCCTTGCTGCTAGCTTGTATTCCACCCTCAGTTTGTTGAATCAGTGAATCAGTTTGGTTGGAAAAGACCTTTAAGATCATCAAGTCCAATCATTAACCTAGCACTGCCAAGTCAACCTCTAAACCACATCCCTGAGCACCACATCTAACACGTTTAATATTCCTCCAGGGATGCTGACTCAACCACTTCCCTGGGCAGCCTGTTCCAGTGCTTGACAACCCTTTCAGTGAAGAAATTTTTCATAGAATCCAGTTGTTGCATGGCCCATCCCCGGTGCCTGGCAGTCTCCTCATCCTGCATGGTGGAGGCTCAGCAATGAGTGCCGATGGCTGTGCCAGGAAAAGATTTGCTGCTGGTAGGAGAACCCTCCAGCTCTCGCTGTGCAATGGCTGAAGCCACAACCAGTCAGTTTCAAAGTGCTTTAAACAAGGGCAAAGGTTTGTCTGAGAATTTTTTGAGACAGTGTTTTTAATTATGCATGTAAGTAATTAACAATTCCATGTGATATCTTATCCAAAGCTGGCTGCAAGATGTGCGCAGGAGACAGCAAGGGCATGAAAGGGGGAGGGAGTATAGAGGCAGTTTTGGCTAAGGCTGGGGGGTTTATGGAGAGCACTGGCCACAAGACTAGCATGACATTGCTGTTAGATAAAACCAAAGAGATGGCCAGGGTTTTGTGCCCACTGCTCTTTTTAAATTGTGGAAACACCTCTTGGCTATCCCCAAATACCTCACCATTCAAAACCAGCAGCTTTCTTCCTCCATCCACTTCCCTAAAATGTATGAATTATTCTCAGCAGTAGAAATCACAGACACTTTTTTTTTCAGTCATAGCAGTGAAAATTCCCTTCCCCCCTTTCCTATAAAGAAAATACCAGAACTTCCAGCACACAATTGGGAGCTTATAATAGGAGGCTATTAGTGTGATGCTAAATTTGGGATATTTCAAAGAAGTACGTTGTTATGTCTGTTGCTTGATTTGTGGCACATGTACAGTTGCAGTTCAAGTTTCCCTGGAGCTGGAAGAGAGGTCTGCGCAAAATGCTGTGATAAATTTTGCAGTGGATACTAATATGCAGAAGGGCTTGGTTTAAAAACAACAAGCCATCACTTCTAATCAAAGCTTGACACGTGTTCAGTGCTCTGAAATTAAAGCGAAAGGCAAGATCGGTTATTCATTGCACAATCCGGTCATATTTATTTGCATCCGCGTATTTGAAAATCCGAGTTTACATTTTTAAAGCTAAATAAAGTTGGCTTGTGACACTCATATTGTATCTATTACATATTTCACTTGAAAACCTCATCTCTCCTAAAGCCTCTTCAGTGTGCTTGAAGTAGCACAGCAAAAGAAAAGGAATTTTCAATTTAACTAGAGCACTGACATTCTGTTACACAATTCGATCTTGTCTATTTACCTGCTCTTAAAAAACACAAGACACTAAACAAAAAAAAAAAAGCTAAAAAAAAAAGCTAAAAAAAAGCAAAAAAAAAGCTGAATGCATCCAGCCGGCAGTGCCATAGGTGTCTGAATGCATCTGTAGCTTCCCTCTCACTCATCAGTGTAATTGTTGTCATGTTATTCCATTTTTTGATTAGGCTGGTCCGCCAAGCTCCCAGCTTTTTCTGGCCAAACGTTCTTCTGCTGGTTGTCATGGTGACTGCATTGTTAGCGGAGAGAAAGGCTCTGTTGTCTGGCATTGTTCTGTTGTGCTTTAGGTAATGCACGAGGCATCACAAGTGAAGTGGATGGACCTTTTTTGCTCGGCATCATTGCCGAGTATTGAAAATCTCACATAAAAAAGGAGCAAATAGGCCCTGACCAAAGAAATAACCAAGTTCTCTCTTTTTTTTTTTTTTTTTTTTTTTCCTTAAAGAAAGCGCATAGTATTATAAAGAGGTAAAACAGCACTGGCGATTAGCTGAATAATCTAAGGAAATGCTATAGAAATTATATTTATTACAAGAACAATTGCTGTGATTTGAATGTTACTATACAATGCTAACCATTTGGCAATTTAACTTGAATATACTTTTTAACGATTCATTGATTTCTTTCCAGCTTGCGATGTCATTTAACCCCGGATTTTATTTAGCTTAAAACACTGCACTTCAGGGGGTGAATGCAATAATTTAATCTACCAATGCATACCTTCCAAAGTAAGCTGCCACAGTTAGTTTATTACTTTTTATATCACTGTCAGAGTATGTAATCACTGATTTTTATTTTTTTCCCTCCAATAATTGAGGTTGTAATCCATTATTAATTAAACTCTCTGAAAATATATTAGAACATCAGGCTCTATTCACAAGTTTGAGTTGACATTCAGACAATTTCTTTAAGGGGCATCTCAGGAAAATTAGAAGAAGCCCTGAGAAAGTTCTTCAAAGACCCTCAGTTTATTTAAACGGATTTCCAGACAAGATATTTGCTTTAAATTGTGGTTAATTAACACCTTTTCGAGAGCAATTTACACGTTAAAGACTGAAGGTAAACCTAATGTAAGTCCCAACTGCCTTAAAACAATCAATAATACATGGCTTGAGAGTCTGACTTTCAGCCTGTGTTCAAATTTATCTGCTGATCCCATTAAGGGAAACCAGCAGGGTACCAGCACTTCTCTCCTGTCATTTCAGGGGGAAAAACACCTTTCAGCAGAACCTGTCACTGGATGTCACCAAAGTTCCATGGATTTGCAGTCAAAACAGCATTAATTTATCAATAAAACTTCATGAGTCTTTAAGAAAGCAAGCAAAAATAGCATCGTCGGTAACCTGGCTTACCTGTAAAGCTGGCAGGGCCAGAACCTGCACTCAAAAGAGCTGTGGATGCCCTTGCCGTCTTCAGCAGAGCCACTGCGATTCATGCACAGCAGCTTTCAGCTGCCCAATATCCCAGACGTGGAGTGAGGCGAGATTTCAACTGCTGGCACAGGCGGTGGCTGTTTTGACAAAGTGCACAGAGTGGCTTCAACTAGGTTGTAAAACCTGTTGATATAAATTTCAGCCATTCGCATCTGTAAAAGAAGAAAAACATTTTCCCTTTCCCTCCTTATTTAGTTAGATCATTTTTGTCTGGACTGTTTATTGAGCTCAGCAGAGCTGGGACCATCCTCTACCCCATTTGCCTCCTGCACTGGAGACTGCTGGTGGCACACAACCTCTGAAAGAAGTTTTTGCCTCTCTGGTGCTCAGCACCTCCAAGTTATCAGACTGGGAATCTAAAAAGAAAAGGTAGGAGACACTGATTTGCTTGTGGGGAACCAATACAATCACGTAATCCAAGGAGTGCCTCTTTGACTAATGCCAAAATAATTCAGGTGAAGATGGAAAAAAAATTGCCACAAATGTGAAAATTTTAAATAACTATTATGTGTAACAGAAAAATGGTTTGTTCTTTTGGGGAAAAGAGATTGTCCCATCATGGAGTCCATGGGCTTTTAAAATTTAGGAGTGGGGATTTCAAAATAATGAAATTACTTGAGCATCTGTGTCACAATGATTTCCCATGGGCATTACATTCCAGAATACCTTGTCATTTCTAGTTTTCTCAGAAATTTCTAATCTTCTCAGAAATAACTTTTAAAAGCTAGAGAAATTGGCAGGCTTCATACAATTTGCCAAGGAACATTGAAGTCCGATGACTCTCTCAGAGGTCTCTTCGGCCCTGCATTTTGCAAGTGCTCACAGGAGCAGGGTCTGGCCGCTGCAGCAGTCTTGTCTTTCCTCACTCCTCTGCTGCAAAGTGCTCGGGACACGAGCCTGGCACCTCCAGCAGAGAACGTGCATGCAAAACCCTCTGGGACTGGGTAGTAAATCAGGATTTATCACGCTCGCATACACGCACACAGATTATTTACTCGCACACAGCCCCAGCCTCATCTACAGCGGAGGTATAATTCCTGCTAAATTCCTAACTCTCTCTTAATTCTATGAAATTACTATATAGCCCTGTTCATTTTACCCTTATTAAATTCAGGAGAGCATTTCCATAAGGGATAGCTTCAGAAACATTAAAATAGGACAATTGCTGTTTTTTGGAGAGCTCTATTGCAAGTGTATTGCCTTCTCAGCTGGAAAGGATGATTACTGATGCCTGAAAAAGGTACTTACAGCTTAGTACACAGTAAACATGTATTCTGTTTTTCTTTTGCTCTGTTAAACAATATAATACATAGCAAAAATCTACAGAAATAGCAATCAAAACAGACACACTTTAGGAAGAATCCCAATGCTTCTTAATTTGTACTTCATTCCTCCCATCAGCATTTCCACTGGCATTCATCACTGAATATTCATTCCCGCTTCTTCCTTTGGGTTGAGTGTGGCAGCAGCCCAGCAGAGTCACACAGGTATTTTGGTGAAAGGGGTGACAAGATACGCCCCCACCCCCAACACACATACTCCTGCTGCAGCGCAGTAGGGTCCCCAGCCCCTCTCTGGTTTGGGAGAGCCGAGCTCCCCACCAGCCCCCTTTCCCCTGCCTGATGCGCTGAGAGCTCCCCCTCCTGTTACAGTCAACCTTAACCGCAGTCGACAGATTAATATTATTACCTCATTTTAATTAATTCTTCTCCTCAATTCAAAAAAGCACATCTGGTGCTTTTCAGAGCCAGACAAAGCTTCTTTCCTCCCATCCTCTTCTGAACATCAATTAATAACTTGGCAACAAAAAGAAAATAAGAGTTTGTTCTGCATACCTAACAGTCACAAATGACAAAGAGAAAGAGAAAAGGGACAGGCTCCTCACAGGGATCAAGGAAAAAGGCAGAACTGCCAAATTCTCTTTGTTTCTGCACCTCAGTGGGGCTTATGAGGTTAACCCACAGTGATACGGCTATGGTGGCTATGCAGTTTCCAAAGTGGGGTTGTTTCTTTAACTTGAAGTGCATGAAAAGTGATGTGTAAATCTTTTCACCCACCCAAGTAGGTGGTGACCAGTTGGCTCCCATGCAACTGCTCAAGGCCAAAAAGGGATTTCAAATCTTACTGACGACATTTTGTCTCTCAAGCCCACAGTTCAACTTCTAAATAAGGGTGACCTTACAGAATTTCTAAAATCTCTCCTAATACAAGCCAAAACCACACAGCTTCCTGAGCTCTACATGGTTCTGTACCCAGCAAACATAACAGCCACCAGTGAGGCTGAAGATGATGAGGAAGAAGACCATTTGCCAGTTCTCCAGAGCAGATGGAACTCTCTTTGACTAGAGAGATGAAAATAAAGTCCAAAGGAGACATTTTAATAAAAAAAAATATAACAACCCTGAGGATGGAGTTCGGCATACAAGAGGACAAGCATTTGTTACAACCACGAGGTGCCCAGCCAGCTGATAGGAAGGATTGGCTGGCATGTACTGGTGCTCCGCAGGCAGGAGGGCTGGTGGCCATCACAGCCTGTTCACTTCAAAGCCACCCCCTAGGATGCACATTCAAACAAAGCTTGACTTGTGCCATTGAATTTTGTGTGAGAGCGGTTCCTGTTTTCCCACCTGATCTCAAGAAAGTTACAGATGCCAGAAAAAAATACATGAAACTTTTCAGGATGATAAGCATCCATGCTAAACAATGAGTAATGTCACTGAAGCCTTCTGCGTCAAAACCAAATGAGAGGTAAGGATTCAAGAAATAATTTATTAGTTTTCAAAAAGGAGCTGATGCCATATTTTTCTTTCTGGTTTTGTCTACATGCAACTCTAGGGCCTCAGTTGTTCTGTTCCCATCAGAGAGACGGGCTTTGAAATTACTGTCCAAACTAATTTTCCTCTTTTAAACTTCACATTATTGCAAACTCCATAATTCAGGTTCATGACTGGCCCAGGAGCTTGTCTTTTCCTTAGCATTTCTCTCTGATGATGCCTTTGACATAGCTTTGTAGCAGCTACTTTCTGTTTCCATTTTATTTTATCTCCTATTTTTTCTTCACCAAAAGATTCAGAGTTTGGATCACTCTGATGTGATTACAGATACAATTCCAAACTGAACTGTTTCCTGGGAACCCAAGTTTTTAATGCCCAAATACCTTGTGTCTATTCTTGATGGTACTTGGTACACAAACAGGGATATAGTAAAAAGAAATAAATCAACACGGATAGATGAAAAATGTTTTTATGCACATTCTATATTGAACACAAACATGTATTTTACATCAGAGAGGAAAATGTCTTCTCAGGGGATGGAATTTTACTGGACATGAGTTGAATTTCATTACAACTAAACCAGATCCAGAAAAAAAAATGGTAAAAAACATCTGGCTGCCAATAAACACAGATTTTAAAAGTGCAAAAATCAATTCAGATATACTGAAACATGAGATTCAGCAAATTAGAAGTATACCCACTCTTAAAACTTGCTTCAAAATTACTAATTTTTTTTTTAATAGAACTGACTGTCACACAGAACAATATAGAGAAGGGAGCTGTGTTAGCTAATCTGCAGTAATCCTTTCAACTCTTTGAAAGAACAACAAGCAGTTGATAAGCAGGGTCAGGCTGGGTCAGGATTTTGATAGCAGACATCTAAGGAATGCCTAGGTGCTTCAGGAAGGGGATGTGGGTGATTTTGCAAGCTTGCTCTGCCCTCCATCAGCAAATGGAGCAGGCCATGTGCTGCATGTCCTCCCTTTTGGGGGAGAGAGGTGTAATAACAGAAATCTCAACCAAGGTATTACTGAACCCTTTTATCAGACCATGGCTTTAACTAACACGACCATCAGGTAAGTACATTTTGCCGTGCTGACTGATGGATAAACCATTTCCCACCTCCAGTCCTAAAATTTACAGGGTGTTGTCAGGTGCCGTTAAGCCACACCATACACCACATTGTCAAACCATTGTCTTGAGCCACTTCTATACACTTTGGACATATTAAAAAAATTTATTTCTGCAAGTGCTTATAAATTTCAGGAATACCAGCTGCCCCCATTACAGCTGTCACCAGCACCAATTCTAGTTTTTGTTTTAACAGCTGATTATATACATAGTCACCAAAAAAAATGGATGATATACAATATCAGTAATTTTTATTTCATCCACCATGAAGTTCTCATATGAATTGGAAAAATAAATGAGATAAAAATTACCTTAGAAGTACGTACCTTGCACTTCTGAAAATATTATACAGGCTCTGCTGGCAAAAACAACCGCCCTCCAAGAAAATATTTCATTGAAAAGTCCGTATCTGTGGGTTACTCAAAGAAATGTAGCAGTTTCAATGAAAAGAGTAAAAGCCTCTCTCTCAGACCTCATTTCATGCTTTTTTGTTTCCACTGAGCATATTTTAAGAACTAATCAGCCTTATAAAAGGTACCACTGTTAATCTACTGTTTGTCTTCGTCTTCACTGCAGCTGCTTAGTAGATAGAGAGCAAACAAAACGAGAATTAAGGTCATTCCATTTAAATCCTTCAGAGTAGAAGACAAGGACTAAATTATTGCTGAGAATCACATGAAGAAAAAGGCCAGGATAAGATAACTATTGTTTATTATTTGCCAGACCTGTAGTGGCACTGCATTTACATATTTGTGAAGGGATTACATTAACATTTTATGAGATTAATTGGTAGCATGGGGAGATGCTCTGATATACTGTCCACACAACTTGAAAGTATGCTCCTGTGCTTTCACAGACCGTCTGCAGTACATATGGCTTGTGAGAAATAACCCAAACTCAACAGCTACCAATCAGTCATCATGCATGAAATGTAATGACATTTTTTTGCATAAATAAAATATAAAGGATGTTATTACATTTCATCATACAGCACATGTCTGAATCATGCAGGATCATAGGAAAGACCTTAATGGATGAATTTCTTTCCTTCATGAGACATCTGAAAGCTGTATTTTCATGTCTTTAAGGTAGAAGGAGCAATAATGCAAAGGATGTCTTTTATGCTAATAAAGGGAAGTAATTTCACTGTAGTCAAATATGAGTAGAAAATGAGTGGTCAAATTAGTAGAAAATCTTTTGGCCATCAAAAATCCACAAGCTTTTCCTTCAAATTAGGAAATATTCCCTGGGAGCTACTCTGTAAATAATACATGGTGGGTTTTAGTGTAATCTTTAGTATGAGAACATGCCTTCTTTAGAGCCAACAGTAATACCACTTCAAGAAGGAAATGCTGTGTGAAGAGAGGATCTTGCAGCTCTCTCCCACTTTAAATCAAGTACATTGGCTCCACGGTATCTCCAGCCCCCAGGAGCCTGATAGCTACAAGGTATGAGTCAGCTCCACCACTCGGATCTCTCAAGTGGCAGAGAGGTATGTCCCGGTTTAGTACCCCATGCTGGCTCAGGCTTCCTGCACTCAGCCTCAGTGAGGCTCACTCATCACCAAGGCTGGTCAGAAATGAAATATTGGCACTACATATCCACAAAGAAAACAAAAGGAAGGGGGGCATTTCAGGTGGTTGTAGAAGGGCCCCCACCTATGCACAGTGCAGGATGAGATGCTCATGGCTTTGTGATCCAAGCTGGGGAAAGCTGTGAGCTCCAGCAAGACACATGAGATTTTTTTTTTTCTTATCCCATTTCATTTGATATCCTAAAAATCCTTCACCCAGCCTGATTTCACCCATCCAAGCAGAGCTGGAAGCCGAGGGCACTTAACCACAGCCGTTCATTGCCAGCTGTAGATAGGCTCTGTGAGGAGTGACAGCAGGCTGGTCTGAGGGGGGAACCAGAGCAGAGACATGAACCCCCAGGGAACCAGGGTCTACCCAAGCCATGAGGACTTGCTGTCCTTGATGCCTTCAGCCAGCAATGAACCAGCAAAGTTTTGTGAGGGAGGTTTGCCTCAATCCCTCAGACAGCTTAGGGGCACACCAGTTCAGCTGGACTGTGTTCTTTCAAAAATCAACCTGCCCATGTTTAATTTTTAAACACCTCTCCTGCGCTGCAGTATTGGTAAGCAGATGAATTGCAACAGAAGATGAAGAGTAGGTGGAACATGAACTTTTCAGATGTTGCTAAATCACTGGCACCAGTGGAAGTTCTAGGAATATCTGCAAATGGAAGAATCAGGGTGGAGCAGGAATAAACCCGTTTTCCCCTTCCTTCTTTAAGGATTACAAAATGGAAAATATTGCTTTATGTTCTATTCTTCTCTGTGGCATAAACCTAACCTATATCTGTTTTCTCCATACAAAACACTCCTTGTTTATCTGTTTAGGATGTACACAGCTTCAGTGTCATACTGCTAAGGACTTTCACTAAGCAAATAATGGCTATATACAATCAACTATTTGGTATAATAATGCTGAAGATGACAGTCATTACTAGAGCCACCGAAGAAACACATAAAAATCCTAAAACTCTCAGAGGTGACATCTGCAAATAATGTCACTTGCATTCTTACATCTCTGAAACATATTTTGAAACACTTACACAAAAATGCCACTAACATAATTCCCCACAGAAATGTTACAAGGACGATAGCACTATAGAAAAACAAGCTAGAAATACATAACACCAGGAAAGTATTTTTCTTTATGTGCATATACAAATGCAAAGGAAAAAGTTTCTGACCAATGTGTTGAAAGTGGTCTGAATGCATTTAAATGCAGATAAAACCAACTCAAACCCCACGCTGTTTTTTAGAATATTAGAAACCTGACTTGAGCTCAGGATTTAACACACCCGGTATGCAAAAACGCATGAGCACACAGGTCTGTATTTTCTTGTGTGTACATAAAGCCAGAAATCCTTTCCCCTTCATTACCTGTTCTTTCCGAAAGATGCTGCTACTGTCTTGTTTATTGTTATAATCACCTGCAGTCATGACATTTGTGTGCCATTTCAAGTACTAAAATAATAAGACACCAAGCTCTGAGCTCTTCCTCTGCCTACAGCCTTGGAAAGCCAGAAAGGAGTCCTAACAGGGGAGAGGCACAAACGGAGAAAGTTGCTTCTAGCCTTAATTTGTTGGAAAGCATTAATCAAGAAATAAATCACCAGCAGATGTAAGTTAACAAACACATTATGTGTGTATCTGTCAGCAAGACATGCTGGCTGTGCTAGCAACTGCCAGGTCCTATAGGATTGAACTTTAATTCTCAGATGATAGTGTGCTAAGTCTACAGTACACAACATCTACAACAAACTTGGAGAATATATGTACCACAATGCAAAAGCTAGTTGCCCAGTTTGATGACATTTTCAGAAAAACAAGCATTTGGGGAACAAAATCATAAATGGCTTTATGTATCGATTGTAAAACACTCCATCATGTTTTGCCAAAGCTGAGAAAGTAGTTGGTATTATAAAATATTTAAGAAAACCCAGAATGGGATTATATTTGGGCTATGATCATAGTTAAGGAACTAAAAAGTTTTTTATTTGTAAATGTTAGTTCCTTGAAGTTTCATAGAGGTTGAATTAAATAATTTCTCTGACAAAAAAAGTCATTATACTTGCAACATGTAAATATTGACTGACTTAACTGAGTGGCTGTGTATAAACAGCCTCCCTTTTTATTTTGACTGGAGTCTAGAGCAGACAGCTTTGTATATTTTACAGTCTCTTGTACCTTAGCCAACAATTGAGAGTGCAGGAGATCAAAGCCTTGATACAGAGATGTCAAGCAATTTGTGTATAAATGTGCTCCTTAAAAAGTGATAAGAGCACAAAAGAAGTTTTAAGACACTTTCACCATGATTTAATTCATAAGTAGCTAATTACTCTCATGAGCAGTTCTAAAGATGCTAAAAATGAGCCACCCGGATAGAAGTTCAAAAAATGCTTTCTAATTTTTTCCACAAGATTTGAAAATGGGAAGATACTTCACATTAAAAGCAACCACAACTCTTTCTTTTTGCAACAGGGATGTTTCATTTAACTCCCTAATTATTCTTTTGATTTTATGTAGTGGTCTAAGACAGAGACGTATGTAAGACAGTCTGAGATACGTAAGGAGATGAGTAAGAAAAAATACCTTCAATGTCCATAAGATGTTCACTAGTAATATCTGCTCATTTAAAGTTGTTATTAACACATTAAGTCATTGTTAGCACATGGAGAGAAAACATTTGGTCCAAGACTTGAGCTTTTTCATGGTTTCTATTATAGTTACACTGCCTAATTTACTAGCAGGCTGAGTGCACTATGTCTCCATAAATCATTTTGTAAAGAAAGGTCAGTTAAAAATATAAAAGCAGTAAGACATATTTTACAACCAACTTTCTGTGACTGTAAAACTACAGGAAGTATTGCACTACAATGCCTTCAGTAATTTAAAAAACTCAATGGATTATTCTTTGGCTCCTATATATTGTTTGAAGGGTTAAATTGTGAGCACAAGTATTTTCTACTCATATAACAAAGTACTTGGCTTCTACACTTTTTATTATGCAATAAAAGACAACAAGTCAGAAGTACAAATGTAACACTCACTATGGCTCTTAGAAATGAACATTATAACCCTCTCTCTTGACTTGTTTTCTCACAATGTATCGACAAAATTGGCTAGAACAAAAGGGAAAGGTGAATAACAACTGAATAACAGACACTTATTTGCTGCTGTGTAGTACCAGGAGGCACATAGGCTGGGGAGAGACTGAGAGAGAAAGGCACCTCTCCATGCAGATGTGTATTTAAAAAACCAAAACAACAGAAAAAGTAGCATCTTGCAATAGTTCCGCTCAGCTACAAACAATGCAAGGTCTACTAAGCCCACAAATGTGTTCAGGGTAAACTTGCATGAGAATGAGTTTCCCTGATGATTTTTATCTGGGGATGCTTTTTAACAATGCAGAGAGTATTGTGTAGATATTCCTGCATGGTAAGATCATGGGTACAAGAGTCGGCTGGGGTGTGACGCTCAGCCTGTACATGCAATGCCATTAGCAACAGCAAAGGTCACTGACTGCAGCAGTAAAGGAGAGGACAAGGCAGAGGCAGGTGACTCCAAGTTCTGCCTGTGTATGTGTGCATGTGTGCATCTACACATAGGTGTATGTGTCTGCAGAGCAGTGTGAAGGGAATGCTGTAGTGTCTGGAAATACACCCACTCCAGCTTTAATCCAACAAGCTCCAGCAATGAAAGGTGTACAAGTATGCAGTCCAGAGAGCAGAGTATGTTGCAGACCCCAGCCATCTGAGCAGCAATCCTGCAGAGGTCTGTGTTCAGTCTCCTGCTGCCATCGCTCCTTTGACTCCCATGCAGATGGATTTTCTGCGGTGGAGTTTCTCAAGCGTGGGCAGAAAGCTACACCACCTCACCCGTGCTGCCTCTCACTTGGCTCACACCTCTTCACGTCATTTGTTCTTTGGGGGAAAACCAGCCATGGTTTATCTTACCTAGATCTAACGGCACAAACCTAGAAAATGAGTTTTAATATTTTGCCCCATTTGCTCTCATTCAAACTGTTGCAGTAATTAGAAATAAATACGGAACGGTTACAAATCCCTTTACTGCTGCATCTATGAATACCCATGCCCATACTTACTGTACTGTAATACAATCTCAGGACAGTGATAGATGAGAAATTAAAGCAGCAGTATCAATCAAAAAGCTACCAGTAAGGCAGATCTGGGATTTTGCTGCCAGTTAAATTTAGGTTTGTCCCAGGATGGTTATCCTTGTAAGGCAGGCACACTGAGATTTCCAGGCAGAAAACACTATAACAGAGCCAGGCACGACCCCGTACTGTTGATGCTGCAAGAATGTTTTCTGGCTCTTGCCAAGGGAAGAAAAAGCCCTGATGCATACGGGGGAATGGGATGAGGACCTCATACAACAGCGTGGGTACCACAACAGGCGTGCAGGATGCTTTCCACAGTCAGGGGATGTATCCCTGCTTAGTGGACCGGTTTCACACAGCAGTGTGAACTCAAAGCAGAGTGCAGCCTCCAACTCTGACACGGCGAAAGCAAACCTGACACTGAGCACAGATCCAAGGCAGTGGTTTTGTTCCTCCCTGCCACAGCTGCAGGGAGAGGCTTTATCCCTCCTCTGCCGCTGGCTTCTATCCCCCGTTCCTCTGCCTCTGCACGGCTCAGGAAACGTGAGCAGTGCTGGCATTGCTGCAGGAGCGATGCACACAATTCATGAGGGCACAACCCCATACACAAACACACCGAGTCTCTCCCACTGCTGCAAGGTGAGATTTTTTTATTTTACATGGCCTATCTCTTTGTTTCCTTTGGAAGCCCTCCATTTCTTGGGGGGAGGGGGATTGGAATGTCCTTTGTTCCTCTTGAAGAGGAAAGGAGACCCAATGGGTTTTGAGAAATGACAGATATAAAAAAATATAAATCAATCTATTAACATCTCAGATTCAGGGTATATGCAGTCCTTGGCCTCTGCAGTGCTTGCACACTCAGATACACTTAGAAAATCCCCAATAAAATAAAAATGAATAATAGATGCAGGTCTATCATTTCTTACTGAAAAGGAGTTTCAAACTGAAAAGGAGTTTCTCACAAGACCTGGGACTTAAACATTTTCATTTGCCTCATTCAAGGGTGGATGCATGGCAATAAAAAAGGGTGGTAAATATGTCTCAGAGCAAAAGGCTAAATATGTTGTGTTTATTTAGCTAAATACAAGGGGTAGATACTAAGGGGTAACTTAATCACAGTCTACAAGCGCCTGTGTAGGAATCAAAAATGTAATAAAGGGCTTTGCCTGCCGCCTGCCAAGGAAAGATACAACAAGCTCTTACTGCTGGAATTCAGAGTTAGGCAAATTCAAGCTTGGAATGAGATAGGGCACTTCGGAAATGACGCTAATTAGTCCCTGAAACACTTTGCTGAGCATGATGGGTCTAGGGATTAGAAAGGCAAGTTTCCAACTAGGTGACATTTTGAGGAGCCCTACAGCAGCTCTGTGCTTTGCAGGCAGGATTTTGTGTTGTAGATCCTGCTACAATAGCCTGGCCCATCCTCACCACAGACCTTCTTTTTGCCTGGCACATTATACTGGGACACAGGGGCATGATGCAGCTGCATCCACAATAATAACTGCTTCACTCTATGTCCACCTGAGGGTTCCTTCTACCTGGGAAAGAAAATATAAAAGAAGCTGCATCTCTAAAACTTTTTTCTGTAGTACTGTGTGGTGAATAGAGTCATGCAAATATCTGGCAAGTGAATGGCCACCTACTGTGCTGAATACTGCCTACACGGCTCTCATCATCTCCACACTACATGTTTTTGAAGGGCACTTTGAAAAATGCTGGTGCTTGGCTGCCAAATTTTGTGGTATTTCTAGACACCACCCAAACTCCAGTTTTCATTGCATTGTTTTTCCATTTTCAGTATCTGATCACTTTCTTTTACCTCTTTCCATGAGCTATTATTACCTAGAAGAAGCAAGGATTTTCATTCACCATTGCAATGTTCCCTGAGACCCCAAAACAGCAAGTACCTTTCCCACTTACATTAATGATTTGTAGGATCTTTCCTGTCTATTTATGGGCAAGGAGTGACATGTCTTTCACACAGATTCATGCTTTACCAGATTTTAAACCAGCTCACAAAATGTGATTACTTCTGTAACTCAAAGAAAGTCCTGTGAAAATATTTTGCAAATACTGGAAATGCTAGGCACTACAAGAATTCTCCACTTCCCTGCATTTAGGTCTTGCCATCCCAGAGAAATAAAAAATCTTCATGTGGCAGATCACTCAGACCTGGATTTATCACAAACTATGATTTAGGAATTAACACTAATTTTTTAACACAGAATGGAAAAAAACCCAATAAATTTGCAGAACAAACCATGCTTACCAGTTCTCATAAATTTATGAGAATTCTTCTTATCTCCCTAGCATTTTAAAAATCTCATGATGCTGGCTAATTATTCTCTAGAATTTTGGCTGGCAAATCTTGGAAATTTTTTTGAAGATTAGCAGAACTATTTCAAACAGGTTCCCAAGAAAAATGTTCCTTCAATCCTCTCTCTGTAATATTTGAAGATCTGCTCTTTCACTGTTCAAAAGACTCAAATGATTTATTGCTCAGCAGACAATTACACTTTATTCAGATTGAATGCCAGAAGGTGTTTCTGCTAGGATTTCACTATGATCTGAACATTTTCCAATGTCTGTAGATTTGATGATGCGGTTGAGTTACATTAGCTTTGAAATTATTGACCTGTTCATTACACAGGTAGTAATTTACATCCCCTGCTAATTCACAGAGGCCAAGCTTTCTCTCACTTTCAATTTCCCAATAATATGGAATCAAGCCAACACTAACTTTGCCTTCCAGTCTTGATCCCATGTCTTACTAGTCCTAGAAAGAGCTATTCCTGAAACTATCATGCACTTATTTTGGAGACCAATGTCCCCCTTTCCTTTAACATTTTTTTAAAATGAAAATCCAGGTCATACTTTTGGGCACTGCACATCCAAGTAACGTTTTAGAGGTACATTTATGATACGTATTGCATGATGATGTTATTCCTTTTATGAGCACCTGAGCAGCAGTGGATCTGTTTCGGTATATCTGTAGGTCTCATTGCATGAGAGACAAAGTGGGTCACTCCAAAAATGCTGTAATCACACCATAATAAGCATCTTAAGAACCTTATGCCCATCACTGTTATCAAGCGGAGTCTCCTATTTGTGGAGTTGGATAAGACTTTGCTTGTATCAAAAATAGTAGGTCAAGGGAGGTGATTGTGCCCACGTACTCGGCGTTGGCGAGGCTGCACCTTGAGTACTGTGTCCAGTTCTGGGCTCCTCAAGCACATTGAGGTCCTTGAGCGAGTCCAGAGAAGGGCAACCAGGCTGGGGAAGGGGCTGGAGGGAAAATCATGAGGAGTGGCTGAGGGAGCTGGGGATGTTTAGCCTGAAGAAGAGGAGGCTGAGGGGAGACCTTATTACCACCTACAGCTACCTGAAGGGAGGTTGTAGACAGGTGGGTGATGGTCTCTTCAGCCAAGTAACAGGAGATAGGACAAGGGGAAATGGCACAAAGTTGTGCCAGGGCAGGTTCAGATTAGATGTTAGTAAAAAATTTTTTACTGAAAGAGTTGTCAGGGCCTGGAACAGGCTGCCCAGGGAGGTGGTTGAGTCACCTTCCCTGGATGTGTTTAAAAAAAGGGTAGATCGGGTACTTAGGGATATGGATTAGCTTAGGATGGGAACAGTTGGACTCGATCTTAAAGGTCTTTTCCAACCTTATGATTCTGTGATTCTATGACTTCAAGCAGCCTTTGTCTTTTCTTTGTGCAGCAAGTTGCTGCTTTTTAAAAATTAGTCTTTCATATACAGATATTCTTAAATCCTAACTCAAAAAAGTCAAATGCAAGCTGTAGCACATGACATTTGGTAACAACAATAAAGAATTCTAATGTGGTGATACATAACGCCTAGATTTGGGTTAGATTCCACTGGAGTGGACGCGCTTACGTCTGCTGCTATAGCCTTCTGCTATTTCTTGCCAGAGAGCCCTGATAAATTTTTATATGTCCTTCATGGTCTTAATAATTTTACTTTTATGTTGTTCCCACAAAAATGATGAAGCATCACATCGGGCCACTTCAGATCCCATACTATTCTGTAACACCAGACCCACAACTCTGATTTATTTAATCAATTTAATATTTACCTATTACTGCAAGAAATCTCCCAAAATGCTAAAGCAACGGTAAGAGCAAAAATCTATTCAGCGGCAGACAAATAGATCAGATCTTAAGGTCGGGTACTGTAAGCGCTACTGTTGCTTGCTTTCAAACCAGGGAGACAGAAACTGCCCAGGTGACACGAAGGGTGAGTGGAAATGAAATGAATAGTCAGGTCCTCTACCCAGCCGTAACCAGCCAGTTGGCTATAAATCACCAGCTAACTAGACTCTCCAAAGAGTTAATTTAAAACCAGCTTGAAGATTTTATTATTTTTTTCCATACCATCCCTCTTGGTAACTAGAAATTCAGCATTCTTTCAGCATATTCAAGCATTAGCTATCTTTTTAATTACACTTCACCCAAAGGAGAGAAGTGAGATCTGTCTTTCGTCATCAAGCCTGAGACTGCAGGTATCAAGAGTTGGAAGGAAAAAAAAAAGATGGTTCATGCTATAACACCTTCAGTTACTGCATTTAATAAGTGATATTACTCCAGCACTGAGTAGAGGATACGAAAAGGAGATTAGAATGCACCCTTTAAAATTTAAGAACGCTAAATTAACCCTGAAGATTTGCAAAAGGTAAATTTCCGTATTACTATGGCACTCTATGACTTGTCAGCAGTGCTAGCAATTGGAATACTTACATTATTTCCTGGGAAATAAATATCGCTTTTCTAATTTTCCTGCAAAATTAAAGGAAGAAACAATCAAAGATCATTAGAGAATTCAAACTAGACACTGATAATAATTTCAAAATTTCAAACCACAGTGAAAGATGCTCTGCTTTTATTGTGCAAAGCTTAGAAGGAACATACAATGGTTTGACATTTTAAAATAAATATTTTCAAAGAAAAATGCTAAAAATATCTCTTTTCTATATTTACATGTCCAATTCAACCCTAGATAACCACTAAAACATAAATTCCGATTGCAATCCGGTTACAATGCACACCAAGCACAAAAGCCTTCTAATGATCTTTGATTAGTTCTTTATTAAATTCATCAAGGGAGCAAAGAAAATTTAATAATCTTCACCATTTGTCATCTTTCTGATTACAGTTTTGATTAGAACTTTCAGCTTTTATTTTCTTCTTTTCTAGTCATTGCTATTACTGTGATAGTGCTCCTTTCCTCTAGTTTAAGAAGAACAAGATAGGGCAAATGAAACAAATTTGTAATTCCAGATAGGTATTTAACTAGGTGTGCTCATGCCCTGCAAAAGGTTAGCTAAGTATATGAGATCTCAAAAATGTAAAATAGCCCTTAATGGAACATCTCCACATTCATGCCATAACATTTTTCAGAGTCCCAAGGAAATAGGAATTGCCTAACTAATCAGAGACCTTAAAAATACCCCACACAGGTTTCTGTAGAGAAAAAAATAAATCAAACTTTTGAATGGGAATTCATATTTTTTCAGAAATATTTGTGAATTTATTATATTTTGGCACTCAGTGTTATGATTCACTTAATACAAACTATTAAAAAGATGCTTTACCATACATCGCTCATATCCTTATAATAAAAAAAAATGAAAGAAACAAATCAAAATAATACAATTAGATGAAACACAGTTTTTACAACACCATACACTGTTCCAGTCAAAAAAATGTGTGCATTTCACTTTCTGTTACCAATGCCTAATTTTTTATTCTCCCAATGCAAAGCCTGCCCTGTCTCCACACTGCTTGAGGCAGACCCTCACTGGGAAGAGCTAACAGAGTTGCAGCATTCTTTGCAAGGATTACTGCAAAAAACCTGAAGCACCAAGTGCTGTTTTCATCAGTGTGCAAAGGACACATAAAATAGTCACTGGATAAAATCCTGAAAGTCCTGGACAGAGGGATGAAATGGGGAAGCCGACTGCAGGTGGACATCCCAAGCACTGGGCTGAAGAGCTGTCCTCCTTTCCTTCATCCCTGTCCTAGAGTATATTGAGATCTTCCTACAGACCTGAACGTCACAAAAGAAACAGGTTTGGGTTTTTGTCCCCTCACCTCCCTCCTTGTATGGACTGATAATCCTGCACATCGGAAACCTGTATTTGAATATGGAAAAAAAAAAGGAAGGAAAAAGTGCAGCAGCCTTGTTCCAAGGTTATTGCACACAGAGCCTGTTTTATTGCATGGACTTTACAATAAAGCATGGCATAGATTAAGAATTTCACACCAGGGGATACTGGGTGGTAGCTTGAGGGTAATAGGGAAATAATCTTTGCTGATGCTGCAAAAGAGAAATTCAGCAAGATCCTTATCCAGACTAAGGCAAAGTTGAAATCACTACAGGGAACATCTTGAGTCCCCGAGGTTCACAAATGTACATCATGACCTTCTCTCCACTAGGACAACTTCTCCTGGCTCTTAATGGTTGCTGGAAGATTGTTCCTCCACAGCCATCCCAGTAGTACTACTGGTGATTTGAGGCTTAGAGAAGGTGTCTTCAATTACTGTGTACATTACTTGGAGCAATGTGCTTCAGAGTTGCTTTGGGATCAAATTCTCAAGGCTTACCATGACCAGAAATGGGATGTTGGTCACCTTGAAAACACTCTTCATACAACTAAATTATTTATTCATAAATGCCAACATAGACAATGCAAAGATTTGTAAAAATGCAAGGAAGTTAGAAATGCACTTACTCTACTTTTCTCATTCCCATTACCCCACTGAAAAGACACTTCTCTCTCTTGCTGCTTGGTAAGTGGTTTGGACTTACTTGATCACTCTGGTCCAAGGTCACATTCCTTACTATTACACTGCATGTGTAAGAAAAGGCCTTTCTCTGCAAGAGGGACATCATTTATAGATATATCTCTGAATTGTGCTTAGGGGTCCTTAAAATTCATATCTCCCCTTCCTCTACTTGCAATATTATACCACATGCTCAATGGGCAGCTGCAAACTGCCCTGACTACCATCCCTTTTGGAAGGCAAGTGAAAACACCCTCTGTGCTTGAAGAAAATGTTAGCAAAACAACAAATAACCCACTAGAGAAGGAAACTCTCATTCCTACCAGAAGAAGGGCTCTGTACAACTAACTGAAGCCTTCAAGTTTGTGGAGTCTCATGTTCCAGATGGACTAAACTGTCCCAGCCTCCCTGGCCATTCCCCTCTTCACCAGCCAATGTTCCTCTCGGTACCCAAGCAAATACTTCGCTCACAAGCAAGAAGAATTGCTTAACTGGAAACAGGAGGTTTTTCAAGGGTTCACATCTACTGTCAGCTCTAGGACCTCTCTTTTACAGCAGGCATAGGAACTCCATCCAAAAAGCTTCAATAAGAACAGCTCCACTTCCCAACTCCCAGTGACATACTTGATTTATACAGTTTTATCCGTTATATACAATATGGATTTTACTAATGTACCTTTCTCTCTCCAGCATGCTGCTTATTAATTTTGCCCAGTTTTACCTCTTCTAAATTATTAAGCTAGTAGCTTCTCAGTACAAAATAGCCTTGTCCTAAAAAGCAATTTGTATTTAAATGTATGTGAAAATCTGGACTTATATTATAAAAATATTATTATAAAAAATATAAGTTTGCCTTTTTTTTATTCCCCTCCTGAGTTTCAGGATGCTTTTTAAATGTCCTTTCATTATAAGAACTGTTCTACAAAAACAAAATGCTTATTGTAATGTTTATAATTTGCCTTATTGCAGTTCCACTACAATGTTAAGCTCTGTATTTTTCAAATCTTTGCATTTCCGAGTACATAAATGAGCACTTTCCCAGGCTAATTGGAGCCCTTTTTCTTCCTCACAGGCTGTCTGCAATCTCTTAAATGCTCCAAACAATTATGGGATGCTGCAAATGCAAGACATTATATTGGAGCTTTCCCTTATGCGCAGTGACGTATTTGTCATGTGGCCCCAGAGACAGCAGTCATTTGTTTGTATCATGTTTGGCTTAACAGTAGCAGCAAGGGGAAAAATGAGAAGGAATAGAAATAACAGAGACATTTAACACTGGCATTTACAGTAAGCTCTGTACTTGTCTTCACTGCAGAAGATTCACAATGTGATGCTGGCACTGGGATTTTAAAGACTGTACCTTTAAAATAAAAGTTTTCAGTCAGCATGAAAAAAAAATCATCTTTAGCACAGAGAACTTGCAGAGAGCCAGAAATGGTAAAATCTGCACAGGAGCTGAGAGCATCGTCATGAAGAAGTCAAAGTTTTACACCTCCTAACTGCTCTTTATTATAAAATGATTTATTCAATATAAAATAGGTTTTCAAAATGATGATGGGATTAATCAACTTGTTAGCAGAGAAAGTATTGAAATAACTTCACGGCTGGCATAGCTAGTTGTCAGATCAGCTCTCCCTTTCATAGGCACTTGTTATAACAGGCAGGGGGCTAACCCTCTCAGACATGGAGCTAATCAGTCCTTGAAAGTCACTTCATCCAGTGGAGTGGAATAATGTACTCTAGCGTCGTTTGTCCACCTCTACCATTTGGAGCGATGTTATTTAGATTGTCCATTTTTGCCTCATCAGCTGCCATTTCAAAGAATTATAATTTTTCTGGCGGCATCTTTTATCAGAATGCCAGGTTAAATGTATTGTCTCATACTCTCTGCTTATTGATGGGTTTGTTAAGACCAGTCTGTGAATATACAAGATAAAGAAAAAGCAGCTGCATAGTTGGAAAGGCTTTAAGCTTGATTAAGTTCTCACAAAAAAAAATAAAGATCTGCACAAGAAGGAAGATCACGATTAATGACCGAGAGCAGTATATCCAGCAAAGAGTTAACCTAATCAACCTGATGAACTGGGAGGCCCATTTACAACTGCCAGTAGCTTTCTGGATGCACGTGTCTGCCCACCCTGTGCAAACAGATGTTCTTTGTCTCATTTTGCAATATTTGTTGCTGCTCTCCCCACCATGACAAGCCTCTTTCCCCGCCCGCAAGAATCGGTCCTTTTCGCAAGTCTGGGCTGAGCCTAACTGAACATGAATAGATTCCGTGGCCCCAGATGGGATTGCTGAACTTGGAAAAGACAAAAGCTGATGGACAAGGACAATATAATAAACTTTTCTTTGCTACTGGCTTTTCCTAGCTGTCACTCCATGCTACCAGCAAATAAAATTATCAGAAGAGATAGTGTTTTATAACTGACTCCTCTTTCTCCTAGCCTCTGCATATTCCCCCTTGGGAAATTCTCTAGGTTTCTATTTTTTGCATAACATATAGAATCAATATTATTGGTGCTTTGTTTCTTTGCCACTAGGTTTGTTACCAAGCCCTTTAGAGCAGATTCACAATTTAAACACCCCTCCATCAAAAATACCAGGTTTCTAATAGTCTTACAGACTTTTTACCAATGTATTGAATCTAGTAAACTGTGTGTTAACAAGGACAAGTGGAAATTGTCTCTAGCAAATTGTTCTACTGGATGAACATCCCTTGATGTTTCATTACTCAATTAACCATGATTTAAATTAATCAGAAAATCCAGGAAATGAATAAAAGTAGGACTAGATTAACAATGTTGACAATTTGATTATGTTGTACACAGAATTCATCTATTCACTGAAATCCGCTCGGTGTGATAACTCCACTCTTCTGAGTAATCAGAACAGTGGAGTTATAAATTATTTCATTTATGTGGTGAATGTGTTTTGCTCTTGTTCTAAGACTGTTATTTTAAGTGAATATTTTTCTCCTGCTGGTATCAACAAAAGAATAGACAGCTTTTGAAACTTACTCATCCAAATTCATTAATAATACAAGCACCTATGTGTATTCCTGTTTTTAACACTGTAGCAGCATGCATGTGGCTACTTCTAAACATTGTCTCCTCCACATGAGCACATTGTTTGTGTCCATGCAGTTATAATGTGTCTGCTAGATGGTGACCTCTGGACTTCCAGTGTCTCTAGATGTCTCTTCTAGTGAGTCCTGTCATCTACCAAAGATTGCAAAAATCAATTTTATTTTGCATAAATGATTGTCATTTAAATATCAATAGCACAAAAAGTAGTGCTTGGGTTTTAAGACATAACATCACCTTCCTTGAGCTGGGAAGAGTGTGGGTCTTGCTGCCATGCAGAGAGGAATATTGATGCCGTGAGGAAGTTTTCAAGGGAGAGACTGTTTACACTGCTTGAGCCATAGGGTAACCCCCTCCCCCACCCCTTGCTCAATTAGTTTTATCATTTGTCACTGTCACTGCTTTTGTTTGTAATCATGCTGCATAATATACTCATTTCCTGACCAAACAGTTGAAGTGGAAAACAAATTAATCTGAAAGCCATGTGTCCTGGTTTTGTCTGAGATAGAGTTAATTTTCTTTCTAGTGGCTGATATGGTGCTGGGTTTGGGATTTAGTCTGAGAATACCATTGATAACACACTGATGGTTTTGTTTGGTTTGTAGTGTTTGTGACTTTACAGCTTCCCATGGTCTGCCAGGTGCACAAGGACCTGGGAGAGAGCACAGCCAGGACAGCTGACCCAAACTGACCAAAGGGAAATTCCCTACCATATAACGTCATGTTCCGTATATAAACTGGGGAACCTAGCTGGGAGGTGGGATTGCTGCTTGGAAACAGACTGGGCATTAGGTTATTTTTTCTCCTTCCACTTGTGGTGAGCAAGTGAATTTGTGCATTACTTGGATATTGTTGTTACTATTATTATCTTTCTTTATTATTCTATTATACTGTCTTTATGTCAACTCACTAGGTTGTTTTCGCCCATCCCTTTAAGAGATAGAGGACTGAATGAGGGACTGGGTGATCCTTAGCTACTGGCTGAGGCAAACCTATGACACCATGGCAATTTATTATGTCCATATTTCTCTTTTGATTAAAGGTGGCTTTCTTCATTATCTTGAAAATCTTCATTTTGTATTGAAAAACAGGGAGCTTTAAGAAAATAAATTCAATAAATACAATCACTCCATCAACACTTCCTGTAAAAGCAGAAACTTTCCACAGACTTTTTATAACTGTAACCAATTCATTTAGTTTTATGACATGCTATTAATTTGGTTTCATGACATTCATCACAGCATATATAACACATACCCAACTGCAGCTACACCACAAAGTCTGATAGATCTTCCTGCACAGCTTGGTCTTCTGCTCTCCCAGCCATGTATGTGTAAGAAACAGTCATTGCACTGCAGCAAAGAGCAAATGGGGGTGAGGGGAAGTAAAAATGTTAACCATCTCAGGTCATATTTTCTGCTTCCCTCCAGGAATGGTTCCTGCTGCCATCTGCTTGAGTAGAGAAATAAGTTGTATTTCTTCCTAACCTGCTCCATCTAGTTACAAATTGTGTTACTTGAAAGGCTAACTTAAGTCTTTTGCACTATAATGACAGTAATAATGAATAATGGTACTTGTGTGTAGTAAATTAGGCCCTTGCCGATAAACATCCTTTTTACCCAGATGCTTACTTTCTTGAATTTCATAATAAATCAGAAATAATCTCTGTGGAACAGGATGCGAAATTAACTTAAGCAAAAGAGTAACTGCAGTGTTCAGCAGAAGTTACTGGGTAATAATCAGCTTAATTAAACATACCTTAATAAATCAGAATTATGAAAATAGAGTAAATTAATTTAAATAGTTATCCCAGAGTCTTCACGCCACAAATGGCTACGGAGAAAAAGATAGCTGCAGACAACGAAATTTGTTGCTCTCAACTATGCCATGGGATCACAGATTTATTTAGCTACCATTTATGGGTTTTGTTTATGCTGTTGTTACAATCTTGCCAGACTTCCTGGACTACTACTGCTCTTCATTATCACATGCATTTCCCCCCCAGAGTAATCCTGCTAAACTCAAGTCAGTGCTTCTGTCTACGAACCTGTAAGCAACTGTTCAGTGAATCACCTATTTCACACTTGCATGAAAGAACAAATTGATGTTTAATAATTTTATGGGAATAATTGATGTTTCAAGGGAGAGTGGGGGAAATTTCTGCAACTCTCCTTTGAAACTTGTTTTATAGCATTTTAAATTCAATACCTTGGCAATTTCTGTCTGAATATGCCAGGCAATATCTTACTTGACCGAAGCCAGTGGAAGCTGTTAACTGCAGTAAATCTCAACATTTGCTGAAAACAAAATTGTCTTCATTACATATAACTTATATTAAAAGTTGAAATCAATTTAGCATTGTTCACAGGAAAAAATAGTTATATTTTTCAAAATTCACCACAGCATCCTGAAACTTTGCTCCTGAAAGAGGAACAAATGCCAGGGCCCGCCAACTGCCCTGTGCTTCAGTGCCTCCTACAATGTTTTCAGCACTCTAGGGGAACAGACCTGACTTTTTCCTTTCCTTTCCTTTCCCTATCAAATCCCTCCAGCATCCTTTCCTATGACTCCCCATCCTTAATTTAAGAGCGCTGTTATTTCAAATCCTGGTAGGGTCACGGCTAGCTACGTGTCACATTACCTACTATGGTATGTGCTTAATGCTGAGGTTGGGGAAATCTGGCTGTTAATACTTCTCTGCATTACAGTGCAATTGGAGCAATGTTTCTGAAAGACCAGTTCAGTACATTAGCTCTCAAATATGAAAAAATACACTTTCATCACTGAAATTATTCACTTAAAGCAGCACTTCAGCAAAACATTGTCCACGCTGACCTTGCAATTATATCGCATCTAGTGTGTACTGATTTACATACCGTATGCTTTTCCACCTGTAATTGAGGCTATTATGCAGAAGGCAGTGGCTGAGCTCCACCCTCTGTATCTACCAGATTACACAGAAGGTGTAAACTCAACAAAATACATGTCGGGGATGCTGTTGCCAAAGTTACACTCATCTCTGATCAGAATAACATGCCCCCTGCCTGGAAGGCACAGCTCAGCATCTTTTGTTCAGAAGAGACACTGCCATTCCTAGTGTAGATTACAAACACTGATAAGTAAAAATCATCCTGGGATAAACTAATCCAGAAAAAAGGAGACACTGTGATGACACAATTCTCAGTTTTATAATTAGATTAGAATTAGAATTTTAGATTAGAACTATTTTTTTTCAATGCTTTTAAGACTGCTGTTTGAGTTACTCCTTAAAAGACATGGTGTTTCTCTGACTGAATGAGGCCCTATAAAAATGCAGAATTTTAAATAACAAACTAATTTTCAGATTTGTATCATGATTTGCCAACAAAATTCTCAGGATTTAGGAATTAATGTTTATCTAGCTAGTGCAGATATCAATAAATCAAAAAACCCCACTTCCATTCATATTGAAATATCTTTAAAGTTTTGTTTGGGTTGGACTTTTTTTTTGTACATTACTTCATGCTTTATATACTGTTTGTCTCTTGTTATTATTGTACTGTGAGCTCGGAATGCTGATGATCTATTTTGCTTCTGAAAACAGAGAAAATGTCTAAATCGGAAGTGTTCCTAGAGGCCCAGGAGAAAGAGCAGTAAAAGTAAAGCCTTCTTGAGATCCTAATCTGGGATAGTATTTTATATTGTTCTTGCAATATAAAGTAATTATGGAATCAACTATTAGAAGATGCTGAATTAGAGCCTGGATGGCACCAAAAAATCACTGTCATGAAGGACAGGATAGGACATTTGCATGTGAAAGGATTGTGAACAGTATCTATAAAGAATTGTGAAATTACTACCATATTTATTATTATAATTTTGTATCATCACAGTCTCATTTCAGCATGACCTGTAAGAATAGATTAAATTAATGTCATTTTCTCTTCTTGTTAACATCTTTATCACAAGAGCAAGCTGTCACAATTTTAGTGTCTAAAATAGTCTGCGAATTACAGAGGGCAGGAGCTGGACCATTTCCCCATTCTGTGCCTCGGCTGGCTCACCTTTTCCGCTTTGCTCTTCCTTCCACACCACACAGGGTGACAATCAGCATAAAAGCTCTTTATATCCTGCTCTCTGGGGGAAAAAAAAAAAAAAAAAAAGGAAGAAAAAAAGACAGCCTTCAGTGTTTTAAACCTCAAGGTGAGTTAAAAATGTAGAAAAACAGAGCTGGATGAAAAGGGAGCTGAAGAAGAGGAGATTTGAATAGAGCCAAGGATCAGAAAGGATAATACAAGAACATTAAAGCAAGTACATACATCCTTGTTTTAATGAACACATGCTTACTGTCAAAATAATTACTTTTATACCTGCAACAACCCAGTTCCCCAAAATGATGTGATGAAAAGAGGAAGACCTCACTAGCAGTGTTCAATAACAAGTATTTAGGACCTTAAAAAGACCAAGACTGTCACATGAAAATAATTTGGCCTGGTTTTCCCTTTCATCTCCTTTTTTCCTTTTTTTTCTCAATTTCATTTAGTAAAAGGAAAGGAAAGACCAAAACATCACAAAGGAATTTCCCAAGCGAAATTTTAAGACATTTTCTTGAGTATTTTAAACAAAAAAAGCAACCCCCAAAAAATCTACACCCTTTCATTTGGATAACTGCTGAACCAAGGATTTCAGAACTTTCATAGTAGTCAGTCCCTTCTTTTTCAAACATTTTGTTTCTTTGGTTTTCAGGTACTATTCAATAAGTTCAGATCTTTCTGTGAGGTGTTGCTGCTCCTCATTCAACATTATTAATTATTGTATGAGCTGTCCTAGTCCATTTGTACCCATAGAAATGAGATGTCTCTGGTACAAATCACATGAGATATCTTCTATTTTATTTTTTTTTTTTAGGAAAGTGGGAAGTCGCTGAAGGAAGTAAAGCAACAGGATTTGGATATCGAGTGAAAGAATGCTCTACTGTGTTATGAATAAATATTACATGCATTTAAAGTTCTCTCAGGTCATATTGTTCACCAAGTAGTTCAAAAACCCATTGAACTACTGTGAACACCTGTGCTAGAATGCTTGTGGACCTGAGGGATGCACCAGAGAAGTGTCAGCATGAACTACCCCACACTATTTAAATCTGTGCAATACGCAGGGCTTTTGGAAGATCGCTTGTCTATTTCCTTCAGTTCTACCCATGCCACCTGCTTGATAACCAGCAGTAGGAGGAAACCCATGGCTTAAACAAATAGGAAAAAAAATGTTCTAACTGCTAATTAATGGATTTGGGGGTTTTAGTGCCTTCCTCACCTAAACATGGTCTTCAGTGCTGGCCATCCAGAAGCTCTGCCTGTCTGACCTTTCAACTGCCTGTTCCCTAACTAACCTCTATCTGTCAAGTTGTCTGGGTTAAAAAGAATACTTGCAACCTAATACCAAGACAGCAGCTAAAGACCAAAGCTGACAGAACTGGGGGTACAGCGAAGAATTAGTGTTGGGCACCCTGCTGTTCCAACTCAGCAGCAAATAAAGTGGTTTGCAGTATTATTTACATGCATAATTCACGAGGGTCCTTCTTAAAGAAAAGTAAAACCAAACCCTTGTGGAGTTCCAAAATAATCTCTACCTTCTCTTTGATATGCTGAATATGCTGGCGGCTCATTTGTATTGGGTTTTTTGATCTAAGACCATCCAAGCGGTATAACTGCATACTAGTTTCTGGAGGATTAGGAGAATAAGGCATAATTTGATGTAGGTCATGTTGTTGTCAAATGATGGCTTTTCAGCATGGTATATTTATATACTACTAATTCCAGTTTCCATTGTATGTAAAAGATGATTACTTATTTAATGAAGAGACTTCACTGGAATAGAGTTTTGTCACAAGATAATGGTCTCATGCTGTTAACTAAATGGGAAAGCATTTACTGTAAAATATATACACGCTAATTTATGAGATTAGCTTGTACAAAGGGAAGATCCAGCAACAGGATGTGGGCAAATGTAAGAAAATACATTAGGAAAAAAAGAACATTTGCTGGTCTAGGACAAGAAAAGTGGCAACACACACACACACACACACAAAACCCCTCCCCCACACTACTGTGTTGTATCGCTATTCTTGCAATACATGTACATGTCAATAATGGGTTATAATCATGCAAGTTATGCATCTGTGTGGAAAAAATATCACCTAACAGTGACCACTACAGAACTGCAGGATTAAACCCTTCTGCTGTTGGAGACCGGGTAAATAAAACAAAAGGGTATTTTCTGTAAGTTTCTATGCCTCTTGGTTTAGTTTCCATCCGCCCCTAAGTACATATGAAGTTCTGCATTCAGTACATGTTTGGGGACTGCTCCTAACTCCTCTTTAAGTTCTATTTCTATTACCAATATAAATTTATTTGCATATAGGAGCCTCCTAATATTCCTGAATTTGGTGTTAATATACAGCTATAAACCCGGAATGTTAATCAGGACTAGTGAGACAAAAGATCTCCCTGAGGGGAAATTGTCAGTTACATAATCAGAATACATTAAAATGTAGTAGACTGCATGTTTTTAATAAAAAAAGAAAAAGAAAGAGAGAGAGAGAAAAATGAAGGGATGAATTTACAGCCACCAGACAAAGCTCCTTTAAAAATTAGCCTATTAATGCTTCCTGCAAGGTCAGATCAAGGGTGATGAAATGAGAATTGACCAAACACGAGAGCAATTCCCAGCTAAATAAAAAGCCAGATATTCTTTTCTTCACTGACAACAGAAAATGAACATAGAGACAAGAAGGGTTGATCACCGATGCCAAAAATGTACTTTCCATTCTCCAAGCTTTCAAAAGTCTCTTCTTTTATCCATTTTCTATTTTTCATCATATTGCCATTCTCCCTTTTTTGTCAATGACCTTTCTTCAGTCCAACTCAGCTTCTGTCTAATGACCTGAAGAGGCCTTCTTCACAGGCTGGAAAGCTTTAGATTTAAGATCCCCCTCCTTCATTAGAGTGAAAAGTGAACAGCCTCTATGTGCTGGGTGTTAATGAATGTGAAGAAAGATTTTTTTTTTTGTATGTGTTTTACACATTATGTTCTTGACTCCTTGAGGTGCTACAATAAATTGCTGCGCTTCATTTACAAGGAGTGATAACAGAAGCAAAATGAGGATCTGGCGGCAAATTACTTCTCAGTTCACCCTGGGTCAGGCTGCTGGGGCTAATGAGAAGAGGTGCTCTAATTTTAAACTCCTCCTCGACCAAGCTATTCTTGCATTAATGTTCACTGCTATAAATTGTAAAGTCAAATGAAGGAGCACTGTTGAAAATTAACCAGTATTTTTATCCTTTGAGTACCCAATAGCACATATTTTGGCTTCTAAGCCTGGTGGTTATCAAAGGCAGCCGCTCCTGCCTCACTGCGGCAGGATGCTCCCCGCGCGCACACACCGCTGTTTCTGCCTTTTCTTTACATGAGAGGAGGAACTGTACGGGTTTCCAACAAGATTATAATTTAACCCAAAGAAGAAGGTGTTTAGAGCCAGCCTTTTTGTGTCCCTTTAACAGGACACTGCATACAGACATTAAAAATCGTGCAGAATTGCTCCATCCTTTTAATGCTGCTGCATGTTTAATGAATTGTAATTGTGTATATGGAAAGACTCTGTAAATCACTGACCCATTTAGGTCTATGAGCACTTTGTTGCTATAAGCCCAAAGCAGGATTTGAGTAGTTAATGAGAAACTAATGCAGCACCTGCTTCTCTCATGAAATATCTTCCTAAGCCTATATTTTGCCACTTTAACAAAATCAAATACAATACAATTAAAAAAAAAAAAAAGAAAAGAAAAAAGAAACAAACAAATACAACCCCAAAACAAAACCATAGCCCAGGGTTCATACTAAGGGCAGTTATGCTTCTTTGAAGAACGTGGTTACAGATTCTCATCACTGGATTTTTTTTATTGATAACTTGGCACTGACTACAATGACTTTAATATATTTAAAACATAGATCAATGGCATGGCATTCATTTGTTGTGCGATGTGCCTGTCCTGGTACATTCTTCCATGAAATTGCTACGTAACATACAAATTAACTAGACTACCCTACTCTAATCATTGTAATCAGTTATGTTTTCATGTGTACATTACTAATATATAAGGTTGTTGTAGTTCTTGTGTGTGGTTTAATTGCTTGTTTTTGCATATCTTGTGTGATTGATGATGTTCTAGAAATCTTTTCCCCGAAAGGAGACTTTCTAAATTACTTTGTTTAGATGCTAATGATTGTATTTCATTAGTGGCCCTCTCATCCAGAATCATCTTTAAATGAATGAATATGCCATAATTAAAAATCTGAATTATGAATTACTTTGAAAGGAGACAACATTGTCCCGATTTCCCACTGCGACTCAGTGTTATTTCAATTATGTAAATATGTTTAATCATTCCCCTTTTGTTTTTCTAATTATTTAATATTAATGTTGCTTTACCCCTTTATTGCTACAAGAAGGGATATGGCATCTTAAATGAGAGTACTTAGACAAGTGATACACAGATGACTAGATTCAAGCAGACATTTACCAGAATGCATAACCCATTTCAAAAACAAACATGCTATTAACATTCATACTAATATAGAAACACTAGCAGTAATTGCACTTCATGCATGTTTTGTCTTTATAAACCTAATGTATTCACAATGTACAATCTCCAATCAATTTTCTTATCAAACTTAAAATCTATTTGTACAACTTTAAATTCTCTTGAAGTGCAAATTTGAAGTAATGAGATTTCTTTGCCCATAGGCTGTACTTTTTCAATAGTTTAAAAAACATATAAATTATAAAGCATCTGGACATAAGATCTTGATATCGCTATCATTACCAGTCCTATTATACAAGACCAGCAAGTAAATTCTTTCCTGAGTCTGAGTGATGTGGGAAAAAAAGAATGTTCCTGAAAATTAATGCAGAATATAGCACTTTTGCTGAAATTCACAAAATCAAAGGAGTGTGAAATTAATATCTGTAAAACTATCAGTGCCCTAGATCCTAATAAGGATGTGAAATTAATATCTGTAAAACTATCAATGCCATAAATCCAAATAAGGAATCACATATGCTACAGAACTGATAATGGGAATTAATGATAAAATATTTATATACCATGGAAACTTCATGTGAGTTTCTAATTAAATAGAATTATAATCTAAAATGTAACAATTGGGAAATTGTATTGAAACATCGTGAAGAGGAATGCATAGATCTATAGTATCTCCCAGATGGGTAAGAGCAGCACTGCAAGTTCAAAACATTACTTAAGGTATCTTTGTTTATAAACACTCTGAACCCCAACCACAAAAAAGAAAATTGAAGTTTATTACCATGCTCTTTAAAGATCACTGCAGCCCTGTGAAAAAGTGGGAACCTGTTAGTGGAAGCTAATGCATCAGTTTCAGTTCTTATTAGCAACAGCCATAAAATTTGTTTCATATAAAAAAGGTCTATATTTTTAATCACAGGTTTTACATTTTGCCATCCAGAAGGGTCAAAAAGGATAATGAAATGTGCATGAGTATTAGCAGCAAAAACATCCTGCACTTCTGGTTTGCATTTATTAGTCTCTGCTTTGCAGTTTTTGCAGAGAGAATACTTCCAATTAACATTGCTGCTCTTTCAGCCTCTGAATTGCACTTGGGTGATTAAATACAAATGAAAAAAAAAAAAAAAGGCTAATAATATGTCTTGTTTAGGTTTATTTTTAACTAAAAATTTTCACAGGCAAAAGGAGACCGGTCATTTTCCACAGTCTTATCTATTCAGTGTGGCCGAAGCGGTGGGCTTTATTCAACACATTGCTCTTGCCATTGGAGCAAATGTCCTGCCTGCAAGCAGATCTGTGCATTTTGGCAAACACACTCACACCTCTGGCCAGTTCAGTGGGTTCTGTTATGGCATGTATTTTCGTGTGGATTTATGCTTTGTCAGTAACTTCCTTCACAGTCTTTAGTAGCAGTGACATTTTCAATCAAAAAATAGCAGAAGGTATCATCTGCCATTCCCATTCTGTTACAACTTGTGTGCGTGTGTGTGAGACACTTGATTTCTATTAAGACTTTAGAAAAACTACTGGAAGTAACCCCTCAGTATTTCTGCATATCTCTTCCAGTGAACTACCATTTCTACAAAGCATTTTTTTGAGAGAAGACATTTTTCAAATCAACTTTGAAAAAAAGTCAGAAGAGAAGAGAGAAACAGATACACAGATTTTACAGGCTGGCATGTTAAAAAAGAATAAAACAAACAGCAAGGGAGCTTAGCCGTGCTGCCTCCGTTTTATATGTTAAATTTTTCACAAGCTGGTTTAATTACAAAAATTAGGAATGGTAATTGCTACATATAAATGTAAAGTGTCTCTCTTGGCCCAGTACAGGGGATAAAAACCCCCAACCAAATCCCAAACTATAATGCCACTCTCTGTTCTCAGGATTCTTAAGTATGCAAATAGTTTTTCCACTTAAGATCTCACAGACACAGATCTGGTCAAAGCAAATTACCCAAACAGTTTGCATTCATCAGAGAGGAAAAGAGATGATAAGGCAGATAAAAAGCAATGAATGTAGACATTTTGAGCAAAAGCCTACCATTTTACAGAGGAGATTATCTTGTACTCTAATTTTCTAGTTATATAGGTAGCAGAAACTTATTTTCATATTATAAGATAATGTGAGGTGAGATGCCAGACAAAACCTGGCTTCACTGAAGTGAATGACAAGATTTTCATTGACATGAATGGAATCATTTTGTTCCAGGGGGTTTATGTTGCATGTTGGTTTTATCAGTAGTTGATGTAAAAATACTAGCCTTTCTAACAGAGCACTTTAACGTTCAGTGCTATTTGACAGCCTATTTTCAGCCTGGTCATGTAGAATTAATACTCAAAAAAAACCCCCAAAAGACACAAAAAAACCCAAACAAACACAAAAAAAAACCCAAAAAATCAGGTAGAGTTGTAATTCAATTTTCTTTTATTCACTTGGTGAATAAAAGGTTTCCTTTATTTTTTACATTTTAATTAATATGGGCATAGTGCATGGAATTACCATGTGGAATACTACTCTGAAAAGTTGAATGTGACTGACTCTCTAATAAAATATAAAGGTACATAGAATCTTGTTATTTTGATAAATGCCTGTGATTTCATCATGTAGATGTCCCCAAAAGCTCCATTGCTGGTTCTATTACATCTTTTTTCTTACCAAATCTCTAATTGCTCAACACTTAGGACCAGCCTTATGACAGAACCCATACGCTAATACAAAACTCAGGCAAGCTTCAGATGCCAAATTCCAAAAACACAATTAAAAATTATCCCATCTCAACAGGTGGTACCGAGAGCACCTCGCCAATCTGGAGGCATAATAAAAAACCTTGCTGAATGTCACAGTTCCTCTGTCCATCCTGAACACCCCACCTCCACCAGAGTCTGAGAAGTAGGAACGAGGGAACCAGGATGCTCTGGTTCAGGTGGTACAAACCATCATCTACCAAACAGTGGCCACTTTTAGTAACTCCATGAGTGACATCCTGAACTGAGAAAGATGGCACAGTTGTCAGTAATCTATTGTGTGAGTCTAAGCAAACTTTTCAACATGTCTTGGGTGACAATGAATATTCGTGTTAGGAATAACAATACAAATAATTAATGAAATTTTTAATAAAATTGTTTGTTACAAAAATAAGTTTTCAGCATAAACTGATCCAGACACACAGTTTAGCAAATATGATTTCCTATCATTTCCATGGCATCTCCAGTCACCTGCTTTGTTCTGGATGTACCATGTCCAAAACTGGACACAGTACTCAACAGGAATAACCACCTCTTGTGTCCAGGACATGATGCTCCTATAAATATCTTTCCAAACTATATCTGCCTCTTCTCCTGCCAGGATTCCTCCAAATCACCACCAGTTTTACTGCTGTCTCTAGTCTTTCAAAAGTGATTAGCTGTGGGATTTCACTGGATGCAATGGATAAAGCTAGTCAGACTCTTGTCAGTGGATTTTTCTCAAATCAAAAGTCTTAGGTTAGCCATTAGGAAAAAAAAATATATATTTGCAATCCAGTTCATTTTAGAAGAAATCACTTGGTACCATAAGGAGTGACTGCCCACATCATTAGTAAAAAGTATCACCACTAGCAAAGCTCACTGCGTAGCAAACTGTAAAAACTGAACTTCATCACAAAGTTCTTTTCACCTTGACCTGAAATAATAACTAAACAGGCATACAAGAGGTTTCAATAGAATAGGGGTTTAATTGCTTACAGTTTTTTCATTAGCTGCCGAGATCATTAAACCCATCAAAACAACAAAATCTTTAACTCAAAGAACACAAAAGATCTAATTTAACTCCACCTGCCTCCCCCGAGCAACTACTTAACGCTACATCACCAAGACCATTCTGGAGATGTCCTTGTAATATCTAGAAACACAGCACTTACAGGAGCAGCAGTAACTGTTTCAACTTTATTTTCAAGAAAGGAGTTGGAGGAAACACTTCATTGACTAAAGCAGTCATCTTGGGGGAAATTAAAGGGTCCCAGGCCACAGCAGAAGCTTAGGTGCTGGGGTAAGGGAGGGGACCGCTGCCCCAGGTCTGGGGTGGTTCCTCTGTTCTCCGTGATCTGGACACAGCAATGCTCACCTGGGTGCTGTGGAGTGGGTTGAATGAGACTTCACCTACACTCAATAATATCCTGCCAGCCTAGTGGAGAAGGCAGAGGCTGAGTGCCCTTGGAGGGATAGATTTCCTATTGAATTTAGAGGGATGAATATCAGAAAGAATAATTCTTATACATCTATATTGCCATTTCAGACCATAAGAAATGTCTGCTAAGGTTGTCTGCCACTTTCAGGGACAGGTGAAATGGAGTTGGACCATCAAAATGAACTCTGGTCTTCCAGTTCAGTGGCTGAAATGGAAATCAGGGGGAAATAATTACATATTGGTTTTTAAAAACTTGCCTTTTCTAGCTTATTTTTAAAAACCACTTCCAGGTTCAGCATTTTGATTCTGAACATTTTTTCAAAATAAGACATCAAGTTATTTACATTTGAAATTTTTGAAAGAATTTCAACTTCTTTTTTAACTTCTTTTTGTTGAAAATCATGCTGAATTTCAATTAATTTTAGAGAAAATTTGGATTCCTGTGCCTAATTTTCTGTTTTAAGAAAATGTAATATTCACTGGAAAAACAAAATCTGCCTGGCTGCGACTTCCAGAAAAAAGTTGAGCTGTGTTTGAGACTGGTTTGGGCTGACAGGGTTTTGTGGAAACAGGGATTGCCAAAAGTTTTTCTGGATCTGTAGAAGAAATCAATCTCAATACATGGTACATATTCTTGACAAACAGGAAAGAACTTATAAAATGATAAACCCAAGATAAAACATATGAAAAAATAACTTGTTTTTAATTGTTTGGACTATAGAATGCCCATTAATGAATATCTAGAAATGTGCCAATTTTAAATCCAAAAGGCATTTCAAAACAGTAAGTCATGTTCTTTCCTGTAAAACACTGGAGTATGTCAGCTTCTCCCTCTTGTTTTTTTGGGGTCCAAAATATTCACCAGATTTAATATGATTTCCCTTTTTCCTTTTTTTTTTTTTTTTAGCACTCTTCTTGTTCCTCCTCCACAAAATGTGCCCTTGAACCATTTTAATGATTATTAAAGGCTAATACAACAGTCTACTGTGTGCAGGATAGGGGAAAAGAGGGTTTCCCAGAACAGCTTTCCTGATGCCATGAATCCTGCATTTATTTCCGCACAGTGGACCAGCTCCCTACAAAAGGAAAAGGAGAAACCCAATTTTCTCAGTGCTAAAGTCATTGTCCTAGGAGATGGGAGCTGAGCATTTCCATCCTCAGCCTGAGTGGCATCTAAATGATACTCTGAACCATCAGCAGATTTTAAGACAACTCAGTTATTAATTGATTTCTAGGTATTTTCAGCAGGACTTGAAACTCTATTGTTAGAGAGTACTATAGGCAAACCCCTGACATCTGGAATGAGTTTCAGTGTTTGTGTGTGAAGAAGAAAAGCCCCCCACTTCCCTGGTATTCCGATTTTCTTAATGCTGGACAACGTCGATGGACTCCCTTTCCAACACTCTCCATCAGCTGTGAACTTACAGATCTCCCCTTCCAACGGGTTAAAAGAGAAGTCAAATGACAAAAAATGCCTGAGGAAAAGAAGGAGAAAATAGGAGAGAGGTGAAGTCAATAATGGCACTGTTCTTACTGCTACTGTTATTGTCTGAGCTCTAACAGTGCCTCAGAAGATGCTAAGGAAAAGAGTATGCTTTCTTTGCATAAGGGTTTGAAGACAAGCCAACAGAGAATGTACAAGATGCATTGGGAAGACCAAAGGTAGGGATCATGATGAGCACTTTGATTGCAACTGGAAATGTCCATCCTGAAGGGATGGATTTTGTCCAAATTCAAAACAATGCATGCCGAATATTTTTTTCCTCCCAAATTGAAACTCTTAAAAAAATCTGATTTGAAATGCCAAAGGTTTCAACATTTCTAACTGAAGGAAGATATTTCTACCTAGCATCAAACTGACTCTGCTTAAAACATTTAGTTAAATGAAAACATCCACAAAGAAGCATTTTCTAATTAAAATCATTCCCGTTGTAGAAACAGTGCTTTCCAGCAGTAAACCCTCCCAATGGAAAAGCCATACCTACCTACATCTATTTATATTATTGCCATCCCCTTTAGTCATAATAAGCTGGCATTTGGGACTTGCTGAATTGTTTCCATTAGGTGGTGAAGCTTGTGATTCAAGTCAGATATTTCTCTGCTACAACTCTTTTTGTACACAAAAAATGTACATATTGTTCTGTTTCCCTGAGAACAATAGGAACAGACAAGAAACAGTTCATCTGGGCAATCTTCCAAGCTTGCCTTTTCAAACACCAATCTGCTCAAAAGAAGCTCGGGCTTGGCTTCTTCTCAGGGCCAATGCTGCTCCAAGTGCTCTTGCCTCTCCTGCTGCAGCTTTTGCCTTTCTGCTTCCAGAGCAAACATCCACAGCTGTGTTCCACCCACTGCCCTTGCTCCGCTTTACCAAACAATGGTAATCCCCCTCCCCTTCAAAAAAACCCCACCTTCTTTCAAAAATAGCTTTTCCACAGTATTTCTAGCTGTTTAACTGTTTTCTGCTCTGGGCACAGTCATTTCTTATTTCATTGTTTGCTTTCATAAAGGAGCTGGACTGCATTTTCTGTGTAGTTAAAATTAAGAGAATCAGTCTGCCAAATAACTTGGCTATGACTGTCAAATATAAGCTTGCTAGAAACCATCCCCTTCAATGCCATAGACCTGTTCATTGTCCAAGCAGAATATGGAACACAGATCCCTTGTAGAACACATCTCTGATTCATCCCCACTTAATTAACAGGGCATAGCTGTTTCTTAGCCCAAACAGCCTCTTATCCATGACACTGTGCCTTGGATCATATTTCATCTTCTAATGATGCCTATACCAGAGTGAATAAGTCTAAAAACAGAAAAACAAAAACAATTCAAGATACACATTTGGGAAGTTTTACCATTGCTTCAGGAAATTATTACAAGAAAAGCCATCCAGGCAAAGACAGAGACACAAATTAAGCAGCACAGTAAGAATTTTCTTTCAGAAAGCACGAGGAAGAGAAAATGTCAATCCACAGGTTTAGCCTGCAGAGAAGGAGAAAAATTGTGTGGGAGGTGCAGTGGCAGATTCATGGGTTTGCTAATGGGAGGCACTGCCCCGCTGTCCTTCTGCATTCTAGGCACCAGTAAATCAAATTTAAAGAAAATAACCATTTCCAGCAAAACTCTAAACTACCATATGAAATAGGAAATGCAAACATCGCATACCAACTATCACGGAGCAAACAGCAGATGTGATCTCATTAATCCCTGGTTTGCTATTATGCAAATTAAGAAGCATATTTGTCTTTTCTATGTTTCTGTCTAACTTTGCTAACAAACCCTGTGTTTGCTCCAAATGAAAGGCCCAACCAGACCCTGGAATATTTTGACAAGGATGTTTCCTGGTGGGCAGCAGTGCTGACATCTCCGTCAGAAGAGGGCGGCTCAAAGGCCACAGCGATCTCATTGCAACCACTGTACCACTGTTTTTAACAGGAGTCCTTGTTCCAACCCTTCAGGTAAGATGGTCTTAACCATCCTACACCAGCGTGTTGGGAACTACCTATAGACCATGCAGAGAGGACTGTGGCCCTGTGTGTGCTCTCCTCCCACACTGCTCCAGTGGCTGGGCACCTAGGCAGTTTCCAGGTTCAAATGTAAATTGCAATAATTAAACCTCTTTTTTCTACCTAAGGCAATATTTCTTCTCTGTTGTGTTGGCAGTAATAGAACCTGGTTTGCTATTCAGCAGTAATGTACAACTCAGGCCATGGCACAGAGTGGTAACACTGCCAGCAGTGTTAGATCAATAGAGTCAACATCAGTTTTGCCCTGGCAATATGCTATGTGTATTCACAGAATTGTAGGTGTTGGAAGGGACCTCCAGAGATCATCAAGTGCAAGACCCCTGCCAAAGCTGGTTCCCTAGGATAGGTCATGCAGGTAGGCATCCAGACGGATCTTGAATATCTCCAGAGGAGACTCCACAGTCCCGCCGGGCAGCCTGTGCCAGTGCTCTGTCACCCTCACTGTGAAAAAGTTCTTCCACATGTTGCAGAACATTTTGTGCTCCAACTTGAGGCTATTGCCCCTTGTCCTGTCTCCACAGACAACTGAAAAGAGGTTGGCCATTTCCCTCTGTCTCCCACACTTAAGATATTTATAAATATTAATCAGATCCCAATAGTCCATATCTTTGCCATCTTGTAAAAATTTGCTATTTGCAGCATTGGCATTATTTCTTCTCATCTTGTAAGCCTTCTTTTGTCTCTTAAGTGCTCAGAGGGATGTCATGTACATGAATAATTTTAGGTTTGGACTCTAGTCTAAAATCCTGCACTTTCGTGCACTCTTCATCAGTGTTAGCAGCACTCAACTAAATTTTGGGGATAACACCATACTGATCTTGTTAAAATAAAATGAATGATACACAAAATCAGCTGGCTAAACTACTAAAAAAAGAATTTTAAAAAAAGTGTTTTAAATCTGTGTATTCCAGCATCTGCAAGATACTCTTTCAGGGAATCTACGCTGAAAGTTACTTAAAGAGCTTTCATAGGAACAGTGGCTGTCATGAGGGGCAGCCTAGCCTAGTCTAATGTGCAACATCCTTCAAGCAAAGAGAGCCTTTTTAAATGGTTGGAAAACTTTTATTAGTTGCAAGAGAGAATATTACATTCTAGTTGAGAGAAAAAGATTCAAAACCATTTAAAAAAAAGTTTCCCCCTTATGAAGATGTATACCACCATGGTGGTAAGAGTACATGGGAAAACTCACACAAAATATTTGGATAAAACATTTGTATGAAATGCCGGCAATGTTATGTAAATACTGATTATGATTAAATGCCTAATTAATTATTATTATTTGTATTACATCCATATTTGAACACTCTAATTAAGAACACAGTTCTACTGAGTTCAGCGCTGTACAAATATGCCAGAGGAGAAGCTCCATTTCCCCGGTGAGTCTGCAATCCAAATAGCAAATGCAAAGCAGAAAGGGAAAGAAATTCAGAAAGTGACTTAGCCAAGGGCACATCAGAAGTCACTAGCTGAGCTGTGGAAAAAAACAACCACCAAAGCCCCACCCCATGTCTTAGTGCTCTTGGACCACACTGTCTCTACTCAAATCATGAAACATGTAAGCCTGTATAGCTCTTTTTACTCACACTTTTTTATCCTTCTCCTTTTGCATGTCCTTTTAAGTATTTAGTCTACAAGTCAACCAAACTGTCTGAACATAATCAGACATACTGAAAGGCACAGGTACCCTTTCCATATATCACAATGTAAACTGTAAGTTTAGCCTGTCCTGTGATGCATATACTTTTTCTGGGATAATACAGCATGTAAACACACAAATCAAAATAAAAAAACCCCAAGCAAATTAAGAGGTCATGTCAAAGACCCAAAAAGTCACTGAAAAACATCAAGGAATGAGACAGCTAAAGATTCATCAAGCAGAAGAGGGCAACCTTGCAGTGATGTTTGGAGGAAGACAAAAAGGTGGTCTCACAAAAGGAGGTTCCCATATCCAAGGAGGCACTGATCCTGCCAGAAAGTTGGGCTACTGTTCAGAACAAAGAGCAAGACCAGCCAGCCTCAAGAACAGGCTGAGGAACAAACAGTATGGAGAAAGAGGTACCTCACAATTTTTGCTAATGGACTAATGCTGAATTTTCCAAAATTCCTCTGTAGTTTTATTTAATTTTTAACTGTGCTACCAGAAAGCTTCTCTCAGGTTGTGGAACCTTGCCCTGGGTGAGTTGTACTGGCTGGTCCCAGCTGCACCATCCTGCTGACCCAGGAGGACTTGCTGGTTCCACATCTCCCGTGTAATCAGCACATAGCACGGGCAGAATGAGGCCAGAGCAGAGCACACCACAACCATTTGGCACTTCCACATGTTCCTCTGCTCTTTAACATTTTAGCTGCAAAGAATACAGAAATCCTTGATATACACTGGCAGGTGGAAAGATACGCTGGAATTTTGGGGTGAAAATAGAGCCGCTTATGCAGCTTGAAAGCTGCACTTAACCCTGGAGCATGTAATGAATTTCAACAGAAACAGTATTTACTTAAATACTTTGGGCCAAATACAGAAAAAATCAGATTTGGAAATGTTGCCACTGTAAGTTGTGTTGCTATTTATCAGTGGGAATGAAGCTTCCCAAGTTTCATTACAGGGTCATTTCCCTTCTGGCTGAAACACCCATCACTCCTGCCCTTAATTTGTGCATCCTAGAAAAGTCAGCAGATACCAGAGTCCATCTCAGCGGGAAAAGCAGACAACCAACCAACAATTTCTAAGTGGGAATTCCTGGATGCATAATTTCGGTAGTAAACTGAAGTTTTGGTCCAATGAAAACTAGAGTTTTGTAGTTATTTTGAAGGTTTTTTTCAACTTGAGCCTCAATAACTTCAGTTACCAAAAAGGAACCACTTTCAGATCTCTGTTTTGGGTGTTGACACATTCAGGTTTTCCAAGAAATATCAACATTTTTAAGAAAAGCAGATATTATGAAAAGGAAAAAAAATTACTAACTTATCCGATGTTGAAGAATTTTTTCAGGCAAAGGTTTTCAACTATGCTTTTAAAGAATATTTATTTCCACTCATTCTGTTATTCACACTGGACTATATTTGCACCTGACTGCAGAATTCATGGACCAGCCTCTGCAACTGTATTTAGAGATACTTTAAATACAAAAAAGACCTCCCTAAGAAACAGCACCTCTTTCTTCCATTCCCTCCCTGCCTGCTGAAACACACCTGGCTCACCTCAGAAATCTTTTTACAGAACGATCATGTAATAACTTGCAATCAATCCCAACACCAGTTTTATTGCACAGTTACAGTCAAGCTGTACTCAGGACCAGATCAAGGGATAAGAAAAAGGTAATTTTCTGTCACCCTTGTTATCCATCCACATCTCTCACACACTAAAAAGCAAGGAGCTAATTCAGTCATCAGGACAATTTAGAGAAGTTTTTTCTGAATTACTTATCTGTGAGGAGCCTCAGAAGGCTGTCCCATCAGCAGCAGGCAACCAAAGCGAAGCAGCAATCTGAGCTCTCTTCTCCCCACCACAGCATGCTAAATGCAGAAGGGAGCAGGGAAGAACAACACCTATGCAAGATAACCACAGCTGGGACCAGAAATGTTATAAAACCCCACAGGAAGGGTCAAAAGATGTGCCTGAAACATCAGAGAAGATCAAAACCCCATTTCTTTCTGTAATGGGCATTCTGTTATGACTTCTGGCCCTCAGATCACTCCGCTGGTATGAAACCAGCAGAATTTATCTATTTCTGCATGGAGGCAGGTATCTGCACATCCAGCTACAACAGAAATTTTCTGTGCAACTAGAGGTGCCCACAAGCCCTCCCATGTTACTGTGTTTCCATGATTCCCAGCCTGTGCGGGGATCCCTCATTTTGTCCCTTGCAGGTAACAGCACATTCTCCTGCTTATTTGTGGGGCCAGCTAACAGTGGAAACTTCCTATGAGATCCTAAAAAGTATTGGTGAGTAACACCAGAAAGGTGAAGCAGCCACTAAGCGCTTGCAAAATACTTCTAATGAGCCCAGCAATGCTGTCAAAACTCAGAAACCTGGAGGAAGGGCACATTGTCTCCACAGCCAGAAGGAGGGTTCAAAGCTGAAGCATTCAAACACCTTGCAAACATCTTGGTGGTCCCATTGGTTGCCTATTAATGACACCAGAAGCAGAGAAGCTCTCCACTGAATCTATGGTGGTCTATTCGAGTCCTGAGATGTATACATTAGCTGTAGTCCACATGACAATTTGGGTAGGAGCTACTGAGCAGTGAGCAGCTGAGATCCAGATCCCTCCTTGACCAGCTTCATCAAATACGTACTCAGCTCTGCAAAGGTAAATAAATTAGAAACTGTTCTGGTAAAGGACAAGTACCGATTCAGCAGCACCAACTGACTAATGAGGAACCGGATTAACAGAGCTGCCAAGAGTTCAGTTTACCCCCACTACCTGGACTACACTGACTGTGAAAAGAGGGGCACATATGCTCCTCATGAAGGTGTGCATTAGACCCACTTGGCTTGCTGCCTAAATTCCATCCCTTCAAACACCACCAGCCCCCTGGAGATGCTGTATCTGTAACAGATGGAATTGCTCCCAAGATATATACATGATTTAAATAATATAAATACCAAGAAAACATCTAAACTTTGATGCTGTATGCTAACCAAACCTTAACTCATCAAAAATACTCCAAAAAAAGAGCCAAGTAGCAGAGACAGGCACTTTCAGTATGACTTCAGGCAATCGGTCTCCTTTATCACAACTTTGGATTTTGCAAGCATTAGTTCATCTTCATTGTGCCGGAAGCTTTCGTTCTCCATGATGGTTTGATCCTTTTTGCCAAGCCTCTTCAGTTGCAGAAAGCTTTGGTTTGCTTTCCAGTTCAGGTTCCTGTCTGCCACTTCTAATCCTCATTTTCATTCTTGCCAGTTAGTCATCTGATCTCTTTGATCCTTTGTAGCAAGCCTTGAACTCTGTTTTTATTCAGATTAGAATCCAGTGTTGAGAAGTAGTGTTTTCTTTTCCCTGTGGTTTTCCAGCCTTTAGCTTGTTTAAGCTTGTTTTCTCCTTTCCAAGTTTTCAGTCGTTTCACCTGCATTTTCTGTGGTTTCAGGACATATTTCTGACCTACACAGAGCATTTGTGACAACAGTTAATCATCCTCTGCTGCCACAATTGCAACTGATGAACACCTTCCGTTTCCTCTCTTTTTCAGCCCCTAAATGTTCAATAGACAGAACAGAGGCATCTGGTTTAAAGCCCTGGGAGAGCAGTAAGTTACCAGCTGTAACAGGCACTCCTTGGTCTCTCCCAGCTTTGAAGATTCTAAAGACAACGGAGTCTTTCCAGGGCTGATGTTCACTGTGGTGGGCATTGCACTCTGAGGGTCTCTGTTGTCATATGGAAGGTACCTGAAAAATCCTTTGAAACTCACAGAGGTGCTGGTAGGTGTCCAGGCTGACTGCAGCATCTCAAAGCACCACCATGGCATAAATGATTACTCCACATGTGTGCCAGAGCAGATCGCAGTGCAAATGACTGACAAGCACAATTCATCCAGCTCATCCAAGGGAGGATGGTGCTTGGCTTAAGCATAGATCATCTGACTGAAGATGCTGGTGGAGAGTAGGATGATTTTCCTGGTGCACAATAATGTGTATGAATCCTCAGTGGCCAGAATGGTTGTCTGGGTTATCGCTCCAATGGGATGCAACAGAATTTTCCTCAGGGCTCCTTTCCACAAACAGGAAAGACTTTTCAATGGAAAACAATGAAAACAATTAGTTGAGTGGGGTTGATGAGGTACAGGCTTATGAAGTGACACAATTGCCACAAGCACCAATGTTAACTGCTGATTCCTTGTAGAGGACACACTGTTGGACAAGGTGTTAAATCCTATATTTTTTATGCATCACTGTTCTTTAATTGGTTTAGGAGTATGGACAGTGATGTTGTGACTAGTTCCAAGGTTCCTTCCACACTCATCAGCTAGCACCATATTCTGTATCTCCGTGCAAGGGGGAAAGGCAAGACATTTGAGGCTTTACCCTCAGAGAAATATAATGTTCTCAGTCCTCTTCTCGATGGATTCCACTAGATTTTTGGAACTATTTTTACTTGCCACCAGAGTCTCCCTCATTGAGACTTCAATGTCATTGGTCTGGCACTACCAGCACACCAATTGTTGGAATTAAATGTTAAAAATATTGAGATGACTAGTGTTAAAGATGTTAAGCCAAAAATACTCAATTTTGGCATACTTAGACAGAAGATGAATATGCTGAACAATTCTCTGGGGTCTGAATTTCTCTAAGTAGGACACACCATGCCTTTACATGGATACCAAAGGTACAGAATTTGGTGTAGAACACATCAGGAGTACAAAATACCAAATCCTATTGGACAGAGCTGCCTGAAACAGTCTTTTAAAAAAATACCCATTTCAAACAAGGAGAGAGTAAAAGCTCTTCACACCTTCAGAAAAAAAGGTTTTACAACTTCTCAGAAAGGATGAGTTAAGCAGTCATTTGGTTGCATCTTAAAAGACCCAGGAAAGCGCCATGAATTCCGTGTTCTTTGTAGCCTCACACAGAGGCATGTAAGTCAGGAATTACATACATGTTCTCAAAAGATGTTGCCGTTCAGAACTCAAATTTCCCATACGCTAAACACACATGCACCACTGGATTCACACTGAGAAATACTCAAAGAAGACAATACCTGCCTCAAAACAGAAAATTGAATTCACACCAGGCAACCTGAAATCTACCTCATGAAACCATGAATATTGTGATTTTAAATGTTGTTAACAAATTTTAACATACTGCTGAGCTACAGTGCTCACTTAAGCAGAACTAATGAAGAAGCTAGAGGTCAGGAAATCATTGTAAGGGTCCTTCAGAATGGACTGATTCTCCAGGAGGATGAATCATCCGTCTGTCCAATATGTATCTTCCCCTCCAGACTTTTCAAGTCCCATAGACCTGGGAAAGGCTGGAGCATCGGTACTGATTCCATAGCCTCTTTGCTCTGACGTTCTGACAAGCAGCCTAAGTAGGCACTGACTCTGCAGCTTTCACAACAAGATACTGCAGACATAAACCGTACCTGGGAAAGAGTTGGTGTGTGGAGTTTCCTCAGAAAATACCCTAAGGGTCTTTTTTCTCTTGGTCTTACCTGTCAGGCATTAACTGTTTTCCTGGTTCCTTATGGCTGCAGAGTTTTCTTTTCCTGAGCCTCTTTCTCTCATGAATACATTTCATGCATTTCTTACCTGTTATAGATCTACTGAGCCATTTGTTGCTATGGTTTCCTTAAATGTTTCTATGTTTGCCCCCTCCTGTTTTCCACATTGTACAATTCAAAACTTTTGTCAGCCAGGACTCTAATTACAGACACAAGTCCAGGTAAGTTAACTAGAGACCTGTGCCTTTAACATCACAATATTAACACTTCATGCTTTGGCTTGGCCATTTTCTAAGATTTAACAGAAAACAATTTTCTGTCTTGCAAAGCATTAATTTCTGTCACCTCATGAATGCAATGAAGTAAGAAAGGGTAATACGCTTACAAACCGAAAAGCCAACTTCACCTAATTCCTAACATTCAGTTTTTCAAACAGCTTGTCCTACCTAGGGTCTTCCACGTCCCCCGGCTGTCTTCAGCTCTTCTGAGATCTCCACACTGCCTAACAAAGGAGGTAAAGTGTTTTGTCCAGATGGCAACTTGTGCCTTAATACATATGAAAGATTTTAAAGAGTTAAAGGCGAGACTGAATAGGGAAAAGGGGAAATAGTGCACATTGCTTTTCTTCCACCTGCTCAGCCTGCATCAAATTTCAATGCTGACGGCTACGGGTCCAGCAGGAATAGACACATTTGCTTGAGTTTCTCTATCACCTGATTGCACAGATATTTATGTGTACATACAAGCCATTCCACTGGCCTTTTCTTTAATTCTAATAATATTCATTCCTTAAAGACAAACTAAAAACAACCACAGACACATTTATTTGGCTCACGTCACAACCAGAAGTTGCTTCTGATGACTTAAAAAGATAGCAAAAGAATAGAAGACACTAGCAATTCTGCAGTGATATTCTGGGCCAGTAATCACACCAGTGGACAGTAAGTCTTAAAGTGACTACGAGATACATACACATATATAGGGAGAGAGAGATGAGAGAAAGAGATGTATATATGTTTATATATTAGTTAACAAAACCCCAAGTACCACATGATAAATGTGCTAGGGGGTCTGTGCAAGAGGTGCTACCCGGGTGACCACATCGCATGCCTCTGGCTGTGGTTTGCCCCTCCTTGCCCCCCTGCATTTCTCACTTATGAATCACCCACACTCTTCGCTTCATTTAGACGCGCGCCCTCATTTTCCAGCTTCATTTCCACCTCACCCCCCACCCCATCCCAATGTCAAACGGCTCCTCCTCCTCACTGATAAATATTCCGTAGTTTGTAAGGAAAAAACCCCACACGGGCTCAAAGCTGCGGAGGCCGTATGAGAAGCCCGCTGCGCGGAGCCCAGCGGAGCTGGAGGAGGGGGCCGGAGCAAACCGTGGAGCGCGCAGGGCGATGCTAAAGTGAAACGGCGGGTCTTTACGCGGCCGCTAGCTTTGAGGGACACCGCCGCCGCCCCGGGCAGCGGTAGGGAAGCCCCGCTGCCCCGGCCCCGCTCCCCTCCCCGCTAGACAAGGTGGTGTCGCTTGTGTAAGGGCGCCATCTGCCGGGCACGGCGGGCGCCGCCGCTTCCCCCCGCCGGGCGCCCCAGGAGAGGCCCCCGCGGCCCACCGCGGCCCCGGTCCCTCAGAGAGCACTGCCCAGCAACCCGCGGGCGAAACGCACAGGAGCGCCTCAAAAGGGTGCGGAGTTAGCTCGGCAGAGCCTCGTCGGAGAGCAAAGGCGGGGGAAATATCTGTGGGTTTGGGTTTGGTTCGCTTTTTTGTTTTTTTTGTCAGGGAAAAATGTAATTCCGGGAGGGAGTTTATCACAAGATAAGTAGTTTATCACGACAGATCAGCTACCCCATCGTCGGGGCAAACACCTTCACCCGAGGGCCATGCATAGGAAGCAACGCTTCAAGTCCCAGGGGAGCTCTGGGGGACACCCAGTCTTCCTATGAACAAAATACAGGGGCATCAAAATACAGGATCATCAAAAAAACCATGCAGGACCCAGTTTCTGTGCTGGGACTAAAGGAGCTCGCAGCCTCAAATTCTCCAATGGCTACTGAAATAACTACTGCAGGGACAAATTGAAATGCTTGTGTAATCATTCATGACAATGAAAATGCTCCTATCAGAGGCCGCCTCTGAAGGGAAGGTATTGGCGGGGCTCAACGTCCAGTTGCTTTCATCATAGGGGTGCTGAATTCCTGTTCCTCTAAAGAATTTGTTTGGAAAGCTCCTCAACACTTTTATGCCTAAATGCTTATGTTTTTCTGCAGTAAAGAGATTACATTCCCCATACCTAAAAGGCCACAATTATGATGCTATTCTATACATATCCGCTTTTCACATTTTTTCCTCTACTCACTGGTTTTCCCCTTAAAAAGCAATCTACACAAAACCCCACCACTACCCAACAAACAACCCCCCCAAAAAAAACCCCAAAACAACAACAAAACCAAACAAAACCCCAAAACATAACACCACCACAAAAAATGACGGTATGTTTTAGGTAAGTCAGAATCTGTGGCAATTTGCAGCTCTTTCCTTCAGAACTGCTGCCTCTGAATTTCAAAGCTATTTATCTCAACAGAAATTGGTGTGCTAGTAGAAGAATAAATCACTATAGCTGTACAAGAATTATTTGTATGCATTCAACCTCACGTCGAGGACTTTGCTTTGTGAGACAGCATTTTGTAATATGTCAGGTTTTGCACTTCTGGTCTTTGCTGTTTAAACTGACGAGCAAAAAACTACCTTCTCTTTTTAGCCCTCATCACTAAAAAGTTAAACATCAAATGGAGCATAATAAAGAGTAAAAACTCCAAGTGAAAAATACTTGAAAAAAATAATCTTGAAAAATCATACCTACTCTTGTTTGTAATGTGTGAAATTATTACAAGTATGTTCACTATGAGGACTATTGGTAGATGACTCACAATTTAGCTAAATTCAATAAACCACATACTGTGCCTATCCCAGTAGGTGACTCATGCATTTTGTATTTCAAGTATCAAATGTTTGCCAAAAACAGTATTTAAAAAAGTAGGAAAATTGTTCAAAAGGGCTTGTGAATAGGTTGGGACTACCCACTGGCAGCTCTTACTTCTGTTCTGACCACTTACGTAGGATTTCATGGCACCGCTGTAGTATTCTGCTAGGAGTGCTTAGCCACAGCAGCCCCACCTTACGCACTTCATATGCTTTTTTCTCACATATATTGTGCCTGCTTTAAATACACACACACTGGAATTTAATGTGATACTTAAAGCAGTTGTGTTTTAAAGAGAAAAGCCTGCAGAGTAAACATTTTCCCTACAGAGTCACCGCTCCATAATTTTATACACATTTCCTAATTTTTCTAGCACCATGCTCTACCCTTCCGAAATTAAATGTAAAAAAAAAAAAGAAAATAAAACAGCAGTCTCAAAAGAACTATTCAGCTGGTCCCTGAATACTGTATAATAGTATTTTAAATCTAATCACCCAATGTAATAGAGGCAGAGTTGGGCCCACATGCAGGAATAAGTTTCAGTCCTGGCATTGATGCCTTTCCACTGTTTCAACAGACTGCAGGGTGACAAAGGAAGCTGATGCATGCTGGTGACTCAATAGGTTAGCTTAGATGTTAGGCAGCTTTCCAAGCTCATTCATACAAGCCTCGAAATACACCTGGATCTTATTTTTAACATCGGGCAGGTCTTCACCTCATCCCAGAATATCGTGCATTGCATACACCCAGCATCCACATATCATAAACTCCTTTGTGAAGACAGAGAGTCACTTGTCTCCATGGCACATATTGAGAAAGGACAATTTTTTCACCACAACCCGTGAATTTCCTTTGGTTCTTTCCCTGCTGAGCTGGCTCTTACTCTTGATGTAAAGTCCCTTCTGATCCCTGGAAGAAGCTAATATAGCAACACCTAAAAAGAGACAAAATCAGAGTTTATCCTCACTGGGGATATATTAAGTTGATGGAGTCACAACATTCACAGATGTGAAAGTGGTAAAACTAACTGCATTATCAAGCTCTGAACTTTAATTTTATTCATTAAAAACCCGGCCTGAGGTGTGTTTTATTCATTGTTTTGTCAACTGCTTCACATTTGCAAAAAACTGTCAAAAGGATTCATGTGGAAAAGTATTGGTGGAAAAGATTCGATCTATTCCAGTTTCATTTAATGAAATTTAGCATACAGAGAACGAGTAGGAAAAACAGCATCAATTTGCCCACACAATTCTCCAAAGGCCTTCACCAAATGCTCTGCAAGGGGATCATTAGCTTCTCATCTATGAGTTTACCGAAAAAGATCTCTTTGTATTGATATGGGTGCGAGTTGTGCTACTTGAAAGAAATATTAAATTTTAAGCAGACAATGTGCACCTTGCCACTAATGCAAACTTGTCCAGTTGCTCTGCGCTGGGGAGCAAGTGCATCCATAATAGGCAACATCTTAAACAGCATATGGAGAGTATTTTAATGCTCTAAAACTGAGGAGTTTATGCTCATGGGAAATGATAGTTGTCAAATGATGACAGCTGTAACATTAACATTATTAACAAGGGGCCAGAGTATTGTTTTATTAGCCATGCCTCATGCTAGAGATGCCTTTTAACATCAGAGACTCAATATTTATCAAGAGCATTTGATTTAATAATATCTAGTGTACCAATAACAGTACTCCACAGTTTCCATTAGTTTGATTGAATGTTATATCTGTCTAAGCAAACCAGGCATTAGGCGCTTCAGTGAAAGTCACTTGTAATAGAGAAAAATATAATGCATGAATATTTCATTAGTAGATGAATACCCATCAAAACTTTACTCAAAATGCTTGAAAGTACCTACTGAATGTCTGCCAGTTATTTCATAATACTGAGATGGTTGTGATGCTGCTGCTGAGACAGGAAAAATTCTATTAGATGATTTAAGGTACTAAAACAATTATGGTATAATTATAAGGATCATAATTATATGTTCTTGATGTCTTTAATTGTGCAAGCCCCACTAATTAACATTAGAAATTCAATCAAAACAAATTATGCTTTAAAATTTAAGGATGAACTTTAAAAAACGCCCACATCTCCCAAGTCAAACAATTATAACTTTGAATTCCACCTGATAGCAGGCAAACTCTTCACATGCAGGTTTGCAGGGACTCTTTCAATTTCCTAAATTTTATTCAGTGTATTTGAAGAGATATATATATATATATGTGGAGAGAGAGAGAGAGATGCACACCCAAGTGATTCACCCTTGTTTAACCGTATAATACCCTTATTTAACCTTATAATATCAGTTTTCCTGAGCCAAAATCTGATGGAAATTCTTGTGGCCTTTGGATTCAACTTTAAAGGAAGAGATTCATACTGTATGCGCTGAATTTGGGTGTTTTCCCCATAGTCCTTCACTGTGCATAAATTAACCATAAGATTCATGTCTCCAACTCTATCCTTGGATATTTGTTCGTTTCCCTCTGTTGCTTCTCACCTCTCAGGACCACGGATTATTTCAGAGCAAACAAAATACAGTTTTGGGGAAGCGTCCCATTGTCTTGTAAAGTTTAGATATGGCATGTTATGAAGACAAAGAAAGGCTAGTCAAGACACTTTCCTACACATACCATTCTTTTTGAAAACATCTTTTGCTGCAGAACTGGAATTCTGGAATTAGCTTAATTACGTCAATCCTGTTGTCATTTTCAGTTTTCTGCTGTAAAGGATTTCTCCAAGGATCAAGCCAATGCCAGTCAAAATATATAGGGTGGGTTTGTTGGGGTTTTTTAAACAAACATTGGACTTCATATCAAATATGCAACTATACATCTATTTAAATTACCCTTGTGCTCTACAGAAAGTATAGGTCAGCTGCTTCTAGCCCCATGTTCCTATGTGGAGGGGACTCGGGACATGGGATACATTTCACAAGATGCCCAGAGAAGTGAACAGAGCAGGAGCATTTGAAAACCTTTGAAAGATACAGAGTAATATTTAATCCAAAAGAAACAAGCATATTGTTGTTGGAATATTAGAAGGTTGGATTTTTTATAAACAAAAATTTCAAAGTATCAGAACTTCTTACGGAGTGGAAATTTCCCTTTTTTGGCTGGCTCTATTCCTAGACCTAGTCTGATGAGATGGCTTGGGTTTTTTCTTTGTTTGGTTTTGATCTTATAGTTTCAAACTAATACACACAGGAAACAGACAATCTGGAGAATAAAAGAAGTTCAGTTACTTAAGAGATTGTATGAAAGAGATGAAGATAAGAAAATGAAACAGAAAGAAGATACCTAGTTTCTCATTGAAACATGTACCATTCAAACTTTATTCAAGACCTTTGTAGTACATTTTCTTTCTACTGAGACTGGACCTTAACAAAAATTCTTTAGATACTTCCCCCTCTCAGTCATTTAAAATTTCAGAATGGCATCATCGTTCACGAGAACAGAAAAATGGAAACTGGTCAGAACTTGGCTTCTCTCTTTTCAAAGCAAAGCAGCATATAGAGTGTAAGCACTGACTGCACTCCACTTACTCTGTGTTTGCTTTCTGCTCGTTGCCTCTGGTTAACCAAAGCAGAACTGTTATCAAATGAAGATTTTGGCCATCTCCCACTGGTTTTTTGTTTGAAGGAAATATACACATTGAAAGGCCTGACCACAAACTTTGCTGAATGCTGACAGCGCCAGTCAGTTCCCTAAATGTAGGACCCAGATGCCAATTGAGAGTCCAGGCATCCCAGGGCAGACAGATGAGACTGTAGGAGGTCCCTGCACCCTCTAGCATGGCCAGACTTTCAGTATCTCCTTTAGGACTACATGACCCTTCAGTCAAATGACCACCATATCTCTCCAGGTACGGTCCGCGGATGTCTAGTCAAAGGTAGCACCACTTTGGTTAGCATAACTGTGTTTCTGGCTGACGTAAATCAAAGGACATAAGATGTAAAAAATGCTAGACTAGTGAAAAGTGCCCATCACCCTACTGATAAACATTCTTTGGAACCACTCTGACAGCAGAGGTAAGAACAGGAGTCAGCCTGTCAGTACCTCAGCCTAAGTTATTTTAAGTTCATCTTCAAAATAATCTTGGTATTAGGACTATGAACTTTCAGAAGTCTTCACTGATCATTAAATAAGCTGTTACCTGAGATCCAAGTATGTTGCTAGAAAGGATTGACTTCACCAGAGCACATCAGCCACAGCAGAGATCAGTACCAGTGACAACTGGTGTATATTTTTCACAGAATAATTGCATTGGAGTATTTAAATGGTAAGAAGAAAATTCAGACAACTCCTTGCATGATTTGATTAATCAAGACCTCCTTAGTGACTAAAGAGGCTCTTGTGCTATCAGAGGTTGAATGGATAAGAGAGGTGTGCTGGGAATGATGGAAAATTGACCAACTACCACAGAAACAAATTGATCAAGTCCCCCACAGGTAAGATTGCTTTTTATTTCGGGTGCTGTTCCATGGATCAAAGATGACAGGATGTCTTCATTCTCCATATAAGCTCTTGAAACAAACCTGTGTAATGCCTTTGGTGTTATATGCCAAAAACAACCCTGGTGTGGTAGGGCTGCCTACTGCAGGCTGGCTTTACCCCTTCGAAACACAGTGTTTTCTGGTGCAGCTGGAGTATGGAGAAACATTTGTTCCTGTACTTTTTCCCTGATAATTTCCAGACCACATTACACTTCCTTCTGCTGGCTTAACTTTTTAACATATGCATATTTTTATTTCCATATGGACAGCTTTGCAGTAAAGTAGGTTTCTGTTACTTGTTTTAGGTTGCAAACATATAAATGAAAAATGTCAGAAGAAGGTTTGTGGGTTTTTATTTTTTAACTTTAGTGAGGCTTATAATAGCATCTTTTCTAAAGCCTAGTATCTTCTTTCATCCTTTTAAGAACTGCCAAAATGCTTCTGTGGCTCTGGCATGAGTTTTGCTGGTGTTTGGAATGGTAGCACACAGAGACAAATAAATAAAAAAATAGTAATAAAAAAATAACGCTACATCCATTTCACTTTGAAACAAATGATTACAGAGCAGCTGATTACAACTGGGGAGAAGACGTAGAAAGGCAAAATGCTAGTAGTAGCAATTGGAGTGAATTAACTGGGGTGCTCAGACACACTCTCAAGAAATGGATTGACTCGTAGAAAGAGTTTTACTGGTGTGAAAACTTGCATTGGGTTTCTTCAGCACACCAAAAAGCAATCTACCTGATTTTCCCAAGGTAGCAAAGCAATCAGATATGTTAGCAGCCTACTGCCTGCTAAGAATGGTGGGGAACCACAGGAAGTGCAGAAACAGGAGGAAAAAACCCAGAAAGTCTTTAACATGCACCAGTAAATTTTGTCTTCAAAATGAATTTTCAAAAACACTTTTGGAAGAAAATGTAACCCTAATTGTTAGTTAGCTTACTTGATAAAGAAAGGGAAAAGCAGTAGAAAAGCCGTTTTGGATACTGCAGGGGACTCAGAGTGTTTCTCTTTAGAGTGTTTTTTTCTAAACTTTACCCAACTATTTCAGACATTTAAAAGACTTTTTGTTAAAGAGGAATTCAAACTTCAGTTCAAGAAATTCCAACACATGCACTAATAAGTTCAATTATATTCTTTTACCTCTTTTATTCAGAACCTGTTGCTGTAGTATTTGGACTCACTTCAATATCTGCCCTTAATATCTAATCTTGACCATGTCTTGAGGTCCTTGGCTGCTGTGGTTCTCAGGATGTGCCCACCAAAGGCACTGTCACTCCCCCTTCTCAGGTGGACACGGGAGAAAAACTACAGTGGTGGATCCATCTTGGAGCTGGCTGGCATTGGCTCTGTAGGACGTCGGGGAAGCTTCTGGCAGCTTCTCACAGAAGCCACCCCTGCAGCCCCCTGCTACCAAAACCTTGCCACATAAACCCAAAACAACTGCACAACAATCAATGGAGGCATTCCTGTGGGCATGTGTGGAATATTTCCAAACACACTAGTGTGAAAGACCCCAACTTCCATTTTCAGTCTTGAGGATATGAAGCTAAATTTACTTTTCATTCAGAGTTATTACTGAGCCAAGTCTGACCTGGGTTGCATGTGCACTGCACATTTGTTCAATGTTTTAATCCTGTAATTAAGTAAGTTGAGCAAACAGAATGTGATTCTGGAAGGTGAATAACCTGGCCTTAAGACCTATTACTCTGAGCATATATTCATTTTTCCCTCACTCATGCAAATCTAAGTGTACCTTTGTCATGAGATGCAAGGATTTAAATGCCTTGTCAAAGTATTGCACCACAGCAGAATTAATCTTCTTTAGTGTATTTTATCCCATGATCAGGGAAAAAATAAAAAGTAGATTCCCTCCAGAATAAGCTTATTGCTTTCACAAAGTAAGTCTTATTTGCTAAGTAGATTTTCATCAATGTTATCCATTCACAAAAATTATAAATGTGACAAATAACAAGAATATAATTTGCTGTATTGGGACAGTGACAAAATAGAGTACTTACCCTGCAATTGTCATTCAGATCAGACAACAAAAGAAGAGACACACTAAACTAATCAAGAAACCATGACATCCTGACCTTATGACCAAGATCACCAACCTGGAAAATCAGTTGTTAAATATTCACAGCAGATAATTCTCATAGAATGAGCAAAAGATAATACCATATTGAAATAAGGGCAAAGTCAATACTGGTTGTGCTTAAATAAACGGCATGGAGACACCACAGGGTAGATATAATATTTCTGCATGTAATCAGTTATGAACTGTAACTTCAATTCTTCTTCTGATAATTAAAATTTCCTTCTGCTACATTTCAATGTCCAGGGTTTCATTTCATGATTTCCTAAACAAAATTAGGTTTCAAAACACAAATTTCAACTAAGCAAATTTTTACTATCCCACCTGTAGGACATCCCAGTTCCCACCAGTAACACAGTCCGTACTTGTCTTACTGACCAAAAGAAGCTAAAACACTAGCGCTCCATTTGCCTTGCTAAGAAAACCAGAAATGCTTCATTTGCTTTGATTATTTTGACTCTTTTCTCCCATTCAGTCCTTCTACCCTCACTACATCTTCTGAAATTTTCCTGCATCCTCTGCAGTTTTTCCTTTTGCCTTGCGTGCAATCATCTAGGCCCCTCTGAGAAAGTGCACTGCCTGTTCACAGAAACACAGGCTGTACAATGGCTGGGAGAAACCTCCGCAGCTAGTTCAAAACCTCTGAATCCTTACTTGAAAGGCCTGTTGAAGGCTGCTGGATGATTTTTTTTTGTTAACATTGTAAAGAGCAGTATGCCTATGTTCATCATATGAGTATCCCCACGCTCTTTCTACTTGGAAATGAAATCACACATGGTAAGCAAATCTTATAGACAGGTACAGTGGGGACAGAATACACAAATATTCTTGCAAAGATCTTAGCATATTAATTCCTTATAAAGTATAGCCACAGTACCACTAAAAAAAATAAAAAAGATTATTAAGCCAAATAAGTTGTCAGTAATTCTTGTCAAAATAGTTCAGACTTGTAACACCAAAAAAACCACCTGGAGATATCACAGAACAAAAATTACTAGATGTCCTGCAAATGCTTTAGAAGAATGAGTCCATTTGAAAGACTGCTGGCAAAACCAGAAGGAAAACAAATATGTTAAACAACTTGTATTGAATTCTGTAGCAACTTCAAATTTGGTTTGGCATGATAGATGTTTGAAGTCCCAACTCAAATTTTTATTTTTACACCATTAAACTTTATGCAGCTGAAACCAGTATTCATCCAGTGTCCAGGGGACTTTCGGTGTGGGGTTTTGAGTATCTTTCATCTTTCACACAGGCAAGACTTCTTCAAGGTAAAGTCCAAAGAAAAACAATTTAATTTCATCAGTGCCAGGAAACTTAAAAGTTCATGAACACCATTTAGTACAGCTGGTGCAGGACCTAGAAAGTCAGCAGCTCTGATGGAGCTGATGAATCTGATGAGCAGAGCTTTAAGTGGTCAATCTTATTTATTCTTTATTATTATTGCAAACAAAAAAGACCAAATGTAAAGGAATTTATAAATAAAAATGAGGAGATGACACTTCAGGCCTTGTGTCTGTTAGTTTTAGCCAAAAGGAGAAAATGTGATAGTTTGCTATTAGATAAAAATGTTTGCTTAAATTAAAATGGAATGAGCCCCACACTAGAAGCAGCTAGTCAGTGACATAGCCAGTGTCCTCATCATTGTTCAAAGCTGACCTCCTTCTAAAAAGCAATATCAGGTCACCAAATAGTTTCCAAGGAGCAGGCTCCCCAAACTGTCCTTTCCACAGGGTGCTTTTTCAACCTTCTCAAATACGGCTTCACTAGTGCCGTTTGGCTGGACGCAGACAAATGTGTGTTTTTATTTAGTTTTCTGACTTTCCTTCCTGATATTTAAAACTCCTCACAACTCTGAAAAATGTCTCTTAAGATTCACTTGTGAAGATCAACCTTGGCCCCAGGGAAGAAGAAAATTCCAAGCAAATGCTTGAGTCTCTTTGCACCAGGGATATTGCAGAAAGATGAGCACCAACTTTTGTTCTCTGCTAAAATTCTGCTGATAGATGTCAAGGTCCATCTTCAAACACAATAAAACATAAATATTTTCATGACAGCAGAAGGTAAAAGCTGCCACTTTTGCTAACAACTTACAGTAATATTCCTGTTTTTCTCAGCACAGCTATGTTGCGGGGTATGCGGGCCATACATTGGGTTTATAGCAGTGTTAGGCTGTTTTAATGAAAAGAACCCCACCTCTCAATTGCTAGTGCTCAAGATCTTAGCTAGGATGCTCCGAAATGTCTATGCATCAGCGCTTTGCAAAACCAAAGGAGAAGGATTGGCTTAAACCCTGGCTGAAGGTGGTTTAAGCTGATCCATTTTACTGCGCATTGCAACACCTATGTATTAAATTACCATTCCCCCACAAATGAGCCAATAACCAGTAACATAATTCAACCTGCTAACGTAATTGTCTGGATATGCCCTGTGAATGTCAATGTACTGGTTCAATCAGCTGATGGCAGCGTCCTGATAGGAATTTATTCACTCATTATGTCTTGAGCTGCTAGTAAAGCAATTAAATTCTATTATGGAGTCCACAGACAAAGATTTTTTAAAAAATCTTCATTTTGATGATTAGAAATTTAACAGAGAATAAGTTTTGTTGATTCCAGAAGTCTTTTTTTCCCCCTCAGAGAGCAAGTCTTAAGGTATTGGAGGTCACATTTTAGATCTAAAATATGGAGATAATGAGACTCGTCTCTTTTGTACAGTGCTTTAAAATCTCCTGATGAAAAGTGCTATAGAAGACCTCAATATTATTATGATTAATGCTCATAATCACCATCTCGTCAGTACTTTTTCCCCTTCTGACCTTGTAGTTTCCATGTAGTAAAAGGCACTTACTTCACTGCTTGATCAAGCTCTTAAGACAGCTCAGCCAGCACGTTTATGTCTCCTTTCCAGGAGGTGGATTCAAGAATCTACCTAGGTGGCTTGCTAAAAGGAACAGTATGCTTTGAGAAAAATAAAAGTAAAAAAAAAAAAAAAAAAAAAGAGAGAGAAGAACTGATTCTTATTTATCCCAGAAAGTTTTTAATCTCCCCAACTCTCAGACTTTTTTCTCCTTGGGTCACCGTCCCTTTAGGTAGGACATCTGTGGAAATCTTCCTGTGTGGCTGATTTGAAAGGGGATGCATTCAGGACAGCATTTTACCAATGGGGAGACCTCTTGTTCAGCTCCATCTCCATTGGATTCTGGCCAGTTGGCACAAGTAAGTGAGATGCAGCTCCACCAGATAGAGGATTTGGAAAGCACTGTAGAACAGAAGTAAAAAATTAAGAAGTTGTGTAAATTATTCTTTGATGCTTTTCTGACTGTATTGATGGTGGTGTTTCTCACAGGCTATGAAACAGCATCCTGTCAGGCAGCAAGTGACTTTTACAGGAGCTGCATCCTTGTGCAGGGCTCTACTCTCCCAGGCTAAAGGAAAATGCTGAATAAAACCCAGTCTCAGTGGAGTTAATGCGAGAACCTCCTCTAGCAGTAGAGCGAAGATGTCACCTATGCTCTGGCTATGCAAACAAGTATTCTGGAAAGCTTCATTAATAGGTGGAACATTGCCCAAGTTTTTGAGAAATGCATAGATTTCCAAAAATGCACTGAAAAGATTAAGAATCCAAATGCACTGAAAAAATATAATATAAGTGATATAAGCAATATAAGTGATTTTAATAGATGCCTTTGAAAGCTTAACAACTGCACACGCTTTCACCAAGAAACTAAGTTCCATTTGCCAGCTTAGGGGTCATTTGGTGTAAATTAATTTAGAATGAGTTTCACCCATTTTTCGGTAAAATTAAAAAAACTTTTTTTTTAAACTGAAGATATTCACATGTGAGATAAGAGTGGATATAAAGCCTCTACTTATTTACTCACGTAACTATAATTGAACTGTCCCTAAAGGAGAACATTAAAACATTCTTTTGAGTGAATTTCCTTCCTGCAATACATTTCAGAGGATACACTGCGGTGGGATATTAAAGCCAGTGATTTTTAGCAACTTTTAAAGATTTTATTTTCCAGTAAAATTCACCAAACATGATGATGATGGACAAGCTGCATCAATTTCAGCTCATATAAATAGATATAACTTCATATCATATTCTATACTGACATGTAACAGTATAGCTCCACATCAGTGAAGGATTTGGTCTTACAGGAAGCTTTAAAACTTGGATATCCTGAAACAAATAGACAATTACAGACTGCTCCATAATTGCAGATTAATCTAATACTATTTTATGAACTTGCTTAACATCTGTTGCTATGTTTGTTTCTGTATTTTGAGAAAAGCAAGTAAGGTACATTTATTTTAACTTCACTATCACAAGTAGCATGTATTTGTGTTCTAGGTATTGTGACTGCCTTGTGAATGCCAGTTCCCCAAGGAAGAAATTTATTACATACTTAAAATGAGCAGAGGTCAGTATTTCCAGGCTAAAACGTGGCACTGCTCTTGCAGGCTCCTCACCCATGGTACTGATGCACAGCTCATAGTGTTGTACCCAAAACTCTGAGGCAAAACAGTAAAAATAGACATTTAGGAACATGGAAGAAAAGGAAGGAAAAACAGATGATCAGCAGAGAATTAAAAATATTTTCTTTGTGTTGCAGTCAAGGTTTTCCCCCTGAAAACCTAAAATTTATTTCCTAAGTTAATGAAAGTACATTGTGGTTTTGGCATTAACAAATACATGACCTACATTTTTCACAAAATTGTAGCCAACCACAAGGGTATAAAAGAAATACAAATACTTCTGAAAAAATGTACTGAAATAAAATGGATCAAATTGTATTTTACAGAGCAAAATCCCCTAGATTTAACTGACACCTAAATCAGGACAGATATTGTTGGAATGTCTCCATAAGTATGTGTTTCTTGTCAGTAAAACTCATGACAAATTGCCAGAAGTACACATATATTAAAATGTTTAATGAAATCTGAAATCTGGTTACACATATTTATAACTGTTTTGACCAACAGATAAGATACTTAAGTCCATAAACACAGGACCCATGAGTTGGTAGCTTGTGCCTCAAATTTTCTTTTCATGACAGTTTTCTGAAGTCAAGGTTCCTACACCAGCAAACTCTATCACATAATCACAGAGTGGTTTGGGTTGGAAGGGACCTTAAAGATTACCCAGTCCCAACTCCTCTGACATAGGGAGGGACCTCCTCCACTAGACCAGGCTGCCCAAAGCCTCATCCAGCCTGGCCTTGAACACTGCCAGGGAGGGGGCAGGCACAGCTTCTCTGGGTAGCTTTTGCCAATGCCTCACCATCCTCATGGTGAAGAACTTTTTTCTAATCTAATTTTTTCCAATCTAATCTAAACCTACCCTCCTTCAGTTTAAAGCCATTACCCCTTGTCCTATCACTGAAAGGCATTTTAAATATCATGATGAATTAGTAGGAAATCCACTTTGATCTTTTTCCTCTAAAATTGCCTTAATACAAGCTGGATTCAACCAGGTTATATATTAAAATGCAGAACAGAACCAGTTGGGTTAGCCTTCCCTTTCAGATAAGGGAAAGTCTCAGTGGATGTGGTGCTACCTAAATATCTCTGCAGTCATCCCTACTCCTGTTAGCAGTTTAAGTAGGATTAATATAGGGATTACTAGAAGAGATGTGAGGAAATGGGAGAAATTAATTTGGTGATGCAAGTTTTGTTTCCAAAAGAGAAATATCCAAGCTAAAAGAGTAACAAAAATTCCTCTAACTAGAGGCAGTTACTTAGGTATTGCTCAGGAAAGAAGAAAGGAGTTTATGGAAAACGATAAATGAATAAATATATTCTCATTCTTCAAAACACCTCCCTCAGTAAATATCTAAACATATGGATAAGACACTGTAGAGGAACTGTCAGTAGGGCTATCAGAGCTTGGTCTTTGGAAAATTTTAGCATCCAACACTTTTCATAATCCCAAAATTCACATTAAAATATTTCCCTTGTCTTGCAATGACAGGCAGGTGATCAACCCTTTTCCATGACAGATCAGCCTTTCTCCACACAAACTCAGATGTGTCTCTCAAATAACCTTGACTTATATTATTTTTACATTTCTTTCTACATTTTTCTCATTGCTTTGCTGAATTAGTTGTGTTTATTTTTACCTCACTCTGCCAGCTGCACAGATACCACTAGCTGTGAGACAAAAACCTTCACAGCTGGAAACAACCTAAAATAGGCACTGGGATGATGCCACAGATACACAGCATCAATTAGCAGCGGGAGCAGCTGTTGCAGCAAGCAAAGACCTTCCTGTGTTTGGTTTGTTCCCTTGTCATTTAGCATCAGATGACACCACTCCTCATCAGGAGGCAGTCATTGCACGCATGCTGCACAACACTCGTTCCAGCACAGAGGGCCAGAATAAGTCTTTGGAGCCACTTACGTGTGGCGTAAGCTCTATTTTGAGGCTGGTAAGTAGCGCACAGGGACTTTTTGCTGGCCCTAATGCACATGAGCATCTTCCCTTATGAGGAGCAAAGCACAGTGAGTGCTTAGTCACCCAGCAGCTGCCCTATTTTTAGGTGGCCCAGAATTATGGGAGTTGTCCGTCATCTCAGTGACAGTGTCCCAAGGACAATGCATGCCACAGAGGCCTCAAAAGCTGCTGATGATGCTACAGAACTCTAAGAGAGTGTTATCTGCACACACTCATCTTTCAAACTGTAGCAAAGATGGTAGCTCAGGCTTATGCTACTTGTCTGTGCTGCCAGGGGGAGACAGAGGAAGGGCAGGTGTGAGGGGATGAGAAAGAAGGAGAAAGAGAAAATGAGGGAGCAAGGTAGAGAGAGAGAGAGAGAGAGAGGAGAGAAAAGAAATAAAAGAGAAAAGGACTCATTAAACACAAGTTGTAAATTATGGGCCAGGTAATAAGCCTGTTTCAATAAATTAGTGTTGTTAAACCAAATACAATTAGCCTCCCACTACTGCATGTGTATGCCGGTTTATATCCTAAGGAGGTTGCTCCATCAGGAATCGCAGGTACTGTCACGCATCAATCTATAATAATCCTGCTGCGGATCATGAACAGAATTACTTAAAATATCTTAACTTCCCCAGCAAGTCTTTCTAAATGAGAAAACATATAGGAGTCCTGTGTACAAGGCATTTGGGGGGAACCATGAAATGAAATAAGCTTGTCTAAGACAATCTGCAGCTTGGAAACATACAGAGATTTCATCACATTTATTCCGTCAAATTCTTCTGCTTCCCATCTCTCAGTATAAATCATAAAATTAATACAAGATTCCATTAGATCTTTAAGAAGTACAAACAGAGCATAGAAAAAAAGAGGAAATATTCAGCCATATTTCTGTGTATACTTTGAAATGGCATCGTCACAAAATGCAACTCTGTTGTGAGATAAGTTCTTTACCTTTGAATGGTTGCATTTAATTTTAAATACAGTCACTTGTACTGTATTCAGCCTCAAATTAATTGAGGTTTAACAGTTTTAAATAATTCTTTAAAGGAAATTAGCAATGAAGACACAAGTCCCTCAGAGTTAATCACCAGGGAAATACAAAGTGAAGCATTTAATCTTAATCTTAGATCACTATGAGCCAGTTCCCCAAGAGAACTAGTCATCTTGATATTACTCTCTCTCAAATAAACAGTTTTTTAAAATATGTTACCTTTTTTTTTCCCCATAGAAAATATTCCCGTGAGCTCCAGTAAATGCCCATGCCAGACTGGAAGTGCATTTTTCATTCCTAAGCATTTTATTCCTCCTGTGTTTTAAAGCCCCAGTGAAAACGTTAATTACCTCATCATAACTATTTCACAGACCATAATTTGGATAATTTTAAAAATGCTTGAAGAGAAGACAGAATAAAGCCTAAAATGGCAGACTTTCTCATCTTCCTAAGAGCAGTTCACAAAATTCAGTCATAATTTGCGTCAGTTCTCAATACTTAAACCTTCAAAATATCTGTAAAACTGTGTCATAGATATTCAGAGCTGGGATACTTCTTATACCTAAAGGTACACATCTTTGCTGAACCACTTGCCCACTGATGTTCCTGCCTAAGTCTGCCTGACCTGCCTGAGCTGCTTTTCCAGCAGAGCCTGAAGTGTTGGGTCTGCTTGGTCCCCCACCACCTCTCTCACCAATGATGGTGACAATGCCTTCCCTCTCAACCCCATCCCTGGGCATCACTCCCAGCTCTGGGCTGCTCAATGAACGATGGAACTTCAGTGGGGCAGCCAGTCCAGCTAATGCAAACACAAAGCTTCAGTGTATGTGCAGTTTATCTGATCCTGATAGGGCTTCTTGTCTCTAGCATTGTTGCTGGCCTGAGTTATAGTGTTTGAACACGCCATGTGCAGCTTCTGAGGTGCATACTGATTTTAATACACTTTAACACAAAGTGTAGGGGTAAAATTGTATTAAAGTTATTGCTGGTGATGCCTACATAAATATATTTATTTTAGTTATTGTATGAAAGGACATTTCCACCTTTGTTTTAATTGTCACATTTCAAATAAATTAAAGAGCTGGATCACTGCACATTACTGGCAAAAATCCAGCTGGTTTTGGTACTACAATTAAAAAAACCAAACCAAAACAAAACAAAAAACTACCTGGTAGGAACTGTTGTATACCTTGTGAAGAGGAAGATGATGCTTAAGTGTCCACATCACAAAACCTCTCCCCTGCTGCAATCAGACTGCAGCCCTGTCAGTATTTCAGATGAAAATCAAATGGCTGAAGAGCATCAGAGACCAAATCAGTCTTTTATCCACCATGTTTTTGCTGTGAAGAACACATGCAAGTACGGCAGAGCGGGAGCACAGCTGCCCACCACTGTCTGCCTTGCACATGGTCTGTGAATGAACTTAAGGCCTCTGTTCCCTGGGCTGTCAGTACAAGGCCTTTCACAAACACTAAATTCACATAAAAGTGCTGTAAAGTTTTATTAGGGAAAAAACCCACCCTTTAAACAGTTGGCTTAGTTCTCTGCTGAAGGGAACCTTTCTGCTTGAACAGTCAAATGTACTCGGGCCAAGACAAAAGTACATTGGGAAAGTTTAGCAGAAACTGGCACAGAGCTAAACAGAAATTTCCACATGCCAAGTATCACTAACCCCTTGCTTTGATTATAAATCAGGTGTGCCGGTGTATTTGCAAAACTAAAAACATCGGTCACTGAATTATGCCTGAGTTCATGCTTCACTCTCACACAAACTAAGCCAAGACATTATATAGCACCATATATTAAGTGAAACTGCTCTCAAGAGATTAGCAAATTAAACTAAACAATGTTACATTGCTCCAAATGCTCTCAGTGTGGTTCTTTTCTTTCTTTTTTTTTTCCTTGAGAAATAACATGGGATTTTAACTGTTATAGCCAGAGACAAAATGAAAAAGACAGCACTTACTCTTTTCTTTTTCACATCTTCTATTACCATAGAACAGATAATGCAGCAGTAAAATGCTGTAAAAAAACCCCACATTTCCAAAGACACATAAGTGCCTTTGGAGCCTTGGCCCATTGGGCTTTTATACCTAATTTCACAAGTGTATTCAGTGCCAAAGCAAATAGATAGATAACTTATTTCTACTAATAATCCCTGTGTGTCCCAAACAAACATTACTCAAAATAAAGTGAATTACTCATGCACCTTCGACAAATCAAAACAAAGCACTCAGGTGTATTATCATGAACTATGTATCTTTTAAAAAGATGTCTCTGTGAATTAGATTTAAGAGGAGAATGGAGACATCTTGAAACCACTTTAGGCACCCAAATAAAAAATTCTGAGCCTCAAAACTTCCTCAAGTTTCCACAAGACAAATCTCCTAGGACACTAAGTTTCTACACAAGAAGTAAGCACAAGCACTCTGCAGTTTGGTGTCTATTCCACACCTACACCCACTGCTGTTCCTAGACAAGGCCCTGTATCACCTACCTTATCTTCAAGAGCTGACCTGTCAGATACAGCCTGAGGATGTCTAACCTCAGACAAATCACAGCCAGGAGGAGAAGCCATCCGTCCCATTATTCCAACCTTTCTTCGTATTTCTTTTCATGGGTAATTTGGATAGCTCTCCACTGTGCTTCCTAGCTTGACCACGCACTTAGAAAGCATGGGATGGTAGATGTGAATTTGCACGTGGCAAGACACCTGGAAGTTCAATTCTTGCTTTGTCAACCAAAGCCCAATGGGCTAAGGAGCTAACACTCTAGATTTTTGGCTCCTGAAAGCCTTTTTTTTTTTACTTAATTCAATTAATCTTCTTTATTACTGTCAATAAATAGTACTTATGTTCACGTAGTTTTAGAGTGAGGCCTCAACTGATTTTGAAGCTGAGGGTCCTATATCATTAAGATATAATTTATATCATTAAGATATAGTTTACATCATTAAGATATGGTTTGCAGTCTAATATCATTAACAAACCTTAGGAAATTTTATCAAATAGGGCATTTTTAAATAGTTGCATAAGACTAAAATGGCTAAAGATTAAAAACCTAGTCCTCATTAAAATATTGTAAGATCTCACTCTCCTCCTACATCAAAAACTGTAAAATACATTATGTAATCGAAGAACAAACTCTAATTGGATGAAGTGAGACTAAAATATTGCAGGTTTATGTTCCCCTTAATATTATTCTCTGCCAAAGCACTTCATTAAATCTCAGTTACAGGTCAGAGTTGCACCATGAAATAGTAGGATATGTTAAATAATTATGTATTAAGTGTGGGTCTATATTGCCTCACTTCACTTCATGAAAAAGGTAAACGTGATTTTGTGAGGCAAAAAATTCCATATCCAACAGACATTTATAGATCAGGAGAAGGAAATACATTTGGTTGCAGAATTCCCCGGTGTTCTTCCTCCATAAAGTATTTTCTCAGGTTCCCTATGAAATCAGTGAAGCAATGGCCCAGCTGTTAGAGAAACATGCAGCTAAAATTTCTAAAATGAGGAAAAACATATGCCTTGCTCCTTCACAACCTGGATGAAAAAACATTTGATAATTCTTTTGTGTTTTCAGTAATTTAACTGGGAACAAAAACACCCAAAGAGCAGTTTAAGGTAATAAGAAAGCAGGGAGTACCTGAGGCTGTAAGGCCAAGTATGATGCTTAGTTCTTCCCTAATGCATGGAAAGAGTTAGTGCTGAGGAAGTGCAGTCATACCGTGCAACAGACTCTTTCAGTTTGCAGACTAAGATATCAGGTGGGAGTCTGTGCTCTGGATAAAACCAAGCATCCCAGATCAGTGGCATTTTTAGTTTCCATTCTGGCCAGTTTGATTATGCTTTGAGTTTCTCCTGGCTCTGTTAAGACAGAGCATGCACTTCCACAGCCACTAATGCGAGAACTGGTTATTTTTTTATCTGAAAGGTGGGGTTTTTCATTAAACAGTTTTAAAGTTCAACCTAGACTATCATCCAGAATTTATTAGAATGTTTTCTCTGGTTTAATTTAATAAAATAAATCAGTTCCATTATTTAGAGACAGTTTTATTCAGCCTTCCTGCTATTGAACACTCAGACTGGATAATTGGCTACCTTATACATGCATCGTCGTAAATGAAGCTTAAAACGTGGTCCTTTACACTAAGCATAATTTGGAGGAAAAAGCATCCTAGACAGATGTCTACTCCATGGTTTATAAGAGTATGTGATACCATCCGCACTTTTCACAGCTAAACCCTTGAAAACTGGGAGATTGACAAAGGGACCCAAACGTGAAGAGCATTCATTAAAAGATGTAAATAGCCAAGATCCGTGCTGTTTTGTTTCAATCTTCTTTATCCTGTTGAAAACAGGAAAGCCTCCTGTCATGCAGGCTCAGGGATTTTCAGGGCCCAATAAAGGTTAGTGACATTTTCAATTCATGTTTGTTTTCATTCTTCTAATCATGAACCCTGTGTCAGTCTCAGAAACCAGCTGAGCTTAATCCATAACCTTTTACAAGTGAAACATTAACTCACAGCATGTTCTGTTGTCTTTTTAAAGCAATACAAAAGCAAAGGGAGAAAAAAAAGAGCTGCAATATACATGATAAAACATAGCAGCAGCCAAATGTGAAGGTTACTTTAAAGCAGTTACAGTTGTGGAAAAAAGCATATTTTTTAGGTCATTAAATTCATCATGTTCGGATGTCATAACTGCTGTTCAGTTCAGAAGAGTATTCTGGACTAATAACAGGAGGCTAAAGGCAAAAAGGCAGAAATAACCAAGTAAAGATTATCTAAAATGTTTTTTATCCTATCACACCAATATTCTGACACATTTTCATACCACCATTTTTGAGCGTTAATAACCATGGAGAAAATAACCCAACTAGTTTCTTTCCTTTCCTTATACAGATTAACTACTCCCACTCTTTTTCCCTTGCAAGTTGCATGTGGTTATGTGGACAATGCTTCAGGGTTTTATGGCAATACGGTGCAACAGGCTGGATTTTATGCAAGGCAGACAACTGGCCACATATGGCAACTCTCCTCCTGCCCCACTGAGCGCAGGGAATGACCCACACTGAGCAAATCTGGAGGGAAGAACAGCTCTGACTACAAAGCATACAGAGCCAAGGAAGGATAATTATTTCTCCAGCCTATAAAAACCATTCTGGAGAAATCCTGACCTCCCATCTCCCTGTTGGGTAACAAATACAATTACACGTGTGTTGAGGAGGTTCTCGAGTTACAAACTTTTATTACTCAGAACAAGAAACCGTGTTAATTCTTAGAGAAAAATACAGAAACAGCAATCAGAAGCTATCTGAAAACAAGACAGTAAGACATAAATTAAAGGGTATTAGATTTCATAACAGACACACTAAAGATGGCCTCAGAAAAGGAGGATATTAAATTGAATTAATGTATGTACCATAGATAATTCCTTTGAAAAAGAAGAGGAGGGGAAGAGAAGTGAAACCTAAATACTGGCTTTGTGAAGTATTGTTGATGTATCTGAGATTATAGAGAGATGTAAAAGAAGTGGAGAAGAAAGCACTTGTTCATCACACAGTGAAACCAAATTAATGAAGCCAATGGACTTTTGAGTTGTGGCTGATGGCTCTTTCAGCCAAGTTAATGTTAACATATAACACAAGCTTACTTGACATTAGAGAAGACACATGTACAATCTCTTGCTGGTGGCCCAGCCATGGGAAATGCTTCAGCCAGAAGCGTTCCTTGATTAGATACTACAGAACCCATATGGGAGGTAAAACTTTACCAAGCAGTGAATTTTTTTGTCCCTAATGAAGGTTGAGCACAGGCTGCAGCATTTTCCTCATACATGGCATTCACAGGACTTCTCTTCCTTACCTGACCACCTGTGTACATAACATCTTAGGATTCTCTGTTCCTGTGTGATTGGATTTGGAAAATAGGCTAAAAATTACAGAGAAGGTGGAAGGAGAAAAAGGGAGAAAGGCAATAACCAAAAGGCAGGCAGATAGACGTGTACACACACAAGCATGCAGTAAAATCCAAGAAGGATCATTTCCTTGGCAAACCAACTTAAAATACGTAGACTTAATTAGAAGGGAGCCATAAAGTAGAACGGTGAACTGTCCTAGGTTTTACTCCGCTGATGACGCACTAGGACATGATGTTACTTCTCTCCCAAGGCTGCCTGTCTGACACTTTGACAGGATGTGTGCTGGCCACAGCAGCATTGAGACCTCCCCATCTATCTCAGGGCTAGGGAAATTAAAACATTGAAGCCAAGAGTACAGAGACAGCAAAACATTACATTACTTGCCACATGTTGGAAAAGGTTTGGCGTGAAGAACTGGAACCTTTGCCTGCATGCACATCGGCAGAGAAAGAAGTAGCTATATCTGCAAAATATTTTTCCCTTTGGTTTGCTGTCCACAGTTAGTGGTTAGACTGGAAATCGCACAGCCACAGCCCAGCCTTGTCTTCATGAGCAGCTCCAAGTCCTACTTAATTCTCTGGCCTGCTCCTGGGGCAACATAGCTACTTACCCAGTGCACAGCATAGCATTATAATCAAGCCCAGAATGAATAAAAAGGGGCTTGGGAGGATTAAAAAGGCTTTTATGGGTAGAAAAGTAAATACGAAAGAGAAAGAAATTCCATTAACAGATGAGGGGAATGAAATTAATGGCAACTCAAATATGGGTAAAATAATAGTCTTGCTAAATGAAAAGGAACTGGAAGGTCCACTACAAATAACCAATGGTTACACAAGACTTTACATTAGATATTTCATTTATCCTTGTGCATTAAAAGAATTAACTAATGAATTTATTCACTCACTGATTGTTACAACTTCAGTAAGTACATCTGCATAATCATCCATGACCGGTGATGATATTGTAGCAGAGTTTCCAGGTGTTTCTCTAGTCAGACTGGTACTTTGTGGCTTCAGCAGTTCATCCATCATCTATCAGATCTTCATGTTGCTGAGCCTTCCCTATGTTATTCCACCACTGGTGTTTCTGTAATTGCTTTCCTTATTATTTTTTTTCCATCCATACAAAGTCTAACTAAGATTTTCATCTAGTTATTGATGAAGTCCCTTTTTCTCTAACTGTATTTCTATTCCTAAAAAGCATTTTATCTTTGTGACTTATGTTAGTTTACGTGCTTGTTCTTTTCAACATAGTCAGGACACTTCATGTCCAGGGTTAGTTGTCTAATCTCGCCTTCAGAAGTGACTGTATTACATCAGTCACTGTGGTACAAGGCACCCTGATGCTGTTAGTGTGTCAGAGATCAGTTAGGACATCTCACCAATGGAAACATCTGCTCCTTCCCTGTGTCAAAATCCTTTCACAGTGGTTTAAAAATAAATTCAATATTCCTATTGAAATGGCATTGTTTTTTTTCCCAGCCCAATGGAAACCATTCGTTCTCACCTGTTGTTCTTCACAATGTCATTTGATATTGACAGTAGAGGTCCCTGGTGAGTTCAGTGATATGCTGTTGAATCACAACATCTGTCAGCCTCCCCTTAAGCCTTTGAGGGAGAAAGGTGTCAAATGCTCTCTGAAAAATAAGTCAACTATGCAGATAGTAGGTGTTGATGTTTTTTCAGTCATATTGCTTCAGCACTGTGGCAGGATGAGGTGCTTTACCCTTCTCTAACACAAGCTGTCTGTAGCACAGTGATATTTCCAGCATTTGCTTCCTGTGATCCTATAATACAAGGAGATCAATTTTACTTGAAAGCAGTATCAGCGAGATGGCTCAGTTGTGACACTCTTACATTTACTTTCTTTGATATGGATAGAAAAACTCCCTTCATCAAGTCCCATGGCAAATTTTTAAACATTCATACACAGTTGCCAATTTTCAACAAGATCAATAAATATGACAGTCATCAGTAAAATTTTGCAATTTTGCTGGGGCAAAATAAAGCACTCATTATAGTGCTTTCCCAAGCTGCACTTTCAGATCAGCATGCATCACATCCCCTGTAGAACTGAGAGCCTGTGTGGCCCTGATTTTTTTCTGTGATTCTGCCATCCTAGACTGTGACTAGCAGGGAGGAACACAGGTTGGAGAAGTGCATGCTGCATCAGTGCCAGCTATCAGCTTTTACTATATTCAGCCAAGAAAAAAAAGGGTCTGGTAAATCTGGCTGTTTTATCAGACCTTTTTATTATTATTTCTCCTCTCTTTGTGTCACAAGTTGCATGCATTTTCTCTCTCTTATTTTCTCAGCCTTTATCAGCCCACTTGCTTCTATGGTCCCTATCCTATATTCCGCTATCTATGTGTGAGTTGTACCATATCTTACTGGCTCAAATACTTGCATAAGCCTTGGAGCCGTGAGCCTTGGAGCCAAGGGCCTTAGAGCAGAAAGTGGGCTTTACAGACAGTTTTTTTACTGCAACAGAGATTCCATCTGGGTTATTCACCTTTCACCCCTTCTCAGTGCTCCCACTCAGTCTGGACATCAAATTGTTTCGCATGTTTCTGAAAAAGTCCAGAAACTGTGACTCTGCTTAACAAATTGAAACTAATGTCATGTGAGTCTTTATCTTAAACTCAAAAATGTCACTGCCGAGTGAACATTCAGTTTCTGGCCTTGGTTGTTTTTCATTTTATCAGGTTACATTTCTAGGGTGTTAACTGAGGAGGGATTTGCAGTGATCAGGTGTTTAGGAATGTTAAAATCAATTAAATACCTTTCTGCCTCATTTCATAATCCCAGATCAGTGTTCTCGATTCCTTTCGTGAATTCACACTGTTAATAATCCCAGCCCCTGTTAAAGGAATGACTGATAGATTTACTTGTTCCTTTAATGGGCACCTCTTAGTCATAGTGATTGCAGAATTAGAGACTGACACTGAGGAGATGAAAGAGAGCAGTAACAATGTGTGAGCAGAAATTTCAGGGGCTGGAGCATCAGACGTGGGTGAAGTTAGACTTTTAGGTCTGTTTGAACCCCTACAGGACAGGGCTGGAAGACTAATGATCCCAATGCTACCCTCGACCTCACTGGGAGCTGCTCAGCATCTCTGAAAACCCAGACCTCCTGTCTCCACGTGGATTTACAGCCTCGGACCAGTTTGCAAACAACTTTTGGAACAGCCTTGCCCAACAGCAACTGGAAGAGGACCAAGCAAGGAGAGAGAAAAGAGTGTTGAGCACTATGAAATCATTATTGCCCAGGCAATATGTTGTGATAGTTCCTAAGGAAAAAACAAAAGCCTCAGCACTTGGCATGCTCAAACCAGTGTATCTCACCCACCACATCTCCTAGTTTCACCAACAGGTCTGCCAACACTAGCAATACTCTTTAATAGCATATCTCTACTAGTTGTTGTTGGCTGCCTTAACTTCCCAAAAGGCTTCCCCTGTTTGCCAGGTGCAAATTGCAGGAATTAAAAAACCCGTCTGTACCTGTGCCCTGCGTACAGATCCTAACATTTCAGGCTGCACATTAGGGAGAACTTGGAGCAAACTGAGCCCAAAGTCATGATGGTTTCTCACTAGTTAGCAGGAGGTGGGGATTGAAGCTGATGGGTATCCTTGATCTTTAGCATACCATTTATTTCATTACATCTAATTTGGTTGATATTATCAACACTATTACACTGATAGTTGTTTCAACTCAGACTAATTTAATTGATAGAATTCTGTGTCCTTGCTATTATATGAGACAATTAGCTCTCATTAGTTCACATTTCACTCATTTTCCCCTGACTGATTGCACTACATACTGATACTTGCTAATATCAATATGTAATGCAATCAGTCAGAGGAAATGTTGGTACAGTATCTCTAAAAACTATCACACTTATCATTCTGATTGTCTTCAAAGTACCAATATTTTCCTATAACTTAATGGTTTCATAATGCAATGTTTTGTATTAATAACAATCTTTTTAAGGTCACACAGTTAATCACATACGGATTAAACAGCAGTTAACTAATGAGGACGGCAACTTATTAATAAATTGCAGATGACACATTTCCGTTATTCAGTGTAACCTTTAAAGAGCAGAGCTAAGACTGAGATTGACTTAAAGACTTTTTGCCTCCCTTTTCTTATTTCTCCCCAAGTTTTTATTCTGGATTCTAAGCTCTTTTTGCTTTTTTTTTTTTGGTGCGTGCATGTGTGTGTATGCTATTGTCACAGTCCTGCTGTAACCATACGGAGAGCTTTAGCAACGCAAGAATATGCAGCTGATGCTTTGATAGAAAAGGTGAAGAGGTTACTCGAATTGTACTACTCTTAATTTGTCCTTTAAGCACCTACAGCAGGGAGTCTATAATAGTAAGGACTGAAGCACGGAGATTCGTCTATCAGATGATTACGTCAGAAATGCTAAAGATTCAAAGGAAAGGGCAAAAGGCTTTTTGTAACCAATTTTATATAATCCACTGAGCTTTTACCAAGTCCCATCTGTAAATGCACTAGCAGTTTACTCAGAAAACTGCATGCCTAAATTTCTCCTCTGAAACATTCGTACACCACTACTCACCAGTGTGAATTTGTAGCTGTGTTTATAAACAATAAACATGCAGTCCTTACATTTATATGAAGTATGAAATTCCTCAACGTGCCAGTATAGTACAAATCATTCTGTGAAAAATAATAGCCCAACACTCTCCAGTATGCTATTCGTTAAATCTCAGCTATTCAATAGCAAACACATTTAATTACCTCTACAGTTAGTCTGAAACTGGCTCATAACCTTTAACAGAAAACATCTGATGTAAGAAATATAAAAAAAAGCATAAAATAAATAGTTTGCAGTTCGGGACTTTAAAAATTCCCAACAATCATATTTTAAAGAGTAAATCCAAACTGGTCTTAAAGAGTAAATCCAAATTAGTCTTGCTATGCTAAATTTGATGCTGAATAATGACAGAGGACATTTAAATGCCATAGTTACTATAATAATCCCTGTTTGAATCATGGCTCCCATGAACTGGGCTAAGCCTTTAGACAGAAACTAATTGCTACAAACACTAATTTTCAAGTCCCTTTTGTTTCCTATTGCAGGCACCTCTGGATGCAGAAGGTACCCAATTAGCAGAATTCATGGTTCTGATTGTGCATTGTGGGGCTAGTATAAACACTGCTGATTACTATTCCAATGTAATGGTTGATTTTTATTTATTTTTTTTTCTGATTGCTTAATAAGGCCATCTATTCTGCATCAGGCACTGGCAAGGCTGCTGGTGAAATCAGTTAGGTCACTTTTTCTGGTCATAGTAGCAGGAGGAGCCTTGTGATGGTAACAGATGACTAAAGGCATAATTACAGGCTATTTAACCACATCTGTTTCCCCACTTAACATTGTTTGCTCAAGTTAGATGTAGTTAAATAAATCAAAAGGAAAATAATGGTGAAGACACAAAAAATTACTATTACATGGGTAAAACTCTAGGGTTTGTTATAATTACAGAAAACAGAGTTTACAGTGATTTTTAAAAGGCACTAATTTATATTAGAGAGTTTCTATACACATACACTCTAGCTGGTTGCTGCTGCTTTTGTAGCCTATGTTATTTAAATACCTATTTGTACAGACAGAAGAATCAGTTGAAACAAGAAAAAAAATTTAAGATTATTATTATTATTTATTGAATTTACCTGTATGTTCTTATCCAGCATAATTATTATGTGAAAAATCTAGTAATTCTTCCTGTGGTTTTGTGGTTAAGAACAAATCCCCAGAATATTACTGCCTCCTGTCAATCAATGACAATGGGAAGAGCAGAGAGCATCGAGGGTCTCTGTGTATTTCTCCAGTCATCCAGGGATACTGGTTTTACCCTTATCCTTCTACAGGTGAATGCCTTGTTGTCATTCCCTAATATATTATTGCCCTGTGATCAAATATAGCACATAAACAAACGTTGTCAAGCCCATATTGCACAAAGACATATAGCCAAACCATCTGGAGCAGCAGGTACAGACATACCTGTATGTCTAGCTAATGCCAGCCCACGCATTGTAAAAGTTCCCTGCAACGTTTTTTTCTGTGCAGGAAAAATGATATAAATAAGACACGCACTAAAAAATGAAGGGAAATACTGGGGGGGGGGTTATTGGTTGGTTTTCAACTAAGGAATTGTAGAACCAAAGCAAATATTTAACTTTTTTTATGCCAGCTGCTATCAACAGCAGATTTTTAGGACTATCCCTGAGCAAAGGACTATGTTTGACTCTCTGAAGCCCTCCACCAAACACACTGAAAATAACGGATTTTGTACTATTAAATCAGGTGTCCTAACATGCTCAGGCTATGAATCCTTGCACAAAATCATCATATGTTTTAAAATATCACTGCTTGACTTAATGCAGTGGAACTGCACAATGCTATGTCAGATATGTCTATGGCCTAATTGCCTAATTTCTTTTGTTTTGTTTTTTTTTTTTGGGAGGTGTTGGTTGGGTGGTGGTATTTTTAATAGATCTTTGGTTAATAGACCAAATAGGTTGTGATATAGTAGGGAAAGCAGTTTGGTTTTTCAGGTTTCCAAATGCTCACCTGCACTGGGGTCTGGTTTTGGTGGATACAGTGGAGTGCAATGGTGTGGCTCTGCATCCTTGATTAGACACTAGCACTGTACTTGCAACTGTTAGAGAAAAAAAATGGTTAGGAAACAAACCATCCTAAAAGCAAAAATGGATTTGAGGAAAGATGGCCTATATAAGTGGTACAATCCTAATTTCTCCAGTGCAGCAGAAAACAGTGTCAGGTCCAAGAGAGGGTGTAAGAAGCAGTGACCCTGGGGTGCTTTGTTGTCATCATGCCTCAGGGGCGGTACAGGCAGAACTTGCTGACTCAATTAAATCCTCAGGAACTACTGCTGATACAGTTGTGCCGAAAGATCAGGTGACAAATTTTGCTAAGTAACAAGTAGTTATGACAGTGCATATCCCTACTGTACATGCACATTTGTACACACATGCTCACCTATGCAGATACATCACTTGAGGCCAGAAGTGTGATTGTGGAGGATCGAGACATTCACCATTCTGTGCACTGCAAATGCACCTGAATTTCAATTACACAGCTTGTTCCTGGGATTAGACTCTTCATTTTCATGAGGCTCTCACTCAAGGTGATACATTCAATGCTGACCTTATTCATACTTATCTGTTTCCTCACTCCATACAAAGCAAATGAGACCACTGTTCCTGTTAAGATTACAGCCTCATTTAAGGATTTTGTTTTCCTCTAAACTATTAACATAGCATCTTCCCTTCTGGCATGTCTTATTCTTGGCTCTCTCCTCTACATGCTGCCCAACTGCAGGCAGTTAAGATGCCATTTGTCCTGTGCTTGTTCATTCCTGCTATTCAGTCATGACTCCTAATGCAGTTTTTGCAAAAGAGCTGACTTATTCTTTGATCATTTCTAATGAGCTGGGATGAAACAGACTTCTGCAGCATCATTTACCCCAAATAACTGTGGACAAAAAGTTAGGTTTCCAGTGTCATAACTTCCTTCTGAATCAAAACAAAGCATTTGCAGAAGAAGATAGGAACATGATACAAATATCTATAAGCCACCTATACTATCAACTGAATTTCATAACAATGTTCAGGATAATCTTTGAAATGTCTTGTGTGGACACCCACCTTCAAACCCTTCCCACCATAATCAGTACCATAAAAGGTGGTTAGCACATTTGCTCTGGCTCTTATATTTCTAGCAGGTACCACTATTGTGTGCCTGAGGCTGGCAAAAAATCAGATCCTTGCTATCCTTCATCTCATTAGTTAGTTTTGGGGATAGCACTACTTCTCCATTTGGAGTAGAGCAACTCTACAACATCCTCCTGGACATGGGCATCATGGAGTGATGCGGTGTTACACTCATACATGGATGGTGAATCCAGGAGTGAACATGCATTTTCTGGGAAGAGGGAAAAGCACACTACAGCCATAAGCAATGTATATATGCCCAAATTTCATGGCACAGTCACCATCAAAAGGTCCTGCAGCTCATGTCTCCCATTACCATCAGGTCTGGGATGAATCTACCTCTTCTGTAGTGGTAATGTACCGTAATTTAATCAGACATAAACACAGAAGACCATCTGCGGCTGCCACTATTTTAAATATAATCTTGCACACAGGTTTCCTTGGCTAGTTAGGCTGAGAATGTCCAGGAGATCCAAATGCCTGTCTGAGACCACATAGCTCTGAAAACTGCTTGACTTCCCGCTTGCAACAGTGTGACTTGTCAGCAGGCAATAGACTTACAGATGACAAGAGACAATAGGTATGAGGTGCTTAATCGCTTCCTTAGCTGCAGTATTTTCTAATAAACCGTTTCAGAGAAATAAGGGCTACCATGTATCTTTTTCAAACTTAGATGAACAAATGTATAATTACTTTGCTCCTGACTCCAATTCTCGGTTGCAACTATCAGGAACTCTTCTGAGAGCTGACCTGTGGTTTTGGCAGACATAACAGCTCAACAGCTTTGCATATTTTCACGTTCATTTGTCCACAGAAAATGTACTAAACCTGTTCTCACAGACTTGCTAATCCTTCATGGTTACTCACACAACTTTTCTTCATTTAACTTATTTTTGGAATTACTGTTACAAGCTATCACCTTAATGTTTTTCAATGAACGCTGACCTAGTTTGCATTTTAAGATAATATCCTGCAAAAAGCATTAAGTGTCTCTAGCTAACACCAAGAGAGTTTTATCTGAGACATGACCGTGTTCATTGGTTGGGTTTTGAGGAGGGAGAAAAAAATGCTCTCAGGTTTTTTAACTATGCTGATAAGTACTGAACATATCTGTGGCATTTACTGCCATAAGTTATTACTCAGCTGACAAATAATACATTTATAGCTGAGTAAAAAATCTCTTAATTCTTTGGAGATGTGCCTGTAGTAATAATTACTGGTTTTGGAAATGGATTTATCACTTGAAGGTTTGGAGCATGTGACCCTGAATCACCTGTTTGCTGGTGACACACAAAAGCGGCTGCAGCTCATTCACAAGGTCTTTCTTTAGCATCTGCATCGGTATTATAAGTTAACATATTTACACCAGGAGAGATTTAGGTTAGATATCAGGAAGAATTTCTTTACTGAAAGGATTGTTAAACATTGGAATAGGCTGTCCAGGAAGGTGGTAGACTCACAATCCCTGAAGGTATTTAAAAGACATGTAGATGAAGTCCTTAAGGACATGATCTAGAGATGGACTAATCATGGTTAGGCTATGGTTGGACTCGATGATCTAAAGGGTCTCTTCCAACCCAGGTCATTCTATGATTCTATGATTCTGTATTCTGGCTTAGTCCCTGCTCAGCAACATCCAAGAACACTGCAATTATCAGTTTCATCTCCCACTTCAGATTTTTTTTTCTGTGCTACAACCAGCTCAACACCATCTGTCTCTGTTGTTACTGTTGACATTTATCTCTCTGACCTTCATGTCTCCTTTCCACTTTCCTCTGGTTTATGGTACCCTGTACCTGATGGCAAATGTTCTCCACTTGTTTTCTAGGACTCTAGATTCATTTCAGCTTGGTGTATATCAAAGAAGGAGGCTTTCAAGGTATATTCAGAGTTTACTCATACAAAAGCCCCACTCTATCTCTCAAATCATATGCCTCTGTTTCCAGATCCAAGCTCAGCCCCCAGACCTGAGCACACCAAACACAAACCCAAAGCATTGATTTAAATACAACAGAGATTCTTGCTTTCCTCCAAAAGGACTTTGCAAGGCAGAGATGATCAGCTTTACCATGAAGAGTAAACCATTGGGTTGGACTCGATAATCTCTGGAGGTCTCTCCCAATCCCTAAAATTCTGTAAACATATGTGCAATCACAAGCCTCCAGTTTGTGTAGGAAGTTGCTGCACACACAGCAGAGGTGGTGGAGAACACAGGACATGTGTCAGCTACAGCAGCTGTGATTTGGAGTATGATCATTTTCAGCTGCAAGGGTGGCAAGCTCTGACAAAGCTGCAGGAGTAAAGGAGTGCTGGAGCCATTTGTTGTGAAAGAATATTGTTTTACTGGTGTGGAGAATGAGAACCAGTCGATCAAACCATTGCCAGGGGTGTGTGGCAGGGCTGGACTCAGACTAGACACTGCTGATCAAGCATGATGGCAATATCATATGGCAAATTAACCCATCATTTTCAATGTTCCATTCTTTTTTCTTCAAAGTTATGACTAAGTACACTATAAAGCAGATAGCTTTGGTTTGCTGGAGTGCTCAGTGTTTTTCTAGGTGTAATGTGCCCAGAAGACATTTCTGTCTCTAAACTACATCTTGGCAATTTAATATTAACTGTTGGAGGACAGTCACAGTACCTAATCATTGTTGCATATGGTTTTGCTTTGCATTTCATTGTTTGTTATACAAAGTCTTTTGGTTAACATAATACATTCTTTCAAGTTCTGATACTTATCTGATTGCTTCAGGCTGAAAATTTTCCTTGGCATTGAAATATAACTTACACATCTCCTAATGGTATTTTATCATTCTAGTGTAGAGCTGCAATTAGGTTGGGTTTGATTGTTTTTATGCAAAGGACATCATTGTAGCCTTAAACGTTTTAGGCTAAGTATGTACCTAAGCTTGTCTGTTTGTCTTCTTTTTCTGAGCTGCACAATATAGTTGGTTTTGAAGTTCTGCATGGCTCTAATACATGCAAAACAGCTTAAGTCACTACAGTACTCCTCGATGCAGTGCTTTTTGTTTCCTCTTTGCCTTTTGACAAAGATACATCTTTTCATTAAAATAATTCTTTTTTTTTAATGTAGTATCCAAAGACATCCTGCTTTTTGGGGGGAGGCAGGGAAGGTCCTCTGAAATTGCTGCATGTTTTTCCATGCATCAGCAAGCTGCCCTTTCACTGACAGTGGTTTGGTTTCTGTTACTCTGCTATGGTTATACTAGCAAGGCACATATTTACAGCATTGGGTAGAGTTTGTGTTTGATCTCAGGGCATTCCCATTAAGTTCCCTCATCTTTTGTGCTCATTGCAAAAGAACAATGATTTGGTTCACCCTTTAAAATGCATAAAATGAATCAACCATTTGTGCACGCTGGCAATATACCCATCTATTTGTTTCTCTAATCTTGACAGGTATTCCCAGGCCACATAGCAACCTCAGCTTGCAACTGTTAAAAGGAAAAACAAAACCAAACAAAAACCATCAAAATGGCCATACAGTATCAGGCCAAAGCTTCATCTAGTGCAGCTTGCTGTGACCAAAAGCAGATACCAATGAAAGTGCACAGGAATAGGACAATCCTCCCCCATCCCCATTTTATTAATACTCTCCCAGGCTTACTACAGTCTGTCTTCCAACTCTGTTGGAAGTTTGTAATTTTCCTGTGAAGATTTATGGATTTTACAGTTGCTAAACACAGTCTCTTTCATGTGATGAGGAGCAGAAATATAAGATATTACTTTTGCTGCTGTTTAACGTTGTTTTGTGCTGCATTCACATGTCTTTTAGGACGTGAGTCACTTTCACCCTCATACTCAGTCTTCAAGCTGAAGTCTCCATTCCTCTCCCAGACAGGATGGTCTTTCTCATAAGCTTTTTCTGAAAGTACCACAGCTACAAATACGGAATAATACAGCACCTTTACTTGCAGGTGCCCAAGCACCTAGTCACTAGGACTCAGCCATAGTATGCAAGCACTAAAGATGATTATATACAATTAACAAAGGCATAGAAATAACTCAAGTGATTCCCACTTTTCATAAATTCCTATTCTATTAAAGATTTTAGGTTTGAATATTCAGAAACAGCTAACAAGATACATAAGCAATATTTTAAGATACATAAATTATTTGTCTTCATATTTTTGCTAAGTTAATTTTAAGAAACTTTTGTTAACAGATATTAGAGAGCAGACAAAGAGTGAATATTATTTTAAAATCAAAGGATGAAGTATTATTAATCTAAGTCTCGATCTCAAACTTTAGGCTTTAAGAGAGAAGAGTCTGGATGCAGTTTTTCCTTTCTTGTGTATTAAGTTATTTAAATCTATTGAAATAGATACCTCACTATGCCAAGTAGTGTTACCAAGCAATCAAAATCTGGAAGCACACAAGTGTCATTGAGGACAAAACATATAGATCACGTATTCTGAAAAGTATATTACCCCTTTGTGTCAAAAATATTATCCAGCAACTTTGTTCCAACTGGATGTCTACCAAAAAACCAAGACAAGTTGAAAATCAATGGAGTTAAACCCCTTGGAGAGATATAATACTGTGACTATAATTGAAAAGTTAATAATTATGCTCATGCTGATAATTACCAAGAATAGTTTGGTATAGTAGTTACAGAGCTCACCTTTCACCTCCAGGTCTTGGATTTGATTTCTACCTGAGACTGTACGAAAAGAGTTCAATTATCTCCATCTCCCTTTTAGTGGATGGATTTTCCACCCCATTCACACTTCAGAAATAAACAAGAATAAAAATAGAGAGGGACAGAAAGAACATTTTATGCCCCCTAATTAGCTAATTAGTGTGAAGTTTGGGCTTTTTTTAATTAAATTTGACAGGAAATGTAATACGGTTTGGGCCATTTGGGAAAGATACAAAATGACTGAAAAAATGTAAGCTAGAACAAAGCTCAACTGAAGACTCTTCACTACAGTTTATTTTCATATTTAGAGTATAGTGTACAAAAATTACAGTGGTCTCATAATGTAAAGATAATACACTTTGTTGCTGTGCAACAGCCTCATTGCTGTGTACCCAGCTTTATCAACACGACACTAACACTTTAGCACAACACTTATTTCTATTCCATCCAATGTTTAATGAGAAAAAGAAATAAATTACAGCTTATGTAAAGGATTAACAACAGAAGTTCAAACAAATACATCGAACCTACTCAATGTTTGGATGCTGGGTTTTAACCAGCCCAATTGCATCCATCTACCTATAGCAGGAAAAAAAATAATGATTAATAGGATAAGTAGGTAAGATCTAGAACACAGGTCTCTCTAACTTGAAGGTTTCTATGCAGCTGTGTTCACTTTGCAGTTCATCTCTTCTATACCATGATAATAAGGGCAGGGCAAACCCTGAAGCCCTGATGCAGAGATATGATGTGGAGTGCAGTCAGGAATGTAGGAAACAATGAAGCTTGTTTTGCCATAAAAAGTGAAATCTCCAAGAGTTCTGCAGCACTATACAAATATTAAACATTAAAGATCAACATTTAACAAAAATCAGTTACTTACCATTGACTCTGGTAAATGCTGGTTTAGCCTGAGATTTGTTCAAATCTGGGAAAAAAAAAATCAAAAAACAAACACCAAACCCAACCATGTTTCCTTAAATCTATTAAGATCAATCCTAATGGGACTTTACTGCTGTCCTATCTGGAAGCAATGTCATCATTATCGTACTCTTCTTCCTTAAGTGTTCTAGATAGCTAGATAGAAGAGGAAATGAAACAAGACCTTGGCATCATGAAGAACTGTACATTTTAGAAAATTTAGACTACAGTACTTAAATACCACAACATGGGAAAATTAATACAGTCAATGCCTTAAAATGAACAGGAATTTTTTCATGGATTTCAGCAGCATTCAAGAGGAATTTGAAATAAGGGATGCTAGCAGCAAGGATGTGAGAGGATTCAGCTTGGCTTAGAATTGAAATATGCAAGAAAGTGCTTCAGCTACTTACAGTAACACACACACATACACACACACACACACACCCATTGCTCCATTCCTTTTCCCCTTTTCCTGGTCTTTAGTTTCCCATGTTTTAAGTTGAATGTTAAATACCACGTCAAAACACATTTTTGGTCCCTTTTTCTTTACCAAGGTTGGGAGCCATGAGAGGAACAGGAGTGAGCAAGGGTTATTGCAGGAACAAGTCCCAAAATCTGTAAAATCAAGCTCCACTAGCTGTGTGGAGCTTGATTGCCAAAGGGGATACAGGAGGGCACAACAGCCTTCCCCACTTTAACATGTGTCCATGTAGCTTCTGGGTTTTTTTTCCCCCAGATTATGCATAGTTTTATTTTTCTGGTACAAATCAAATATATATCTTACAGTAAGAACTGATCTGTTTCAATCTGAGCACCTCATATTCTTGATTCCTCATACACGGCAGAGCCAATTTAAAGTCACTTTCCCTAATAAAGTGCTTTGTGGTTATTTATTTCTCTATATGCTAATATGACACCACCCTGAATTGACGAATTAGCCACAAGAGGGTTGTTGGAGTGAGTCCAGAGGAGACCACAAAGATGATCAGAGGGCTGGAGCACCTCTCCTATGAAGACAGGCTGAGAGAGTTGGGCTTTTTCAGCTTGGAGAAGAGAAGGCTCTGGGAAGACCTTATTGCAGCCTTCCAGTACCTAAAGCGTTCGCAAGACACACAGATTCATGCATCTACACTTGAAATGCTGTGTTTCCTCGTGTCCTCACATGTGCTGAAATGCTAATGAAGACAAAAGGGAGATTTACCACAGGGAAAAAGCACAATACAGAGTACATCTGGAATGGCCAAAAGCACCATATCTCTCTTTAGAAATTGTAGGATTTGGGGTCGCAGGAAAGATTGAGAGAGACTCTTTATCAGGGAGTGTAGTGATATGAAGGGTAATGGGTTTAAATTGAAGGAGGGTAGATTTAGATTAGATATTGGGAAGAAATTCTTTACTATGAGGGTGGCAAGGCACTGGCACAGGCTGCCCAGAGAAGCTGGGGCTGTCCCCTTCCTGACAGTGTTCAAGGCCAGGTTGGACAGGGCTTTGGGCATCCTGGTCTCATGGGGGATGTCCCTGTCCATGGCAGTGGGTTGGAACTGGATGGTCTTTTAAGTCCCTTCCAACACAAACCAGTCTGTGATTCTATGATTTGTCAAACAATACCAAAGTTTGCTTTCAACATACTAGTAGGATACTGTGGAGATGACCCATACTTCTGTTTGGTGTATATATAAATTGCACTACATTTGTCATGTCTACAGTTTTAAATGCTACAACTGCAACACATGAAAATACTAAGTGCTTTGCTAAAGATGGGACAATGTTGAATCATCCTCTCTTTGCTTTGTAGAGCAGTGTGATTGCTCATTCATCCCGTGATGCATGAAGGGCTTCCCTGAGGATAGAGCTGTCAAATGAGACTTTTGTTTCCTGCTGTGAAATAAACACAGTAGTAGTAGTAGTCCCTGTATCAAAGTGCCATAATATTGGCAGTCTAAGTGCTGATCACATGGACATAATAATCTGTTTAGTAGTAAAAACATCTAATAAGAAAAGAAAAAGTGCTGTGGCCATGGGGACCGTGAGATGGGAGGGATGAAGGGATCTGAGAAGAATCCTGCACCCAGTCTCACCAAGAGAGGACAATACACACGACTAGAGTCAGAGGAGAGTGTTTGAAAGGCCTTGCCATGCATGTTCCAGTTATCTGTGAGTGGTGTCATACCCAAGTGCACAGTGCATGACAATTTGCCCATTCCCTGGTTCATTCTCTGGCTGCCTATCAACTGTTTTGTTGCCAGTCACATTTAAAAAAAACCCAAACCCAACAAGCCCACATCAACCAGAGTCTTGCAGACAAAGTTATCTAGCAATTAAAATGTATTTTGAAATTCTTGAAGTAGCAAAATGCATAAATCTACAGGGGAAGGCACACTGGAAGGAATAAGGCAGGGAAGAAGAACCCCCTCAGCTAAACATAATCAAAGGCTTTGATACTAAATGTACAGGTGCTGTATTGCACCCACAGAGTTTCAAAACAGTGAATACAAGGTTTTCCCTCCTTGGGTTTTAAAACAGGAAAAATGCTAAACCCCAAGCAAAACTTCGAAAATAGAGAATCCATTAAAGATTTTCTCACAGTAGGGCACCAGAGGCCTTCTATTTAGCGTCTCACAGCTCAGGGGTTTGCAAACTGTATAGTTACCAAGTAAATGACAGATGAAGGAACTTAAAATAGTAATTTAAAATATGTATTTCTTTAGACTTGGTCTATTTTATTTCACAAGCAAAGTTTACCTACAAAATGTTCAGATATTAAAGGATTCTGGCCTTGAAACACCTGCTTTACACAAGTGTTTTTTACATTCATTATTACTTTCTAAATATAAATACTTCTACTTCTTTGGGTATAGTTTGGCTGATTTGTGACCCCAACTCCTCCAATTTCTAAAGAGAGATATGGTGCTATTGGCCATTCCAGATGTACTCTGTATTATGCTTTTACCCAGTGGTAAATCTCCTTTTTGTCTTCATTAGCATTTCAGCATATGTGAGGACATGAGAAAACACAGCATTTCAAGTGCGGACACAGGAATCCTGCGTGTCTTGCAAACACTGTTTCTTTTTGTTTGTGCACTGACTTGCAAAGACATTCCACCAAATTCAGCCTGGGCTTCGGACTGCAACTCCACATTTACTTTTGTCACTGTTAAAACTCCACCCATTCCTAATTTTGCTTACTCCTAAATAGCTAATCCCCAATTTGTATCCACCCAGTTGATTTGCTTTCCTATCCCATATATACAACCTTATACATGCTGGTATTTAATATTATGTCAGATGCAATTTTTCATAGTCATATGCCTTCTAAGCCTTCTCTTTTTTTGCTGGTTTTCCTTAGTGAATGCATTAATATCTTGCTCATCCCTCTATTATCTTTGCACTTAGGTCTCTGTTCCAGATGTGTATTTTCTCACGTGTGCAGCCAACTCCACCATGAAATTTCTTGCCCATCATGCACTTAACACAAGGTTGCCAAAGGTCTCAAACTTGCACTGGGACCTGGCATTACAAGAGAAAGGGGCCTAGGGCCTAGCTATTCACCACTTCTTTCCTCCCACTTTGTTGGGCCTACTTTGACCATTTCCGGGCTCTGCCAGCTGATTTTTTTATTGGAAAATGTCAAATATTGTGAAGAGGCTGTAAGCGGGTAAATATGTTGATGGAAGAAAAGCAGCTCTATCATCCTTTGTATAATCCTCTGTGGATATCAGGTCTCTAAAGAAACACTTGCACACATGCGTTCATACTATCAATGTGATTTCTGCAAGTTACTTCTTTGTTTTCTCTCTCCTTTTGCCTTCAAAGTGCAAATTTTACACAGTATTTTCTGAGCAAATTTCACAGAGTATTTTCTATAGGTGTGACTTGCTAATTAAATACCAACTAAGGCAGCACTCATCACCATGGCTGTCAGCACCCCACTCCGCAGCATCCCAGCACAGTAGCCCAGGCGTCTGCTTGGCCAGGACACAGAAGGTGCAGGCTGGAGGATGCCCACCTCTGGAATGCAGAGGTGCACTCCAGAACCACACAGCTCTTGTTTGGGTTCAGCTGCTTCACAGCTCTGCCCAGCTACAGCTTAAACCAGGTGGATTCCACTTGCAACCAAACAGGTGCACAAGGGACTAGTAAATTGGCTGTGACAGTCATACCTTAGGTAGAGATAACTTTCATCTTTATATTAACTATTCTTATTCCTTGTTCTTAGCACTGCCAGTTTTCATGCTGTCTGTGAAAGGACAGAAACTTCCCAGGAATTCCTTCTTCAAACAAATATAAATTTCTTCCACCTTAATCAACATTTTCCTCACGTATGGATTATGGTTCTCATTACAATTGAATCAAAATACCTTATAAGATTCAAAGCACTGGGTGGCGAAAGGAAAAGAAATTTCCCTTACCTACCCTTTATCACTCTTGGCAGAGACTGTGCCAGTTCATCTGACATTTTGGATTCTCAGACCAATTTCTTTTGGAAAATCACTGGCTGTGATTTTTAGACAACTGCTTTTTTTCCACTGTTTCTTTGTAAATAAGTATGCCTGCTCTAGATGAAAACACGTTAGCTTGGTTAAAGAGCTTTTTCTCCGTTTTTCCGCAAATAACGTTCTGTTGAAAATGGAGTCCTAGGGCACTGGCTCTCTGCATGTCTTTGTTGCGTGCCCTCCCTCTTCCCTCTGTCTTCTTCATATTTCTATGGCTAGAAGACAAAACTGAGCTGGTTATTGAGACAGTATCATTTATTTGTGTTCTTTAAGCAGGCTGCAGCAGAGCCAGAAGATAATGGGTACCTCATTTATTCAGGCTTTGAATGATCATATTTAATTCCCAGTGACAGCTGTCTTTGCCACATTAGCATTGCAAATCAGCTCTGTTTTGTAATGGCCTTCTATTGAACATGATTCAATTATGTGTGGTCCGTAGCGAGGCAGGATACGGTCTTAGTATCTATAGCAATATTTCTGCAAGCTGCTGCTCTTTACACTGCTCACATTTAAGCTGTCTGTTTACCACAATGTTTTCCTTGAACTACACTGAACTCTCTTCATTTTGCAGCTAAATAAAGAAGAATGAATATAATTTGTAAAAGCAGTTATCTGGTCAGACATATTACATACCCCTTCTTCTTTACACATGCCTGGAATCAGGAAACACTTGTTAAAATAATTGTTATTATACTTAAAACATTTATATTACAAAAGTCATTAAAGTGGATTTAAATGATTATACGGTGTTAAATGGTACTAAGTACTAAAGCTCAATGCTGGCTTGAAGAAAAATTGTAATAACATACAAAACAAGTAAATTTTCTCTTGGTATCATAGTTTTCCAGGAAAAGGGCAGCAAGGCTTAACATTTATAAAGCAAGCCAAACATCACAAAATTTCAAAAATACAGTTTCAAAAGGTTTCAGAAGTCCTATTTATTTTACTGTGAAATGGCTAAATCCCATGCACCATACATTCTAGTCTTCCTGCATCTTGGGCTGACATGTGCAGATGACATTTCAGACTAAGCTGCCAAAGGCCTGGATCACATCAATGTAGTTTTAATACTTTATGTATTTGTTACAATACAAAAAACCTTTCTAAATTCTGATTCCACACGTAAGGCAAGTTGTCCTGTTGTCTCAGGCAGCCTCTAAAAGAAAAGCTTCAGTTCGTGCAAGGCAAAGCATAACCCTCACTCTTTTCTCCAGGATTTCCACCCCTGTGATCTCTACAACATTTAGCTCTTACAGAAATCTCATTACACACAATCCAGCTGTCCCCAGCATCAGGGCTCTCTTTGCATCCTTCATCTTGTGACAAAGTGCCCCTATAGAAGAAATATGTTACTTATTCCACAACCTAGAGTGCTGGGCCATCATTGTAAAGTATTTTATCAAATAAGAGAAAAGGGTTTTTAATCATATCTAACCTGAATTGTTTAAAAACTCCTTCTAGATGATGATGATAACTGATGACAGAGGAGTTACAGTGACCCTTCCGTGGCATCCCCAGGTTGAGCTTGGTCATGGATTGAAACCAAAGGCCACCACTAGCTGCTACAGGCAGGCTGGAAGGTTGCAGACATCCATGCAAACAACATCACTCCATCTAATGCAGCTGCACTGGTTAGCACTGTGCATTTACCACACTAATCCATGATTTAAACTTCTTTTTTTTTTTTTTTTAAGCCTTCATTCACTCCTTTCTTCTCCACTGTCTCCTTACACTGCTGTCTTTTTTTGGCCAGGATTTGAGACATACTTGACTACATTCCTAACTTAGTTTATGAGGAAACCACAGAGTTTATGTGAAAATAATGATTGCTTCATCATTCAAATAGAGGATTCATTGCTTTTCTGTTAAGGTAAACCCCATTCGTCGCTAATTGCTTGGGGGAGTGGGTGGAGGTGTGTGTCATATATCAAATTGTACACTCACCTACCTGGGAAACAGACTGGAGTTTATGGAAAGAGTTTGGTTTGTTCTTACCATGCCTACCACATGAAACAAGTATGTATGTGCAAATGAGTATCTGTGCGTACTGTTTTTACATGTGGTCTTTCTCAAAGCTGCTCCGTGGGACTGGATCACAACATAACAGTCTGTCCTGGGTCAACTACTTTAGCTGGTTCTCAGGTCCCAGCTCTCAGATGTATTTAGAGATCTAGTGCCCATCAGTTTGAGTGATAGATGAAAAATCTGGCTGGATTTTTTTTTTTTTTTTTTAAAGAAAGCCTCTGCCAATATTTTAGAGGTTAATAAATCTTATTCAAAGTCAAAGTCTATTCTGCTCAGACATCCAGCAAAGGAAGATGTCTCCATTTTTTCTAAGGTACTTGAATATTTTTGCTGATTAAGAACAATCTACAAAGAGAATGGAATAATACAGTTAATGGATAATGGAATAAACCAGTCTTTAGAATATATTATTAGACTCACATTCTCTAAACCCTTCAGAGACAATCAGACAATTAAAAAAATTTTAAAAGGAAGTTTTTCAGTTCTTTTTCATATATATATATTCGCTACAAGCTCTACAGGGAATAACAAAGTGAAGGCCTTTGGAAAACAAAGTGAAGGAGAAACAAGATCTTATGCATGTCTTTCAGTTTCTTTCTCCTGTTGTAAAAAATGAAAAATTTATATTTGGTAAAGTGTGGATTTCTAAAGAGCTTAGTAAACAATTCAACTATGGCAGGCACTAAGAAAACTTTTAAGTATCAGAATATGCCCCTTTTTCATCATGGTCTTTCTGTACTGTGACTAAAAGGGCAAAGCAAGTGTGATGTCTACAGTGTGGTAGGGGTTAGTGGGGGTCCCGGTGGAGAATAGTGTTGTGCCACAGCAGCCTGTCACACAGGTTATACTGTCTGACTCTGCTAGATGGCTCTCACATTCCCATTTTCAGATGCTGATCTTCATACAAAATTTTTTGCCTGGTTCTTTGCCTAGGGAAACAAGGTTTATGTTGCCACAGCATCTTGCACTCATCTAACTTCACATGCACACAATCATTATGAACCCAAATTTGAAAGGTACTAGAAGTCCCATGGGTAATTCCACTCCTGCAGGTTTCCTGAAGGCCAGCAGTTAGCAACAGAGACCAGTAAAGGATGCTACAGAGGACATGGCAGGAGGTGGAAATGGTGCTGTGAGAGTGGGCATGGGGGACCCTAATCCATAGGAATCCAGGCTTCATTGGTTTTACCACTCAAGAACAACCTTTTTAATTCTGAAATAAGAGAGGTCTTTTCACGTGAAAACTGCACTAACAAAACTAACATCATCTCCTGAGTATGCATTGCTGTTATGTAAGACTGGTCATGTTTACAGCCAATTACCACAGAAAACCAGGGAATTTCTTTCTATATAGCTGTATGTAATGGATACTAATGACAACTTCCTCCACCTGTCATGTAATTTGGTGTAATTAATGTCATTTGTTCTGGTAATTGTAAGGTCAGGACTGGAGTTCATGAAATATGAATCACTTCCACATCCCATTTCAATATTTATCCTTCCGTGTTATCCATAGATACCATTAATATATAAATATCTTAATTGTGTAAAAATAAAGGTTTCTATAAAATAAAGTAAACCTCTTACAGAAGTAAGGAGATGGACAGTAAATCTCATAATGCCTTCTCATCCTTTAGCCAAAGGCATGTGTTCTCTAGCATTCTCTAGCATTCTAGGCCACCACTTCAAAGTCTGCCATGGTGTCAGCCTTCCAAAATCATTACTTATCAAATGTATTGCTGTAGCACTTCAAAGTTGTTTATTCTACTTGTCTCTGCCCCAGATGACTTATGTCGCAAGTACAGAGGAAATTAATGCAGGCAGATCAATGGGGGAAATAAGAGTAACCAGCACTGCTCAGCATGATCTCAGGAGACTGTGCTCATGCTGGCTCATGCATTAGTCATAGTTAAGAAGAATATTAAGCAGGGATTTGGAGGATAATTAGATAGTTTGGGGCTGCTTATAGGGACATTTCCCCTTCCCAGCTCAGGGAGAGGTACAGGAATACTACGGGGAAAAAACCAAATGTGGCTGCCCAGAACTTCAACAAGTAGATGGAGAAGGCTGGGCTTGCTGGCTAACTGGAGGTTGGTGTTTACCCTCAGTCTTGAAGGTGAGTTGGTAAGTACAGTGCAAGAGGTTGTGAAGGATCTTGGGAATGAAGAAGAATAAATCAAAGGGAATTAAAGGTAAGAGAAACACAAGAAGGAAGAAGGAAGATCTTTGCATCAGTATAAAGAATTCTGAGAGGAACAACATTACAACAAAAGACAAAAAACATGCCATAGTAACTGAGTCACAACATTATGACAACTTCTACTACATTTAAAGAAAGGCAGGAAAGATCTGAAATATTGCAGTGAGAGTCATGAAGACAGCTGAATGGGAGCAATAACCTACAGAGCAAACCTACGCTATGTGCCTCACTGGCAAGACTAGCAGAGTTTGTACTCAGAAAAATGAAACTGTAGGCTGAAATTAGAGTCAAAGGTTAGTAGCTATCTCTGTATTGAACTTGAGTTCACAGGCTCCTTTGAGGACATACAAGAAAGATTTTAATTGGACAAAATAAGCCACGACTGGAGTAGAGAGACAGGTTTGTGAGGCAACAGAGAAGGTTGTCAAGTTCATGTATTCACAGGTAGGTATGCAGAGATACAGTTGAAGAAAACAGATGTGTTCCATGCAGAACCACTATAAAAATCCTAAGAAAGCTGAATCAGACATCTCCAAGGGATTTCTTCTCAGAGCAAAAGAAGTAGGAAAGAGTCAGAAAAGGACAGGATCTGAGCAAATGAGAGGCTTAGGGGAAATAACTGTCATAGTCACACTTCTCCAAGTCCATGGGATAAGGATACTTGTTCACTAAATTTATCTACAAAGAAGCTGTACTGACCAAAAGAAATATCGGTGCAGTGTAGATCCTAAAATCAGATGAAAGGGATCAAGGGTATAGCTGGAAGACAGAAATGGAAGGAGAGTTTAGTAACAGAGCACCTATGAGACAGGGTATCTATGAAATGAAGAGGGAAGAAGTAGGTGGGAATAAAGTTATCATCATTTTAGAACAGGAATCTAAAACATGCTTTTATTACGAGGTAAGAGTGTGAAGTTATGGACAATGTTGGAGGGCAATACAAATGTGGTCACCAGATTGGGCACAAGGTAGGATGGAAGGCTCACTAGCCCAGGAGAACAGCTGGAAAGGTAGAGGGGAGTAAGAAGAAAAAGTCTCATTACATTTTGTCAGTTTTGTGCAGCAACAAACAGGTGAAGCCCTGCAGGAAATGTGGCAAGAACTGGAGGTGAGTCTTTTGTGTGGAAATAGGTGGTGTTGTCAGTGTGGGATTCAGGGAGCAGCTGGGTGGGGACTGCAGAGCTGCATTTCCACAGCCGCATTGCATGTCAAAACAGTATATGTCCTCAGCTCCTCCAAGTATACATCAGGTACTTGTTACATTGCACATTTATTTTCCCTTGATGTGAATATCGCCTCTCATGTTCTTCTATTTCTGTATTCTTTATGCTTGAAACTTTTAACAAGGCATTATCTGGTAATTATCTTGCTGGGAATATTGTCTGCATTGTAGAGACTCCCTGAAGTGGGTTGCTGCTTAGATCTCATTAACATTTTGGATTTTTCAGAGCACAGCATCAAGTCAAATCTGAGAATAACTTGGGAAAACACAATTTATCTGTTTGAAAAGATTCTGCAGTTACTTCATCTACAATATTTTGTGCAATCTTTTATGCAACATCAATTACTCTCCCCAAAGGAGCTGACATCTTCCTACCTCACTGGTTCTGGAGTTTTTGGGAAATCCAAAAGCAGTTGCTTCTCAGCATTTTGTTAATGCACTCTAATAAAGGATATTGCAAAGAAGCATCAGCACTTTAAAAGGCATAATTTACCAATCTTAGTTGCTGAGAACAATCAAGTCAATATGGGTAAGTTTTTAAATTGAAAAAAATGGGTTTGATTTCTTAGATATACAACGCATAGAAATTTTCTTTTCCAAGAGATACCACTGTTAAGCCCTTAACTATAGAGCGGTATATGTTATAAAACGAGTTTCTAACAGCGGAATCCCAGTAAACAGTAACAGTTCTCACAAGTTAGAAAAACTGCAGTCAGTCCACAATTGCTGATGTAGGAACAGGCAAAATGCTTGTTTATTATTTAAAGTTCCTCTCTCATTAAATAATTTAAATACTGATACAGAGAAGTGGTGGCGAGTAAACCTGGAGTAACCCATACAGAAATCTGTTCTATTAAATTGTAACAGGTATTAATAAGCTCTTTAAAATCAATATACGTTGAAAATAAATATATATTTAGTTTTAATTTAATGGATCTTCACCCAGACTTTAAGTATTAATTTCTGATATCAACTAGGAGCAAAGCCATGTAAAAGATTATAAATTTCTGTCTTGGAGGATGGAAAGGAAACCAGTTTTTCCTGGTTTCCTATTCTGTTCTATAGTACAACTTTTCTGAAAGGCAGTTTTATTTTCTCATATGTTCCTTTCTGCCATAGAGATTCTCTGCACTTGTTATATGGTAATTCACAGTCACCATATTTAAAAGGCCTTTAAGAGTACTATAGATAGAACAAAGAGAAGCTATTCTGAGAGCCAATTCCCCGATTTCTCTGTGGACAAAGAAGTCAGATTAGCAAACTGCCATTACAAAAGGAGCTCTCCAGCATTTTCTCAGTTTGGTACAAATTAACAGTTGCCAGCTAAAGCAGGAAGATTGAAGCTGAGAAGTTAAACAGGATAAAACACATGTCAAATTGCTCACGAGGAGCAAAAGCCAGTGAAAGAACCAATTTATCAAATTCCAGTACAGTTAAATGAACAACGTAGGACATTGTTAATGTGTGAAGCAGTTCTCTCACCTTCGAAAGATTTGCTGGTTGTCAGGCTCATGAACACCATGGCCGCTCAGGGCTTAGCAGCAGCGCTGGAGTTAAAAAGGGGCGAGTGCTCTGAAAGTGAAGCTTGTAGCTCTGCAGCTGAAGAAAACGCTGTATTAACTCGGAGCACAACAGAACATGCAGCACAAATAGGACAATTATTTTATTCATTCAGAGACTCTTAGAAAGATAATGTATTTGGAGTTTAAAGTGCCAGACAACAGAGATTCCATCTCCTAACTTTCTCCATTAAAAATTTTCACTTCGAAGTTGCTGGCACTGATTCAATGGCTTTTTCTACAAATTCTCTTCTACCTTTACATCTTTCGACCAGTGTCACCTATCAGATATCCCAACTCCAAGAGAACACTCTAGTACAATGTTACTTAATCCGATCTCAGGAACTATTGCAAAAACACTTGGAAACAAACAGCTGTGTTTGCAGTCAACAAGTGTATAGTTATGCATGCCCATACATGCAAGCAAGTAAACCCCTAAATAATTAGAATTTATTCTATTATTTTTTTAAATTAAAACTATTTTGATAATGCCATATACTAAACCACTCTAGAATAAGTAAATTACCTTCAGGTTTTTAAACGCTGAAATCACAACAGGTTGGATTGCAACTAAATAATTTTAAACTTAATGAAAGTCCACAGGCATCCAGCTTGGTGCAGTTCTGCACATCCTAACATGGTGTGCTACCATATGAAATCAACATTTGAGTGATGAGTGCTCCTAATTTTGTAGAATCACAGACTGCTTTGGCTTGGAAGGGACCTTAAAGATCATCCAGTTCCAACTCTCTGCCATTTCTTCAGGGAAAATTCCTCCTTCTTATACAATGGTGCCTTAATACTAGGGATGGATGCAGAGGGTTGCAAAATACAGGAAATATTTTGGCATCGTGGTATCCAAGACATTCACATTTTAAATACATCATGACATCCAAGATTCAGTTTATAACAATACACGTCATATGTGTTCAACCAATGTGTCACAGTAGTTAAAGATTACTAAAGTCATATATATATACATATTGAAAAACTCTATCCATATACCTGTCCTTTCATTTCTCTTCATGAGGAACAAACAAACCAGTGTTATTCCGAGCTTAAAGAAAAAATGAGTTAAAAATCAGTGATGTCTTCATCATGAACATTTGTCCTTATGAGAATGGAGGCTCCTGGAACAATTACTATGTATCTAGGCAGCAGCACTACAAGTGAATGTGAATTAGCATCACTACAGATTATTCCAATAGTTCCTATTCATTGCAAACAACAACAGCTTTGGGAAAACATAACACTACCACATGTGACCAGACAGGGGATATATCAGAAAGCACGTTTTCAAATCAAGAAACAAATCTGAAGACTATCAGAAATGCTAATGCAGAAGGAAAAGCACAATACCTGTGTTCAAATTTAGAATATTTAATGGAACTTTTAAATAAATTCTTAGAACTGTATCAGAAAAGCCCTTATTTGTACAACACAAAAGGTTATAAGCAGACAATCTATTCAGACAGTGACCTTGCCAGCCAGTATGGGGGGATAAATAAAAAGCACCGTTCTCCATCACATTCTCCAACACCCTTGCTGATCTACCTCCACACAGAAATGTCATGCAATTAACAGAAGATAATGCATGTTAAAGTGTGGCCCATACATGAAAAGGTTTGGCAAAACATAATTAGTATTAACATAGAGAATATTTTGCACCTTATATCTACCGGTTTTATTCTAGCAAATGAGGGGAAATATGACTGCTTTCTGCATCCTCCAGTTATTAGTTATCACCAGTATAACTGCATGCTGGCAGTGTGACATCCCTAGATCCTGTATTTTTACTTGTGGTGGGTTGACCCTGGCTGGAGGCCAGGTGCCCACCAAAGCTGCTCTGTCACTCCCCTCTTCGGCTGGACAGGGAGAGAAATATAATGAAAGGCTTGTGGGGCAAGATAAGGGCAGGGAGAGATCATTCACCCATTACTGTCACAAGCAACATAGACTTGACAAGAATTAATTTATTACCTATCAAATCAGAGTAGAATAATAAGAAATAAACCCAAACCTTAAAACTACTTTCCCTCACCCCTCTGTTCTTCCTAGGTTCAACTTATCTCCTCTACACCAGCAGCACAGAGGGATGGGGAAAGGGGATTTTGGTCAGTTCATCACCTGTTGTCTCTGCCACTCCTTCCTCCTCTGCGGGAGGACCCCTCACAATCTTTCCCTGCTCTAATTTGGGTCCCTCCCATGGGAGACGGTGCTCCATGAACTTCCCCAACATGAGTCTTTCCCATGGGCTGCAGTTCATGAACTGCCCCAGAGTAGGTCCCTTTCACGGGGTACAGACCTTCGGGAACAGACTGCTCCAGTGTGGGTCCCCCACAGAGTCACAAGTCCTGCCAGCAAATCTGCTCCAGCCTGGGCCTCTCTCTCCAGAGAGCTGCAGGTCTGCCAGGAGCCTACTCCAGTGCAAGCTTCCCACAAGGTCACAGTGTGGTCTGCATATGGAATCTCTGCTCCTCATCATCCTCCATGGGCTGCAGGGGGACATCCTGCCTCACCATGGGATTCTCCAGGGGCTGCAGGGGAATCTCTGCTCTGGCACCTGGAGTGCCTCCTCCCTCTCCTTCTGCACTGACCTTGGTGTTTGCAGAGTTGTTCCTCTCATATCTCACTCCTCTCTCTAGCTGCAATTGCTCCTGGTGTCACACAGGTTTTTTCCTCCCTTCTTAAATGTGTTATTCCAGAGGTGCTACCACCGTCACTGATGGGTTTGGCCCTGGACGGTGGTGGCTCCATCTTGGAGCCAGCTGGCTTTGACTTTATCAAATGTGGAGGTAACTTCTGGCAGATTCTTAGAGAAACCACCCCTGTAGCCCCCCCAAAACCTAGCCATGAAACCAAATGCAATATTAAATTGCTGAACTAAGTTTTACAACTAAACACAAGGAGTAAATGTGTTGTTTAAAACATTAATTTTGGATGGGTACGTTTAAAGAAAAGTCAACTCTGCTTATTTGATAGTCTTAGTTCTGACAGCAGAAACTGTATTGCTAAGAGTAAGTGAGCAAATGTTTTTATGGATTACAATCCACATATTGGTAAAAGAATTGACAACAATTTTATCAGCATTATGTATCTTAGGAGGAGAGGAACAATTATTCACACCTTACTTGTATCAGACTCATCTCTGTGGGTCAGCATTTCTGTGACTGTGTACCACCCAAAAAACAGTTTCTTTTCTGAAGTCCAAAGCAAACTTGGAGATAACAGACCCCATGAAGGTAGGTTTCTTTTATACTGTTCTCAAATTCTGGGGGAAACTTCTTCTCTGCAACATCATATTCATATTCATTTTCTTTGATAAAATATATTTCCAAATTGTATTATCAAGCTAAAATTCAAAACCATTTGTAAATATGGCCAAAGTTTACTACCAGCATTTTAACAGCATGAAGAATCAAAGCCTGGATGTTTTATTAAGAATTACAGAATAACAGCAGGAAGTTGTTCTTTTCAGCCAACACTTTCCACTAGCCCAAAGAAATCAAACCTACACTGATACTGGATCATCCAGACCACAGGCTAGGAATTTCCCATTTTGTATTCTTTCTTTGTCATAAATGCAGATCCCATTTCTATTCTGGTTTCATCCTGTCATTCCAGGAGTTCAAGAAGTGAGTTCAGAACATTTCTGCAAATAACTACTTGGTTCCACCAGCTGCAAACATATATCAAATGTAATCAGAAAGCAATTGGCAGTGACCACAGTGCATCAAACCTGCCAGAGCAGATGAGAACTTAAATGCAAAAGTTCAAGAGAGGAATTTGGAAATCTTATCCTCACTGATACCTGTATTCAATTTGCATTTCAATTTTTGACACACATTCCTCAAAGCACCTAAATTTAGATGCTGAAGTACATGTACCTGAGCCCAGCTCAGGCACAAGGCAAAAGGGTTCTTAGAGTCTGTCTACGTCCCAAAGGTCAGGATGCAGATACAGTGCTCAAAACAGTGCTTCTCTTATGCCGCAGGTTTACGATGTGACAGGAGCATTCAGGCCGTTGCCATTGTGCCACATATACAACACTGTATATATATCCACCTCCATGTGTCATTTCCAGCTGGCCCAACATGACTCACCAGACACACTACTCTTACAGCTGGAGCCCGCCTGGGCACCTCTGAGCTGAGCACAGCATACACATAATCACATCAGACAGCCAGTGCCAAGTTTAACAGAGCCAGACCTCTTGCACTGGAAACAAACAGCAACACAAGTCCCTGATCCATTAGGAAACCATCTGAGTAGCAGGGCGCCCATTCAAACAGGCTCTCTCATTCTTCAGCATTCAGAAGTGAATATTCCAGGTAATACAATAGTACTTGTCTATAAATTTTAAATAAATAGGAGAACACTTGATTCTTGACAGTTCATCTCAACATTTCAGTTGCTGATGGCAACATTAACAGCCAGCTTTTCCATTTTCTGTCATTACTTCCATCTCACAAGCTCTAAGGGTTTGATTCTGCCTCAAATATTTTTTTTCTTTTTCTTTCTTTTTTCTTATTTTTGCACAATACTCTCAACTAGCAGAGCAAGTTTAAACTATAACTTGCTCAGCTTTGCAATCAAAAGAATCTCATTTTCTCTCCTCAGAAAAGGAGGGAGGGAAACCCTGCTCACATTTTGCAAACCTTCCATGTGTTGATTCTAGAGTTGCAGTTTTGTTCATGTTGGGCCTTGACAGAGAAAGGATCATTGTCACATTAGCTTTGAAGACACCGGTGTCCTCCAACCGGGCTGATTTCTGTTCCCACAGAAACCATATATTTAGTGGGGCAGCCCTTGAAATGAATGGAAGTCTCCACATTCATGCAGTAATAAAGGACGACAACCAGCCGGATTACTGTTCTACTGGCACTATTTTATAAACACAAAGATATTGAAAATACAGAACTATTCCTTCCTCCCCTATTTTTGCTTCACTAAAGCAAGACTGTAGAGAAACTGAATTAGCACCCCTTGCTAGAAGATGGAGATGTATCTCTCTCATTTGTCCTTAACCCACACTACACTTAGTGTTTTGGGTCTCAAGCTGTATGTTCTATTTTATTCTTTCTTCTTAGCAACATTGAAAATACATGCATACAATTAGGAATATGATAAATGTCTAAAAAGAATCATCTGATGGAAGGTTTGTATTTGATTATTATGGAAAGATTAGTTTTATGGCATTGAAACATGTAACCCCAAAGAAACCTGGTTAGCTTTACTGAGAATAGGCCACGAGAAAGGAGAGCAGAATCAAGGCTTACATATTTAGTATTGAATATACCCTATTTTCTATGCTGTTTTCCATAAAAACAGACATGCTAGATCAAACTAAAAGATTTGTCTCAGCCAGTGGCCAGCAGATGATATTTAGAAAAAAAGAACATGCAAAAGAGGGAATGTAGAGCAGTAGCTGCCAGCTGCTACTGTTTAAAACCTTCCATTTCACCTTTAATTGCTCTACACTGGCTTTCCTTTATAAAATCATTTAATTGCTTTTTAAACTTTTTTTGTAATTTTGGCATCCCATGAAAATTAATCTCAAAATGTAATATTGTTATGCAGGAAAGGGCTTTCTTTTGTTTGTTTTAAACCCACTGCCTAATAGTTTCCTTGGGTACCCCACAGTGAGTAATCATTCCCTATTCAGTTTCTTCATGTCATTCATAATTTTACATTCCACTATCACACCCGCCTTTTGTTGTCTCCTTGCCAAGCTGAAGAGTACTGCTACAGTTATATCTCTCACACAGAAGCTGTCCCATACCTCTAACCCTCCCTCTGCTCTTCTTCCTGCCCTTTCTGTGTCTATATCCTGCCACATTTCCACAAACTATTCCCTATATCCCCATCTCATCGATATACACATAAACAATCTGGTTTTTTCATCCTTTCCCTTAACATTCTGTCTGTCTTTGAGCAGCTGCCGAGAACTGGGCTGATGTTTTTAATGAATTAATCAGAAGAGCTTCAAGATCTTTGCTAATTTAGAGTCCACCACTGTGATCTTTGTCATTAAAATTGTTTTTTCCTCAGGAGGATTATTTTGCATTAATTTAGTCTTTCCTCACCCAATTGCTCAAGACAGTAAAATACTTAGACAACTCTTTACAGCAAGCTTTGGCTATCTCGAGCAATTTCATACCAGTCAAAAATTGTCTCTTTATTCACTCTCTTTTCTAGATCACTTTAGAATATGTAGAATATTAGACAGCTCCATTATTCCCCTACTAAATCTTTTGGGAAAAGATTATCTCTTGTATTGAGGGATTCTTTATTTTTCCCCCCTTTTCTTTAACTCATTGCTATTTCAGGAAGAAACTTATTCCGTATCAACTATATTTTGTTAGCCTTTGGTGCAGTGACTATCAAATATGAAGTTGTGGCAATTCTTCATCACTACACCACATTAAAACACCATGGCATACTAATTCTGGTCTTTATTACCAGCCAATCTGCTTGCAACAGAGCCCAGACACAGTAACGAATTTCAATGTCATGCCCTACAGGTTCTGTAAAAAAATCTGGCTTCACGACTACCACTTTGTACCCCTCAGGTATCAGGGCTGATGTAAGCCATCATTATCCAGCACAGGGAGCAGTTCAGCACCTTAGCTTTGATTTCTGCTGGAGTTGTCAGACGAATACAGTGTATTTCTGCTAGCTTGTTACTATACATATATCAGTTTGGTCTAAACCTTTTTCATGACAGTTGAATTGGAGCTCCACAGCTTTTTCTTCACACAAAAAGGTTCCAGTATGAAAAAAAGACCTCACTTTTTTCCTCTGTCTTACTAAACAACAATAGTTTGGGTTGGAGATTTTTTTTTCTAAAATCTTATCTTTCTTGAATGTTTCTTTTATGCTTTGTCAGAACTACAGAGTCAGGCTTTCTACTTTAGTTTTTTGATCGCTCTTATTAGATGTCTTAATGCTCTTAGCAAGTCAAGGCTGGGCAACATTTTTGGCATGTTTCATAACAGTTTTACATTAGCTTGCCAGGGTTTTCTATTTTCTCATTTGGATAGAAGTTCCACAAGGGAAAATGTCTCTTGTAGCTTCAAAGAGTCTTCTGCTAGGATTTTACTCTTTGGACTGCCTCTATAATTTCTTTAGAGAAAAGTTCTTCAGTTGTGTGTAATTTTTTATTGGGAATTATATTATGTTTGAGAGATGGTCAAGAAGTTGTGCTTTTTTCTGCCTTCGGGGATATTGAATTTGAGAAGTCTGTAGCTAGGATTGCAGGGCAGGTTATTATTATGATTTTTTTAAAAAATTGCAAGTATAACATGATTTTGATTTTTATTATTAATTTCTAATAATCTGTTGCTGGATTAAAATAACAGCCTGAAGAATTGTAACCATTTATGGATTTGTGTAATGTACACCACGTAGTTAACATTCAAAATATAATTTAAATTGCTGCCATTAAATAATAGAGTGGAATAAAACATGCACTGTCTTGGATTATTGGTGAAATAATATATGATTATGATAATTTGTATCTATTATATGGGCCTTTGTGTTGTTTTTAAAAATGAATATTTTGTGTGTACATAACTAAGCCTGCCTTTTTTGTTACATTGTAGAACCTTTCACCTAGGATGAAGATTAGACATGGCATTTTATCATTCAATATGAATACCGACAATCTTGCAAGGAAAAGATATCTTTGTTATCATTTCAGTTATCTCTGTTTTGCAGATTATTGACATGAAAAAAGGAGCAAAGACTGCAATGTTATTTGCACTGCCACGGGTAAAAAAGCAAAAAAATATAATTGCAGTTTTCCAGTTACATAAATAGCTTAAAGAAATTCTCACAATAACAACAAAAATGTCTCCATGTTGCCATCAACATGAGTGACCTCACAGAAATTATTTCAATCTGCCAGCAATTTCTCTTTATTCTTTGTAAATAATGTGAAAAGGTGAGCGCTATTTTTGGATTAGAAATAACTAGGCATTCTCATTTTTAAGCATATAAAAAGGAAAAACAACAGGAAAAAAATACTGAACTATTTTTTCTTCTGTGTGACAGTAAATGCCACATTGTACTGGACATAATGATATCCAATAGAAGTTTATTTCCAGTTGATCCCACCAAATTTTTATTTATATAAGGTGCTAAAAAGTCTCTAATCCTCTCTGTCCATGTTCTACCAAAGACTAAGGCAGACCACAAGTTATGTGAAGACACAGCCCATGCCTGAGCACAATTAAAGTCACTTTTGGTGCACTTGGAGCAAAACAAAGTTGGCAGATTAAAATTATTTCAAAAGCAGAGTTTTAACAGGCTGCATTCCAGTTCCATGTGTGTTGTTATAAAAAAAATGAAAGAGGGGCCAAAGTTTAAAAATCTCAATTTTAGATTTAATTTAAACTGAAAGAGGGTGCATTTAGATTACACATTAGGAAAAAATTCTTCACTTTGAGGATGGTGAGGCCCTGGCACAGGCTGCCCAGAGAAGCTGCGGCTGCTCCCTCCCTGGCAGCGTTCAAGGCCAGGTTGGATGGGGCTTTGGGCAGCCTGGTCTAGTGGAGGGTGACCCTGCCCATGGCAGGGGGTTGGAACTGGATGGTCTTTAAGGTCCCTTCCAACTCAAACCAGTCTGTGATTCTAGGATCTAAATAGTGCTGATATAAATAGGATATAAAGCAAAGGTGACTGCTTGGGGAGGGTAACTCTGGCCTGGCCAGAACCAGGACACTGACTCACAGTTTTCGACTCTTTAAATTAGTGGGAGTTGCTGCAACAAGAATCAATGTTAGCAAATGACTTGCCTCAGCACAAACAAGTTCTTCAGATCACCTGGATCACAATTAAATTGGATGAAGGATATTTGCATAGTGCTTTATAATTTCTTTATCTCTTTTGCCACCCACAACCTTTCTTCTTCCGGCTCATATAAGAACAGAATGAAGACAAGCCTTGATCATTTTACCCAGAGAGAAATTCACTAGGGCTACCCCAGCTCAATGAGAAATAGTGGGTGGGAAAATAAGGTTCATATTAGTAAACGTGTTGAGTGGTCTAAAAAAGCTCTGCCGTGAAGCAAATTTTGAACAGAATTCAAGGATGAATAAAGGTGACTAAAGACTATGTTCGAGGCTCTTACTTTCTTAAGTGAGTATGAAACTAGCAACAATTTCCAGGACCGCATGAAATTTAAATGATAGGAACTGAAGAATGGCAGTACCACTGCCAAGAGGAATTTTCCATCCTATAATTACATGGATTGCAACCAAAGCCCCCTTCTATACACTTCACGCTGGAAAAGCAATATTTTTCTTTTGAATACATTAAAATATAATAAAATATTGCACACAACCACCTCATGCAAGAACTCTAGAGAAATGAAATTTAGACAATCTAAGGCATAGGCAAGCACCCACAGATCTATGCAGAAACAATACTGAAACTAATTTAAACTACATGTATATATTTTTGTAACAAACTTGTAATAAATCAAAAATATTTTCTCTTTTTTCCTCTGCCTTTTTCAAAATTTACACCTTTTTCCCCTCTGCACCTTGCCTTCTTAGTTTTTTTCCTGCCATTTTTAGATTCTTTTTACTCTTCCATGTGTTTTCTTTTATTCATCTCCCTAACTTACCTCCTTTTTCTATCCCCTCCTGACTTTTTTTTTTTTCATTCAAATAGCTGTGCTGCCTAGGATTATTCCTCTGCCTAAACCAATCCCAGTTAGTTTACCACCACTGCTTTCACAAGAGGGTTCTCAGGTTATGAATGCCTTTTCCCTTGGTACCTCACTGCCCACTGATTCCAAGCACAGTCTTGTCATGGAGCATGGTCTAAAAAGAATGCAAGTAGAAAACTTATTGCCTTACCCTAAACAGGGATCTTTACAGCTGTTTGCTGTTCAGCACAAACAGTAGATATAGTAATGTGCTAGCTTTTTTCTTCTCTAGTTTTGCATTTGTTTTGTTCAGTAGCATGTTTTAAAAAAAAAAAAAACAAACCAAAAAAACCCTGTGTGTCTGTTTTCTCCAAGTGCTGCTTATTTTCTCCATTCATGAAGCCCTCTCAACCATACTCCTTCAATTCTTCAACCAAGAAGTTCTTGCAAAATAAACCCTGCCTTAACTTGTGACAAATCCTGTATCCCAGCAGTACCTGAGCTTGAGAAACTGGGTTCTTTATGCTTATTTTACTTTTAGGCAAAAATGTTCATCCTAACCAAGAAGAAAAAAAATAATCCCTGGATCAAGAAACACATTAAAATATTTAGGGGGTGTGGGGAGGGGGTTGGCTAAAATTAGTAGAATAGTACAGTTTCCAGTTTATATTATTTTTTTATAATTTCTTTAAAACTAAAGAAATTCCTGTAAGCAAAAGATTGAATGAAAAAAACAAAAATAACAATTAATTCTGCTGGGAATCCATTCATTATTAAGTTGTCATTTCCCATTAAACTGAGCCACCCAATGTGTCCCTAAAAATAGAATAATTGACCCATTTATTTGCTAATAGAATTGTAACCTTCATAAACATCAAAGTCATAACTGAATACTAAACAGCAAATGCCTTCAGATTGGCTGTTAGACAGCTGGGGGATAAGTGTGGATACCTCCTCCAACAGATTTCCTCCTTTTCTATGCCTGTTTCGCGCTTAAATTATTAGATTGCCACTGATAACCTTTCTAATGGCTTCTAGGTTTTTGTGTCCAAGCAAGTTGTCTCTTCACTCTCTGCACGTTTATGCAGCCTGTCCAGACTGCCATCTCCTTGCCATTAGGAGTTAAGGCAATGCTATGCACTGCATGGACTTCTTTCAACCATGGAGAAAAGAAGGCTCTGGGGACACGTTCTAGCAGCCTTCCAATCCCTAAAGAGGATCTACAGGAAAGTTAGAGAGGGGATGTTTACAAGGGCATGGAGCGGTAGGGAAGGGGTAATGGCTATAAGCTGAAATAGGGTAGATTTTCAGTTCAGTGTGCTCCAATTCTGAGTGGTTTGGGTATTTTTAAAAGTGAAAGTGGGTAAAAAGTTTAAAAAATCTTGATTTTAGATTTTATTTAGGTGGAAGTAGGATAGATTTAAATGAGGTATGAAGGAGAAATTCTTCACTATGAGGGCAGTGAGGCCCTGGCACAGCCTGCCCAGAGAAGCTGTGGCTGCCCCTTCCCTGGCAGTGTTCAATGCCAGGCTGGATGGGGCTTTGGGCACCCTGGGCTATTGGAGGGTGTCCCTGCCCATGGCAAAGGGGTTGGAACTAGGTGATTTTTGAGGTCCCTTCCAACCCAAATGATTGTGTAGTTCTATGATTTATAGAGCAGTAAATAAAATGCTTTACTAACTGATTAAATAATCATATAAATTTGCTTTTAAAGCTCTTGTTATATTGTCAAAGCAGTTTACTGTTATTTTCCAGCATGTTGATACAATGCTCAGTGCTGTTGACAGGCAGACCAGGAAAAAGGAGACAGAAGATAAAAAGGGAGACGTATCTCCTCTGTAACAAGTCACCAAAAAGGCACATGCAACTTCAGCTGCAATTATAATGGAACAGTAGAAGATTAACACAAAAGCATTCTCATTATCCCTGAATTAAAACCAAACAGATCACTTTTAATGTATATTAGACAGACATCTGCCCCAAAAGTAATAAGATATTTACAGCACAGTCAAAACGGGATAATTTTGACAATAATAGCATCTTTGGGGGAAACGTAAATTTACTGTCCAAACACCAAAGAGCTCTAACATGGCACAGTGGGTTTAAATAGCTACAGGTTTGCTAAAAGTGGCAAAAGAACATGAAATGATTGTTCTTTGTCTGAACACACCCATCACCTGAAGGACTCGAAAAAGGAGTACTTATAAAACAGCATTAGAAAGGGTAATAAAATACCATTAACAACGGGCATGGGATCATGCTGGTAGTGGTTTGTGGCAGCGGTTCTGTGCAATTTTGCTGATCAGAATAACATTATGCTAAGAAACTAACAACTAATAACTATTCTAACAACTGCAGATTTTAATACCTCTACCCCAACCCTGCCAGTGATATTTTGCGTTCCCTTTTCCCTCATCTTGCATAGTAATACTGTCACATAACAGTATTTCTGATCAGAGGTTGATGAGAGGTAGCTCTCTTCATTTAGAAATACTTCGATACTTTAGTTAAAGGCCATCTGTGTTAGATGATGGTGAGATATTTCTTTGGAAAAACATGTTTTTTAGAAGTTTTATGAAAATAGAAGATGTCCTGAGATGTACAAACTAGAAAAAAAAAATAATGGCTGATTATTTCAAAAATTATTGAATACAGATACGTACCTTTTCCATTCCAGTTTGCCCCACAGCGGGTCACTTGCACCAAAACAGACTTCTGCAGGGAGAGAGAGAAATAGATTTTGCCCATTACCTGTTTCCCATGAATGCTAAATAAATGAACCAAAAAACCCAAATTTGACAAATGTCAAAACCATAGGAAACACAAGTGTGGTGGTTTTAGGCCTGTGACAACAAGTTAGTGAGATTTCAAAGAGGGCTGTTTAGTGGCAGTTGACTAATGCATGATCTAAGCGGCACCACTTGTTACTCTACATGGCTTAAGGGTAAGGACTGAAGGCAGGAAGGAGAACCCTGCCTCTGAAAACCTCATCTGAAAAGCTTAACACTGTTGCTCATCACTACTAAGCTACAAGTCTTCAAGAAAAACTTTGGCACTCCCATATCCAGGGCTGTGAAAAAGCCACAAGACTTCCCAAGGGATCATCAAGCAAGGACATGTGACACGCGGCTGAACTACTGGGCAGAATAAAAAGGATTTTGAGCACTGACAGTGACCAGCAGCTCTCCAGTAGCACAGCTGCAAAAAGGGACTTATTTTACCACAGTAACCAGATTCACCCAAAAGCTTGCTTTTTTTTTTTTTCAAGCCCAGGACAATTCATACAACATTTAAAGACTATAGGCTGAAAAATTGATCAAAGCATTTCTCAGGATTCTCTGGGATGAAATCTGTACTTCAAAATGCAGGAAAGGGACTGGATTGGAATGGAAAAAAAAAAGAAAAAGAATAACAATTAATTGGGTTTTCTAATGGTGAGTAGCAATGTTGTTCTATAATCTCTCCTCATACTTTAGCAGCTCAGCGGAGACAAAGATGTAATTCTAAGCAAACTGTATCCCCAAAGCAAACAAAAATTATGATCTGAAGGAAGTTAGTTTCCCAGCTTGGAAGCCAAGCTGCAGGACTGACAGATGATGAGTTTTTAACGCCAGTACTGCTTCCTATATCACATTTACAGTTACGCAGTGAAAATTTGCCAGCATAACTGACAATCATCTATCATAATGTTATCATTTCAAATCAAATAAATCCAGGTGCAGGCATAAACAGCGAATTATTCCAAAGACTAATCGAAATAAGGTTATCTTAGTCACTTGTTTCTCTACTTTTCAAATACACTGCTTTATGAGTAATGTCTTTATTTGTAAGGCAACTGTATTTTTTAAAACATTCTTTTAATAAACAAGACTGCAGCCAGGAAATGGTCTTGTAATCTTCCCTTGATTTAATCTGAATTCAAATACAGTAACAATACTTAAAAACAACCTTTCAAACCACACTGCTGTTCTTATGCCTCAAAGCTAATTCATTAATTAAGACATTTTCACAAAAAATATTAAGGGCCAGAAAGTGGAGTAGTGCACAGAGGAAAATGAGATTGAGCTTTATTTTCATTCTAATCCTCTATACAGCTAAAGGAAAACATGGGTCTGTTGAGGCTGAGAACCTTTCCTTTTCTGAAGGACAATTTCCATCTGAATTTTTTCTAAAAATTCAAGTATAGACCAGAAAATGGGTGGTACCTTTCCAACATTATATTTTCATTATATTAATTCAGATAGCAAGCATCCACTGTTCTTTTTCAGAACAGATAGATGTTTAAGATGATTATTTCTTGTATGTGTGTGTATATATACACACACACACACACACACACATTTTAAGAAATTGCACACTGTTGGCTTCTGCTATTGATTTCTGTTCCCCTTTTCTAAGCTGATAAATGCAAAAAGCATGAATCTGCTTAGTGACATTCCCAATATATAAATGCAGACTTTCAGCAAAGGCATGCCCTTTCCCAACAATTTTTTTTTTTTTTTTTTTTGGTTTGCATTTAACAAAATAACTGCAAATGTCAGGTATTAGAAGGGTTGAAACAACCTTTTCTATTTTGTTGTCTTTAGAACCCCATCTTTTATTCATGACTTCTCTCTTGGTGCTGGAAGGGAGGCTGTGTTGCTATAGCAATGCCCTGCATATCCTTGTGGATAGCTTACAGTTTCACTTTTTTTAAACAACAAAGAGCCATTGATACTACATGTTGCCAAAGGTTACAAAAGTTGAATTCTAAAATGGAAATATCCCTTCTATAAGACTGCATAGGATATATGCCATGCAAATCCAAAGCTCCGAGTAAACATACAGCCCTTTTGTGATTATGGATGAACCAAGTGTAATACTGTTTGGCTTCAATATATTATTCAGAAGAAAAGTATTTAAAATATACTTGTTATCTACTGTTTTCAAGATATCAATGTTCAAATATGTACAACGTACTGTTACACCTTCCTGACCTGCTGTAGATATAAAACCTTTCTATATTTTAACAGTTCTGGATAATAAAATACAATCTCATATTCCAATTATTATTTAATGGTAAATACACTCCCAATGTCAGGGAACAGTCACCTTATAGAAGCTTTCCTGTCCACAATGGATATTAAATAGTTGAGTGTCCTTCAAGACTTCTCAAGTATGGTTTTTGTTCCTACCCTAATTGATTTCTCTTCTGACAGATTTGAGTCCCACAGATAGATGTTTACATAGTACAAATTCAATAACGGTTCAACAAGTTAAATCAAATAAAGAGTTAGAAATATTTAGGGTTACAGTCATAAAAAAGAAATTCATACTGGTGATTCAGCAGGCAGCACCAAATGACTCAAAACAGATCAAGAAGGGTAACACGTGCTTAGCATCTCCCATCACTATCATGCGGCAGTAAATCAGAGAGGAAATCCAGACTTTTCCACCCTTATGGAATAAAAGCCTCCTGTGCTGGTTCTGTGGTAGATACTCACTGCCTCACTGCCACTGTGCTCACTGGAGGACCAAAGACATTTCAGGAGGTGTTTCAATGAAGCAATTCAGTTTCCCATATAATCCTTCTGGCATCACCGCCTGGCAGATACAAGAGCCAGGTTAAATCACTAAGACACTTCAAACAAGCCTGTCTTTCTCTCCCTCCTGCAGAAACCTGGCAGATGAAGGCCACCACTCAACAGGAAGTAACGATGCCACAGGGAAAACCTCCTGCCCCTCACCAGCTCACCCCAGCCCACTCCTCCCTTGCAGCTGCAACGATGCAAGTCTGCCACAACTGGGCAGGAGGTGAGCTCAAGAAAATAGCTGTCCTTCCACTCAAAACCAGAGTCATCTTTAGTTTCTAAATCTCACTAAATTTACAGACCTACAAACAGCTGCTAATATGGCTGCAAGGGCAGAATGTAACTGAGAAACAGGGGAAAACTCATCATTTATCATCCTGACCTGGATCAGTTGGGTTCTGGACAGTCCTTCTCCACTATCGAGCAGGCAGTTGGACATGTGGGCTTAAAAAGGCTTTGTTTAATTGGAAAAGAAGTAAAAGAAAAAAACATTTACCAACCATTCACAACAGGCAACAGCACCATCCCAGCGAGTACTTTTGTTCCAATTGTCACTGGAACAGATTGCCCAGAGAAGCTGTGGAAGTGCTCAAGGCCAGCTTGGATGGGGCTTTCGGCACCTTGGTCTAGTGGCGGGTGTCCCTGCCCATGGCAGGGGTTTTGGAACTGGCTGCTCTTTGAGGTCCCTTCCAACCCAAGCCATTCTATGATCCTGACCCTGTCCTCCTGCTGAGGACCTGTCTGCTGGTGCTGATGTTACTCTGCCACACCACCTTTCATGACAGTCCTGCACAGTGCAGGGAGGCAATGACATGCCAAATACACCCAGGGTTCTTATCTGAGAAGAAGGCTTCCCCAGTGAACTCCTGGATCCAGGCAGGTTTAGCATCTCACTCGGTTTTTCCCCTCCCTAAACCCTGAACCACAGAATTTGATTATGATGGACCCCTTGAACCTGTCCTAGGCTGTTTGAGCTTTTCTCAACTTAATTACAACAGTTCTGTTTCCCTCAGTTTTACAGCTGTATTTTACAGCTCAGAAACACCCCTTGGAACTTAAGAAGCTGCTGGGAGAGACAGGTTACATTGTCCTTGCCAAAAGCCCATTTCAGTCTCTTTCCAAAAGAGGTACAGGAGAGCGCTGAACTCTGAGTTCCCAGAGAAGCACCAGTCTTTGAACTTCTTTACACCCGCAGCCAAGAATACAAGGAAATATTATGACAAACAAAAGACTAGAGTTAAGATAAAGGGTGCCATATCATATCACATTCTCCAAACTACCACAGATCATTTTGTGGGAAAAAAAACCCAACCCACCTCAAAACATTACATTTTTTTTCTTACATGATAACAATGCCACAAAACTCGGTATGTACTCCTTGCTGGATACCTAGAAGGCTGCTGTGTTTCAGCCTGTCCCCCCCACCAAAAAATGGTCTGTAGAAAGATTCTTTAGGTTGCATTTTCATTGCCAGTAAGGCACCAAGAGAGACTGGAGGGCAAACTCCATTACTCTCCCCCAGCCACATCCATGCCACTACTCTCACTTTCATGCAGCACCAGTGAGCGTGGCAGGCACTGCCAGCATGGGGATGGCAGAAGCCAGAACTCAAGCTGACTACAAATGCCAGTTGCCTTTATGGCATTTGATGTCACAGAATATTTCTGAAGGATTTTGACAAAACAAAGCAAAAAAATTAAAAAGCTGCTCGATGCTGTCCCATGCAGCTTTTAATGACTTTCACCTCCCAAATATGGGCCAAGCTGTGCCACTGAGCTGGAGTTGAGCTGACACCCAAACTAGCCAGGTTAGAAAAGTCTCAGATTAGGAAAAACTTGCAATGGCCACACTTCTGTGTCTGAACCTTTTATGCTCATTTTCTGGGGCTCTCCCTACTGGCAGGCTGCTTATTAAAAACTGCACTTGTGGGTTACAGAAAAAAAGTAGTTTGAGGTGATGGGTAACTTTTTTTGTGGGTTTGTTTGCAAAATGAATTGCCTTCAACAGGTGTTTAGCATTCAGAAGTATTTTTGTTTCATGCATAGTTATACTTAGTGTTTGAAAAGCTGCTGATTCAGTAAGAAATTTATGTGTTGCCATCCTACTTTAACCAAGATTACTACTTTTGTTTTACCTTGCTCTTATTTCCACTGCAATTGAGCCAGGCATTGCAAACTCTTTCCCACGAGAGATCCCTACCCACCCCACACTGAACTACCTGCAATACTGACCCTCCCAAGTTCTCAGCTGACTTTTCCTCTTTCCAAACCTATTTCTAAACCTATTTTAATGCTTCCCTAGTCTAGCTTTTGACCCTTTATACATCCTTCTCTGACATGTTTTACAAATACGTTCTTTACCGTATGTCTGCTCTCACAGCACTAAGTCCCCTCTCAACATGCTCTTAAAGATGAACCCTTGGTTTATAACCATAGGCCACATGTGTAAAAATTACTTCTGGATAAAAACGGTTCTATACCCAAGATTGGTGCTGAGCAATAAGGAGATGTCATGGTCTAAATTTATAAAAGCCTCATTTCTATGGCATTTGCCCCGATTTCATTGTTACATTCAAACACAGAATTTCATGTTGCATATTCTAAGTAAACCCATATGCATTGGATCTCCCTCTGAAAGCACACAACAGAGATCAGTGCCCATTGTCAGATTAAAAACCACAGAAATATGGAGTTGGGACATATGCAATGATGACTTGGGGTGAAACCATTTCAGGGCTAATTGTAACCACTCTAAAAAACAGCCTTTATAAGCCCTTGGAAAATCAGGGTAAGTCACACTTGAAATAAATCCAAATAGTCGAAGATATCTAGGGTATTGTTATAACCTTTCCTTTTTTTCATATTCAAAGGCCCTACATACTGGCCTGGAATAACACGAGCTAATAGTCATGAGATTCTAATTAGGCAAAACCAGTTGTCAAGGCCAAGTTAAAAGACCTGCAGCTTAAAGCTTCAGCACAGCCTTTAAAGAATTTATCCTTAAAAGCATAATAATAGATGCTATAGTAGACCATAGGAAACAGAAAACTTCCACAATTTTAAAAAGGGTCTTAGGTGGGGATTTTAGTGCTTGTACTTCCAGATAAAACCCACTTTTAAAAGCATGTTTCATTTTTCATATTTTCTCACCTTTGTAACAGAGGGGTTATTTATAGTCATTCACAGAAAAAAGAAAATATGCAGAAACTTTTTACATGATTAAATTTTAGAATATTTTCAAATTATTTTTCATATTGAATGCAATTTTTAAAAAAGGAAAATAATAACTCTGAGTCCATCACATTTTCTGAAAAAAATCTCTGTAGCTCTTTTATATTAAAGGGGGGCTTTTCTTCTTGCACAAAACAGAACTCCATGTTCAGCTCAGTACAGCGTTTTAAATGATTATGCTTGACACATATTCTAGACAACTTATTCTGTGTTATGTACAAAAATGGTAGGATAGGCATAATTCTAGGCAGCAATATTCAATAGCTGAGCTGTGTGTCCAAATTCTTTAATACATTAGTATATTGGGTAATTTCCAGCATCCAAATGATAAATTTTGTAAAGAATTTAGAGGGCACAATGATGACTTAATATGATGTGAAAGATGACTTTGAAGAACTTATTATGGACTAGAAGGACACACAGTGATGTGTCTGGGAAGCCAGAGAGGAGGATGTTGCAGCTGTTTAAAGGGAAAGGTTTCTCTATTGAAAAATAACAGATTTAAAGAAATGAAGAGTGGGGATTTTGGCTCTCCTAAGACTTGCAGCACTACTAGCAGAAGGACTAAGTATTATACAGAATCCATTTTAGCTAGTGGCACTAGCAGTTTCTCTATCTGAACTGTTAGTTATCATGGTCAATTGTCTGTTTTCCCAGGTTATGCATTGCAAATTAACCCCTTCAATGGGGTTTCAGCCTGCAGAAATGGTGGGCATGAAAATTATAGCTTTGTTCAATCATATCACACGGTTTAGCTAAATTAGATGCTGTTCTCTTGACCTCCAGATGTTTAATAGAATGCTACACAAAGAATTATTGTCTTCCATTTGTTCAAAATGACAGGGTCTTATGCTTCTCTCCTACCTTTCTCACTTTCTGACAACAGTAATTAATAAGCAGTGTGCCCTTTGCAAGCTTACAAAAGTCATCAGGACTTGCCAGCGTCACAAGGAAGTTCACAGCATCCTTCAAGGTCTAGAAATGATAAATCAAGATTCAGGATTTTCTCTTCCATTTTCTTTTGGGTTTTCTTTGGTTTTGGTAATTTTTTTGTTTTTAATGTAGTTTAGACCACACCATATTTCCTAAGCAAATAGTTAATTCAGTACGTGCTGGAAAAATTAAGTGAATGTTTCTATACCCATCACTCACATATACTTTGAAATTTGTATGCATGCTTTGGATTAGAGCAAACATCTCAGAATGTTCCAGAAACCTGAAAAGGAGACAATGGTAGTGCTCCAGCACTAGGGAGAACAGTCACATTCAGGATTCGGCCTCTCATTATGTGATTCATAGCACAACTTTAGAACTAAGATTTACCTGTTTCACAAAAGCAGTCTCTTACAGAAGTCCCCAAAGAATCCATCAGATGCTCTGGTCATTCCACTTTGCTTCATATTAAGAAATAAAACACAAAAAAATTCAGTATCAAAGAGCAGGGAAACATAGGTATCCCAGAACTGTGATTGAACTGCTAATCTCTATCTTCTCTGTCCAACAGGTATTTAAAACTCTTTGTAACACACACACACACTCACTAAATCAAGATTAACTAGGGCACAGGTTTCTGTTCTAAACCACACTTTTTTTGACTTGCTTGTTAAAGAATTCTACTGGGATGTCAGAGACCTGGGTTGCAACCTCAACAACAAGGAGATCTGGATGTAGGTTTATACATTCTCAGTGGGAGTCTTGGTTACCGATTACAAATAGATTTGGGAGTTTTCTCCTTCCTCTTCCCATGAATGCTCCCTACCACCTTAACTTTTGTATTCAACCAAAACAAATTCATCAAATTTCACTGGAAATGGAAAAGATTTTCCTTTCTCTTGAAATCTTCTCCTGAAGAAACTACCCTATGGAGGATAAGTTATCAGTCAAATTAAAGAGGGCATTCACACGTGTTCATTTTCAGCTTTGAGAACCATAATTAATAACTAAACATATGCCAGCTACAGAGAGAATGCTGTTTACTATTCTATAGCAGGATGTTTCTACTGTGGAAACAATTGAAGGATAAAGGGAAATTGTCTTATTTACTCTTCTGTTCTCCCTTCCAGTTACAGCACATTTGGTTTATGGACTGTCAATTAGATAAGCTGCCCTGACAGGATTCCAGTAATGGGTGCACAAGAATTCTTGTAACACCCAATACAGAAACCATTTGGTAAGAAGTGAAAAAAAAAAGAGCATCTAAAGAGCTGCTTTTCCACCAAAAGGTCAGGACTCTTTGCAGTAATGGAAATGATCTGGAAGGAAGCAGGGAAAAAATAACCTGAGCCACTTTTGGTCAAGGTAATTTTATAAAATCTTGTATGGGAGGGTAAACACAGGAGACAGGAGCCTAACAAAAAACTTAGACTGATATTGCTGAGCATGCATAAAACTGGCAGTGCTGGCCAAGGCACAAGATTTTAAGCAAACGCTCTTATAATCAGTGTACAAAAAGAAATTCAAGGTACCTATTGCAGGAAGCCTAGTGAAATTAAACCAAAGTTTTCTGAAGGCTTAGCAATGGAAGCAATTACTTGTCTAAGGTGATGTGTGAAGTTGAAGTGGCTGTTACATCCAGGCACAGGAGGTGGTAGTGTGCTGCCCCCCGAGACTGCACTGATTGCTTCTCTTAACACTTTCTCTCCTTTAACATTGGCAACAAAAGTTTTGCGTCCTCTCTTTGCCCTAGACCCAAACAACTACGATGTAGTTAGTTCTGAGCTGTTACAGGCTTTGGTGGCCATATTAGGAAAACTAACCATTTACTTCACTGCTGCAGCTGAAACCTGATTCTAAAGGCAATAGGCAGGTGCAGTGTCTGATGCTTTTTCTTATTGTGTATCTGAAGTTTCCAACACATCCACAGTCTAAAAAATACATTTGGTTAATTACTGTTTGCTCACACAGAATCACAAGTCCCCACATACTGCTTCTTTGTTCTCACATTTAAGAAAATAACATGAGAGATTTGACAGCATCTTATCTGCTCAGTGACCATCAGAATGTAGTAGGGTGAGGAAGGCTTCCCACTTGCTCTTCCAAAGCCTCTCTAGCTGCCTGAATTCTTGCTTGGTTTTGAAAAAGCAGTAAAATGTCACAATTGCCATGGCACCAAAAGGCATACGAAGTCATGGCCGATTGTGTAACGTGATAGTTTTATCATTATTAAATTTAAAAAAAAGCAAGCAAGCCTAATAGGTAACAACTCTGCACTCGAACACCCGCAGCTGACTCACTGGTTCAGTTTAGCCTGCCACTCTACATATATTTGTCTTTTCATTAGACCTCTCTCATCTTCTATGAGCAAATCAGGCTCCGCTATCCCCTCCTTTCTGCTCCTCTGTCTCACCTGGCTCTCTCTCCTAATTTTGGTCCCACTTTCCACTCAGGACTTCTTTCTGCTTCGTGCCATTGTCAAATTCTCTCCTCACATTGACACTTTCTAACCATACATTTCACAATCCTGAAAGAACAGTCTCTATTTAAAATTAATAAGGTGTGGAGTTAAGATGTCCTCTGTATTTTTCAACTAATTCTTAGTATTTTAGCATCCCCCCTCACCTCCTGTTGTATCCACATGCCTCCTGTTTTCTCCCCGAGGACTCTGAGACTAGGTTCACTTTGTCTTTATTTTGATAAAAACCGAAAACTAAACAGAAACCTTGGTAGAGTGTATTTGCTGTAAGGTATTACAATGTCAAGGAAAGAAAATGATTCATTTCTCTTCTGTCCTTCATTGTCAATCAAAATGGAAACTGTTTATTTACAAGAAACTGAGACCTTGTCATATTGTCTTCTGCTGCAGAAGAATCACATGTGCTTGAGGACAAGAGAAGTGATCTAGAAGAGGCAGGGTTAGGTCTGTGTTAGATGATTGTCTACAAAGCAAGTATCCATCTTCTGGGTACCAGGTGGCTCAGTCCCAAGGGTTTTTCCTGAATCAGGTGGTAAATTAGGCACAGGAATAATAAAGTACATGGTTTCCCCTAGCTGCAGGGACATTTAGCACCCATACAGAATTTTGAGGAATATTTTCACAATGTTGAAAGCAAAGATCTACACAGATAGGAGTGTACCCCTGCCAGTTCATCAAATGAGCAAACTTGACAATAAAACTCACACCACCTACTTGTGGTTCAGGGTGCTTCTCACAGGCCTACCTACTTCATGGAAAACCATAATCTCTTGCCCAAAGTACTTCAGGGAGAGCAAGGTGCAAGGACAAAGTAGTCTTGTCTACTATTCCTACCCCAAGCCAACCAGAGGCTTTCAAGCCACTGATCCAAATCAGACCATCTTAGCTTTAGCCTGGTAAAGAACTCAGAGCCAGCAGCTCCCCCTGGACTCTTATTCTCAACTGTGAGAATAAAAGTTCTTGCTACCTGGTGTCCGACTGACTTAACAGAGTAGTTTTAATGACTGCAAAAAGGAGCTGTTACTTCCAGATGGTGTGAGTTAGAAGAAAAACAGAAAAAAATGGAGAAAAATATTGCATAATCACTGGCAGAATGGAATGAAAAACCTCTTTCAACAGAAGGCAATTTTAATATTGAATTGTTATTTAGGAGAGTGACACAACACTTTCCATCTTGAATTCACCAACTTTTGGTCAATGGTTGATGAAGATCTACTTTTATCAAGACAATAGGCACAGATAGTCAGATGGGAAGTTTAATTCTGCATGTAAATCGCTTCTTAGCTGCCGCTGACATCTACGTACAAATGTGTTAGCAGTCTATAGGTGAACAATACCCAGGAGGGTTACATGCATATTTACAAGGAATCCACAGGGATTATTATACCGATTTCTAGCTTAAAGGGGATGCAAACCCCACCTTGATTAGAGCAAGAGAGCTCAGCTAAGTCCTCAGAGCCACCGTGCTGATGCAGTCTGGACACCCAGGTGATGGGCACAGGGGGAAGCTCAGCAGCATTGCAGCCCCAGCAGGAGCAGCACTCCCAGTGTGGTAGGCATCCCCTTTTCATTGGGGTAATCAAATAGGTTTGATTGGTCACTGTCTGCCTTTGTCTGGTGCTGACCTACACGTTGCGCTGGGGGACATCTTTGTCTCACTTTTCTTTGGTCACCGAGTTCATGGAGCTCAATGGGCCGCGGCTGGCAGTCCATTAACGGGGTTCTCAGCTCAGTCCCAGGCCACCCAGGAGCCCTGCTGCATGTTCTCACTGAATGGCTTCACTGGTGGCCCATTCAAATGCGCTAATGTCAGAAAAAAAGAGCTGAATGGAGGAGCCAATGTACACCATTGCTCAGGCGAAGTGACTGCAGCCTCCAACAAAGCCTCCCCTGTGGTGATGTTAAGCAGAGTTATCAATAGTGCTAAGGCAGAGCAAGAACTAATGCTCCAATCATGTCATCAACAGGTGGCACAGATGCAGCCACTTCAATACAGAAATCACAGGGCAACATTTCCTGGTAATTCTATCCTCTTTCCAGTGCTAACCTACAGAAAAATGTGCAGATGTCATGTGGCTCTCTTGTAGTGTGTCAGACCCCCTTGAACCGAGCTCCAAAGGACTTTTTTGTTTCCTGTTTCTTTTACTATTCACACCAACTGTAGGCAATGTTAAAGTCTCATTTTGCGTGAAGCAGAAAACTTAGTTTTTAAGGTACACATCAATAATTTCCTTTACTTTTTCTCAGCCTCTTGAATGGACCTTGCAAGCAAGAAAGGAAACTATTCTGGTATTCACAACAGTACAGGACACATTATTACACCATTTCATTAATTCTTATAGGGGACATTAAGTTATTTCGATTTATTTTTTAAAAAAAAAGAAATTAAATCTAAATATAGATGAACTTGCATCCACTATGAACATGATTTTTTTTTTTTTCTTCTCACTGGAATACAATGCTCACTTCTGACATTTTGGAGAAAAAGAAACAGGAGACAATAAACACAGGGCTCCTAACAATTCTGAATGCAACATCTATACAAAGTGAATTTGCAAAGCACATCCAAGGCAAAGAGCTGCCACAGTTTCTGCTCTAATTAACAACTCATAACTGCATTTCTATTGCTGTGCTCATAGTAGGTGGTAAGTGTGCTGCAGAAGGGAAGTAGCCATCTCCAGAAAGTGTGTTACTTGTAAGAACAGACACCTTCTGCTGTTAGGCCTGAAGAATTACGTTCATTTTCGATTTGTCCATATGAGACGGAAGGGGAGAAAACAAAAACCACTAAAGAAAACTTCCCTGCCAGGGGAAATCCCTGCGCAAGGAGGCTGAGATAGGACTCCTTCCAAAAGTGATTCCCACAATTACAGGCAATCACTCAGGACAGGGCACAGGTCATGAATGCAGACCACTCACCAGAAAGCTTCCCTCAACTCTGTAACTAGCCTGAAACGAAAACCCCACGACTGCCAAGTCACACAAAGAAACAGAAGAAACCACATCAGCATTCTCGGTCTTTGTGCTACAGGGAATTGGTTAAATACTATTCCCAGATAATTTTAGGAAAACAATTGGGCACTGGGCTACAAAGGCGAGACTAAAAATTCCCTCGAAGTCTAACCTAGAGCAAAATTCCCCTCTTGTTTGGACTTCAGGTCTTGTTGGAATCTCCTGATTACTAGCAGGGAAAATCCTCCACTTTATATAGACAGGAGAGAAATCGTGGGCCATAAACATGAGCTAAGCAACAGCCTGTCCTCCACAAACAAGAGATGTAACATGCCTCCACTGCAATGCAAAAAAATCCACTATAATGACAGAACTGCTGCAGAGTGCTAAGATTAATGAGAAACAGGTAGGGACTTTTTCCCATTGGCATTATGTGGACTGGTACATAGATTTACTGACAGACGGTGGGGGCTTTCCAAACTCCTGTAACTTTTTTTTTTTTTAAATCAACCAAACATTACTGCAAATGCAGAATTCATTATGTCATTGCAATCACTGAACTCAGATTTTATTTTACTTGTTTGGATCATCTTGTTTTGAATCGTCTGGATATGATTTGCATTATTTGTCAATATCTTCACTCATGTATAATTAACTTAATCCAAATTCAGGCGGAAAACATAAAAAAATTGTGATACAGAGTGACAACATTTTCAAAATAATAATTAAATCAACTGGCTCGATAGCAATAGGACAGGTCCACTGGAAAAAAAAAAAAGGGGGTTTGCTTTAAATTCTATAAAAACAGAGAAATCACCATAAGACAAAAATTAGACTTGTATAGACATGTATTCATTTACATCATGTTTTCCATTACCCTTTCAATGAATATTTATGCATGCTTGTTTTCTTTCTCTGAGTTTTTGAAAGATGGCAGAAAATGCAAAGGATATCCTGAAAAATTATTTTTCCCTGTTAATTGTTTACTTTTTATTACTATTTGTTTTCCACTCCACATCCAACATACAAACATTCCCAAAAATTTAACAGAAGTTTTTGCCTAAGAAGAGGTCTAACCTGCAGACTTCAGGAACCTTTTAAGATGTGCTCTTCATTATATATTTTGTAATAATTTTCATTAGAGTTGGAATTTGTCAGAGATTTGTTGTTCAGAAAAAAAATATGGGTTTGGGGTTTTGGTTTTTTTTATGTTTTCACCTTAAATGCTGCTATACAAATGCGAAAGGATATCCTGAAGGATTCTACCACAAAAACACCAGGAGAATTTTTTTCAAACTAATTTGGTCCAAGGAAACCTGCTTTTCATTATTTCCTCCTCCTTTTACTCTGTATGCCTATGACTGTAAAGTCTTAGCAGATCTCTGTGGAACTTTAAATTGTGAGGCAGGGAAAGAAACTCCTGCTGCTTTGCACGACTTAGCCTTCAATGCCTTTATAAATGTGCACAAAACCACAAACTGCAATAATTTCATGGCTGGCCTTCTCCTTCCATGTCTCCAGTTCTCCACTTCCAAAAGTTGCTCTTTCCTGTTGCTGCCTGGCACAGCCAGCAGACCGAGGAACCTGCTGACTCTCCCAGAGGAATGAGCTGTAGGCCTCAGCACCCAGCTGGCACAACAGCTCTTTTTACACAGTTTTTGATCTTCTGGTATGTGCGAAAGTGTTTTATGGGCTAACTTTTTCTATTCAGAGTTTATTCACTTTAAATATTCCTAAAAATCACAACTAATAGCTCTTACTTGCTTTTCAAAACGTTAGGATTTACAATGCTGATTGCTGCTTTGTCTCCCAGGTCTTCTCACTGTGTTGTCTGATAACAGAACATGTAGCGAGGACTGCAAGAACATATGTGTAAGGCCTTACCCCTATAAAGGTGCTTAACAAGCCTGCCTGTTTACAGTCAGAGCAATAATTCATTTAACTAAAGCAAGGCTTTGGCTACAACTTTTTTTTCTTTTCCCTGGCACCGTTTAGTATATTTTTAATATATCCAAATGTAGAACAGGATCATTTTCTGAAATACTGGTGGGTACCATGAAGAGATTGGAAAAAAAGACTAAAATTTCTGTCTATCCTCACAAAAAAGCAAAGAATATTTGTGTCTGAAATATTACAGCTGTCTTAAAAGATGGCTCCGTTTCAAGTGGGAAGCAGAAGCTTCAGTTCTTCATAGTATGATATTTATCACCGCATAATAAAAAGTTCCATGCCTCACAAATTCTATAATAGGTAGGTCAACCACTTAATATCATGTCATTCCTATAATCATACACAGCACTTAAGCTTTACATAGATCTCAGACATTGTCACTTCAAAGGAGATCAGAACAAAAGCGGTAAGAGAAAAGATTCTCTTTTGCAAATGGGCTTCTTTTTAAAGAGGTGTTTTTAAAAGCCTTCATATCACATTAAGAAAGTTGCACTACTGCTACCTGAATTAAACGTCTTTACAATCGCCTGATAATTTAAAAATTAAACTCAAAGAGATTGCTCATACATTGACAATGACGACTGCTATCCCCACTAAAGCAACTCACACTGGAACATTTGTGGCAGCAGAGATCATTTCCATTTGGCTGTATGAGAGGCAGCTGCCACGCCGTAAATGTTCGCAGTGTTAGCTCACCTGTTCCGGGTGCTGAATGAGACAACCACCCCTGTCCCAGTATTTCACAATGCAATAAGTCTAGCTTACCACAATGCCTGTGCATTCAAGGGAAAAAAAAAACCCCAAAACTAAACAAAACCCCAACATGAATCCATAAAATATAGCAAACCCAAAAGCCAAGCCACCTGAAACAAAAACAGCCCAACAAAAAAAATCCAACTCAAAAACAATTGTCTCCAACTTTACAGTGTCTGGAGCACAGAACTTTTGGGCACTGCAGGACATGGTCGTGCAGACTGGGAGGGAGGTACAGCTCTACGGCCAGCACAGACCAGGGCAGCTTTCCACCAAACCAAGGCTGAACACATTTTTGACCATTCTGTAATGCAGAGACACAAACAACAACAACAAAAAGCCTGTTGCAAAAGAATACCTATGGGTAACTTGTAGAGGAAACCTGTCTGTGTTTCTGTTATTCATAAACATATCACGCACACTTTTAAATGGTCTCATATCCCTGTGGGAAAGATGTCATGACCAGAGGGGATTTCCATGTATTTAGGTTACTGAGATCTGTTAGTATTTTCAGGATATAATTGCAGTGCAAACTGTTACAGACAGAATTTTACTTCAGTCATTCTATCCTGCAAGATTGAAATCTGGGAGTGAGTATCAGTTCTTCCACCTTTGCTAGAAGAATGCCATCACTGCCAGTCTGCCTTAGGTTGGTAAACCATTGCCAGTGGCCAGCCAGACAAAGGGAGAGCCTTTCACTGTTCATCTACCAGCTGTTCACATACATCCAGAGAATGACAGAACTCTACAGGGATCAAAATTCAGACCAGCGTGTAGTAGCAATGGTCCTTGACTAAACCTGTAAAGAAGCCCTCTACACCTCCTCTCTCCCGTTCCCATGCAAGAGACTATAAAACCATCCTTCATCAGGCAGGCAGAGAGACAACCAGCAAAGGGAAACACCATGGCTATGGCATGCTTTTTGCAGTAAGATGCTTTTTTTCTTTTTATTCCACTTCATACTAAGGCATTCTGTAACTACTATGCTATCTTACCCTCCAGCATGTAAAATTTGTTCCATCATTTCTTCCTGTAGTGCTTGCCGGTGTGCATGGGGCTGGTGATGTTACCTTTTCCTCCTTGCTCAGCAAGGACCTCCTTTCCTGCAACCTCACTCTCCATCCACACCGGACGGGAACAGAGTTGTGCTCCCATCTTCTTGCAGCAGTAGCCTCCTCTTCTAAGAGCAAGGAACTTGAATCAAACATCTTGGGTTTTTTGGTTTGGTTTTTTTCCCCTGGCCACTTGGCAGTATAGGACAGAGAAAGGAGACAGAACAGGAATTTCAGTACAAGCCAAAATACTGATATATTGTCATGAAATCATAAAAATGCTAGGCTGAAATAGATTTCAAGAGATCATCTAGCTCAGTAATGTGCATTAAGGAAGAAATCTCTCTACTGACAATACTAATGGCGGGCTGCTAATACTACCATTCCAACTTCACAACTTCTTATCAGAGTATTTGGCTGTCATTCACTCTTCTTTCTTCTACATATCCCTTTTAAATCACACACGGTTTGTGTCTGTCACTCAGCTAAGAATCAGACCAACTCACATCTCACTGGCTTCAGATACACTTACCTCTTGTGATGTGCTCTGATGGGTTTTGGAGACGCCATTGATCAAGAAATTTCTTCTTCCCTTCAGTACCTCACAGAAGAAAAGGTTAAAGAGCAATTGTTCTTGCTAAGCCCATTGAAATTGCATTTGTGACATCCAAATGGATTTTTTTCAAGCGGCACACTGTGTTGACAGGAAAGCAGCTGCTCTGCAGCAAATGAGAGTGAAAATTAATAGGAGACCAAGGCAGAAGAAAGAATGTTGGTTTTGCTCATCCCCATCAAATTGTTGAGATTTAGAAGAACACCCTTTGATCTCTCCCAGACTAATTACTGCTCCAGGTTTGACTGCTTAGTATGTTAGTTGCCCTTCATAGAAAAACACAACTATTGTAATAGAAATCCACAATGAAAATGTAAATGAAAATGCAGCATCTGATAAACAAAACATAGCAGAAGTCATCCAGCAGAATACCTGTGTCACACAACTTTTTCAAGGGTTTTGTAGCTAAGCAACAACATGTGTGCTGCCTCTAAACTGAAACAGGTATAAAAAAGGAAAAGCATAAGTCTAAAAGCAAGAGAGTTCAACACAGCGAGCTCTAGGATGAATACATTTCTTTGAAATATTGCCAAAGTTCTTGGATTAGTTGACTTAAATACTTCCCTTAAATCTTACTGTATTATAGCAAGCACAGTATATTGCAAGAGCTCTACTATACAAGAATGGTACTGGTTTTAATTTCATAAGCTCATAGCAACTTAAAGATGAAAGATAAGTGAACTTCAAACAAGTGTACCAACTCACATAACAATCAAAGATGATTTTTCTATAAATAACTAATTCTTCTCAAAGCTTTAGAGCATAGAGCTCTAATGAGACCAGTGAGTACCCTTTTGTGAAGACAAAGCAAATAGAAAACATTCCCCTAACACGAACGGCAGAAAAAACGCATTCCTTCATGAAGAAGTCTAATTTCCAGCCCTGACAGCTTTTATGATTTCCTCTGTTGGCTCCAAGGGGCAATTGGGCACTTGGGGCTCCCCGCTGTCCTGCTCCTCAGTGTTCAGGTCCTGGGTAAGGGCACAGCCCAGAGGTAATTTCTTTCCTGCTGGAAAACAAGCAGAATTTCCAGATGCTGTCACCTTCAGGGTCCATTGTCCTGCAAAGACAACAGATGTCTTCCAAATCTGATGTGAACAAGGAGGATCAGACAGATGTAACATTTTATTGCTCAGTCTAACAGCCCAAGTTTACTTTTTAAAAAAAGACATAGGGATATTTGCAACACCGCTGCTGCTTGGTAGCTCATTGAATTTGTCATCATTCCATCTGTTTACAGATCTTTTTTGGGGAAAGGACACTCTGTTCTAAACATACATCTCTTAATATTCTAAAAAGTAACTGTTAATATTATCACCATGTTTAAAAGCTAATTGGTTTTTAAAAATGTGCACTGCATCTATTATAGCATAAAGGTGATGCTGTATTTTCTTTTCCCGTATTTTCTGATATGAAATTGCCTTTCTAAGCTGAAAACCGTCGATGTAAGTGCTACGTACATCGATTTGTTCTGCAATATGTTGGTCTGCCACATCCAGGAGCGGGATATGCCATTCACAGAAGGCACAGCCTTTGCTGCATACAGACGATGATCAAATTTCAGATACGGATATATACAGGCTACATATTGAGCCTGTATATGTAAGACAAAGGAGGGAGTATGGGCTCTGTTAAAACTGTCTTAAGGTGAGTAAGATGATTAAAAAACCCAAAAAACAGGGAGATCACCATAACATACCTAAGCATCCTCCAGCATGTTGTATTGCAATGTAGAGCTTGGCATGTGTCGGAAACAGCCCCTCTTGCTGCGTGAGCCTCTTCCTGCAAGTCTGGGGCTGGGAAAGGATTGATACGACTGTGTCTGGCCAGGGGTTACCTCCTTCACCCAAATCTGTGATTTACAAGCAGTATGTTTGCGGTGTCACAAGCATCCTAGTACAATGATGACACACATCAATGGGGTTGGGCTGTGAGCAGCATGCCACCAGCACAATTCACAGGGACAGCACAGAGTGGTGTGCTGCTAGCAAGTTCCTGTACTCCTGCCACAGGCATTAGCCAGGGCAGAGAACTGCTGCCCCAGGGGACCTGGGCTCCATGTTGTTCCACATCTGTCATGTCATCCATTAGCACATCTGTACCAAATCCAGACATCAATCTAAAGCTCACCATTCCCACTGCCTGTATCTCAAGATGGGGTTGTGTCTCAGAGCAAAGACCAACCAGGAGACCAACACACACATGAGGTTGGGATGTGGAGCAGAACAGAGATACCTGCCTGGAGGATGACGCATGTTCAGGCTACAGGGAGACGTACACCTGTGGCACCATGCAGCCAAAGCAGCATGAGATACATGTGGGAAGACATCTCATCTTTTGCCATAGGACAACCAAGAAGCATCCAAACTTGCGTTCCCACAGAAGAGCACATCCTGCACAATGTCATTCTGCTTATAAAATAGGTTCAATAATAATAATATACTAAACTACCATGTGGTCACAGACAAAATGCTTCACTTTTTGAAACAAGATTATTTGGATGCTGCCCGGGACCCTTAGCTGTGATAAATCTGAGCAGGTAAGTGGTTTAGCTGGTCAGTTAGGTGCATTGGATGTAACACAGTAGATCTCCCTTTACAAGGGCTGGTGTATATTTGTATAAACATGTGTGTTTAGATGTGTGTAGAACTACACGCAGGTGTAGGTGTGTTGTAATCTTAGCATAAAGTATGCCGGAGTGTTAGACTTGTGCTTCCCTAGCATAGTTTTGCCATAATATTATTTTTGGCCTATCTTTGACAAGGAACTGTGAATCTGAGTTTATGAAGTACTTTGAAGCCAAAAATGCCTACTTGGCTAACAACACTTGAGGCTTCTATTTTTGCAACAGTTGTATAATCTGGTATAATCTGCTATATACAAGTTCTTCATCAGGCCCACAGTTTTCCTAACGAATGCAAAGTGTTCCCTCTGTCATGCAAAGAGCAATACTGCAAGACTTCTTTTTATTTTTACGGGCACAGAGCTAATCTCAAACTTTCCATGCTGTAGTCTGGAAAAAAAAATTAAAAATGAAATGAAACTTTGGAAGCAGAAATTAGATTTTTATTTAATCACTGAAGCTGCTTTCCATTAAACTGTCTTAACCATATAAACCATATAATATTTTAACATACTTTTCTGTGGTGTACAATCAGTATACACAGAACAGAGTATTTCAGTTAATGCTTATGCCTGTACTTTTTACTCTTTATTTTATCAATGAGATTTGTTTTACATTTCAAATCTAATCAGAGGGAAGCCATTCATAAATAACAGCTCAGGGCATACATCAGAGTGGGACAATGAGAATGCTCAATATTTGTGCATTTTTTTCCCCATAAGACTTCTGTGACCCTTTCTTCTCAGAATAATGGAAATCCTTGGCTTTAATAGTTAACTTACATAATTAGCATATATTCACATTCTGTGCAAACTGTATAACAAAACTAGAGGCCAACACGACCCTGAACACAAAGAAATCTATTTGTTAAGGATGTCTTATGAAGGGACTTAAGGAAGAAAAGAGTTTGCATTTTATTTTACTTTACCTTTTAGCGTTTTACTGTTTATTTCAGCATATCAGACTCAAAAAAAATCAATCAAACCAAACAAACAAAAACCACTTTCTAGAAAGACTTCTAGACTTCTGTGGTGTGAAATTTTAAGTCTTCCAGGCGATCTCATGAAGATGAGCATAACATGTAATACCGCATCTTTATCCTCTGAAAACTTGGTTTTGATAAACATTTTAACTCCTAAAACATCAGAAGCCCATTCCATGACTATTACACGCACAAATAAAAAGATCACTGGATGAGAGAGTTTCAACTAGACTGCAATTTTAGTTCACAGTTGGAACAGATATTTTAGGATTAGATACCTAGTCACCCTCTCTAGCATTACCTAGAGCTTACTCAGAGGCACAAGAACTATGAACGATTGTCTCTTCAAATCTAACATACATAATATTTGGTTTTATATAATGCCTTGTTTTTGTGTGCATGCAGGAGCACCCATGCTTTCTCTATAATAAGATTTTATTTTTAAAGTTAATTATTAACCAAACTATCTATGAATAGCTTACTTTTTTTTCAACATTGTGTACTTTTTATTAGTTATTGAGAAAGGTCTGAACCAACTGACCAAGACAAAAATAAAGAGATCAACAATAGCAAAATGCTAAATGGCATATGACTACAAACATCTTTCGTTTTTAATGACTTGGTTCTCAGAAATAACCAGTGATTTCAGGGCAGATTTTCAGCAATACCTCAATGGCTAAGAACTCATTTTTCCAAACCTAAGGCACTCAGAGATAAATCTTAAGAAAAACTTACTAAAATGTCAGCACAGCGCATGTAAGGTCTCATGCAATGAGGACCCAAATGAAAAGAAGACCCTAAAGCAAACAAAAAAACCCCCAACAAACAAAAAACAAGCCCACATGGAGAAGTTAGAAAGTGCCACTTAAAGTGGTTTTAACTGGCAGCATCAACATCTCATGTCAAGGGAGAGGAGTAGCCAAGGCAAACAGAGATATATAATTGAAGAACACTACAATCATTTATTTCTATGCTTTACTTTCATGCACTGCATTGATACACATTCTTTAAGTGTACTTGAGGTGGCACCCACAGCTACAATGAACATCAGATCTCCGGCAACCAGGCTGAAACCGGCAAATGGCAATCATGGAGAGTGAGGACCAAGAGGTGAAGAAGCTTGGTGTGGTTTTGTTTTATATTTTAACTCAGTACTCAAAAATGTTTTTTTGAGAATAGATAAGTATATTTCTCTGCTGATAGGAAAAATACCATAAAACAATTTGCACAGACAAGAATCATTCCCTGTCAAAAGTCATTACTCCAACTTTTTCTAAAACCCAAAGGTAACTTCCCTTTGGTGGGTTTTTCAGCTTTGGTTCTAGAAGTATAATATGCTCTGTATATGTAGACAAAAGTACAGAGGATTAATTAGCAGTTACTTTTTATAAAGATCCAGGAAGACCTGATAACACTGTAGTGGAGTGAATCTTACACACCAATGTCTTTATGAGCATTCCCTCCCATTCACAGTGCACTACATTTGAATCTGCCTTTACAACAACGCTGTTACACTATGCTGAGCATCTGAGGATTTACTAACAGATGACAGTAAACATTTATTACTAATGTATAACAACAGCACAATAAAGAGATTGCACACATTTTTGCTGGTCAAGTATTTTTTTGGTATTGTTCTGCAGCTGCAAGGAAATTACACAGTGAGAGTGATCATATTTTCTTGCAATAACCAGATAGCCAAGTAACCATTTACACTCAAAATACCAGAAGTCCACATGCACACTTTTTCCAAAAAATCCCAAAATTTGTGTTTTTAAATTACAGGACATGACTTTTAACAAATTGATGACTGAGAAAAGCTGATAAAAGTGAGCATTCACTGCTCACAAATTAAGAATGAAAAAGATATAGTTTAAAAATGAAAATATACAAATGCTAATAATGTACCAGTTGCATTTGTCTTTTTGCTTTTAATTCAGTAATTGTATTTATTCAAGAGAAGCTGCTGTGAAACTGACATTCTTCCACAGAAATCAAGAACCTTGCAGAGGAACTCAACGCAACCCACTAAGCAGCTGCACACTCACACCTTTCCTCCCACATCCCTGGCTTCCTCCCACATCCTCAGCCAAGGACCAAAGCTCGGATGCTTCAGGCTGTTCTCTGGTGTGCATTTAAGCAGGCACCAAGTGCGGAAGAGCTTACTTCCCATTTCTCCCACTGTACCAACTCCAAACTGGGGAGAGTATGTGATTTAACCAAGTAATGTATCGGAGGAGATGCCACCTTTCAGTTGCGGTGCTGCCAGAATTCTGCACTCCTCTAGGTGCTGATACCCAACCCTGAATTAAGACAAAGCTTGACCTTGTACACACTTCACAGCTATTAAAGTCAGTTCCCCATCTTCTTTTTCAGTGTGTAAAACTTGTAAATATTTTTGTTTTAAATTGCCGACCACTACAAAAAAGAAATTCCCATAGCTTTCCAAAATGGATCTTATGCAAAACAGTAAGAGGAGAATTATATATTACACGAAGTCAACAGGAATTTCAACTGATACTATAGCTTACATCTGTTCCTGCCAGCATGGAGGGACCATTGTCAATAACTCAAAGCCAAAGCAGCTTTAGCACTACAGTAGTAGAGAAGTTCTAAAAGAAGACTGGACAGATAGCAGGCAATTCTCCCTCTTCCTCAAACACCAAAAGCTTGATCCTCCAGCAGTTATGCATCCACACAAGGAGATTTTATACCACTGCAGTATTACTAATGTGTCACTAAGATCTTCCAGGAACACAAAAAAAAATCATCCACTGGTTTCTCAGGTACAGTACCAGGCAAACTATTTTGAGATTATCTAATGTGTACAGAGGTAGCCAACATCAATAGGCTTATCCGCCACATAAAAAAATAGAAGCTAAGTATCTGGAATTTGATTCTGAGCAACTAGAGTAGTACTCTTCTTTTATCTGTACATTTACTCTCTGCAAGTCATACCAGCAACACAGACCAGTATCGTTTGGCTTTACATTTCTCCCTCAAGATTAGCGTTCCATTGCTCCACCAAGAGGTCCTGGTTTGTTACAAGCCCCGTAAGAAAGGCACTTAGAATCTCTGAAATATCACTTAAAATGTCATTTAGTGGAACTAATAGTATAAAAAAGGAGAGGTTAGTATAGATGATTTTACATCTCTTCAGATGCTTGGCATCCTGAGCTGCGCAGCATCAGATGGATCTCCAATCAGTGCACAGCATGATGTGTGGATCCCTATCCCATTTTGGGCTTTTAAATTTTTGTGGGATTTTCTAAAAACAATTCTATTCATTTCTTCTGTCAAACATAGAGGATGCTCACAGGAGAACTTGTTGCCACATTTTCAGATAAAGACAAGGAGATGAGGGTGGTGTAATCATTGGTACCGAACATGAGCTGCCTGCAGGCTCCATCATTACAGTTCACTGGCAACATTTATCCTATGACCAAAGCATACATGTGGGTCAGTGCAGGCCTGAAAGCAAAGCTATAGTTTCAATATATAGGCAGCTAAATAAGTGCAGCACAGGCCTGCAGCTTCTCAGGTTAACAGTGAACTCCCAACTCCTCAGTGCACAGCTGTCTCCTGGCTGGGATGACCAAAGCCACAGAGCATGCCAGCTAGCGTTCCCAATGCCCGCAGCAACCCCCTGTCACTCTGCCCCTTAGCCAAGCTGCAAATCCCTAAACCCTGTCTATTTTTCTGCTTTACTGATGAATCCTTGTGGCACTGAAAAGGAAAAGATCCCAAAGAAAACCAGTCTCTATTACACATATTTAAACTTGTTGCACCAACCATAAAAACAAAAATTCCTAAACATGTTGCTATGCATTGAAAATTCTAAAATATGTCCATAATACTCTTTAGGCAATTAGATTACATCCTTGCAGTTTAGAAAACAAACTACATCTTCCATGTTTAACTTTTACCACAGAATACCAGGAAAACAAAAATGGAAAGCCAGGAACAGCATAAGTATTAGGGATTAAATTTAGAGTTAACATATAAAGCCTATCCCTGGCTTTGGTTTCCTTGCTCACTATTTTTCATATGAAATACACATACCTAGCTTAGTTTTCTAAGGAAATGAGACTTATTCAACTATACCAGCTGTTTTTTCACCAGTTCTGCCACTCTTAACAACTTTGGAACTTCATCAGCTTTAATTACATGTGACAAGGCAGCAACAGGCTTCAGAGAAAGCCCTTTGCTACACAATGTGTGAGAACTTAGGAGCAGGAGGGAATGGCTTACGTGGCTGTTCCCAATGGAGGCAGGCAAAGGAGACCTGAAGGTTGAAGTTTAAGGTCATTCTTGCTCCTCTTCCACCAGCTACAACGTCATCCACCTCTTGTCTTTAAAGGATCAGGAGGGTTCCTGCTGTCCAGTCCAGTCCTGGCTTGGGGGTTGTAACCTTAGGTTCAGGAAAGTGGCTGCCCACCCGCACTGATATCACTCCTTCCAAGGGAGGGAAGCCAAGTTTCAAAAGCTGGTGATGACAACATTTTTTCCAAGTTATTATCACCAAATGAGACTGCTAACGACACTCTGGTTAGGTATGTTTCCAAAGGTAGAGCTCAAGATAATGACATTAACCTCATTTTTGGTATCAGGACATAAACCCTTGCTGTGATGGTCTCCTTCATAAAGTACAACTGGGATACAGTTAGGCTTTTGTAACAAAATAGGCTCTTCCTTGTATTAAAAAGTGCAATCATAAAGCGACCCATATCCTGAATCCTACATGGCCGGGAAAACATTTTTATTCTGTATTATTCCAAACAATACTGGGCTATTTATACCTCAGGAAGGGGGGAAAAACCTAACCCCAAACCAAACACAAAAATCAATAACAACAAACCAAACAAAATCCCACAAAGAAAGAGCATTACTTTAAAAGAGAAACAGCCTTCTCCAAGTTGTGTGTGAAATTTTCATGATAGAGCCCAATTCAGATGAAGTCTGATTAAAAATGGTTTATTTGTAGGCAAGTTGGAATTGGCTGACTACAGCCTAATCATTAGGAATATTTATATGCATCCTGAACTATTTAAAAGGGAAACATTAGAAGAAAGAATTAAAAAAAAAAATGCATTTCAGCCCCAAAATCTTTCCTTTGCTTTCTATTTAGAGATTTAATGAATACATCTGTCACACAAGCAGCAAGACAACACCATCAGCAAGACAACACAATCAGAGAACGGAAGAACCTGGACAAACACAAGAATTTGTAACCACGTTTTGCAATTAGCACTACATTTTATCGCTGAGTCTCACAACTCTTCCCACAGGTGCTGAGTTTTAGGCTGTTCAGCACAAGGGCGTTCTTGAACGAAACAGTACACTTACAGAACAGGTTTGTGATTTGATTCCTGCTGTTAAAATGGTAAAAAAATTAAAATGGTCAGCTATCATTTACTCACCATGCACAGATGTCTCACACAACTGACTCATGTACTTCAATCCAATAATCATTCCAACACAACAGACCTTGTATGATGAAAAACTGGATCCCGCTTCACAGCATCCCCGATCCAAACACGCACCCACGCCTGGACAGGTACTGAACGGGCAATGCTGTGTATCCTAGACCTGAGGGTAATGTCATGAGCACCAAATCTCATGGGCTGATGTTGCATGTGTTATCATTAAATGCTTATTGTACATGTCTGTGTGTAGTTACTGCTACCCTGTAGGCTTTTTGCATCCCAAATTATTGCATTTGCCACTATACAACACCCAGTGCTTCCTGCAGGCTGCCTCCAGCTCTCAGAAAGGTTGGCAACTGAGGCAAGAAACAAGTAGTGGGGGGGGAAACAACCAACTAACCAACCCCAAACAAAACCCATGCTATTTCAGAGATCAGGCTCGCACTAAATTCCTCATTTCCAGGGCACCATCAGTATTCAGGCAACTCAATGAGGCAGCAGCTGCACTGTAATTACCCAGTATGCCTCAGAACAGACACAGCCTCATAACTGCTGCTCTGGACCCTGCCCACAAGAAGCTGGAGATGACCTGACAGCACAGGGCCTTCAACTCTGGTCCCTCCAGGTTTTAGGCACATGACCTGGGCACTTTGTAATCTCTCACATCTGCCACAATCTGGCTTTGACAGATACTTAGCAGTCTATTTCCTGGTACAACTCCCTCCTTCCTCCTGATGGAGTCAGTGTGAGCATCCCAGCTCCTTTCAGTTGAAATGGGACATGCTATAGCAATCCCATGGCTTTCCTTGGTATTTAAGAATACATATAAGTAGGACTATATAGCTCCTTTTAAAAGATTGAACTTTCATACTTTCTCTCACCTTTTGCTCTTGAGATGAAATCTGAAAACCTTTCCAGTTACCACTCATCTGGAAGTTTTTCTCCAACTGGTGGTTACAAGAAGAATCTCTTCTTTTGAATGTATTTGAAGGTTGTGTACCGAACATTTGGAATTAAAGTATTCAACAGCCATTTGACGTTGCCTTGAGACTCAGTAAGACTAGAAATAAAGGCATGCTGACGTTATCTCAGTATTTACTCTAACAAAGCTCAGGAATAAAAATCACAAATCAAAGTTATGGCTACTCTCCTTGCTTTCACCTCACAGTAAAGTAGGTTCAAACAACAAAGCACAAATGATTTACTGAAACATTATTTCTCATTGTTAAGAGCCTGACAGAAGAGAACTGACTTTGTAGACATCTCTCTCATATGAAGACCAATTATCACTGGTAAAATAAAGACATAGTTTAAGGGTTGGTTATTTTGGACATGGGCCACCAGATAATTCTTCGATGCTAGAAGTAAGCCTTTAATTCATTATCAGCAACATGCAAACTCTCTTTTGTGTGTTTAATATTTTCTCCATGATACATTCATCTCCACCATCTGATGGTGGTGGAGTCACTGTCCCTCAGGGTATTTAAGGAAAGGTTGGATGAGGTACTTAGAGACATGGTTTAATTAGTAATACAGGTGGCAGGGGGCGGTTGGACTAGATGATCTTCAAGGTCTTTTCCAACCTTAACGATTCTATGACTCTCTTATTTAGAACCAAAAAAAACCCAAACCAACAAACCAAAAAACCCTTCCATGAAAACGAGCCTCTTCGATTTACATACAGAATGTGGTCCCCTTCAGTATTACGTTAACAAAGAGAAGTGACAAGCAAGCACCGCTGCACTTCAAACTTTGAGACAGTGAAATTGTATGAAACAAGAAAGAAAATTATGAGAACTCGAGTTAAACTGTAAAAGTAAATAGGATTTCATGAGAAAACTCAAAGTGCCCTCTTCTGGCAGCTGGCACAAACTGCTGGTTCATCTAAACGGATCCCAAACCCGGCTGCACCTGCTCTTCCATGGAAGGAAAGTTCTTTTGACTCACATTTTTTGTTATGGAATTGTCTTTATTCGTTATAGAACAAAGGTATGGAACTGTTAATATGCTTTTATAAAGTAAGAAACATTGAAGTAATGTGCAAAAAGTTATTTTAAAGCAGGCATAATTAAACAGTTCATACACATAAAATGCTTTTTTCCCAAAAAATGCATGTACTTAATTAAGATTTGTATTAATTTCAGCATATGATTAGTATCACATAATATTAATGCTGTTAATTACTCTTGTCATTTGCAAGACTATTGAGTATGCAAATCCTCACTTGCTGCTATTATTATTGCATTCCTGTTTATAGCCTCACCTTAGGAAGCAAGACATTTTTGGTTTTAGTTAGCCAAGCACAATACAGAAATAAACCCAAACCCTCTGTTTATTTCTCAGTTTGGTGTTGCCATATAAAACACTCATTCATTGTCCTACCTTTCCTAAGTACTTTCACCAGTTGTAATATATTTCATTTTGTTTAATTACACACTTTGTTTCTATAGCAACCAGAAGGCATCTAATCCATTTCTGTTCCTTCCTAAGCCTTTATATAGCAACTTTCTTTCACGATACAGTAGCAAAAGATAATCCTTCTTTAGAACTCTGGGTACTATCTGTTCTTTCCAAATATCCCTTAATTAGTATGCATTAGGATTAAAACCAGTCATAGTACTGCTACAACTTAAAGAAACCAAGTAAAAAAACCCAAACACCTAACAGAATCTAGACAGAAAATTCTGTAACTACTGTTGAGTAACTTGAGCATAAATTTACTGCCACCTTCAGGCTTCCAGCACTTTGGGTCTCCAGAGCACAGGATAATGCTGCTGATTTTCACTTCTGTTGCCCTAGTCCAGCTTGCTCCTGGTCAGGGAGACTGTGGAGATGTCTGGAGGTTTTCCTACTGGACTGACATGCCAAAAAACCGAAATTAATATACAAGTCCAAATGCTACTAGCCACCTCATAAACACTAGGTGCTTCCTACATTTTCCTGTTGGTTCAAAGAAATTATTGCCTTCAAAAACATAACCCAGAACTTTAAAAAAATAATAAATCTATCTAGTCAGATCTTAAGAAGTCATGGCTAAAACATCACCAAATTATCCTAGACGTGTTTTCAGAAAGTGAGCTAAATCCTATACATTTATATTCTTCCATACACACAAACCATGCTGGGGAAATGCCAAACACAAAATTTGCTTACAAAGCCCGTTTTTGAACCCATTGCAAGAGTCCTCATAAGATTGGAGGTACTTTTCCCTATCAGCAGTTGCCCCGTCAATGCCCAGGGTTATGAGTTAAGTTACTCATCTTACCTTTTTTTTTTTTTTTTTTTAAATTGCTGGCATTTGACATACCTCATTACTTCATTTATTCTATTTACCCCTCTAATCTTCATCTGGAGCTGGAATTTTTTCAACGCTTCCTTTAGCACTGCATCCCACTTTGGCTCCTATGCCCACCAGCAAATCTCTCAGCTCAGTTTTAGCACTCAAACTCATCATACAACATCTGGAAAAGCAAGGTTTCTAGAAACAAGGTCTACGGGAGCCATCAGACTGAACCAGGAGTCAACTCAGCACATCATTTTTCAGCTTTCCAGGCCAGCACTTCCAAAAAACCCAAAAGTAAGTCTTAAATGTCAGGTCACATCTGTTCCATCAAGACCATATTTTCCATAGAGAGAAAGAGAGGCATACATGATGCCATGCAAGTACAGTTAGGCTGGCATTTCCAGTAAATGCATGCTGTGTTTTTGATTAAATTGTAGACTGCAAACACCATGCAGATTTACTGCAGATGTATCATTCAGCTGACCTCCCCATATGCTGTAGAAACACTGAAGTACTTCCAGACACCAGGCCATTAGCATGCTACCTGGAAGTACATATCACCCAGGCCATCTTAACTACCAGACCTCTGAGATACCTTAGGTATCCAAGGTAAAATATAGGCTTACTTGGTCTTAATTTGCACAGTAACCACACCCCCAACCAACACAGGTCTTGTAAAAACCTTCCTTGGGAAGAATCAAGTGCCCTTCGAACAGAACTTACGTGACCACTCGTAAAACAGTGCTTGGTCAGGGCTACCACATGCAGAAACAGAAGAAAGAAGGTCCCATTTCAGTCCCACGAGGAACAGTGAAAGTCCAACAAACCAGGTACGGATAAAAGCACTGAGGATTTTCATGATTTAAATATGAGGTCTACCAAATACATTTTTTCCCTACCTCTTCCCTTTGCCCTCAAAAAAAGGCAAAAAAACCCCAAACAAAAAAAAAGCAGCTCTTCCCTCAGTGATAACTTACTAATTTCTCCAGGAGACTGGAAGCAGGATTAGTATTTGTGGAAAAAGCCAAGCCTTTATTTTTTTCTTTCAACTTTGAAGAAAAAAAAAAAAACCCAAATGAAACAAACAAAATACCCCCAAAAAATCAAGCAGAAAAAACCCAAACCCTGAATAAAGCAACAAAACCCAGTCAGGACAAAGTGAACCTATAGGCTTTCAGAGTGAAAATCTTAGCATTTAACTGTCACTTGCCACTTGATGGGGGTGGTGAGCTAGTTATACAGACCCTAGCTTACAAATACAAACCAAGATGTTCCATGGACTACAAATAACCAATTTTTACAGCTTGAAAACAAACACAGTGCAACCAAGTGCCAAAATCCAAGTGTATTTGGAAAGTTTAAGAGCTGCTTGGTACAAGATACCCAAGCTAAATTCCATGATACTTCAGAATTAAGTATTGTCAGGTTCTATCAATTGCATTTCAACTGAATACACCATATACTCCTTTGTGGGAAAGATTACCAGATCAGCTTGCTCTGTGTGATTGGCAAAAAACCCAAACTGCATCTCCTCTGAAACTAACTATTGATATAGAAGCCTCTTCTATACACATACATAAATGGCTCTCAATGCCTGTGACTCCATTTACTTCCCTTTTAACACATTGTATCTGAAGGAATAAACGGTACGCCCAACATCTTTTTCCTTTCAGCACTTTACAGATCTTAATCCTATTTGTAGGTTAAAACAAGGCTACGGAGGCTTGAAACGCTTCACTGTAGCGCCATAAAAGATGAAGCAGATGGACAACAGTCTAACAATGTCTGTACTTCAAAGGACTAAAATCTGTTGAAGACACCTCCTACTACCGAGTGCAAATCAGTAACCGTTCAAATATTAAAAGCATATAGCACGTTCCAAATAAGATTTATCCAGGCATGGAACAATGAACCAATTTTGAAAAAAGACCAGCCTCATACCTTTCCAGTCGCATACACTGAAGTGATGACATGCCAAAAGGGAAACCATAGCTCAGTTTCTTAGACTTACAGTAAGGGAACAGTTAGACAGCAGTTGTTTGATCACTGACCCATACTGCTACGCTTACCTGTCAAGCTGATATGAACGATGTAGATTTTGAATAAAGAAGCCACACTCACCAAGCGTCAGTCCAAACTGCAGGGATACTCGAAGCAAAGTTCTGCACCGAAGGAGATCAGATGAGAGACACGTTTAGAAATAATGAATTGCAGCCAAAGCAGTGCAGAATACAGGGGAGGAACCGCGGTAACAGTTTAGGGTGCCCAATATGCCTGAAATACAAATGATTTCTAGCACATCAATAGCTAAGATGTTCTTAACAGTGCTTACATTTGATTTATAAACCCTGCTGAATAGGTCTTCCATAAAATATTGAAGAAGAAAAAATAAGTAAAAAACACACAAAATTTATATATTCAACTCGCAAAATGCAAAAGAAAAATAAGTGTAAATCAAAGGTCTTAAAAATAATTCAATCTCCTGAAAACTTAAAATAAATTTTCCTTCAGCAATTTCAACAAGACTAGAAAACCAAAGAATAAAACAACATAAAAGATGTTCACTACCACAGATCATTTATTTATATACTAAGTTTAAAAATACAAATATTTTATTACAAAAAGTTTATCAAACAACTGTATACATACAGTTCATATTGTTAAAAGCCAACACATAGATTTGATACTTTATGTACATTTGACTAATAATGTCATACAATTGTAGAAAAGCATCACTCAGCAGAAACTGATTTGGCATTTGGAAAGTAGTTACCACCCTGCACTAGAAGAGACAATTAATACATGAATAAAACATTTATATGTTACAATAAAAATACTTATTTGCTGTGATCATTTAAAGCAAATGGATGCTTTCCTTCTCCAAGAAGAATCATCGTAAATGGAGATTAAAGTGCACGTAACCAACGCATTAATAGTTCTTCAGCAATCCCATCTATCATTCTAGATGCTCCAAGCACATCACAGTAACATTAAGGGTTTAGGACTTTTCGTTGCAAGTTAAACAGTAAGATTTAAAAGAAATTCAGCTGCCTAAGCTGCCTGAAATAATTCTGGTGGATAGTAAGATGAAGTAAGGTACAGAAAGTTGGAAAACAACGTTTGGTGAAAACACCAGTGTATATTTTCCTACATATATGATTTCTGGGGAAATATTTTCCTTTGTAAAAAAAAAAATAAAAGATTCATACTATTTGATACATCTGTGGACCACACAAGCAGAGCATGCAACAGTATTTACATAACCATCCCCGCAGTTGTTCTTTGTGGGCTACATACAACACAGGTTGGAGCAACACTGTCTACTTTATGCATAAGTTTTGCTGGCAATACGGGGAAGAAGAAGAAAAAAAATCATCAACAATTTGTTTACTACAGAATAGGGTCCTGAACTAGAAAAGTGCCCCTCAAAAACCGTAGGTCAAAATATTGGCTTTGTCTCATTACAAGCAGCGTAGTAAAGCTTATAAAACATAACACAGTCAGTACTAGCAGACCTGTCGAGGGCAGTAATTTTAATAAATCAGTCCACTTTGGATAAAAGAATGTTTATCCATGTTACAATCTGATCAAAAGCAACAGCTGAACAGGCTAAATTTACATCCACAAGAGAAGCATGACATGTTCACTGAAAACAGAGTTGCTGGTAATTATGGTTACCATATTTATCATACCAACGGAAATTTTTTTTTCTTTTCTTTTTCCTTTTACAAATGTGAGATGTTCTGAGCTATTATACTTGAAGAGCATACTTCATATCTTAGGCACTGGACCCAACTTAGAGGTAAAATCTCTATCAACATGATTTAACATCCTCAGGTTTCTGAAGGCCATCCATATGAAGTTTACATACAGCACTACAAATACACATCAGATACTGCTGTAAATTTATAAGGAATATAAAACACTATTAAATACAACTTTCACCCCATGGCACATCAAGTATGGCAATACCACATGTTTCTTATCTGGTTAGCGACGGTCAGTTGTGATTATGCTTTATTGAATATTTTCCTTTCTGTAGCTGAGAAATATACAGCTTGGACTTGCTTCCATCCGGTCTTTTAAACCAAACTTCATCATGGTTAATTGTTGTAATTATGGCACTACAGAAAATGAGGGAAGAAGAACACAAAGAATTTATAAACCTTGTAAGCCAGTAAATAGCCTTGAAACTGCAGCTGTATTTCTGTACAAATAAGCTTTACTTGTAAATGCTAGGCCCAAAAGATACTGGCTCCATTATAAGGACAGTTTAAACAGAATTCTTTGATAACTGCATGAGTCTTTAGTGAAAGTAGCTAGTTTTTCTGCCATCTATTCTCATCTCCTATGAGAAAACCTTCAACATGTATAAATATTTCAGTTGTTTAAAAGAAGAACAGCCACTCACTGAAAACACAATAGACTATACATGGTAAAAATTGGATGAGTTGGAAAACATACCCAGAAATTACTCTGAATACAAAGTATTTGGGAAAGAGTTAAACAGAACGAAGCCCATGATTTGAGCAGAAAAAGTATGCAACTGTTAGTTATTATATCAAGACTGTAAGAAAAAGTCAAAGCCTGATTTCCTGAATCATTCTTACATGAACTCTGATTTTATGCTCCTTGTGGTAAACTCGTCTTGGTTTTGGCAGGGATAAAGTTAATTTTCTTCCTAGCAGCTGGTATAGTGCTGTGTTTGGATTTAGCATGGGAGTAATGTTGATAACTCACCGATGTTTTAGTTGTTGCTAAGCAGCACTTACATTAATTCAAGGACTTTTCAGCTTCTCATGCTCTGTGGACAGAGAAGGCTGAGCATGCACATGGAGCTGGGAGACCGCAGCCAGGACAGCTGACCCAGACTGGCCAAAGGGATATTCCATAATTCATGACAACATGCTCAACATGTAACGGGGGAGTTGGCCATGGGGGTAGGAATCACTGTTCAAGGACAGGTTGAACATTACTCAACTGGTGGTGAGCAACTGCCCTTTGAAGCACTTGTTCTGTATACATATTTTTTTTCCTTTTCTGTCCTATTAAACTGTCTTTACCTCAAGGCATGAGTTAGCTGTGCATAATTCATAAACACTGCACATGGATTTATTTGCCCCATTAAGTAAAAGGTAAGATATAAACTTAATTTTAAATATATATCCACCTTTTAGAATATACAGTATTATCCATACAGAAAAAATACATTTAGATATCTTAAAACATTCAATCAGATTCGCACTGCAAAATTTAGACAATTCCCAAGTAGAACCTTTGTTAAGAGAAGGAAATACTGCACAAAAAGTTCCACCTCTTTTCTTTTAGAGCATTAATAAATTAAAAGCAAAGCTTATTTTTAATGGTATGAAGTGTTTTTCCATAATTAAGTGTTTTCAGGTGGGCCAACAGATCAAATTCTCAAAGCAACAAAATCCCGAGATACTAAAAAAAAAAAAACCCAACAAAAAAACCCAACTCACTCAAAGGCTATTCAGAAACTAGTAAAAGCTTAAGCTGTTAGTGAGATCTTAACGTGACAAACATTATCTTCAGTGAACCTCAACCTTTACTAGCTTCTCTCAGAAAACCAGTGCTCAATCTTCTTTAATAATGCCTGTTTCCCAAGGTGAACTAATACATGTTACCAAGGTGGCAGTATTTCCAGCTAAGCCTTATTCTTCAATGCCATCATCCAATCTATTGCTTAACATGAATGTACAGTTGCATAAACTGAGCAATAATTACCTTGTAGGACATTCATCTTTCTTATCAATGCATATCGTCTGCCCGCGTCCATACCACTCTCCATCATAATAGAGCCTTCCTTCTTCAGATCTTGCACTATGTAGATGCTTTTCTAATTTGAGAGGTGCTAAAATGATTAGTAAGAGCCATTTAGTATTGACTTAGAAGACAGATTTGAAAATACACTTTCAAGTTATTTACATAGAATACATTTTTCTCCATTATTAAAAATAGTCTCTCTCAATAATTGCAATAATGCAAGAAAATTGAAAGCAAGATACCTTTTTATTTGTAGTTGGATAAAAGTTAGCTTCTCTCTGAAAAGGGAAATATATCCTCCCCAGAACCTTATCTATGATATGAATTTTCACAAATCAAGTAATGCAATATAAAGACAACTTTGAGTGGCAGAACCCAAAACCTCTTCATCAGCATGTTATCACAACATGCAGGCAGTAATATGTTACTAAGAAATACAGAACCTGCTTGCCTCCTCTTTCTTTTCCTCCTTACTCACCACCTTCAATATTCAGTTTTACCTAGAATTAACGTGCTTCTTACCTCAGAACCAAATACCAGTTACCTCTCCTTTTCCATAGCTCTACTTTTTCAGGGTTGCAGCTCGCAGTGATTGTGAGCATCCTTTAGAGTGCATCCCTAAGGTGAGGTGTCCTCAGTTTCCTCTCTCATCTTATGTAAACACTGACATAGCTTGCTAATATTAATTAGTGTAAACTTCTTTGTGCTGGTTGTGGGTGGAATAGAGTTAATTATCTTCACAGTAGCTAGGAGAGGGCTGTGGATTTGTGCTGGACACAGTGTTGATAACACAGGGATGTTTCCCATCACTGCTGTGCAGTGCTTACACAGAGCCAAGGCCTTTGCTGCTTCTCACACCCACCACCCACTACACCAGTGAGCAGGCTAGGGGTGCACAATGAGCAGGGAGAGGACATAGTCAGGACAGCTGATTCCAAATGACCAAAGGGATATTCCATACCACATGATGTCATGCTCAACATATACAGCTGGGGGAAGAATGGAATGGGGGTTGCATTCAGAGTGATGGTGTTTGTCTTCCCACATAACCGTTAGGCCTGGGATGGCTGAACACCTGCCTCTCCATGGGAAATGGGGAATGGATTCCTTGTTTTGCTTGGCTTTTGTGCACAGCTCCTGCCTTACTTATTAAGCTATCTTTATCTCAACCCCTGAGTTCTCATTTGTTCTCTTCCAATTCTCTCTGCCATCCCAGCAGGGGATGTGAGTGAGTGGCTGTGTGGTGCTTAGTTGCCAGCTGGGGTTAAACCACAACACACTTTCAGAAGTCTAAATTTTTGTTGGCAATTTTCTAGAATTCAGGTGTCAACACAATCATCAGCAAATGACCTAGAAGCAGCAGTACCTGAGAGAGAGGACAGACAAAAGCCACATCTTCCAGCTACCTTACTCCATCCTCCACCACTATACCATGGCTAGAATGAATATGATCTGCCTAGACAAAGTTTGCATCTCTGCAAACAGCAAGTTCTGTCTTGTGAAACCAAAGGTTACTTACGTTCTGGCTTTACTCTGTGTGGCCCCAGTGTGGCCATTGCCTTGAAACACAGAAGAAAAATAAGTTAGTGAGCAAGCGTAAGTCTTTTTTTCTTAACTGCCACCTTTAATTGTTCTGTGCAGCGTAGCTAAGGATACTTGCTTTTACATGTAAAAACCACACTCACTGCACATCTAAAATAAATGCGTGTTCAGTGGAGACCCGGTAACTAACTAAAACAGCATTCTGAGGGTGAAAAAAAGTCACCTTCTTGAAGTTTTGATTTCAAATAATCCAAGATTGCTGTTACATAATATCAAGAAAATACAAAGTGGCATTAACTCATGCTGAGAAACAAAATGCTGTATGAACAGCCTACTCTTTTGATTCAATATATCATAAGCTCAAAAGTTTTCTCTACTGTGAACTCTAGATCACATATAGTATTAAAGTAGATTTCAAAAAACCAAAAAAAAACCTCTAAGTGTTTTTTGGGGTTGGTTGCTTACTTATTGCTTTTTTAAATTATTTCCAGAAAAGGCAAAATCCCCAGTAGATTTTGGGTTTGTTACTATCATTTAAAATGATGTTACACTTCAGGAAAGAACCCAATGGAAAGTTGTTTTGTGTCTGTTCCTCTGATAAAACAGTAAAAGAAGGTCAGACAAATTTTCACATAGACATCACATTTTACTACTTCTTTAGGAAATACGTACAAGTATAAAGCAGAATGAAAACTGACTAAAAGCCACTTCCCATCAAGTTTTTAAATTCACATAAGTAGTTGTTCCATAAACTGGGAAGCACTAGGGGAAATTTTCTGACTGGGTGCAAGGCAAGGAAAGTATTTCATTACAGCAAGCTACTCTAATGATATCACAAAGATCTGAAAAAAGGCACTCTGCACTTAAAAACTAGATGTATTTTTTCAAATACCCCAAGTAGTCAAACAAATTTTGCTATAAAAATAGCTCTTCAGTGAACCCTAATTCTCTTACTATCTGGGAAAAAGCACAGGGTTTCACTTTATTTAAAAAAAAGGTGTAAGAAGAGGTTACAGCATAAAAATCTTCATAAAATACACGATGTGAAAACATAGCATATGGTATATATTTAAAAAAATATAATAAAGCAAAGTTCTATCAAAACATCCTATCATAGGTTCTACCAAATTATGCTGTGAGAAAGCAGATCCTCTTGACACAGGCTTTATGCTCATTTTATCATGGAATATTATGGACTATCTCTACTATCTTAGATATAACCTCTTCCATTACTTTATTAGATTCCTCTGCATAACTTGGGTAGACTCATAAAGAGTAGTAGTAAGACAGCTTGCATTGAAATGATTAGCTAACAAAGAAATAAAAATCTGTTTAGAGTTTTGGTCATGTAAGAAACACATATACATATTTTTAAGAGGCAGAAGGACTAAATGAAAACCCAAGCAAAATCCACAGCCACTGGCATTCATCCTGTCATCTCACCTTCCTTATTGTTGTCCAGTCTTCAAGTATATCAAGGTCTTGTAACATATAAACTATATAGGGGCGTGGAAAAGTTAGGGAAAACTCTTTAAAACAGCAATAATAAAAATATTCTGATGTTTGTCGAAAGATATAATAGTTCCATTCTGCCAATCTTTCACACAAAGCATACCTACATGAAGTGAAAGCTCAGCAAAAATTAATACATCTTTGAGTTATGTAACCTAGAAGCACACTTCAAAATTATTTGAAAATGCAATAGTATGTAGATATTCAGACTACTGGAGTTCAATGTGAAGATAAGATAAACAACTGTGATACAACCATTCCATACCTAACAGTCTATATAATACTATGTAATACTACAAATTGCAATTAAAATTCACTGCAATTTCAATATACCACTGCAAATCAGCATCTGCACTAATACCAGCATTACTAAAATCATTATGTTTACAGAATTCTCCATCTTATTTCTTTTGGAGACAGCACACTATCTCTGAATATCAAATACCATAAAACAGGATGTAGAAAGGCACAGCCCCTTCCCTGAACTATCAAATGTAAAAATTGTGCATTACAGCAATACATGAACTTCAAAACAAAAATTCATATAGCACAGCTATATTCCATTACAACATTCTTCAGTTTTACTTTGCTTCTCCCCATTTTATCTCTGAAAAATGAGTTTAGAAAAAAGGTGCTCTGAATTTTTAATAACTACATCTCTGAAAATCAGATATGAGAGCTTTAATTCACATTAAGAATCTTCAGCCATTTGCACATTTGTTTTCCTCTAAAGAGCAAAGAATTACAAATCAAAAGCCAAATAAGATTTCTAGGTACTTGCTTTTCCCAGATCTGTTCAAACTGACAGGTTCACAACTATTTTAAGATAAGCAAAAAGAGCAAATTAATTTATTTCGCAACTGAAATATTTTCAGCCTTATGAATTACCTGAAATTTCTGGGGTTTAAAACTTAGTACTATGTTAGCATTTTCTGCCTGGAAGGTACCCTAAAATGGCAAGGTAGCTCATAATTCACAGCATCTGATGCTATCTATATGCACATCCTGATGGACTGAGGGCTACAGAAAATACACTTTCACACAACCTAGCACTGAAATTGCTTAAAGGAGTTAAGAAACTATTGAAGCCACTTGTACCTGCAATGATTAATACCACTTGGTTTTTAAGCACTAGTTAAAAAACTTCTCTACTAAACTGGAATTATGACACATGGAAGAGGTATTGTTATTAGGACAAATCATCCACCTGGGCTGCGTTCCAGAAGTCAACCTCTCTGATGGAGGGTGTCCCAATGATGATAGCTTTTTCATGAACTTTTTCCTTCCCACCATCTCCTAACATTACAAAACCTTATGAAAGTAGCAGATTTTTTAATTATTTTTTTTTTGCAGCAACAGCAATTTATCAGTAATAGATTTTACACCATATAATGTCATGACTTAGAAGTCGGTCTCTTTTAGGTAGTCTCCACGATTCTAACAACTTCTGAGCCATCACATCTCTACCCTAGAAAAAAGTCAGGCTGGGGAGAACACTTAGTTTGTGAAGACATCTCCTTTCTTCTCTGGAGAAAGGTGGTGTTTAGTGTTATATCTTTAAAAGGTGTTATACCTTAGGTATTATACCTTAAAAAGCTTCAGCTACACATTTTGCTTGTCAACAGCTATGAAGGAATCATCAGTGCAAAACTCTTAAAATACCATACTCATTATACAGTAACCCCAAACCCACAAATATCCCCCTGGAACCATCTCGATTACTGGATTTTTAAACTTTTAATCAAAGAGGCTTCTAAATTGTTAGGAAGTAATAAACTGAGGTAAAAATGTCCCAGTATGAGAAGTAAACCTATGCAGGAGAAGTTACAGTCAACTTATATTTTGCAAACATAATGCCTAACTTTTTTCTTCTTTCTTGCCTTGCAGCTTTATTTTTTAAGAGTTAGAAAATCAACTTTTAGAAATATTCTCTATATGAAGCTAGTAAAGAATCCTAATTTCAATATTCTTTTTTTTTCTAATCTGAATTAAAATAACATCTGCCATGCAAAAATCAATTTTGAAAAGGCATTATCACTTCAACTTGTTATTAATGACTTACATATTAAGTGTAGCTACAAATAACACTGATTTCAGTAAAAGGATATCTGATACAACAACAGGTTTCTTCTTATCTGGACTAAATGGATCCTTCCTTTTCTTCCTGGACTGTAGTTCATCATTCCATAATTCTGAAAAGATATATTAATAACATGCTATACATCAGAAACGTTTACATGTTTAGCATGTGTATATTTTCCAGCAGAAAATATTTTCCAAAAAATAAAAAAAAACCCGACCACATTTTCCACTGAGATGCTGTTTCTAAACTGAGTGTTTCATGATTATATAGTCATAGATTAATACTCTCAAAACACACAAGGGATGCTGACAATTACTAGACCAAATTTTGTTTTAAGCCTAAATTCAACCCCCTGCCAGAAATCTACAGCTGAATAGCACTCTACTGGATAACCTGAAACTTCTCAGACATACCATGTGTGCATCCAACTAATCAGTAGCTACCAAATTAAAAACAAAAACAAAACAAAAGCATGAACAAAGAAAGAAAACGCCCAGCAACTTTGAATTTCCATCCACCTGAGGTAATGTCAATGCTATGCCTATCCTCTTCAAGTCTTCTAATCTTCTCTTCTAGTTCACTTTGTACAGTATCATACAACAGAAGCTTTTCACTCTAAAAAAAAAAACCCACAAAACAAAAAGAGCAAGAAATTACACAGTTTTACATGACTAAGTTCTAACATCTAAATATATATGACAACAATTTAAAGCTGCAGCTTTAGTAAGAGTAGCTCTAGATGAAAATTTTTCAGAAGCCATAAAGATATGACATTTCCCACTTTGCTAGCATGAGATCCTAGCCATGCACACTCACTTCGCATAAGTATAAATACAGTTATCAAATATAAGTACCAAGAATAATTAAGTATATAAAAGCAGGCAGCTAGATCTCTAGAATAACTGTTTTTATTTTGACACAAAACCAGTATTTTCATGCTAGATAGCCAAGATTTATTCCCAATTAATAACTGTAGTAAGCTCTATGCAATCTTTCATTGTATATCAGCAAAGCTAACGTTTTCATGGAAAGCTTTTTATTAAGCTGACTCCAGTATTAATAAACTTGCATTCATTTATAGAGAATTATGATCTATTACCACAATATTTGTAATGGTTTATTTTCACAGATCTGAAAAATACCTCCCCATAGAAGAAAGAATTTTTTGAGCACTGTCCTAGTTCTGGCAAGCATAGAACATAATCTAGACAGTTGTGAAAGCAAAACTGTCTACCTTAAAGCTGTGTGAAACACTTTCAAAGCACTGCTTTAGAAAAGTTAGCTAGTTCATCCTTTTAAAAGCAATTTCTGATCCAAATAGTTCAACATAATGACTTCAATGTTACATGTACCTTTTTTTACATACAAACAAAACCACACTCTGATGTAAACTTTCCACTATCTTCCATCTCTGAAGTGTTTCAGAACAAGAAAATCAACTTTGTAGTAAACTGCTCTCAATTATAGTCACACAGGGCTGATACCAAAATTACACAGTACCTATCTATCTCAGTTACCCTTTTAAAGGCAGCATCGAAAAACACTATAGTTGAGTTCCAAGGAAAATAAACTTACTGTTCTTTCATAAGCTTGCACTTTTCCTAAAATATCAGTAGAGAATACAGCTGACTGTTACATTTTAAAGTTCATTTTCACTGAGCAACATCTTTAACAACCCAGGAAAACAGAGGGCTTGGACCTACTCATGGAAAAAAAGATTAAGGGGCACAAGTCACTGTGTTCTGCTATTTGTTACCATGTCTCTGCCAGAAGCCGCAGTCCCAAGAGCCAAGTCAGCAGATGTCCACACCTCAACTGCTCCTGCCCATAGCAAAGCACACTAGAAGAAACTTTTCCCTATGAATGTTCAAGCTAGTATGATGGAGTGAAGCAAAACAGTTGAGGAACAGATGAAAACAAAGAACCCTATTCTATTAAATGGCTGTCATGCTTATCATTCCTTTCAAGTTACAAAATATTTACATTTCAAAGACCTTCTTCCATGTATTTTTCAACCCCCAATCACAAACAAAAAGAACAACAAAAAAAAAGAAAATCCCAGTGGAATTTGAAAGGTGGAAGCCTCTTCCTTATACCTGAATTGCCAAATGAGTGTTACCTGTTCTAAGACCATTTTAAAATTCCATTTTTAAAGTGTTTATGTTTAGCTATCTGCTTTGCTTCAAGCCTTTGGTGACAATAAGGTGTGAAAAGCTGTAACAGGCATTAGATACATTCTTGCTGAACAGTTACATTCCAGTGGAGCAGTGGTTTTAAAGTCAGCAGTGCTGTTTGTAGACAAATTTTCTCCCAAGAAACCCTTATTGGATAGTGAATATTTGAATTCTGAAGGTCTCACAGTAGAAACACAATAGCAAAACAAGAGACAATGACAGCCTTAAAGAGTAACTACATATGTAGCCAAATCAAATAATTCAATCACGGATGAGGAAACCCTCCATGTTTTACAGGTTTCTGTCCAATCTCAGGAGTAGAGACAGACAGTAATCAATCCTTCATTATACCTTTCCCAAGGAATCAAGAAGCTTTACTTATTTATTTATTTAAAGTACAAATGCTCATTCTTGCTTTACTGGTATACTGGGAGCCACGGACTTCAGGAATATGGTGAGCTACTCTTAATAGTTGCTTAAAAGAAGACAACACTTTTAAGCAGCTGTAACAGGAGGCTGAGGAGTACTATTGATGCAAACCTCAAGATAGGAGCAGTTATGTTACAGCATATCTAAGTATTTGTACCACAGTATCCAGTACATAGATGCTTCAACAGGATTGTTTATCCTCAAGGAGAGAAATACATTCCTCCTGTAACTGCTTTTGAAAGGACAATTAGCCCTAGCTGTGATCTTTAAAAGACAGTAGTAGTGGTAGGAGTATTAGTATTATTATTGCTATTGTTATTAAAATCTGAGGAGCTTCTTGCTAAAATTACATCAGCTACTTTAATTACTGTTCTTAGCAATTTTTCTATAATAAAGGTTAAAAAAGAATAATGTGGGAAATCAATTAATAAGAACCTGTTAATGAAAAATAAGAAACCTTAGCTACCCTTACATTCAAAGCCAAACTAATACGAAACTGATTTTTATATGCTTTGAATAACCTTTAACACAGGCTTAAAGTCAAACAGCAAGTAACAGCAATAACAGAAACATTCACTGAACTGGAAAAGGATGACACACAGAAAATTTAGATGAGATTAGCTATTGATGTAAAGTAGCTGGCACAACCTCACAGTGCTGTCGAGAGGCTTGAATTTCACATTCATACTTGTTCTTCACAGATTCCAGACAAAGCTCTCTATAGATACCTGTAATCAGACAAATTACAGCAATATTACTTTCTTAAGCTAATATCTGATTTCAGAATCCTCTTTTAAGACTGCCTGCAAGTCTCAAAACATGTGCATACTGGAAAATACAGATATATTAGGCACTTGTAGTGGCTGTCTGTTTTTTAGAGTAAAAATAAGGACAAGTAAGCCCTTAATACTGAAGATCTGAGAAAATAAAGATGCTCTTTTAACTTGTTCCCTTATTAGTCAACAAAATACACCAGCAGTAATGCTAAATTTACAAAAGAGGTCTACTTCATATTTCCAATCAAATTACTCTGGATATAATCACTTTTCAAATCCATGAAGTACTAAACGGTCTCTTTAGATAATATTGTGGGTTTTTTTAAATAGATGGAAAACTGAATGAAAGAAGAAGCTTCTACAAATTAATATTTGGAATAAGGTGGATGACCTTAATAAAACACATCAATTACCAAGAGTGTTCTACTCTTAGAAACAGCTACCTTGCAATACAAAGGATACCTCTTCTGAGTATTAGAAGTATTTCTTACACATCTCTGAAAACGTGTAAGATGAAAAAAATCTGAAAGGTATTTGAAACATAATTGCTGACAAGTATGGCTAGAATTTAATTTAACATATTCAGTGCATTCAACACAAAATGTTTAAATTGTTCTAGATAACCATTTTGAGGAGTTTAGTTTGCACAAATGCTGGTGCTGTCTAGCAACTGAAGAACTCCCCAAACCAACTTCTCTTAGAATTCAGTTCACTATAACTTAATCCCGTATAAGAGGAACAACACTGTTACCAAAATTCCCCTGAAAAATAAACTACAAAGTATTATGTCAATCGTTTTTCTCCTGTGAAGTCACTTTTGATCTAGGATTCAAAATGTTCTTTTCATCAGTAAGTTATGCTGGCTTTTTTTCTTTTAAATATTAATGGCTGACTGGCATATCTAGGTCTACCTACCAATTTATAATCACTGCTTACTTACCTGAAATGGAGCAGTATAGGTATGAATACTTATTACAAGAAACCGGTGTATTCCTGACTTGCTAAAATAGCAGATAATCCACATTTTGTGTGAATACTGCTCAGTGCCTTAGAGACCAGAGGAACACAAGTTTCTATTCTATCATAGGTTCAATTATATCCATAGTTTGGCTAAACTACATTTAGCTTTTTTTTTTTCCTTCCTACTCCTTACTCCCCTTTGTCAGGCAGGAGTAGATCCTAAGGGGTTACTTGCTGGAGCTCAAGTCCTGCTACTGCCCACCTCTGTCAAGGCTCTCAAACAGCAAGAGTAAATAAGCCTGTCCAGTAGTTTCTTGCTTTCTCTGGAATAATTTTACCAACCTCATTCAGTTGAGGACTAAAGCAAACCAAACCAAAACAATCCTTATTTCTAGTCTCAACTTCAAGAAAACTTTTGTTTTATCCTGGTCTCTTTCTACCTGGAGCCTGGTTCTTCAGTGCTGCTGATGACAAATCAGGAGAATCTGTAACATTCTGCCTTTCCATACCCACCTACATGAAAGCACTGACAGCCAGCCCCATTTAAAACTGAAAATTAAAAGCCTGGATCAAGGTTGCTTTTACATCAAATCATCTGCAAGTTCACCTGTGAACCTTGTGCAAAGCCCAAGTGGGCTGCTTATGACTGGTCAAGTAAATTCAGGTTAAAATCTTAAAATCCAAAAATTCTGGGCCATCAGCTGAGGAAAAAGCATTGAGGAGAAAACCAGAAGGAAGAGAAATGCAATAAACCAAAAATTCTCTTCATAGCCTAAAGTGTTACGAAAAGCATAAGTAAGCTTGCCGTTTTCCAGCTTGCCTGCTCTGTGCTTCTGCTGAGTTTCTTCAGAAAAAGACACTGGCATAGCTTTGCTGGCTAAAGAGATCACAAGCCTTTTGGCTCTCTGACAGCATCTGTTAGGTAACCCTTAGCTGAATTACTCCTAAAAGAGTTGAGCTGGAATATGAAAAGAATTTACAATACAGAAGTACGGAACTGTACAGAACTTTGTCTTCCTGTAATACCAATATTCCATATGACTATATGGTTGTAACTCAGAAGAAGATAAAAGATCTTACCAGCTTCTTCTGTGATCATAAAAGCATATGCAAACATTAGTTCAAATACTTAAAATGTAGCTTGGATAAAAATTTGCTAAGGACAAGAGTTTTTCTCCTTCCTCAGATAGAACAGGGGAGTGGGAGCAGAGTAGAAGAGACATAGACTAGAAGAGAGGGAAAAACAAACATCTCGGATGATCTGGCAGGCATTTCATGAGACAGCACCTATTTATCTCTTCATTTCAACAGTAACCAGTGTGCAGACTTGATCCCAAAACTTCTGACTAGTAAAAATTATTACTGTTTCTAATTCAGTAATGTTGTTCTTACTAAACAGAGAGCTATCAAATAAAACATTTTAAAACTTGTATTTTTAGTGTGATGCTACCAGGCAACTTTTGCAGAGGTAAGCAACCTGTTCATCTTGACTTGAAAAATATTTTACATTTAAAACTCTGCCACAGAATTTCTAACTTTAAAACACTCTTTTCACAATTCTATAGTAAAAAGATTTAGCTTTAAAACACATACCAAGTTTATACTGCTGAAACAGCAATACTCATTTTCCATGCCTACCTGCCACCTTGGTTCGGATTTGCATATTTTCTTGTAAAGCTGCCAATGGTTCTAAATACTCAGGTGCTTTTCCGGCTATGACTTCTTGTAGTTTCGCATCCACTTGGCTTAATCTTTCTTTGTAAAGTCTTAAAATAATAGAAATTTTAATAAATAAATAAATTATTTAGAAGTAAACACAAGTTAGAAGAAATATTTTTAAAAGAACTAGTCTGCATCTCTGTTAATGTTATGAAACGGTGAAGTAAAGATAATGGTACCATTTTTCCAATACATGTTTTCTTTTTGAACAGTATTTTTCATGCCTATTAGGCCTTTCTGCAAGACACATATGGACAATCAAAAGTATAAAAAGTAAAGATAAAATGAAACATATCTCATGTCTAAGGAAGAAGAGAAAAAATTACACAGCTGTTAACAGGTTTAAGATGAAATAGGAGGTGAATCAACATGGAAGAGGACAAGAAAAGGTGCTACAACGCATAAGGACAATATGGCTTACATTATGGGAGAGAAAGAAAGACATTTTGGAGACAGAAATGCTCATTTGCTTTTGTGTTCACATATCTGCTCCCTCACATACCAAAAGTCACGGGAAGAAAAAAAAAAAAAAAAGTCAGGCTCTTATTGAAGCAACTCCCATTTCATCTCTGAAAATCCATATATTGCATACTACCACAAATTTATTGGGATAATTTGTAACTGACATCTTCCAATCCTGCCAAAAGTAAGTGTATGTAATTTTTTTAAGTTTTCCAGATTCTAGAGAAGGGCTGAACTAAAAAGCTGGTAGTTTTCCAAGTGCTAAGCAGGTGAGGACCAACTGTCTCAAATACTCATCAGTTGGCTCCACTTCACAGGTTGATCCAGGCTCAGCTCAAAGAACAGCAGGACAGCCTTCTCTAGGCTCTGCAGCAAGGAATTGCTTGTTGCACAATTCTTTCCAGACCCTATTAGACAGACTTCACAATGCCCTGTTAGGCAAAGCAAGTTTTGTGTCTCAGTTCTGTAGCAGAAAGAACTATCCCACAGTAGAAACATGCAGCTGAAATGTAATGGCAACTGACTAGATTTTCAAATAAAAAAAATATACCCAACAATAGACACCATCTCCTCAAAGTTTTGCTTGTCAGATACTCAATTAAGTTAGGTGCCAAAGTACCACCAATTTAAATTGGAACAGACGCATCTAGCTTGTCTGGGCACATGTGAAAAAAAAATGACACCCTAAAATACATACAAAACACTGGCTCCGATACAAATGAGATTCACTTTTGAATAACTGCGGCTACTAATTTCAACCCTTCTTCTACTTACTAGGTCTTTACTACCAAAGCAGGTATTATGGCAAACTACAGAGAACTAACAGTATTTTTGGGTTTTTTAGCATTGGTATCACTTTTGTGGTACCCACAAGAAACTTTCATTGGTACCAACTATAAAAATTGCTGTGATACCCTGCAAAAAACCCCAAATTTCTTACTTAGCAAAACCAGTGCTTGTGTCTGCCCAACATATGTCAAAGGATGAGAAAGCTCATGAGTAAATAAATAAAACCAGGAATTACCCTAAAATCACAATTCTTTGGTTCCGCTAAGGATTTTGATGCAATAGACCCCGGCCAGCCCTTTGCAGAAACAACACTTCAAAGCCATTCTTACAGCAAAGCAAAAAATAAATACATACGTAAAAGTATTCTGGAGCAACTACATGCACATGATTTCAGAACTCTCAATTCTTATTCTTCTCTAAAAGTAGCATCCACACATATGAAAGACAAGAAACACCAACTGCACACGATCTTCTCAGGGAATGAATGTCCAAATGAGGCACTTAAAGCATAAAATACTTACTGATCTTTAAGGTCTGTAAATTGCTTTTCAAGATTGGACATTTCATCTAAACACTCCATTCTTCTTCTTTCACAGTCCTCATCATCCATTTCTAAGAATTAAAAAAAAAAAAAGGTAATTTATTTTGAACAGCGTAATGTATAACCAAATGAAATGTCTATTTTGTTTCTAGTGAATTCAAAGCAAGGCTGAATTTCAGCCATGTAGGGATTATCTATTAGATTATTATCATCATTTATAACAGATTATGAGAAATCACTTACCACATAAAGTACAAAACTTAGACCTAATTCTAGAAGAAACCCCGTAACAGCAATTTTTCTTCCCCAAAACAGGAAGCATCACCACTTTAAGACTTCAAGCTGTTAAAATTTCATGACTGGGAATACAAAATGTACCTAAGAAGGCGTGAAACAGAAAAACTAAATATGGCATATCACACCTGACAAAAGGCAACATTAGGCATCAAGAGTCATTAGCCACCACTGAAATTCAAGCGTATTCTGAGTAAGTATGAGCAAAAGCAATCCCTGGAAAGCAAGCACAGTTTAATGTTACATTTGTCATATAAAATTCAAGGTTCTGTTTTATTAATATCCATATAAACAAAAAAAACCAGTAATACTTGGTTTTGAAAACCAAGGTTTCATCCTGTTCAACTGAGAGCAATTTGAAGCTGAAGTATTAATGTAGAAATATTTATAGTTCATCATAATGGCTATTTATAAAGACAGCATTTCTAATGAAACACTTATTAACCTGCAAAGAGTGATTAAACTCTTTTTTGTTTCAATTTTTATTTCTGTGTGGTTTTTGGGGGTTTGGGTTTTTTTTTCTTAATTTACCTGGCGAACATAACTGTAAAGCATAATAAATACCCACTTTTTGGCCAAAAATTTTGCTGCTTGGCATAGGAGACATCTGATGTCACTATACATCAGCCATTACCTCCACAGCCTTTGACTAGAAAACTAAGCTACAAAATTCTTGACCTTTTCCCACTCTTCTAGAAGGAAGAAAAAAAAAAAGGTTTTGTTAAGCCATAATCAGAAGTTAGAAGTGTCCTGAAACTGCTTTGTAGCAGCAGTATCTCCAGGAATTAGCCCACTACAGTTAGGATGCAAGTGACCAATTATCAGCCTGAGAAGACATGTGGAAGAAGGGATGGCCATGCAGTTGGGAACTGGGGCTGAACTGGTGCAAACAGGACCAGGTATTTCAGAGAAGGGGCTGTCCCAAGGAGTCCATATCCAACCAAGCAGTTACTTTGTCAAGAAAAACCTTAACTACTGACAGAAAGGCAAAGTATGATCCCGACCCAAGCAGACCCAGCCTGGACTCACTCTTCTAGACCATAATCGACTCTTGAGCCTTTTGCTCTTCCTCCCTCACATTTGTCCAACAGACACCCTTAAGTACTTTATGCTGTCTCCTACACCAACTGTAGAAAGCAGCTGTGCGATTCTCAATCCTTATTGTTTTGCAAAAGAGTACGGCAATTTGCAAAGATGATGAGGCAAAAGGAGTAGCTTCAGGGCCAGCCTAGCTACTTAGGAGGATCTGATTAACTCACATCTTCCATTCAGATCTCTCAATGTATGGAAGTTTTCTGCACATAGCTTCCTCCTGAAATCATCACAAGCTTTTAAGACTAAAAACTACACTGGAGATGAAAACTAGCAGGCAGTGGAGCATATTAATCTATATTGGTACCTACGAGTCCAAATCTGAGATCTACTCCAGTTTAATCACATTACAGCTAGTACAAGCAAAAAAAAAAACCCTAGCATGTAGGAAGTTTTAAAACATGATATAACCTTAAGTATTTGAAAGCAGTGAGAAAAATTAAAGACAGAACTTAAAAAATAACACTGAACATGTAGCACACTGTGGAGGGTGGGGCAAGAGAGTATCAAGCTGTTAAGAGATAGTATTTTACTTTAAAATATTGTTTGCAGAAATAAGGCGCATTCAGAATCCCAGAATAAGGCTGAAAATCAGATTAAAGAGCAATGTTTTATTTGGTTGTTCAACATAATACTCAAGACAGAACTGATTGGGCAATTTTCAACTTGGCCAGATTTAAGGAATGTGGCAGTCATGTTACCAAAAGAGTTGTCTAAAGCATTCACATGCTACAAAAATAAAGCTTCCTTAAAATATGAAGGCACCTCCCCATGATGCCAGACAGGCACAACCACTGGAATCCCAATTCTCCCACTTTATTCTCCAACTCAAATATGTGTTTCAGGCATGTCCAGGCATGCTTTTGGTTCTATGTTTTAGTAAAGAAGTCACTCAGAAGTTTTTCCTTAAATTAACAGGGATTTTGTTTGTGTATGTTTAGGGACTAGAAATCAGAGACAACAGATCAGAAGTGTAACCCTGGCTACCAGTGAGTGCAACACCCACTGTTGGAGGGGAAGGAGACTGCATCTTACATTTTAAACTTGCACTGCAAGGAAACGATAATGTGTTGGTATCTGAGGACATAGTTGTAGGTATTAAAACAACACAGAGCACCCTCCAATCTCCCCTCAGCTACACATACACTCAAAAGTCTTTGACCTTCAGCCTAGAGTCAACATTCCACCTGTCAGTCATACTGAATGGCAATTCACATGCTAAGTCACTCTGTAATCGTTTCACCTTTATTCTTCCTTCAGTAAGATTCATAAATGACTAAAATTTTCAGAGCCCTGAAATATCTTTAGTTCCCCAGTTATAGAACTTCTTCCCCATGGTGTTAAACAATGTAGAGACTGGGGAATATGCAGAGTACTGGAAAAAGATGTTTTGGGCTTAAATTTCATGGCTTTTCAGATGAAAATTTACATCACTGGAGGCAGAAGATTCCTAATTCCCTACCAAAACACTTGCTAAGAGTCCCAACCTGTCTCAACATTTCAGATTTCCCATAAAGTTTCATACCACACAAAGTATTTAGAGTATTTCTGAACACTTTCAAAATCACAGTCAGTTTTCCTACTATATTCAAGCAGTCCAACTCAGTAACTAGGGCAGCCTCATTTAAAGACAAAAAACCCACAGTACTTATAATGTAACAAGGCCTAAAATACCTTTTATTAATAAGCTGTGGTTTATATAAAGTGCTCTAAAAAATGGCCAAATTCTCATCTGGGATGGTGAGCATGACTTGTGGCTTTTTTAGTCATTCTAAATATACTATTCTATACCCTGGTCAATAAAAAAAATCACTACCCTAAATACAGAAAGTCAAAAGGAACGGGATAGAAGCAGTGCCAGTTAAGGGCAAGCCATGCTGCTTCTAACCACACCTTCTGTATTCTCAGGCATCTATTGGGAACTTAAAAAAAAAAAATAAATAAAAAGGCTGAATGCAAGTAAAGCAAATGACAACAACAAAAAAAATCCTTTCCTTCAAAAGCTTTCCCTCCCCCGTTATTACTAATTTTAATTATTACCTATTCCTTGCAGTGCTAATCATCTTTTGTCTGTAGGAGCAATATGCTTCCATGGAGTATGTTCATATTTGTCAAGACAGTGAGACAACCATGTAATTTCCTGCAATCATTGCTTTTTAAGTGCTTGCTTAAAAGCATTTATTTGTGGAATGCAATATAAATTACCTGGAGAGATTCTTGTATTGTTTTAAAGAGGCATTCATGGACTACATTCACTTAAAACACAATTCTTCCTTCCTCCCCTCAAATCCATGAAGAAACCAAGCCAAGGGCAAGACAAGACAATCATTTGCCTTCAATATAAATTAACCAAAGTGTCTGAGGACATGTAAACTTCATAGTTGTCTTTTAAAATATCAATTAGCACTACTAGAAACAGAAGCAAATGGAAGTTTTGATAGCCAGAACTAACATGACAATTCTCTCTTCACCAGAGCCAGGGAGCAGCAGGAGAGAAAGAGTTAAATTTATAACTGTTTCACCAAGCTCCTTTTCTCACACAGAAAATGTGGTGTTGGTTTGGTTTGGGTTTTTTTGACATGCAGATTAGCTAGAATAAGAAATTAAGACAGGGCATTCCCAAGCAGCATCTTCCTACAGGATGGATTATATGGGCCTTGTAAGTAGTAGTTATTGTTGCAGTGCTGCTCCTGGACCTCATCACGGAGCTTTCAAAACCCCGAGCCTCACCCACCTACTGCCCAAGAAGCTTGTATATTCCTCCTTTACACTCTGCTTTCTTCTAAAACACCTAACAGCTTTGTATATCAGAATTCCTTGAAAAGCCATCTCCATTAATTTCTTACCCAAAAAGAGAGTATTCCCTTTTTGGTCCAGGTACAATTCTGATAAAAAAAGAATTGAAACGTGCTTCCAAGTCACATCTGAAAGGAACAAAGCAGGTTGCTGTGCTAATGATGATGTAATGAGATTCTCTTTTCCAACTTCAAAAATTATTACCTACAGCTGCTTGCCCTGGTACCCTCACCCTTGTTTCCAGCATAACTACCAGCACACATGGATGCTGGCTAGTTTAAGTTTCATCAAAAACAACCCAAGAAAGTTTAAGCACATTTTTATGGCCTTGTTTTTCAGTGGAATCACTTTGGGATGACAGGGGTAAGGAAAAAATTATTAGACTTCCATGGTAGCAGCCCTGTAGGTGGAGAGTCTATTGCTACAGTTACAACAGCCCCAGTGTCAGAAAAAGCTGTGTGCACATTCAAGTTTCAGTACTGGCTTTGAAGCCAGACCCATGCCTGGTCCAGCTTACCAGGTGCAGGGTCAGTTTGCAGGAGTTTTGGTGAACACAAACCAAGTTATTCTCCTAACAAGTTAACCCCAAGCTTCATTCCAGGTACTTGTCAAATGTGTTCCACTACCTAATGGAGAACACATGGGTTTGAAACAATGGCTTGTCCTTCAGGCAGTTTCCAACATATTCAGTTCAGGCTACATAACCTGAGATAAACTCTAACTAAAGCAGATATAGAGGCCTCAGCAGTATCTACTCAGAGCTACTTATCCTCTATTCTTTTTCTGACAAATCAGTTGCTAAAACAGACTCAAGTAAAATCACTATGTTTATAATAATTTTGCTGACTCTTTCAAGCCCATACCTGAGTGTAATCCACAGTTCTGTGATGGAAGATAGCTCCTGTGTTGTAAGTAGCACTGCATTAAGCAAGAGAAGCAAGATCTTCCCTCAGATGAGAGAATAGCCCAGAACTAAACTCCCTGCTCCAGGAGACCTGTGCAAATCATTAGTGAAAAATTCACAAAATTTGTGAATCTAACCACTGGTTCACATGGTCCCCAGTGCCTCCTATTTACATACCAGACTCTTCACTGAGACATTTTCACTAGCTACCTTTCTAATATGTTATTTTGCTGACAGCTTAGTATACAAAGGCCCAACAAGCACTGAAGACAGTGCAAGAAAGGAACAGGAAAGCACAACAGCATGCCAGGAAGGATAAGTAAGTATAAGAAAGAAGCAGGGCTGGCAGAAAGCAATTTGATCCAGGTGGACCAGTAGCTTAACTTGTAAAATGGGTTTCAGCAGCCATGCTTGAAAGGTACTGGGAAATGCAAGAGAAGGGGAAAAGGGAAAAAAAAAAACCCAACGATCACAAAACAAACAAAACACAACACAGGAAGCTCTGTATAAATCATGTGCAGATTACCTGGATTTGTGGATTAACCAAGGTCTCTACTGAGGGATCAACCCTGGCACAGCATGAATATTAACTTGGATCAGGGTCTAAGGGAGCGATTACGCTCTCTGCCAATATGGCAGCCACACTTTCGCAGCACTAGAGGAGTCTTCACCCTACTTCTGAAGAGTCAGGTTGGCTGTCTCTAAACCAACAGTCCACATGGAACCACCATAGCCGTGCTTTCCCTGAATGGCATCGGTCAGTCTGAACACAAAAGCCGTAGGATTTAACATTCAAGATCTTCAAGATATTTTAAAAACAAAATTAATTAACTGTACATTTAGGCTTTAACACACACAGAAGTACCAACCACAAGCCAACATACATAAAAATGTAATTTCACAACTGCCTATTTTGTCTAGTTCATGGCACCCCCACTCCTTCCACTGTGCCAAGCCCAGCACACGTCACAGGTCAATGTGCTAGAACAGGCATGGGACAGGATCCCAACAGGCCACTCTAAATCACTTGATCTGACAGAAATGCACATCAGGACCAAAGTTAGCACTGAATACAGCTAGTGTTTTTCAACTAGCCCTTTGAGTGCTTATGGAGCTTACTCACTTAGGGAGTCCCAATGCTTCCAGAGCAGCAGTGTATGCATCTGATGATGAGTATGTTTCCCAGTAAGTGACCATTTTATAGTTTACCCCTTGTAATTACAATGGAAGCTTTAACAGATAGATAATAGCCTTTATCTAACACAGTGGAAACTTGGCACAGAAAAAGTAATCCATCTAAACTCAGATTTCACCTACTAAAATAATTCACAATCCATGGTCCAGAGGAAGATACGGAAAAACAGATGGGCCCTTCCACAGAGCAGAGGTTGAAACATCTCACCAAAGAGGGTAATGGTACTGATAGGACTTCCAATGTCCCCTCAAAGACTGGCCTCAAAACCTCTAATTGAAATTCACGATTTCGTTACCAGGAAATACGCGTACTCACAAGTGCCTGTTGTGTGTATGCACACACACATTTGTTTGTATGCCTGTACGTAGGTACGTATGCCAGGCTTTAAGCGCAGACCTTGGTGAGCACCCTGCTGCGGGCCATGCACTCACGCCCAGCAGGGCACAGCCAAGAGCACTTACACAGAGCGGCCTGGCCCGCCAAGCCCGGGCGCCAGCCGACTGCGAGCCGGCGGTTCGGGGCGAGCTGGGGCTTCCATACCCATCCACTCCACCACGTCCCTCCCTCGCGATCGGCAGCCCGAAAAGGAGCCGCGGGGCCCGAAGGAAGGGCTGGGCCGGAGCGGCGTGGGGGGGGGGGGGGGGGGCGGGGTCACGGCGGGGAGGGGGCAAACGGAGCCACCGGAGCCAGGGGGCGGGACAGGTCTCTCCTCCGGGGCAGCGCGCCGAGGGTCCCCCTCAGAGGTTCTGCCCTGCTACCGCCGTACCTGAGCTGTCCCCCTCCTCCGACACGGACGAGCTCTCAGTCTCCTCTTCCTCCGAGCTGCTGCCCTCATTCTCCCCATAGTCCACTTCCATCTCATCGTGGTTGTTCTCCTTCTTCTCCCGGGAATGGACCGGCATCGTCGCTGCCGCCGAGCCCTGGGACAGCTCTTCCCGCCGCCGCCGCCACCCCACCGCCACCACCGGCCGCTCCGCTCCACCCCTCTTCGCCTGCGCAACCCTCCCCACACGGCGCCTTCGCGCTCTCCCATTGGCCGAGCCCCGCCAGCAGGCTACGTTAGCCTGCGCGTGGAGCATCCTGGGAATTGTCGTCCGCTGGGAGCGGTGAGGCGGCGCTCTGGGGCCGTAGGGGACCCTGAGGGGCCTGGCGGGGAGGGAGGGTTTCTGTGCCCCCTCCCCCGGCCTGCTCACGGGACTGCTCCTCGCTGAGAGGCTCGATCAAGGTCGGGCAGAGTTAGGAGCGCTTCGTACCTGCCCGTGTCCCCCGCAGGTGGCCAGGGCAGGGGAATGGGCCTATGGGGCCTGGGCTTCCACCATTGCCGTTCCCCGCCGGAATAGCGGAGGGAGAACACGGCGCCTGGCCGGCAACGCCATGCCTACGCTGCTGCCCAGGAGCTTTGCGTCCTGGCAAATTGTCTCTTGCAGCTCTCTCACTCTCTTTCACTTTCCCCCTGGGGCTCCAGAGGACAGAGGTCCCTGTGAATAGCCACCTCCCCACCAGAACGTGATTCTTCCCCAGTTTCACATTCTGTGATATGCTTTAAATTAAATCAGGCTTAACTTGGCCCCCTGAAGCTGACAGCAACCGCTGAGCATGGATATGGTAAAGGACTAAACAGACACGGTGCAGTTCATGCGGGGTTGGGAGACTTTCTTTGAGTATTGTTTTACTGTTCATTCACCAACTGCTGTTAATTGTGCTACACAAGTTGTACTGAATACATACAATGCATACTGGAGCAAGCTGTCCCAACTGCACCCTTGCTATGAAGCACTGATGGATTAGTTTCATTGCTGGACATACACATCCACAGGGAAGCCTGTCAGGATCCTCAGGAATTGTGAAATACATGGTTGATTATGGCCAGCTGTAACCATGGGCAGTGTCTTTGGGGTGAAGGTGAGCTCACTCGTACTGCACAGGCTTGCTTCTGAAGCCTGGGCCAGGTAAGGGAGGGGTACAGAAGTGCCAAGCATTTCAGTGACACTGCTCCAATGACATTAAAGTTGCATTTGCCTGGCAGTGGCAGTTCTTCATATTGGGAGATACAGATTTAGTCTCCACAGTCCTGAAAGATGTTATGCAGGTTATATTGTAAGGCAGTTAATAACTTCAGAGCTTCCCCAAGGACTTATACCTCCATGGCAATAGCTGCCTGTCTCGCCCACAATAACCACTCCTGCATGTTAGTCATTTCTTTACTCCCACAGCTCTGTATATCCAAAGCAACCAACGTCCTTTGCCATCTCCACCAAGTGTACGTAGGTGTGCCACCTCTTCTCCATGAGCACAAAGACACAAATTAGCCACCACCCATCCCACATTGTCCAAACTGCATCCCTCCAGTTTCTGCTGCCTCTGGCTTTGTAGCCAGTCGGCATCCAGCAGAACCCAGCTGCCTTCTCCGCACCCATCCCGATTTCTATCATTTGAAGTACACGATGGGAAACACCTATGACTCCCGAAAGCACTGCAGCGCACACGGGAGCGAGTCTTTTCCTTCAGTTGTTGAAGACATGCTTCTCAACCGGCTCTGCCTCCCGACACCCCCAGATCCCGCCGCTTACAGCATACTACCGCGCCTGGCAAGGGGAAGTGGAAAGGCTGCCGGCGGAGGTCACCGCGCACGCTCCGAGCCCGACGCATGCTCCGCCCGGGGCCGTGCTCGCCGTCACCGCCAGGGGGCAGCATCCTCCCCGGGGCCGTGGCGGCGGCGGCTGGTCCGCCCCGAAGCGAGGAGGCGGCGGGAGCGCAGGGTGGCTGCTGCCTCAGGGAGCTGGGCTTGGGGCAGGGGTGGGCGTTTAGTATCTCTGGTTATTTACCAGAACAACAGAAACTGGCATTGTCCTCAGTTTTTTCCCTGTTTAGGAGCAACGTGCGGGAGCCCAAAGTCTGCACGAGTGCTGGTTCACGGAGTCTTAAATCCTACGGAGGCTGCTGCCAGAGAGCGGTTAATTAAGCTGTTGTTCCTTTGGGCTAACGCGGCAACAGCGTTAGTAGTCATGTCTGATGCTCAGGCGTCTGGAAGGAATTAGGAGGAGGCCTGAAACAACAGCTGGAGCCATCCCCCCAAAAACCCCATGAACTGGACCTGAAATTGCTCTGAAGAGATCCACAGGGGTCTGACAGACAGAAACCAGAAATAAAACCATGTCTTAACAACCCCAAATTCCAAGAGTTGCATTTTGGACTAGCAAGATAAAAAGACTAGAAATCAAATGCTCAGGGGCTAGGAAAAAAAACCCCAACACAAACAGAACTAGTGGAAACATTTGCAGGGAAAGGAATGGCAGGAAATCAGGAAGCCTTTGGCCTGATCGCCATTTCCTATCCAGAAAGTTGGAACTAGGTCTGTGGGAGCTAAAAATAAGCCCCAGAAGGAAATCAAAGTTCCCACACCATGCTGAAAATCAGCAACCAGGATGGGGAGTTGAGCCAGAAAATATTTATTTTTAGTAATACATGATTTTGCATGCTGCTTCTGTTGTTTTGTAACTGGGGGTTGGAGGGAATGATGGACAGGGATTCTCCAGCTAGAGCAATACAAACATCCACTGTCTTGAGGAGAAAAAAAGAAGCTTTTTGAAGTTAATCTGACTGTCCAAATAGAATACTAGAAAAGCTAAGAGAAAAAGGTGTTTTCTGGAGTTGTATATAGTTGCACAGTGCTAGTGGCAGCTTATAATTTGTTCTCAGAATTTAAAGTTATTTAATCATATCACCTATAAGCCCTTAACTTATAAAGTGGCAAGACTTCTCTGAATCAGCTATCTAGAGCTGGAAGGGGGGAGGGGGAGAAACTGACTGGCTTACTAGAGAACTTGCAAATATTTGTGTTTTACTATGTGCACATACCAGGAGGAGTGCAGTCAGCTACCAGAGAAACAGTCTGCAGATAAGTGAAACGAAGCATTAGGTGCCTACAAGGCTTTGGTTTTTTTTTCTGGGTCATGGCTTATACCCTTCATCAGAGTAAAATAGCCATTAAGAAGGTGATTGTCATCATCCTTATCAGCTCGGCTCTACATTTAATGGGGAAGTGGGGATTAATAGCTGGTATATCATATCTTTGAGCAGTTAGAAAGAGACTTAGTCCATTATCAGAGACGGTTGACAACAGTGTAAAATTCAAGACTGGCAACTCTGTTGAAAGCTGGTACTGAAAAAAAATGTGGACACAGTAACAAATAAAATGCTGGTCAGCACAGACCTTGACAGATAGCGAAATTTCCTTTCCCAGTTTGGGAGAGGGTTGACCGAAGATGGCATCTCATGCACATGAAGAAGAAAAACCAGGAACCGCAGACATCAGATTCCCAAGACTTTATCTGAGCTCTTAAACCAATAATCTGGATCCGGCTATAGAATCACATCTGCTAAACACACAAGAACCTGGTGCAAGCATGGTGGACATAGACCAGACATCTTCAGAAAAAGCTAGGGACCAGAGCTATAATTTTACACCTAATTTGTTGAATGGAGCCAGTGAGTGGAAACATGCATCACTAGAATCTGAAAGCAGTTGCTAGATTTCTGACCATCAACACAATTGCCAGGTTTTGTTGTAGTGAGTAAGTGCATAGTAGCTCAATGTTTCTGGCAAGAAGATTGTAAAGAGAGGAGCCAAAGATACAGTGTGAGTCGGTATGATACAGGTTTGGATGAAATCTTCAAGGATGGAAGAGCTTTTACTGTGTTCAATCCAATACTGTGTATTACATCTTAATGAGTTTAAAATGTTTCCTCATTAGGAGTTTCTCCCAGTTTGATGATATAGTTTGTCTTGGACTGGTCATCACAAGTTTGATTTGGGGGGGTGGTGGGCAAGGTCCCGCAGAGGGGATAGGACATCAACATATTAGCCAGGTCTATCAGTATGTGTTATTAATGATGAAAGAAGAATCATGAGAGAAATCTATCCAGAAGATACATGCAAGGTTTTAGTTGGTTCTTGGGTGTCACCTGTAGTATGGGTTAAGAAATAAGAGGTAGCACCAGGGTGTTTGTGAACTCTGGCAAACCAGATTATGTCACCTGAAATAATTTTTATCCGGTATCACAAAGAAACAATACACTGGATGCTCTATCAAATTCAATCTGAATCTTCATCCTCTATTTCAAAGTGGAATATTAGCAAATGGGCCACAAGAACACTGAAAAGACTGTTTTCCTTGCAGGACAAGGTCAGCGGCAAGTTCAAGTAGCAGTCATGGTGTGCAAGCTACTGGCTACGTTTGAAGGCTATCGGATCCTGTTCCTCCCTCACCTCGTGTTATTATCTAGATAAGATAGTTTGGTTATGTGCTGCAAATGGTGTAAAGCAAAGTTAAAAAACTACCAATCAAAATAAACTCAAAGATACATGACATATTAAAGACCCTGCTTACTCCTGCCAGTGAGATAAGGGGAGAGATCGGGAGTAAAATATTTTATTTCATAAAAAAGGAAATAGTCTGTGCAAAATTGGCTGTCCTCTAGAGGCTGCAGAGTTTCTGCAGGGCTCTTCTCTTCTGAAAGTCCTTTTGTGGGTTTGTCAACATTGCAAAACTATTTCTTAAGTTGGGGAAGAAAAATAAAACATCTCGGTGGTTGAGAGAATGTTTCACCACTTTCAGTTAAAGAAAATAGTTGTTGTAACTGCCATTGTATCAGTGTATTCACATTTCAAAACCTCATCTACATCAGATATGGGTGGTGGTGCTTACATTAGAACTCAAACATTGTGAGTTGGAGGTGACTTTGCCCAGCCTAAATCTAAATTCTCTGGCACCCCTGGACAGGAATTAGTAATGGTTACATTGGTTGAAAATAACTTTCACTTGCATGAAAGTTTCTCATCATGACAGGCCACCATATATCCCTTCTGTTCATTGAGCGTAGCTGGCGTGGTCCTAGCATGGAAAGATAACAAAGCCTGGCTAATGATTGCTGCATTGTTTTTGGTTTGGGCTTTTTTTCACTTGTGCTCTTCATACCACTTTTGAAGCCATTGCTTAATTTAGATCTAATTTTACATGGTAGTACAAGTGCTAAAGATAACGAGTTTCATGTGTTTTGTGAAATGGTATCTGGAACAAAGAACCTCTATTAATGTCCCACAGATGAAAACATGTAACTTCAATATGACCCTTCCAAGGGACAGCAGTCAGCTCGCCAACCTGTAGTTAAGACTTCACTGTAGTTGGACCTCTTGCCCATCTCTAATAGATAGGGGAGGACTAAGCAAAGAAAGGATTATGGTTGTGGAAGGAGGTGACTCATGGCATTCAGTGGCTAAAGTACAAATTCTGAACAAATCCTGCTTCATTAATTCTGTAGCTCATGGAAAAACTTACTCAAGCTTGGGATCTTTGGTTGGAAAGACTGCAGTGTTCTGACTTTGTACTAGATTCTCATGGAAAGGTATTAATGCTGATGCATTTCTTAACAACAAAAAACCCCACAAATAACCAAAAAAAACAAGCAATAAAACAAGAATTGGATGCTCAGGAGAGTGTAAGCTCATGAAAAGTTCCCTCCCTTAATTATGGATGCATATAGGTTCCAGATTTCATCTGTGAAACATGGGTTTGTGCAAACGAAATGTGAATTTGCACTTTTTTTGTACAGGAACAGGAGTCTGCTGAAGGAGCAGCTAGCTGTTCAGTTGTTCTCATATTAGAAGTATCTTACAGGATCCTGATATTTTGCTGTTGAGGTCAAAGTGGCCAACATCTCCAGTGTCAATATGTCACACTAGAGTACTAAAATGTACAGAACCCTGGTGTTGGCTATTCAAATCTTAAATATCTAGGTTTGGGGGTCTTTTTTTCTCCAACTAAGTAACTGCCAATTAAGTAAAGTACAAATTTGTCACTCAGCATGGTTCCAAAACAGCAATACTGTAGCATGGGCAAAGCCATCTACCCAGGGGATTACCATACACCATCCTAATGCCCAGGGTGCAATTTCAAGAGGCTTCTTTCTCAAAAGCAAGGCAACCCCCATAGGAAGGAAACTGAGGAGGGTAGTAGAGAAAAGTAGAAATAGGAATACTTAAAGAAGAAGAGATAGGAAGTGTTCCACAACACTTTAAAAAATTATTTTCAAGTTGTTATTTTCTTTTGAAGTGACCATGTGGGCATAAAGCTCTTCAGTGGAATATGGACACGCACCTCTGAGGGAACAGGTTTAAAATTCATGCTAGTTACCTGAAATAAGGAAAATATTTAGTAACATTCTGAATCATTTTAGTGCACTTTCAATCATGTACATGGTGTAAATATTAGTGAAGCAGGCATTTCAGAAACTTGCATGTCTTTGAGTGGATGCAAGGATCCAAAACATCATCTAGACATTTGAAATGTGAACTGCTGAACCAGGCTAGAACCAAAGGGTTTGTGCTCTATTCTGATATATCAAAAAAAAAACTTTTTTTTTTTTTTTTTTTTGGAACTACTAGGCAACAGCTGAATTCTTTGGAAGTCATAACCCTAGATGAACTGTGAGAAGTTAACTGATGGTATGAATGTGAACCAGTTGCCCCCACTACTTTGAGTGCCCTATGGGGCCCTGTAGGGAGAGTTAAAAGAAGGGGAAAAAAGTCCTGCAGCACCTAATTGTCAACAGTGAGTGCTCCTTTTAAAGCTGAGTTAAGCGTACATACAGGGGTTCCCTCATGGATGAACAAAAATACTTGAAAAGTTCTTTCTTTAAAGTGGAAACTTAAGAACTGTGTACAGTAATAGCTGTCTGGAATGCAGCAGAACCTAACCCCTCCCTAACTAATCCTATTTTCTAACCTTGTCCTTCATGAATAATCAACGGCATCGAAGTCACATGCTTCAAAGTCAAGCCTTTGCAAGATCACGGCTTTCACTGTGAGTAGAACATGCCCTTCCTGCCTGGTGTGCTCTGCACCAGGAGGTTCTCCATAGAAGCCATTATCATCTTAGTTAACACTGCTCCCTCTTGTCATTTAATATTTTGGTGATGTCTTACTCTGTTTATTTCTTCAAGCTCTGTCTTGAGTTAAAAACCTAAAATTTATGAGAAAAGCATGAAAATTCTCAAAAGAAAACACCTTTTTAAAGGTTGTCAATTTACAAAACTGTGCATAGAATTCATGAAATTTAGAAAGCAAAGCACATAAATCAAGGTATCATTGTCAGATCTTAGAGAGCTGTGTACTGTGAATTATTGTAATACTAGCTATTACCTAACATTGCTAATCTTAAAATCTCATTTACAGGGATGGTAGAATATGAGATGTTTTGGGGCAGACCACATAGTTACTCATAAGACACTGGCCTGTTGACTAAATCCCACTGTCCTTATGCATGTAACATTAAAAGTATGACATTTAAATACTCAGGTTGTTTTATTTATGGAACAAGTATGTAAATGTTGTCAACTTTTACAATTTTATGAGTCTCAAATTGTTAAATATCACTAATATTAAAAATGGTAGCTGTTGTAACAAGACTCTTATCTAAGGGAACTGGATTTCCTCAATCCAAAACTGAGCACTGGGGAATATTTAAAAACATCCAAGCAAAGAGATACTGTAAATCCTGATTCTTAAATGGCATAACAACAGATGTGTGTTGAAAAGTCCAAGAATTTTTATTTTATAAATTTCACAACAGTAAAGCAATGTCAGGCTCTTAGGAGAAAGTTTGGACACTTTCAGTATTATGAACTTGTTTAAATAGTCCCTCATGCATTTCCCTGGCTGTTGCTGCAGGCCTTGCCAGTGAGGCTGTACACAGGACTGGGACAAGCGTGGTCTCTTCAGCCCATTTCTGGCTTTGCTGTTGGAGTGGCACGGGCTCAACCATGAAATGGGGACACACCAGACAGTCAGGCTGGACCCAGCCACGCCTGATGGTTCTGTCTCAGTGTCAGCGCGGTAGCCGAAGGCGTAGGCAGCAAAACTGGGAAGAAGCAACTCTGGGCAGGAGCTCGGGTGAGGAGTTGCAGCACTTTGAGGACCGGTGTGGAAAGAGGAACTACAAGACATGTTGTTGCCAGTTGCACAACTGAGGCTCGGGTAAAGGTTTGGAGTCACTGCCTTGGTGAATACGGTCCCCGCCTCGATTTTATTTCCTTTTTCCCCATGGGATTCCCCCTTACCTCACTACACTTCAGTGTCTGCGTACAGACCGAAGTAGCTGTATAACGGGGTAACTTGTAAGCAGCCGAAGTAGCGGTTTCCTGCAGCAGTTGTTGCCGAGCTGCGCAGAGGATCCTGCAGCGAGACCCTAACTGTCCTGCCTCGGTGCCTCCTCTCCATCCTCTGGCACAGAGACCCGTGAAAGCCCCGAGCAGACGCAGCTCTGCACCGGTAGGCTGCTTCCTCCAGGCGGGAGAGCGAGCGGGCGGGAGAGAAGGCGGGATGAAACACCACAGCACCGTCAACCCGCCCGCCGCGCCTCTGAGGTGTGTTGGGGAGCGCCGGCCGTGACGTCATGGCGCGGTTGCCATAGGGACGCCTGGGGTCGCACCTGACGGCTGTCGTGAAGCAGCGGGAGGAGAACGAGGGAAGGAGGAAGGGGGTGCCTAGGCCCGGCCCCCCCCGGGCTCGCGGGGAGTTGGCTCCGCGCCGCGCCCCTCCACCCCAGCCGCATCGGAGTCAGGAGGAGGAGGAGGAGGAGGGAGGAGGAGGCGGCGCTGCCGCCGCCGCCGCTGCTGCTGCTGGCTATGTAGGGGCCCCGGTGCGGGCGGATCCGGAGGCCGCTGTCTGCCTCTGGAGCGCGGCGCCGGGGCCGAGCCCGGGCCCAGCGGGATGTTCTCCAAGAAACCTCACGGGGATGTGCGGAAATCGACGCAGAAGGTGCTGGACACCCGCAAGGACCCGCTCACCCGCCTCAAACACCTGCGTGTCCTCATCGGTGAGGCGGCTGGGAGGGAGGGTGGGAAGGAATGGGTTAGCGGGGGAGGCCACGGCCCGGGGTCCTTGGGAGGGCCCGGAACTTAGAGGGACCGGCTGGGGGTCGGGGCGGGAGCCGGGATCGGCGCTCTGCTCCGGCCAGAGACCTCACCCGGTCCACACTCGGCTCGGCGGTTGGAGGGAGGAAGGGCCCCGCGCCCGGCATCGCGGGGCTGGCGGCGGCGAGGCTTCAGCTATATGCCGGGGACCGCTGGAACCGGCGGGAGTAGCGTGGGGGGAGATGCTTCGCTCCCCGCAGGTAGACTGAGACACGTACATTTCCACCGCGTTTGAAGGTGGGATTAATTTGGCAACGTGGATGGAGGCGAAAAGCTGGTGTGCTTCCCACCTGAATTATTCTCCAGAGCTGTATAAATGCTGCTACAGACCGTATGCTTGAGTAGAACTGGCTGGTGAGCACTAATGGGGCTCTACAATCCATTTCCCCTACGTGCTTACAGTACAACTTATGTTTGGGTATGTTTTCAAGGCAAGAGCCACAACAATAAGTGCTTTCTAGAGCAGATGTAGATGTGCATTCATACAGCTAGTCTGAAAACACCCTTCGTTTGCCAGTTGGTCCAGGAGGGAACACGAGCACTTAAGGACCACTGCAGTGCCTGTGAACAGCTGTGTAGCCAGACCAGTGAATGAGAAGTTGATTATATGGAATAACTGCCTAAAGCAAAAACAGTGGAAAAAACCCTGACTTAACCATTCCAAAATATCTGTTATTTGCATGTGTTTGTAAAAATCTTAAATCATTGCCATCAAACTGTCATTGGGTGGGGGAAGTTTGATCCAAAGTGTATTTTGGGCTTTTTGGTTCAGTAAACACATGTGTTGCTTCTGACAGTTTATCAGCACATGAGCAGGTCTGGGTCAAGGGCAACTGCATTCCGTATTTAGCACAGAATACTGAGTGGATTATTTTGGGTTCTGCCCACAGTCTGAGGGTATTTTAGTGCCTTGGCCTCCAAAACTGGCTTCTTTCCTTTCAAACCAAAATGGTTATTGCTCCCTTCAGTAGTTAGATGTATCCTCTTGCCTCACCCAGAATGTTACCACTCTCAGCTGGCTGTACTGAGCCAATTTTGGCTTGCTTCATGTTGAATTATATTTATTTTTAGCTGCTTCATTAGTTGAAACTTTAAAGAGTATTGTAAGAAGCAAAGTTCCACTCTGAATTTCTGTTTCCTGGCTAAAGTATGTGAATGTTTCTAGTTTTGCTAAACAATCTGCATGATTCTGCTGTGATCTTTTCTAGATTTGATATTTCTGTTGCTTGTCTCTTACTTAGAAGATTTTCCCTGAGCTTTGTTAATACTTGTATTCTGTAAGTTGCAAACTGTGAACTCTGTGTCAAGCAGATGTTCTTATCTAATACAAGGTTTCTGCTTGCTGGCTGTAGGACAGACTAAATCTGCTGGGGCATGTTCTCATGTGATGGCCATTCCCTTTTTTCCCTGCACATGCGTATATCTCAGCTGTTGAAGCACAGCTCCCACAGTTTTTCTCCAAGTCTGGGAGAATACAGCGTGCGACTGTCTAAGTAGGAAAAGGTGTAACAGAACTCTCCAGCTTGTCTCTCTTGGATGCATCTACATATTCTGTCACTATGTTCTTGTATTCTTAGGTACATGAAGTACAAAACCAAGGTCTTTTGGGGCAGGGGGAGTAAGGTATTGCTCTAAGTATTCCTACTGTGGTACAAAAGAACTGTGTAGTGGATTATTTGAAGTCTGCCTTCTGCAGTGATTACCTTCTTTATTGTTAAAAGTTCTCTGCTTTCTAGGCTGGCTTTTAAAGCATAAGCTCTGTTCTCTTTCTTCTCCAATCCTTTCTTTGACTAGTCTAGAGAAACAGATTAATAATGTGCCCACGTAAGATAGATGGCTGCCTGAGGTAGCTCTGCATGCAGGCACCATCCTGCAGCTTGAGCAGTGTAGGACTGCATTTTCCTGTTTATTTTTTTTTCCTTCAGGGACAGCGTCCCCAGGAAAATAATTGGTGTGTTTCCCTGTGCTCAGAGGAGCCAAGCTAGCTATTGCCAACAGACTATCCAAGGGAAGAAAGGAGGAGATCTCTGTTCAGCATCTTTATGAATGAAAAATGATATGTCTTGTTTATTGCTCTTAGCCCCTGCACACTGGAGTCTAAAAAAAATATCCAAAAGAGAATTCTGTGCTGTTTCACATCCAGGACAAGGAGAGAATTTTCTCTTATTCTTAAACTTAAAATCCTTTAAGTAGGCCTGCAAAATGTATTGGACCAGAGTTTGGGGTGCGGGATGAGGGGGAGTTGCAGAAGCCTGACCTTGGATTCATGGATAAGTACTTGAGGGGAGGACCGGGAGTATCAGTTCATTTTCCCTCTATTTTATCAAGGCATCCAAAGCAGCAGTTGTCTAGTAAGCAAAAATAATGGACTAGTCATGAAAAGAGGTGACAGCTCGTGAATCATAGATTGGTGGTTGTCTGTTAGCCAAAGGGGAGAAAGTTTTAAAAAATTATTTATGGTAAAAGATTGTCAGTGGTATCCTGCAAAGTAATGGGGTGCAAGTCAGGCATTGTCAAAGCACTGGAACAGACTGCCCAGAGAGGCTGTGGAGTCTCCTTCTCTGGAGACATTCAGAACCTGCCTGGATGTGTTCCTGTGCGATTTAGTCTAGGTGAACCTGCTCTGGCAGGGGGGTTGGACTAAATGATCTTTTGAGGTCCCTTCTAACTCCTAACCTTCTGTGATTCTGTGGTCAAAAAATGTTTTGAGATACTATAATGTGGTGGTTAAAGATGAGAAGAGACTGAATTTCAGAGACCCTAATGTGAAGCTAAGTGAATGGGTAGAACACGTTAAGTGATGTTTCTTTTTAAGAAATTAAGAGGAGCGTACATTAGATGGAATTATTTAAATGCCTTTTTAAAGATAACTTAGAATACAGTGAGTTGTATCATTTCAGGGAAAAGTATCTTATCATCGGTGACAACACAGTTTAAATTTATAAAAAATGCAAGTTAGTCTGCATAAGGAATATAGAAAACTTTGTGTCTCTGTAAAACGGGGGTGTACCATTACACCAAATACCATTGCAGCCTTAGTAGTCTTACTGCTGTAATCAGCGTGTAGAGATGGGAATGACTCATCCAAGATTAAAGCTTTGATGTGAAAAATTATTGAAAGGTTTGGAATCCCTTTCTGCTGGGGCAGAGAGTGAAAAATATGTAAACATGTGAAAGTGACTAGGAAATAAAGTCTTTTAAGGCTTAGTAAATTTGAAGTTACAGTAAGAGGTTTTTGGCTAGGGCGGTTCCTGAGTGCTAGACTAACTTATCAGTTATAGGCATACCAGGGGAAATTAATTTGATTTCCACCCCACCACCCCCCCACCACCCCCTTTTTTTTTTGCTGGAACTCTTCTATGTGTATCTGCTCCTTTCTACTTCACACCAGTGTTCTGTCTCTGGCTGATGGCTCAGCCTTTCTTGTAATTCAGGAACCGAGGAAAATTGGGGTGGCTAATTCAGAACTGATTAAATTATTTGTTGAAGTAAATATAATATTTGACCAATTTATGCATGTCACAGGCATAAGTGTGTGTTTGGTTTTTCTAATAGAGGTTTAAGCTTTGAGAACATCTCTAAGTAGTAATATTATTGCTAACAAATGCTAAGGAAAAATTGGAAAGAGATTGAAGTATCGTATCTTGGGACGTATCAGTATGTAACTGAAGTTAATCTGCTTTTCATTGTTTTCCTGCTGCAGTATTTTCTTAAAACAGCTGAAACTATAATCTTTAAGAGACTGGATTCTTTTGATGTGTATTAGTTTCTTCCTATAGGGAAGTGTTCACGCCCCCACCCCCTTTTTCTTGTCTCCCTCCTAGTTCTGGGAAGTACCTTTGTACCTCATGCAGTTCCCTAAGGCCATCTCCATCAATTTATATCAAACTGTTACTCTGTCTCATTTTTATACACTGGAAAAGCTGGAAGAGTTTTGCTTACTGGAGCTATTGCAGTGGTGACAGCTTATCAACCATGAGCAGGAACGCATGATGAGATTCCCTTGCAGTCTGGTCCGTATGGCAGTGGCTCAGCCTTGTCAGCAGGAAGGCTAGAAAGAAGGCTGCCAGCTGCAGTTGGTGCAGGTGGGATCGCTGAGACTTTTCTAGCAGATGGAAGTGGTGGCACAGAGTGTACCTTACAGAATTAGGTATTGCCTGTGGGACAAACCTGTGATTTTTTTTTTTTTTTTTTTTCCAGAAAAAATACCTGTTTTTAGCAGTTTCCCAGTGAATTAGCAGCTAATTGCAATTTTTAGGATGATTAAGAGGAAGGAACGTGGAAATTGTATCGTGTTGCTCTTACAATGAGTGTTGTGCTGTTTAATCAGACTTTGACATCAAGCTAAAATTGTCTGGTTTTGAAATGGTAGTTTGAAAGAGTTTGTTCTAGCAATCCTTCAAGCATCAAATCATGCTTGATTTCTCCTTTTGTTAAAACAGTGCTTTGGGAACTCTGTAAATAATTAAGGCAGCTAGATACTGACCCTTTCATAACATCATACCTCAACCATACTGACCTTATGTTTTGTTCTGGCTTAGATATCATATTCAGTGCTGCTACCTGTTGAATTTGTGGTTTGTCAGAATTTATAAATATTTTTGGTTTATTTTTAAAAAAGCTAACCTTCCTAAATATTTAATGATTTCTGTATAGTCTTACTGTGTTCAACCAAATCAAATTAATATGCTGGGTATAAGATTTTCTTCCAGGACTGAATCATGAGTAAAAGAAATATATTAATTCTCATAAATGACCGTTCCAGCTAAAACCAGTACAGCATATAATAGCTTTAAAATACTCTGCTTCTACCTCTGGAGCCATGGACAGAATGCTTGTAAATCATAATGCTGAGAGGACAGAGTATTTGAAGCGTGGGGTGTGTTTTTATTATTTTGTTTTGTTATTCTTGGTGTTTGGTTAGAGCTCCACATCTCTTGTAAGCAGTCTCTGAAATGGAAAAGTCAGGCTGTGCAGGACAGAATGAAAAAGGCTACATTGGACATCCATTCTGATGTATTGTTTAATATTAAACAATATACTTAAATGGGGATTGCATTTGTCTAAAGGGATTTTAATTTAAGAAATCTATTTCACTGGCAGTCAGCCCTAATGCTTCAGCTGGATTGCATTCACTGGTGTTGCACATAATCAACATCACTTACTACAGTATCACTTATATACTATAATAAATAAAAACTTTTTATGGTTGTTAAAGTGAGAAGCGTGTGAGAAGCTGCAGCAAAACTAGCTGCCTGCAGCAGTTTCTGTGGATGTGCAAAGCTGTATTATTTTTTTTGCAAGGGTTGTAGGTTTTTTTCTTTGTTTGGTTTTTTTCCTTTCCTGGTAATTCTAACTGCAGAGGACATGTCACCACTGTAATTCATGGATTTGGCTGCGGGTTGAGTGCAGTTTAAGAAGTCAGACTTGATGTTCTGTCAGTTTTGACTTAAACCCTGAACCCATTCTGTTCTGTTTTGGCCAGAGAAAAAGGAGGAAGAATTGCTTAGCTTGGAGATTTTGGGTAATGCTACCCTGGAGATGCAGAGAGCAGCAGTGGGCAGCACCTGGCTTGCAGGGCTGAGGGCCAGAGTCAGATCGCAGCCGGGGCAGGGAGAGGGGGCTCTGCCCGCTTGGATGGAAGGGAAGGTCTGGGTGCTTGTGACAGCCTGGAATGAGAATAAGGGCATTACTATGGAAGCATTTGAAGTTGCTTAAATAAAAGCTTCAGTTCTGGGACATGTGTGAGTTGTTATGGAAGCATTTCTTAGATGTTCATTAGAGTTAACTCTCCTGGAGCCTGCAAGCAACCTGAAGGAGTTAGCTGGGAGAGCTGTCAGCTGCTTCTGCACCTTCGTATAGAAAGGAAGGCACACGAAATTTGTAAGAGCTTACAGGCTGTTGTAGATGATATTCATTGATGCCATTAACCAGCTTGTTCTTTTTTTTTTCTTTTTTCTTTTATGTTTGCATCTAGAAGATGGTGGTGATCAGGAATTCAGACCTGTCTAATGCAAAATTAAAGTCCATTAGAGCATTTCTTGAAGTGTGTTCTTTTTTTTTTTTTTCCAATACCAAAAGAATATTTCCTTTGACAAAATTAACTCTCAAACAGAGTTGAATTGCTTTTAACTAGGTGCTAGCTAACCAGATGTTAACTAACATCTGAAACAGTAAGGACTAACGTGAGCCACCAGTTAGTTGCAGGGAGATTTTTCCCTTCTTGACATGCTTCTTGGTTGGAGAGAGTGTAGGTATGTAACCAAACTTTTGTACTGTTGCTGCTGTAAAAGCAGCCTCAAAGTTTTTTCAGCTTGGAGAATGAAGTTCTGTTGGCCATTTTGATTGTACATTAACTGCAGTTGAGGAGTCTTGGAAACCTCTTGCTTTCTGATGGCACCAGTTTGTTACGGGAGCTGACACTGAACGCTTCAGCCTAGAGCTGGCCTCTGCTTTACAGAAATAGAACTGGAAGCCTGGCCGTTTTCCAGGTCATTGTTTGCTGCAGTTGTCGTTGGTATTTTATTTTTGGGTAAGGATGAGGGAAAGTGATTTCAAAGCCTGTAAGTCTCCAGATGAGACAGGATAATGTTTTCTATGTACTATGTGCTGTAAGAATTTTAAGTATAAACATAGTATTAAATTCTGAAGTGCTTAAAAGCAAATATAAAATTAACCACAACTTGATCTGTAATGATGTAGACTGTTCTGTTAAATGCTGTGGTGAATTTCTGTGATGCTTTGTGTGAACTGGTGAATGTTCATGTTCTCTTCAGGAAAGTTTATATATATATATATCTCTAATATTTGTGTGGGGTTTTAGTTTGGTGTTGTGATTGTTTACCTTTAAAGCTCTGTCCTGTGAAGAAAGTACAAGCTCATGGATTTGCAGATGGATTTGCCTTGCTAAATCAACTAATTTATAAATATGTAACAGATGTTGTGGATTAGTTTGTAATAATTTATAGGGTAGTAAGTAGAAAACAACAAACAGGGAAGGTGAATTGTGCATAATATAACTTAAAGCCCACTGAGATCCTCTTCCTACAGAGGATTGGGGTGTTGTACATCTAAACTTGTAAACTCTGCAGAATCTGGCTCAAGTGATCCCTTTCAAGTTTAAATATACAGTAAAAAACCTGCATTGCTTTTTCTGTTTCATGTTTTACATCTGACAAAGTAATTTTTTAAGCTGAGTTCATCTTCTTCTGTTGTAATTCTAATTTTGATATGGTATGTTATTCAAATAGCATCCTCCTCCTAATGTGTAATATTAGAGGGTTGTATTTTTATTGAAGTACTTTTGTGGATGAAAGTTATTCCAGGTTAAAAAAGGATGTGCTGATAATTGAAGCATAATAAAAGCATTGGAGCAAATGCAGTTACTCTGGAGAGATTTATTCTGTGGCAGAACAAATTTTAAGAAAGTTTGGTCTAGAATCTTCCCTTCCTAAAATGATTCCTGTGAGCGCTTAAATTTTGAATATCTTCTGAGATACTGGAAAACAATGTAAAGCTTCAGAAAGGTTTGATCAACCAACCTTCAAAAGAGTTGGAGGTTTGAAAATGCATGAAAATAATTTCCTAAAAGTACAGTCACTTGTAAGTGGAGAAGTTGGTAGGAGAGATTAAAGGGGGTTTTGTTTTGATTGCTGGTTTAGTGTGGGGTTGTTTGTTTGTTCCTTTAGTCCTTTGCCACAGCTTCAATCTAAAAGGTGGGGAATAGCAGACCTTCCAAATTTCAGTGGGTTTAGTGGAAATAAGAATTCGATTTGATCTCATACTTGAACGCCCTTGTAATGAGGGTCATATAAATAGCTTAGGTAACTAGTCTTCCATTTTTAGTTTGGTTCTCTGTTTTGTGTATCAAAACAGAACAGAAGTCTGTAAGCTGTGTAGAACTTCTAAAACTTAAAAAAAACCCCACCTTATCTTAATAGAAAAAACTAAAGCTGCTTTTAGAAAAGATTTATGGGAGGAAGAAAAAGACAGAGAAGCTGTATGGTGTCTTTGTACTTAAATGTAGCTTTCTCCTTTAAAAAAAAAAAAAAGGAAAGCACACAGAGTTAATGCAGAAGTTGGATTTGTACCTGTTTTTAAGTTACAGAAGTTATTATGGAAAAAACATAGTCAAAGATCCGTGTTTCTTGCTCTTGCGAAGCGTGAAGAGAACTACACATTCTTGACAAACAGCTGCCATAAATGATACTGGAAAGCTGGATTTTACTGTACTGCAACTGCGTTGTACAGTGGAAGCTTTAGTTTTTACATTGTTGGAATATACTAATGTCCCATTTTTCCCTCTCCCACTGTAAGAAACTTTTCTAACTATTTTATATGGGGCCAGATCAGACCTGGGCGTAAGTGCCAAAACCACGGGGAATACATGTGTTGGTTACATGAATCATTAGCAGGAGAATACAAAGTTCTTTTGTTTAAAAATAAATAATTAAAGTCACTGTAAGTTAGGGAGGAAAGCCTGTTTCTGTGTAATCCCATTTAATGTAAAAACAAGGCTGTATCTCTCTTCCTAAAAAGACAGAAAAGATTAAGTAGACAAGCAACTTCCTGCAAATTCCCAGTTGAAGGCTGTGTGAAAAGAACGTACATATGCTCCTGGTAGAGGAAATGAATTTTACCTCTGTATGCAGCATTCAGGATACTTTGGGAGAGCACAGAGAAGGCGGCATTTTAGAGGTAAATGTATCTTCAGTTGATCTCAAGGATAAAGGTTAGCTGAATGTTTTGGATACATTTTCATTGGGAAAAAAAATCAGATAATTAAGGAAGAAAGCTACAACAGCAGCATGTAGCTGGAAGTTTTAATGTTAAGGTGATGAAGGAGAACAGTAGTCTCCCCATGCATATGTTATGTGGGTTGTGCTCAGTATAGAGGTAGGTGTGAAGGGGACTGGTGTGTGCAGGTGGCCAGACCAGATGATTTCCAGCTCAAACTCCTCTGAGGTCTGTATTATTTTATCCCTGCTGTATCTGCTTCCCCTGTGCCCCTCTTCCTTGCTATAATACTTGGTTGGAGTTCCAGACATGATGATTTCCAAACTTCTTGACCAGTGCCAGGTTCCAGCAGCTTACTGAATCACTATAGGTGTCCTTTGATGAGCAGATCTCTCTTCTGCTCTAGGTGGCAAACCTATCAGATGCACAAGTGTGTTTTCCCTCCCTTAGAAAGAAAGGTGGTTTTCAGCATTAAGATAAATAGTTTGTGGGTTTTTAAAAAGTATTATTTTCAGGTAATGCTAGGACAAAATTTGCCCTAAATAAGATGTTATATTTTTATTTTCTTCCATGTGAAGTGATAGAATTTTTTGCAAAGATTCAGTTGTTGTTAACCGATTGGTTTGAATTGCAAAAAATTGCTTTTGATTATGTTGTGAAGTGTGATCTTGGGAAGGAATCTGGGTGATAAACATTTTCTAGAAAGGTTGCAAGTCACAGATTTTTTTACTTTCGTCCGACTCTTCAAAGCTACAGCTGTATTCTGAAGATATGCTTTTAGTGTTACTTCAGTGTTAGTGGTAATAAAGCAGGTCTACCAGCGCTCCTCTGAGTCTTTTCTGAGGTGGCTGGCGCCACATTGTTCTTACATGAATAAATACGAAATAGATAATAATAAAAAAGGCCCAACCTCTGAAATTCCCCTCATCAGAACTCTAGAAAGGCAGAAGGCTTTAGCACAGTGCCGGTCGCATGCATGCAAGTGTCATGCAGTAATTAGGTGGTAAAACCAAACCCACTTTTCAGATAGTGATGTAGGCAAGCCTTTGGTTTGTTCTCTGAAGAAGCTAGGAATAGTGTCTTCAGAAACTATGAGCAGTTGTGTTACGACTGAGTCTTTAAAGAATACATTTGGTTTGGGTTTTTTATTTGTCTGCTTTTGAGTTGACCTATGTCTGGAGAAAGAATGAAAGCTTATTTCAGGAAACAAAACATTTCATGTGCCTGCAAAAACACAGCATTCCTCTGTGTTGATTGGCAGAGACCCTGTTTAACTGCTTCCCATCCCTTTAGTATTTGGCACTAGTGTTTTCTGCTCCTTTGCATCAAGTGAACCCCTCCGCTGCTTTGTATGTGCAATTTCCACTCAGCAGTTAAATACATGGACTAAAAGATTATCTTCTGCTGCCCTTTCTTCTCCTGAAAGTCTTCATCATTGCTTTCTTTTCCCCTTTAATCTTCCCATCTTGAACCCTTCTGATTTGCTTCCTGCTCTATTTTCTTGTCCATAGTCTGGAACTCACTCAGGGTTTGGAGTGGAAGTGGTTATAATAGTTGTGGTGATGCTCTAATCATAGCTCAGTTCCTTGAGTGCTTGCTCTGACCCACTGAAAGTCATGTCAAAGGTGGACTTTTTTGTTTAATACTTGAAACTCTAGCACTTCAGCTACTGATCTGTAAGTGGTGTAGCACTTTCTGCAAACCTAGAGGTTTGCTAATCCTGTAGATTGTCAGACACACATCATTCTGGACCACTAAGTTTCTTGCTGACTAACCTGCCATGTTCTGGGTGTTGATATTAACTGCTAATATAGCACTGTCTTCTCCAAGAGCATTCTGGCTCCGTTACACAGATTATGCAAGATCTTGGCAGAGTGCTGTGATACCGCAAAAAGCGAGCGTGTATTGGAAACTCTTATAGCAAGATTGGTGATAAAATTGAGGTCATGGTCCTCTAGAGCTGCATAACAAAATAGAATTGAAAACATGCCATGCTTTGGCCATCCTTTCAATTGGTTGCTTCTGTGTTTTATACTCTTACCAGCTGTATATCTGGTCATGTGAGATGATGAAGATTGATGTCATTCTAAAAAGGGTTTAAAAACCTCTACAATTCAGTAAAGTATTAGTAGAGCACTTATTATCTACAGTGAAAGATGGTGCCTTGGTGTATAGAGCTGGTGAAGGGTATAAAGGTATCGTTTGCCTCACCTTTCTTTCTGTTTTTGGTTGTGTGTATGGGGTTTTTTGTTTGTTTCACATCAGTATTCTGAAAGGGGAGAATTTTGCCCTTTAAAATCCCGTCTCCCTGTTTCTCTGAGCTTCTGTACTATTGCAATGTCCACCTAGGTTCTCTAGTCTTAAAGAGTTGACAAACAGGACAAGGGAGTGTCTTTTGGGTGAGTGTGTACTAAGCCTTGAAAGAGTCCTGAATTTAAAATGTATCTAGATAAATCATCACATATTTCTTTAACTGAGGATTTGCACAAAACCATCTGGGGCTTATGGGAGAAGAGCCTTGAAACCGGTCTTAGCTTCAGAAGAAAGCCCATCCCTCTACTCTCAGGGTATCCCTGAGGTCTCAGCTCTGGTCTCATGAGACCAAACGGTCAAAGGAGTATGGGGGGAACTAGGCCAGACTGGAAAGGAAAGCGTGTGCTTGAGCTTGGAAGGGAGTAAAGAGGCTGCAGTGGTAATCCAGTGCTGCTGTTTGCTTCCTCCCAACATGTTTCTTTCCAGAGCAGACGTGGTCCTCACTTTACCATCCTTCTTTTTCTCACTTTCTTACATAAGCTTAGGTGTGTTCAGTAATTACAGCTGAAGACAGTGGTGGTCTTTCTGCTGTAGAGTTTGGGCAGCATCATTTCCTTTATTTCTGTTAAATTAGCAATTAAAGCAACATCCACCTGTACAGTGCTGGTCCTGATGAAGTTCTGGTTCATGACTGGGGTTTGCAGGAATTACAGTATACAGACAGTAAGGGTGCAAGAAGATGCCGCTTCCTGTTTTAAAATTCACAAGCACTTGCAGCACACCATGTTGAATTTCATTATCTTCAGTTTAAAAGAATGAAACTTTCAAGAACTTAATAACCAGGAATAATATTTCTTTAAAATACCTTCAGTTCTTCCTAATGGATAATGGTATGCAGTGGTTAACTCTGAACGAAAAAAATAAAAACAATGTTCTGTTCTATTTTGCAGATAATGCAGAATCAATTGATCTCAAACAGTTTTTCGACCTACATTTCTCTCATATATATTATGTGTTCTTTGAAAACTTTGTGACTATTGAAGTAGGTCTTAAACAAAAAGGTAAGCATTTCAAATAAACTGCTTTATGTCTTGCTGCTTGTGTTCTTTTGTTACAAAATAAAGCAGAGTTTTACAAATAAGGCTATGTGTCTGTGTGGTCACAAACGGCAATGTTAGCTGTGCAGAAATGTAGGTAAACACTAGCTTTGTAAATAAAGGCAGAACAATCAGGTTGTGCAGTGGAGGTGAGCAAGGAGTGTTTGTTCTCTGAGGACTGGTTTTGCCTTTTTGCCAAGTGAGAATTCTTAGAGTGTTACATTATTTGTGTTCTGCAGAATTATTCTAAGTTTAGTTTAACAAGATATTGTATAACTTAATCTCAACCAGCTGTTGATGCCATAATAGAAAGTTATCCAAACTGTAATTGTTACAAACTATAACTATGGAGTATACTGTTTTATTTGTAGGAGGAATGCAAAATTATCATTGTGGGTCTTTGTGTTCGTGTTTTGTTTGGATGATGAAAGCTTATCTATTTTTAATTGCATCTAGGTCACAAATCTCAGAGAGAAGAATTAGATTCTATTCTTTTTATTTTTGAGGTAAGATAACTTAAATATTCCTGCATGAGTTTTTTTTGCTTTGAATTAAGTCCTGTTAAATAATAAAGGTACAGTTTTTCAGAAGTAGCCTGGAAATAGGCTTTATGTCTAACTGTATTCCTTTTTCCTCTTGCTTAGAGTTGAATATATGTGCTTTGTGTGAGAAGAAAAAGAATTTGACTTAGTTTTTCAGGAAGATGTCATAAATGGAAAAATATGGGTTTGCATCTGAAGATACTTCATTATTTTGTGGTGGTGGTGTGTTTCTCTCCCACCCCTACCAATATTTACAAGAGTATGCAGTGGTCAGACAAGGGGCAATGGCTTTAAGTTTGAGGAGAGTAGATTTAGATTAGATATTAGGAAGACATTTTTTACAGTGAGGGTGGCAAGACACTGGCACGTGTTTGGTGCCCAGAGAAGCTGGGGCTGCCCCCTCCCTGGCAGTGTTCAAGGCCAGGTTAGATGGGGCTTTGGGCAGCCTGGTCTAGTGGAGGGTGTCCCTGCCCATGGAAGGGGGTTGGAAATGGATGATCTTTAAGATCACCCAAATGGTTCTGTGACTTGCCAGACGGTCTGTCAGAGCCTTTGGGCTTCTCAGTTATAGGAGTAGGATTATCTTGAAGGGACAGTAATACTTCGGAGGGAAACAGAGGGGAAAGTTAAATTAACCCTTCAGCTACTGATCTGTAGCCTTTGTCAAAGTGCTCTCTGGTCTTCTGAGAGCAGTATCTGCAACATAGATCCTTGGGTTGTGTTTTTGTAGAAAATTTTGCAACTCCTTCCAGAAAGGATTCATCAGAGATGGCAATTTCATAGTATTGGTAAGTTGCTTTTCTTTTTTTTTTTTTTTTTTTAAAATTTATTTTTTATTAGTAGCAGTTAGTAGTTTGTGCTATGTATTTTCTTAACCTTTAACTGCATAACAGGGATTATGGTCTTGAAACATGCAAGCTGGGGGTGGGGGACGGGGGGCGAGGGGGAGCGGGGCAGGCACAGGAAACAACCAAAAATACCCCACCAATGTAATATATGTTCTAGGTAAAAGTAAATCTGGGAATCTGGAAATAGAACAAAGGCAGGTGCAAATTTGCTTTGCATTTCATTTTTTCCTGATTTTTTTCTTATGTACACATTCAAAAAAATCCTTGGGGAGAGATGTTATCGGTTATAAGGAAGGTGTGAAAGGTGATCTTTTTTTCCTTATGGCATTGAGAGAGTTGCCTGGGGATATCAAGGTCACCAAGATTAAACTGGAGATTGCCAAGGACTTGTTTAAAAGTTACTATCAAGTCTGACCGAGAACTCTGACATCTTACATAAGAAAGAAAGAATACACAAAACCCAACAAATTTTTCCCCCTCTTCTTTTTAGGGTTGATTTTAAAGAAGCTTCTTCACACTGGAAATTCACTAAAGGTATTGGAAAAGATGCATACTTCTTTTGTCTAAAAGACTTTAAAATACAAATGGGAACATAAAGGCAAATTTTGATGGTAAAAGCACAGAAATAAGAACCAGATCATGACTTGTGTGTCATGAAAGAATTATTTCAAATCATCAGCTTTACCTTGGTGGAACCACTGGCAGTAGTAATGTGTTTATATAGCACAGCCAAGTTAGGAATGTGTGAAAATGGTTTGAAGGATTTGGCAGAAGTAAGCCTTAACCATTGTTGTTCAAGGCATGGAAGCTGGTTTTGTGGCTCAAGCTATGGTTTTGGGGCTCAGACTGTCTGGGAAGTGAAAGATTATGTATGCCAAGAGACCTATTGGTGGGTATAGTGTAATCATGGTTTACCATTACAAAAGTGTAATGTGTAGTTTTAGCAAACAATCATGCCACAGTCTTGGCTGGTGCTGAAATTCTTGAGTGTGAGAGCCAGGAGAGGGGATTCTCCAGGACTGCATCCCCTTTCTTTTAGAAGAAATGGAAGCAGGCTAGAATGAGTCCTTCTGTTGTAAAAAGCTCACTCTGTTGCTATAATTCACAAGCACATTTAGAAATGTTTGTACACCTCTGTATTTTCTGAAAAAATCACCTGGCATCTTGCAGTGCTTAGTCAAACAAGTGACTAGATGTGTTGGTTTCCTTCTTTTGGAGAAGACCCTGTGAGGCAAACAGCAGTGAAAATGTCAATGTTGTCCTTGCATTTCAGCAGGAGTAGCAGATGTGCTGATTGCCAGTGGTCATACTGTCCACTGTCATCTTTTCCAGCATTCCACTCCTCCCTCCAGGACAACTGGAAATGTTTCTGTATGTTCTGGGGCAAGCTAACTTGTGACTTTTTTTTTTTAAGATACGGCGAGAGGGTGTGCGTCTCTTTCTCTTGTGGCTGCAAGCACTTCAAAATAACTGTAGTAAAGAACAACTATGGATGTTTTCTTGCTTGATTCCTGGATTTTCATCACCACAGTCTGAATATGGCCCTCGAACACTAGATAATCTCATTAATCCTCCACTTAATGTTCAAGAAAGTAAGTAATTTGGTAGTATTACTAAGTTATCTACATATTTCAATTCTTAGCACAGCAATGGCAAGTTGAAGTAGCAAGGAACCAATATTCATAGCTACCTAGGGAGATTATGAAGCTGTTAATGAGTTTCTTGGCAGTTTATCAGGTCTGTTCCAATAGGAACTTGGTCTGGTTTAGTTGTTTTGTGGTGGGTTTTTGCGTGTGTGTGTGTGTGGGGGGGGGTGTTTGCTTGAAGTATGGCTATAGTAGCTTATCACATAGTGGGTGAAAATAAACTGACCCATTTTATGTAAATTTTCTTAAGAATTATGAGCAGGTGCTGCATCTACTGCAAACTTGCACAAGTGGATTCTGCTTGTGTTAAAAGTTTGCACTGAATCTGGCTATGCAGTAGGGAGCAAGCTACATAAAGCAGTTTCTGGTATGACCTTCAAGAGGATTAGAGGTTGTTAGGGAAATATATAAACCCAAATGGTTGATGTTCCTTCTGTGTCTGGGACCAGGCAATTATAGCTGCGGTACTCTTGTGACTCAAAATCTTCTGAAAGAATTGGACCTTGTAAATTGCAAAACGTGAGGTCAGAAAGGTCCAAATCGGTGTAAAGGCTTGAGCATGCTGAGGTATTTTTATACTTTATAGATTTTTTTTAAAATGTGAAGATCATTGACTTTAATCAATAGACTTGAGTATGATTTTTCTCTTAAGATTATTTTTATGACCATTTTTCCTTTGACTACGCACTCTAGCACTAAATATCAGATACTGGTTACTTTGGGGACCTTTTTGCCTTCTAACTCAATTTATTCCTGTTAGTAGGATTTTAGGCTCACTTATTAACAAATTGCAATTGGATGGGGCCAGAAGGGCAAACTGTGCGTCCACATAAATGTGAATAAGAAGCTAACCACTTTTTCACTGAACATTAAGTGCTACTACCTCTCTTCTACCTCCACCCAATGTTGTAGAGCTGACACAAGCATTGCTTGTAGAAAGAAACAGTGTCTCCTTGACTGATAACTAATTTTTCTGAAAGTTATCAGACAAATTTTGTGGCAGGATAGCTCTGCTTACAAAAGTTTACTATATACTTTAAGCCCTGTTTTGGTGGTGTGTTATATCTCTACAGCAGGAAAGGAGGAACAAATCTAAAGGGGATGTAGTCAGCATAGAAATGAAGATTGCAAGGAGTAGAATCTCCTTGATTAATTTACAGGAACCAGAGAAAAATAAACTCTGAAGTAGCTTCACAGTAGAGGCAAAGGAAATAAGCTAGTAAAACATCACAAATGTTAAGGGATCAACTGCTAAATGAAGAAAATTGTGAGACACACAAATGAAGGTTTGGCATTTCTGCAACACAATTATTATACTACTGTTTGCATAAATTCCAGAAGAAATGCATTACATCTCTTCAGAAAAAAAAATTGGTCTTGGCAGGTAGGTTCCCATGGTGCATAGGGAGAACTTCATTTTTATCTGCTTTGTTTTTATATACGTAAGAAATTAGTTCCATGTGGCGTTTTTTAGCTAATGTCCTAATTTTCATTAATCTGTGGGTGGATTGTTTTGCCTGTAGCTGTACATTTCTGCTTTCATAAACTGTTAGATACTTAGGCATGCATGATAAGAAGTGGTCTAAATATTAAATATACTTCTTGTTTTAATTTACTTTTAATAGCTCAAGTGACTATAGAGGAAATCACTCCACTTGTTCCTCCGCAATCAGGAGATAAAGGACAAGAAGATTTAACAAGCTATTTCTTAGAAGCACTTTTGAAATACATAGTAATTCAGGTATGTTCTGTAGTTTTCAAGCTTACAAATATGGAGCAACTAACACCTGTTTGCCTGTTACAAGAAGACATTTACTTATAATGCTATAATACAAAGTATTGCACTGGTCAAGTGTCCTTCATAAAAAGCAACTTCTCTTAGAAAATATTCACTTGTCTTCTGTGTGAGAATTCAGGGGTCTGTTACCCCAGGCTCTTGCATCAGATTGCAATATGGAGTTAAAACAAGACTTGTCAGTCACTTCCAGCAGTGCTGATTCCAGCTCCCTTCCTAGTTTCACCTCCCTCCCCCTGTCCTGTTGCCTTCAACTTGTGGAAGGATCAACTGTGCATCAGCCTATGGTGTGGGTTTTGTGGTGGTCAGGGACTTTGCTTTCCAAACTAGGGGAAACTTTGAACTGAAAGCATTGGATTTTTGTCATACTAGTGTTTAAAAATCCCAGACTTTTGCTGGCCTTTTTCCTAGGCTTATACTTCAACTAGATGACAAATCCAAACAGAAGTAAGATGTGAAATTGAATGGTTTGTAAGACTGGGACTGCCAAGATTACCTTTAGGGTAGTATTTTTCCTCCAGCTATAGTTCTGGAATTTCTGCTGTTACAGCAGATAAACCACACAGCCTGTCCATTCTTTAATGGAAATGCACAGAGCTACTGGAAAGCCTCAGTTAGTAGAAATGCATGAAATGTTAGTAGAAGAGCATGACATGGAGATTATGACCTTCTGGCAAGAGATTGTGTGGGTTGGTTTTGGTGGTTGTTTTGGTTTGGTTTTTTTCGCTTTGACCAACAAGGTATTTACTATGTGGATGTGACTGCTGCTGGTATTTAGCTGTGCTTTCTGGGACTTCAGTTTTGGGAGACTTGTAAGCTTGGGCATGGTAGACTACATTACTCAGGGAAAATTTGGGTTTACTGCTATAGCTGAGCAAGTGAACATCTTCAGAAGAGAAGCAATAGGAAGCTTATGACTTAGGTTCTCCCTGAAAGCAGCTGTACTGCTGAGATTGCACTTGCTTGGTGGTGTTGCTACGTGAATGCCAGGTAACAAGGTCTTGTAGATCCTAAGCAGTTTGCTTCAAAGGCAAATTATGGAGCTGAACTGTGCACAGAAAACAAGACAGTGTGCAACTCAGGCATGTCCTTTGTTTTCCATTCATACTTTGACACTTCCATGATCTCAGCCAGTACTTAAAATGCCCTGGACAGGACATGGCAAGAGCTCAAATAAAAAATCATGGCCTTTCCATTGTATTTTATGGTATTGATTTGCTGGCAAGTTAGCACATGCTACTTCGGAGCCTGCTTTGCTGTCACATGCCCAGAAAACTGCTTGAGTGCACAATGTGCTGTAGGTGTTCCACAGTTTTGTCTTCTGGCTCAGATTTGTCCAGCAGAACCCAGTTGGATATCTGTCCAGAAGTTTTTCAGACTTTTGCAAGTTGTGCTAGAGAAGGTGGTCAGTGCACAAATATGGCCAATGTTAAAGTGTTGAATGGCTTCACTTTATCTCACTCTGTGAACCTGCAGTGCTGTAATAATTTGCACCCTCATTTTGCTTCCAGTGTCTCCCAGTTTGAATAGATCATCTTACTTGTGGTTTGTAGGGTAACCTTAATAGTGACTGTTCACTGTGAATAAAAATACCTTTTACATGCTTGAAGACAACTGCTCTGTAATAAATTGGCAATAGTACACTTAAATTTAGGTAGGTCATTGAGACAGGTGCTGTAGGCTTTTGATGAAGCCTCTTTAGAGGCACGTACGATGATTTCAAGCTGAATAGTTACTTCTTTGATACCAAGTTCTGCTGAAGGGCTTCATGTGAATAATTTCTTAGTCACTCACCTTATTGAATTATATTGGAATATAGATGGGTATGTGTATTCCATTCTAAAGGCACATTGCATTGAAAATAGGTCAGAATAGAACTATGGATTTGAATAAGGAAGAGGAGGGGAAAAAAAAAAAAAAAAAAAAAGGGGGAGGTGGAGGGGAAGGTAAAGCTTGGCAGAGTTGGTAGATTGCCCTGCTCTGCAGGCAGGTGGATTCTCCAGGACAAAGATGGAAACTTCATGTTGGGTTTACTATTAAGGAGATTTTATGTTTTTCAGTAGGAAAAGACATCATAATGGGTGAGGATTAACACTCATGATCCATGAAAGTAGATTTGTGTAATTCAATGTGAAAGTTGTATCTTCTGCTGCTTCTAGTTGACAGATTTGTTTTATATTGCCAACTGCACAAGTGAATGAATCCAAGTACCTATTATAATGAATATATGGACACTTGTTAGTCTAAACGTGTTAAAAGAAACTGTCAAAACAAATATTCAAAGTAGCCTGGGCAATTGTTCTTTTTTATAAAACATTTTGAAATATAAAACCAGTTTTATTAAAAACAATACATTTGGATTTATTCCCTGGCCATAAAAGCAGATGTGTTTCTACTGGCTTCAGTATTGATGTTCAAGTTCATTTTGAAGCAACATTTTGCATGAGAACAGTCTTTGTTTCATTTATGTTTCATAGCTAGTTTCTGTTTCGTCTTTCTGATTTTTTTTTTATTAAAATGCATATTATTCCAAAGATATAACATATAAAGAAGAATTTTCATCAGTCATCTGTCCCTTCTACTTTTAGATGTTTACTTTATCCAACTTGCTTTTTTTAAGGTTAAGAGTTTAGAGTGGAAGAACAAGGAAAACCAGGAAAAGGGATTTTCATTTTTGTTCTCAAATTTTAAGAAATACTATTTGCCTTCTATTTTCCCGAACATCTGTAAGGAGACCAGCTTGTATAACCCTATACTTGGTAAGTGTTAACACAGCTGACTAAATTATTTTCTTTAGTAGAGAGTATAGCAAAAGAGGTTTTTTCTTGCATAGTGTTGCCCCTAAAGAATGTTCTCCAAAAGTATTGCTTATGAAAGAATATGTTACGGTTCCAGTTCATGGTTTACAGTTCTGCGTTCATGGAGGCTCCTGACCCTTTCATTGGGGTCAGTCTTGCTATATTAACCTGATTCAGGTGAATTAAAGGTCCTTGTGGAACAGTTATTTAATGTAACCTCTATTTATTTAAGTTGTGTCCTGAAGGGAAACTACTTCTGCAGAGATAAAAGGTTGTAGCCTGTTGTCCTTTTGGGAGGTGTTTTATCTGTACAGTCATAGTGTTTGGATCATGCTGTGCTTGCTCATGTTTCAGACAGAGCAAACTGGTTTTGTGTCAACTGTATTTTGTCAGCTTGCAGTTGGAAGCAGCAGTTAGGGTTTAACAGTCTTTAAAGCTGATGGTGCTAGAATGTATCTTTCCATGTAGTGAGAGGAATTGTAGGTTTTACTGAACAAATCTAACTAGAGTTTTTCTTAGAGGTTTTTAGCCCATTCTAAACTAGAACATTGTTTGCAAATCTTGACTTTTACCAGCTCAGGTTTGCATGCACTCATGCACATGTTGGTTGTAAGCCAACAGAGTTCAAGACTCCTGTTTGCAAAGCAATACCACATACGTAGGCTTGAGGTTGCCATTTCTTTAACTGAATAATACAGACACCTCATTGCTCCTTCTACCTGTTGATGCAGCATCTCATAAGGATTAGCAGCGATCCCCAAATACAATTTCATATTCTAAAATCAAGCTGTCAGTGAAGTTTCTTGAAAAGTGTTAGCTATTGCCAGTCCATGTACATGTATTTGGATCGTGGCTCTCTTCAGAGATGGATGCTTCAAAATCATGTTCTTCTGGGAAAGACACAGTGGACCTTTTTCATCTATGGGAGAAGAAACAGTATAAATCCAGCTATAAGCAACAGTAGAACAAGAGTTGTGTGAAGATACTGAAGAGGTTCAGAGATAAAATAGCTACATGAGGGATTGTAAGCAGTGCTGAGAAAACAAACCTAGTGCTGCCTGACATCCCCAAACAAGATATGTGGAAATGATTATTTCTTTTTCTATGAAGATCTTGATTCAGTCTCCAATAGAAGAGTTATTGTAGTCCTCTCTTCTTCTGTGATCCATAAATAAGAAATTTCTAAGGCCTTAGTAAAGAAGAGTACAATGGAGAACATGAAGGGACATCAGGCACAGGTTTTAAGAACTACTTAAACTCTGCAAGTTCAGCAACAATGACAAGGATTTGGGGAAGAATACAGTAATGAAAGCAACAGAAACACTGGTAAGTAGACTAGTCTTTTCTCCTCCAAGAAGTTCTTCTCTGGCATGCATCTCCCACCCTGTTTGAAAACAGTCCTGTGCCTATTCTGAACAAAACTAATGGCATTTAGACAAAAAAAGGGCAAACTTGGGCGCTGCTACTAAAAACAGTTGATATGCTACTGAAGTTATGAGGTACAAATAAACAGTAGTTTTAGCAAGGCAGCATTGATACAGAGCTTTACAGGTGATAGTATATTGGATTGATTTTATTTTTTTTTTTTTTTTTTTTACCCCTTTCTTTCTGTTTAGGTAGATTTTCAGATAAGTACGTTGGTTGCAGTAAAAAGCACTGACCATTCCAGTTACAAGAAGCTAGTGTTGTGCCTCCTCCAAATTCTGGCTTGAGTATTACATGCTTAAAAGAGCCCATGACATTAGTTTTTGGTTTGGTTTGGGGTTTTTTTGTTAGTTTGTTTGGATGGTTCAAATGTCTTCTAATATCTACTTAGAATCTGTGAGGTAGTTTCTGGAAACTGTTTAGTTTCTTACTACTGATATGGCAGTAAGATTCCAGGGGTATTAATTTTTCCATCATGGTAATGTGCGTTCCTGTGCCGTTCCCAAGCCATTAAGATGAACTCCTTCATTTACAGGGAAACAATAAAGTGGGCTGTTCTACAGCTCTCTGCAGTTCTTCGTTCCTTCTGAGCTTAAAAAATAAACATGGTCAAAACTACATGTGTCCACCAATATAACTGTGGTTTTGCTACCCTTTTCATTTTCTACCCTGCGTATGTTTTCCACTACGTACAGCCTTCTCCCCTTTCTGGCACCAGCTCACATCAAGTTCCCAGAGGAGGAAGAGTAGGGGGTGGGGAAAGCCCAAAACAGAAAGGAAAAATGGAAAGTTGGGGGAAAAGAGAATTTCCACTTATGCTGTTTGAATCAATCTAATAAGCTTTTGTTTTTCTTTGGTTTTATATCAGTGGCCTCAATCTGGAGCCTCGACAGCTATTTCCATGATGGACAGAAATGTGAAAATACAAGAAATAACTGAAGGAAGATATATTTGAGAAGCAGTTGCAGCACATAATACAGTGGAGAAGGACCAGAGAGAGAATGTTCTGAGAAGACATGAAAATGCAGGAGGCAGTGCACTGCAAAGACATGTTTACTGCATGTCTTATCCTTTTGAAGATAATGCCAGTATTGAAGCCTTCTGCCCTGCAAGTGCTGATAGAGAGAATTATTGCGTCCTTCAATACAGCGTTACCATGCACTTTCTTACTCTTTTTCAGTTATACCTGCTTCTATTTAAGATGTATTAATTTCAATTTTTCATACTAACCTGCTGCTTTCCACAAAATGGAAACAATGAAGACAGTGTACAGGCTTTTATTTGTAGTGAATAAATTCTTTGTAAGCTATTCACAAAGTAGTCTGTGCATTTATTACTTACTTGGGTGGATGGTATGCAAGAGTCATCTAGTTATTTCCTATAAAGATAATGCTTTCATTAAAAATAGAGAGCGTTTAAAGTCTGTTCTGGAACCATTCTGTGGTTTAGTGGCATCGTGATGAGTTTATCACTGCTTTTGTTTCTGGCTGTTCACATGACACTGAGATGTACCAGCCTGGATATCCTCAGTGCTGGTGCTGGATGTTGCATTGTGTGTTTGTAACATTAACAAGGAAACCTTCATGGCATCTGGCAGGTAGGCTGCATTCACCTCAAATGCCTAGAAGTATCAATGGCTGTCATGAATTAATTGTCTAAATATTAGTTGATTATTTCTTCGCTGTTATCCAGATTTATTCCTTCTGGATTGTGATACTATGACCTGGCAGAAGTTATGCTGGATCCCTAAGAACAACTCTTGACCTTGCATTAGGAAGATACAGTCAGGGAATTCTTCTATATTCTTCAGTGTGACTTCTTTGACTGTCACCATTAGTACCTTTGAACTGGCATCTGGCCTGTAAAACCACAGAACATAACTTTCACTTGTGTACCACCAGCTCTGGAATTGTTGAGGCAGTGCTGAAATACCATCTCAGTCCAACCTATCACTCTCCACTTTTGGTTAGAACCATAATTTTTTATGCCTTTTGGTGTGGTTTAGTTTTAGGGATTTATCTTTTTTTCTGTGTGGTGTGAAAATCACAATACTGCAACACCAGCAGCAGGGTATGTTCTGACAGCACATGTTGTAATCAGTTCTTAGACAAATTTTCATCTGTTTGTATCACACCACATCTTATAGTTTCCCTTCTAGAACTAGGAATAGAGTTGGCACACCACTCCCAGAGAAATGTCATTTGCACCTCTGACAGAGTCTGTTCCACCCAGCATATCTTTGCAGTGTTTTTACCTAACATGTCAATTCCATCCACTTTAAGGACTGTCCCTGTTTCTTAAAGCAGATTCCTAAATACTGATGACCCCATTAACATCTTTGTCCCTAGCACAGTAGAGAACCAGAGGAGCTGAATAGTTCTGAACCATCATGTAGTATATGGATAGTGAAAATGGAATTGTAGGTTACACACCTCAAATAACTACAGTTCCCACCAGTTGGCATGCTGCTGAGCATCATTCATTCTTTACGTTCCCTGCAAGCTGACACAGAAGCTGTTGCCACAGAATCATCTTTCAGCAAAGTCATGGGAAGGTACCTGTGCTCTTGCTCTGGCACCAAAGTTCAACAAAGTTCACTAGTGCAGTTGTGGTACTAGATGAAGCCGTAAAACTCACATGAGCAGGACTTCTCTATTGCAGGGCCAGGAGAGGCTGTGTTCATTGCAGCTACATTATTTATAATGAAGTTTGGAATTCTAACTTTCCCCATTGTAGCCATCACTAAAATTTGGGGTCTGTATTAGTAAAGGACTGGTGAACTTTACAACTAATTGGATTGCTTTATTGTGCAGACTAACATGAAAATGCTTGAAGGGATGCCTTAAGGAATGTGGTAATCCCTTGCATCTGAATTGCATCTGCTTTTCCTTGTGGGTTTGATAGTAGGGGAATAAATGACATATAGGACTCTTAAGAAGGTGTAAAATGGTGTTACATAAATCGTTGCTTAGTAACTTCAAGTGTAGATGCTTCTTAAAATTTCAAAAACTTTACTATCTTAAATCTCTATAAAAATAGTTCTCCTGCATAGGCTAGTCTAGTTAACATTATTTTTCTTCTTATAATTCCTTTGTACTTTTCAATGAAAGCATTAATTAGTGAGCTTGCTCAAGTTTGTCTTAAAATGTTTTTAAAACAATGTGTTTCCTTACAGATATACCACAAATGAGACCAAAGCCACACTATGTAATGGTTAAGAAAGATGCTGAAACCAATGAGGCAATATATTGCACAAAGGAACCTTTTATTAAGGCTCGTGTTATTGTCATTCGATGGTTGGTGTCTTTCTGGCTGGAGCCAAAACCTCATACAGGACCTCATATTCCTGGGATGGAAGGTGAAAATGTGCCAAAGAATATTCAGGTAAACCCATATATGCACACACAAAAAGTTGTGGGATTTTTCATGGTTTTGTCTCAATTCTTAGATCACCAGTGTGCATTCCTCCAATAATAATTGATGGAAAATTAAAAAAAGTAATTTCTAAACAAATGTTCTGCTTGTGAATTCACTTTACAAGGACTTGATGCACCTTTTTTTTTTTTTCAAATTCTGCTGTTTTGTATTTAATCAAATACATGTAAAGAAGCCTGGAAATGCAATACATCATTTTTTTATTCCCCCTTCAATTCTTTATACTGCTTTGAATTACACTGTTGTATTACTGGACTTGTACTGTTGAGTTGTACTGAAAATTGAGCTATGGAATATTCTTTCATTTTTGTTTCAGAGAGCAGCTGCTAGTATGGTTTCAAGGGAGGATAGCAAAAATGACAGTACTGACAAGCAGGACAGAAACACAGAACCAGAACAATCTCATTCTAATACAAGTACTCTAACAGAGAGAGAACCGAGTTCTTCCAGCCTCTGCAGTATTGATGAAGAACATTTAACCGATATTGAAATTGTCCGGAAAGTCTTTTCTTCTAAAAGAAGCAATGTTAATTTTCTAACTGAGATTTTTCGACAGGTAAAGAACTCTCTTTAGAATGCAGGAATCTTGATTATAAATTGTAATTGATTACTATGACATGTTTCTTTTCAAGAATATTTGCTAAGCAGGACGTTATATAAACGCACAGGGGTTTTTTGTTGTCTTTAAGGTTTACAAATTGAGAAGTTAAAATTCTGTAATGTTTTCTGTGTAGAACATCCCCAGTTCTTGATTTTTCTGGTTTTATTTCTTTTATTACCAGTGTGACAACATTTAACTTGGACTTTACAGTTCCCCATAGACAGGAATGTTTGATTGTTCCATACATCAACCTCATGGTGATTAGAGCTCACAACCCTACATATTAAAATAAGCCTCCTGTGGGAGTTCACAGCTGTTAAAGAGCTGTTTCACGAGCAGTCAAATGTCCTTACCTTGATAGTATTCATCAAAAGAGTGGGACAGATGGCTGTAGAAGGTAACAGCTTCTGCTGCTGACTTTGCTGCAAGCAGAAATATTAGCTGAGCATACTCAAAATAGTGTTTCTCAACTGGGAACTATTAAATAAATTTAAACTGAGAACATATGCTAGAATATGGCGTCTTTATAATACAAAAATCCATTAACTTTGAGTTCAGTGTGGGACAGTAGAACAAGATAGACTTTCTTTATGCCCCATGCTATAGATGAAAATATGAAGAGATTTTTCTGAGTAATAGTAAAGAAAAATATACTAAGTTTCAATTGAAATGCATTCCAGTAGTTGCTTTAAACAGTAGAAAGTGAAACATTTAAAACTCCAGTATATCTGGACAAAATGAGTATTTTTGAATGAGGTAAATAAATATCAGAAGCTTAGCCACATCCAGTGTGTTGAAGAGCTCAGACGTTGTTACTGAAGGGGAGATCATGGAGTTACTTGAATTCAACTGCTGCTCAAGGGTTCACAGAGTCTGAGACACACGGAGTCTAAATTATTAATGGTCTGTTTAGAAACTACCCTCCCCAGTGAAAGGGACAGCAGAGGCAGTTTTCTTTATTCTTTGCACTCAGTGCTCTGTGAGTTACATAGATTTGGATTTCATGTGTGGTCATGCGATCTCATTTAGCCAGAAATTTTCTGTGAGTTCATTTCTGATATGCCAGGTGTTTGTGATGTTTCTGAAATCTAAGGGCTGAGATATTTCAGTTAGGAGGAGGTTTCAGTTTTGCTGAATGGTGGAAAGATTGTCTGTAGGAAAAAAACGTTTTTGGTGTTTTAGATTCTGGGGGTACAAGAAAGAATATGGGCTTGTAGAAGACTGTTAGACTTGATGAGGGATAGTGTGCCACAGATGAACTATGTAATACACATAAAAATCCTTTCTAGTGAACTATTGGTATGAAATGTCTGTTTCCAGAGAGAAAATGTACTGCTTGTGTCAAGTGGGCACTCCTGAAGTCACAGGCGATGAGTTTGCAACATTCATACCATGTACTCAAAAAAACCCTGTGTGTTATTGTACTTTATCTTTTAGTTTTTAAAAACACAATTAGAATGTTATAGTCTCTGGTAAATACATGCATATATTGTTAGTTAAAACCTGACTAATGTTAAAAGATTCTGATCTAAGTGTGACTAGTTGTTAACAGCAGAGCAGATACAGAAAACCTCCTGAAGAGGGCACTGGTCAGCCATCACACTGACTCAAATGCACAATTATTTCAAACAATAATATTCTGAAGTCTTTCCAGAAGACATTTGTTCTAAGGATTCTGTTTTGTAAAATATCATTTTTAGCTAAAAATTAGAGGCATGATTACCAGTAATTTGCATCATTCGACTTTTTCTTAAAAATTTAGAACTTACTTTACTCTTCTAAATCCTCTGAATAGAAGAAGATGTAATAGAAACACCTCCTCATTCGTTTGGCTTAATTTTGATAGGTCTTAATTTCAGCAGGCTAGATGTTGACGACATTATGCCTCTATGGATTCTCATATCTCTCTGTTTGGCAGTGAAGTTTTCAACGTACTTTCTTGACAAGTTTTCCTCTTAAAACATTCTTTTCATATTTTCAGTTTACATGTGAAGAAAGTGAGCAAAAAGATTACGGACTAATTTATTTGTTAATATCTTACAGTATTTTTATCTCCTTATTCCTTAGAACTTGTACATACAGATCTCAGTTTGAATATCAAGTACTGTAACTGGTTTTTTGCTTGTTTCTTTTTCTCCTCACAGTCATTTCTGCTGCCGATATGTGAAGCAGCTGCCATGAGGAAAGTTGTAAAGGTCTATCAGGAATGGATTCAGCAAGAAGACAAGCCTTTATTTATGAAAGAACCTGAAGAAATAATGCAGTGCACAACAGAAGATTGTGATGAAAATGTTGTTGACCACAATTCGTCAGAGAAAGCAAAAGAAAGAGAAGAGGTAAAGTATTGTTGGTTAATATTTGTGCATCTTTTTTATAACATAGCAGATAAAGAAGTGACCTCAAAAAATTAGATGTAGTTTAATTTGATGTCAGAGCATCTGTTGGGGAAAACCAATGGCAATTAGACAGCGTATGAACGGGCTAACAGTTTGATCCGTTATTGGTAGATTTTTAATGTGGTTAGTTCAATTTAAACTTCGACCTATAATTTAATGAGCTATTCTCGAGATGTGGATTATACAGTATGTCAACCTCCAGCTGTGTAAAAATTACATACAAATAAAAGGATGAGGAAAATAATATTTTCATCCAATTATTTTAAAATAATTGCTACAAACTTCTTAAAATAAGATCATGTCTTTAATTTGCATCTTACTTGTCTACCATTTTTTAGTATTTATTATATATTTTTTTCCTTTAATATAAAACCAAAACACTTGTCTACAAATCTGTGGGATTTTAAGAAAAAAATATTTTTCAGGAAAAAGGGATAAACTCCAGTCATGTTAGAAATTCAAACTGGGCAAGAAATGGCTGTTATGAAGACACTCTGCATAAAATGTCTGAAAGTGATACTGAAGAGCAAAATGTACGAGCTGGAATGCAGTCAGTATTGCAGGTATGAAATAGACTTTCATTCTAATGATAAAGTTATTGTTATCAGTACATGAAGACTGGAATTCTAAAAACTATTTTAGTTTTAAAAGTATGACAATATAGAGTGTTAGAATAAAGACAGTTGTTCACTCTGTCTTTATTGACCTTAATTAGGACAAGCATTGGATAAAACAGTGCAAAAAGTATTTTAGTTTTACATCAGGACATGCATTCTGCTCTGCATTGGATCACAGAAAAAATAATTCTTGTTTGAGTGCCTCATCTTCAAATTATTCTAATTAAGAGGGTTTTTTTCTTTTAAGCTACTAGTCACCATACACAAAACATCTCAATCTGCAGCTTTCCTAATCTGATTAATAGGGTGTACAGGGATATTTTCTCATCTTTATCTGAATTACAGATTGGATGAGTACATAAACATTTGAAAAATTGGTAAGACATCACAACTTTCTACTTAAGCAATACCCTTAAGGAATAAGGGGGTGGTAGAAGTTCCCTAACAGAAGTTTTCTAACTGCTTCCAGGAGACTTGGCAGGGTAGAAGTTGTGCTAATTCAGGTGTTCAGAAAAATCTTTCACTGAAGTTGAGGATTTAGAAAATCACGCATATATAATTTGAAAGTCTTTGAAATGCTCTTAAGGGTATATAAAATATGTGCATTTTATGTACAATATGTGCATGCAAAAATAGATGTGCATTTGCTGCTCCACCGTCTGCACTTTCACCATGAGTGATCATGCTAATTAGAACTCACTATTTTTACCACAGCCTGAACGATTTCCTGGACAGGGTTTCCTGTTTTGGTGTACATCATTACATATAGAAACAAAATTTATAAATGAAATCACTTAAATGTGTTACAATAATTTAAGCTTCATAATCTTCACATAAACTGACTTTTAGAATATGAAGTGTTTCTGAGAAAAGAAATGGAATTATCTTTATCTGTTGGCAATGTCTAGAAGATTCTTAAAGTTTTTAGACAAAGGTTCGTTTGACTAGCAAATACCTTTTTTAGCCTGAGATGGAGTCAAGACATCCTTCTAATGCAATACCATGTCTGAACTTGAGAGGTGGAATTGTTGTGCCGTGGGCTTCTTTACTGGGAAATTTGTGTCCATCACACTAAACTAAGTGTATTGAAGAGTTTACTGTGCCAGTGTGTGTGTATGTAGCCATTCCTGTTACCCGTAGATTTTTCTCTTCTTGTTTACTATCAACTGAAGTGCTGAAAACATCCAAGTGGTTCAAGCTTGTAACATCCACTCTTTTCTGCTTTCAGGTTTTTATAATAAATTCATCAAATATATTCTTTCTTGAACCTGCAAATGAAATTAAAGTTCTGCTGGATGAGCACACTGATATGTGTAAACGCATTCTTAATATCTACCGTCACATGGTAGTCCAAGTGACTATGGACAAGAAGACATGGTAAAATGCTAATGCTGTTGTCTTAGATCATTAACTCACAAGATAAATTTGAAAATTTACATGGTAGTAAACACGTTAGAGTTGTATTGACTATGTAAACTGTGTTCTCTAAATCAGTGGATATATGGACTTTACCATCACAGACGATTTACTACGGGGAAGGGGTTATCTGCCTTGTTAAAGCCAGTAATAAGCACCTAGTTAGTTTGAGGCAGCGTAGCCCCCAATGACAAAAAAAGAAGTAAGCTGGGATATACAGGTTGCTATTAAGATGCTACTGATGATGACTTTTTTCTGGGGCATTTTGCTCACGTGTCAGAGTGCTAAAATATGAGAAATATTTGAAGCTTCTCAGCCTTATTTAAAAACAAACCCAAAATCCTTAAAGAAGCATGGATAACTATTACAATCAGATGTAGACTGCCTTTGATCTATAATTGTGTTACAGGAGTCCTTATACTGTTTAACTCTTTTGTTGTTCTCCACTGCTTCAGGTGCCTAGCAGGTACAAGGGATCCCACTTCCAAATTAATTTTGATTATTTCCCCCTCTCATTTAAATAGTTGTCTCTAATGAGGTAGTATATTTCCACCATTCTCCATTGCAAGGGAGCAGTAGCAAGGGGGTTTCAAATGGCTGATATACTCCATTTTAACTTGACTTCCAGGCAATCTGTCACTAGTATTTCCTGACCTCTGGGTAAGTAGAGCTGGCGTTCTGTGTCCTGTGAAGCTTGTCTCCTCATTTGAGAAAACCTGGAGTCAGTTCAAGGCTAGCAACTGGGAAATTTGGTAATAGTAATAGAAAACAGATTCCTTGAGTTGGTTATTTTTTCCCCGGTTTCACATCACTCTAAAGAAGTGACTCTAGACTGTGATGGAAAAGACTGTGCTACAAAATAGTTGATGAAATATGTTAATGATAATGTAAAATTGACAAAATCTGTCCAAAAAAAGAGTACAAGCTCAGATTGGAAATATAAATAAAACTTTGCCTGTAATTTCAAGCCATTAGAGGTGATAGCGCTTGGCAGAAGATGTTAGAGGGTGATAGGGATACCTCACTCTCAGGCATGAAAAGAAGATTGGAGTAATTTCTTTTGCAAGAACCAAGTCAGGCTGTTTTTCATCATCGTGCCCAGTTTGGAATGTGGTTGAGCAAAACAAGCTTGGTTGTTATCTTTAGAATGATCCTGGTATACACAGAAGTGTAACAAACTGGTAACTCAAAGTTTAATGCTGTTTTTCAGGGAACAGATGCTACTTGTGCTGCTCAGGGTTACTGAATCTGTGCTGAAAATACCACCCCAAACTTTCTTGCAGTATCAAGGAAGAAAAAACTCCACTTTAGCTGGAAGACTTGCAGGACCTCTTTTTCAGGCAATTAAACATAAATTCACTTTGATTCACCTTAATTTTGAACAAGAAATTAGGTGCAACAACCACAGTTGGCCGGTTTGTCCTCTTAAATCATTAATCATGTTACCTAGATAATGTGAATGGTGGGTATTAAAAAGCTGGCTACACATCTTATATTTAATGACACTGTGACAGTGAGTTTTGGGATACCATGAAATTAAAAAATTGCTGTCCTTTGTTTGAGGTGGGGTAACTGGCGATGTATACAGCTTTAGGCTGTGTTGCAAAATCAAAATTAGCTCACAGCAGCACTAAATTTTCTGTGCTATCCTTGCCTAGCCAACTGATTTTATTTAATCTTTCTTTTTATTCCTTATAGTAGGCTGTAGCAGATCCTTTAAAAGCTCATAGTTGGAGAGTGCTGTTGTGGTGGCTTTTCTGTAAATAGGATCTGTAAAGTCCCCTGTTTCATTAGTAGGGAAAAAAAAAGATACAGAAGATATGAATGTGATGAGAATTAATCAAGAACAGTATTGCAAAACTCTTTGGCAAAACTTGTAAGAGTATAAAAGGCCTTCCATGAATTAAAGCAGCTGTTGCTGTATCTAAGTCAGAAGCACATGTTAACTTGATAATTCATGATTCACACGATTCAAATCTGTGTGTGTACTGGTGAGGTAAAAAATGTCAGGACTCTACAGAAATTTCTGTGGCAGCCAGAAGCTTCTATTAAGCAGTAACATTTGCTTGTTGTCATCTAATGTTTGGAACCCAACTCTCCTCACTTTATTCTTTTAGACTCTTATAGTAGCTTGGATCAAAGCGAATCTAAATGTGTACATCTCTCGAGAACTTTGGGATGACTTGCTGTCTGTAATGTCATCGTTGACATATTGGGAGGAGCTGGCCACTGAGTGGTCACTGACAATGGAGACACTAACTAAAGTATTAGCTAGAAACTTGTATAGCCTGGACCTCAGTGACCTGCCGTTAGATAAACTAAGTGAGCAGAAGCAGAAAAAACACAAAGGCAAAGGTAAGCCAAGAGTGTGTGTGCATTGTTTGAATTTGAGTTGGGGTAATGAAATGTTTGGCACAGCATAATTTTGATCTAGCCTTTTTAGTGTACCTAACTAGGCATCTTGATGACCTGTAATAACCTGGTTTCTTTAAGATTAGGCTGCTTTTATAGAACTACCATAAAACCCTTGCATTAAGATTCAGTCCTGCAGATAGTGAGGCACATATGGAATGTAGTTCTTAAAGGTGCTGTTGAATTTAACCTAAAATGTTACACTGTAGTGGGTTATACCTTCCTCCTTTTACCAAAGGAATTGAATAGTGAAGTCCCAATGATAAATTCTTAAAAGTAACAAAGATTACATATCTGGTTAAAATTACCTAGCTAGCAAGTGGCTATTGCAAGCACAATCAGAATGTTGGTCCTGAAATTCAGTGAATGTTATTTAAAGATAAAATATAAGATAAATATAATTTTGTTTGGATACTAATTCATCACTAAGCCGTGGTGAGGACAGGGTTAGTTGACATGACCTTGTTGGGAGTATTTAAGAGAAAAGGTACTTCTAATAAGCCATGTGAATGGTATTAGTTCTAAGACTGATTTCTAAACAACACAGGAAATACTCTGTTGGACATAGTATGGGGAGAGGAGTGGGCTACTTTATGAATTGGTTCGGTGCTGGCTTTAGTAAGCGATAGGAAGTCTGTGCTCCTGGATAGAGGGCTGGATTGGGATTTACAAACCTGGAATCTTTTCCCAGATCTTATACTTATTTTATGCATGTGACCATGAGCAATTGCTTCGTTGTTTCCACTTGTGTAAAACACCAGTAATGAATCTGTTCTCCTTTAAAAAGTGTTTTAAGATGTAATAGTGAGAGGCAGAATTATATTTAGGGTGATCTTTTAATCTCTTTATATACTGATTGATTCTGCAATCAAACCTGAGGGAAGGTACTTCCTACTGATTCTCTAGCATTTGTTAGTGAGAAGTAATATATGTGGATTCCCTCTTTAAAAGAGGATGTTCCCGTAAGTTGTTTTTGCTAAAAACATTTCACATACTTCCAAATTTCTCATCCTGGGAAGAGGCATTTTCTTTTTGTTCTTGTGGTGTGTGACAACTGGACAAAAATACTTTTCTCTGTAATTGACCCTGAGAACCTGTTCCAGACCATGAAGCCTACTATACTACACAGGTTTCTTCTTTTTTTTTTTTTTTTTTTTATCCTTTAAACCCAACAAAACACAAAACTCTGGCATGGGATAAGAACATGTACAGTTCTTTGAATGTAGGGTTAAAAAACATTTAAAACCATCTGTATCACTTATACAGAGCCTCATGAGAGGTGTTTAAGTTAGCCTTCAGTAAGGGAGTTCCAGAGAAAGCCTCTGGTGGTATATGCAAGTTGGAGGTTAAATCTGGCTTTGGAAGTAATAAATATCATTAAAATGATGCCAAATTAATTTGGCCATGTTCATTTAGTACTAATAATGAACATGTAGTAGGACTTACTTTCCAAGAAAATGCCCTTTTAATGATTGAAAATGTTTATCAAGTATGATCTTAGATTATATGAGTTCAGTGTGGATAAAGAAATACCTTAGAAATATTCTTCATTTCACTTTTTCTTATTGCATACATTTGGCTTTGACAGCTCCTCGCATGACCTTCATTTACTTCAAAATAAATGCCAAATCCGAAATTTGCTCCATCTTTTCCTGATCCTCTGAGTATAGTGGGGTTTTTGTGCGTTTCCAAAGACCTGTGTTCTCTGAGCCATCATCCCATTTTCTTGCTTTTGCATTTTGTGTTAAAATACTGTATCATCTTTACTTCACATTCCTCACTTGTCATGAAATTAATTGGACACATGAGGACACACAAAACCACCAGTTGTTAATGGTCTATACAGTATGGTTTTGTGTTTCTTGTCTGATAGGAGCAGCAAAAGAAAAATTTCTATGCTTATACATCTTATCTGACTACAACCTTGGTAAACCAAATTTTCTTGTGGTTTTTCATTTGATTGGTCATAAACAAAAATGACAATGGTTTAATAGCATCAACTCTTCTGAAAAAGTTTGAGTATTCCTCAGTTTTAATGGTGGCTGAGTGGTTCTATGTATTTTTAAAAACAGTAATTAGCTGTTTTGCTTTTGAAAGAACACTTGCTGTAATAACATAGTTTATCCCGTTTTAAAACTCTTTGAAAAAAGACAACAACAAATACCTGGTGATAGCAGAATATTGAGTGAATAAACATGCAATTCTATTTTTGCAGGAGTTGGGCATGAGTTCCCTAAAACTTCTGTCGATAAGTCCTTCTCTAGAGGCTGGAGCCGTGATCAGCCTGGACAAGCACCCATGAGACAACGCAGTGCCACAACCACGGGCTCTCCAGGAACAGAAAAGGCAAGGAGCATAGTACGGCAGAAAACAGTGGGTACGTATCTGGGAAAGCTGATATAAGTGATATTTAAGAAAGGGTAAGGAATTAATACCTGACATAGATAGTTTATTTCTATAAAAGTATGCTGTCATAATCAATTAAATGTGTAAATTACACAGCCTTACATGCTTTAGGGTAGCTTGTGAATAGATGAATAGCTTGTGGTTGCTGGAATTACAGTTACTGCAAATGAAAGTAATGCAGTTAATGAATTAATTTTTAATGATTTTGATAACATGCTTAAGGTGGATTGGAAAAACAGTACTGTTGTATGTGTATGAAAGAGAAAAAAGGTGGAATCTTTTGAGCAATGGTATGGATAGGCAGGTAATAGAAGACTTTTTAAATGCATTTTCATAAATTGTATGAAACAGGTTATTTTGCAATATTTATTACTGTGCAAAGAAAAGTTTGAGAAATATATGTATGTCTGTATAGGTTATAAAATGTGTTGTCTTTTACTATGCCCCAAATCTTGCATTAATGAAAGATTGGCACACGTGTGGAGTTCTTCGTTTCTCAAGTCATCCATGTCTCAACTACATTACTTGCAGATACTCTTCCTGTGTTAGAAATGAGTGATGCTAAACAATGTTTTAGGTGGATTGATCAAAGGAAGACTTGTTTGCATTCATATGAATTGCTCAATATCTTCATCTGAATTGAACTACAGATTTATTTACTCTGTTGTCTCATTTTAACAATCTCAGTGCTATCCCTTTTGTGAAGGAAAATTAATCTGATTTTACCTTTTTATTTAAAAGAAGAACCTTCTAAGGAATCTCTCTTGCTTTTTTACTATCTCTGTAGTATCTCTGTACTCAGTAGTAGTAGTAGCTTTGGTCATTTTGTGTTTGTGCTTCACTTCTTGAAAGCAGGTATATCCTGATGCATTTTATAAACCAGGGATGCAAATTGGCAATTGAATTGTGTCACCTTTTCAGAAATATTTGCAATTAGTATTATTTGAATGAATATTCTTCAAAATTCTATTACTTCATTCTAAAAATGTGTTTTATTTTATTACCTAAGGGCTTTTAATGGTGTGGAACAGTTGATTGTTCCATAAGCAGTACAGAAAGTGAAGTCATTACAGCAAAATTTCCTTTCTTTTTCATATATTCAAATCCTACGCAGCTTTTTCTGTATCTCATACTGGCAGCTCCTAGCTTGAATGAAGTTTTCCTTATGGATCACAGACACTTTAAATGTAATTTCTGATTCTCTGCAGATAGTCTGTGTTTAACTGTTACAGTGTTTTTGTTTTCAAACTTAATTGTCTTAACAAGGTAAAGCTCATGTTAAAATTTCTCCTTCACAAATTGTTAATGTTTCAGATATTCTGTCAGAAGGTTATGTTGTTTGGTCAGTTTATTAATGGTTTTGTTTTGCTGTTATTTGAAAGATGGCTATTTATATGATGTTAGCCCTAAAATGACTGAAATTGATCCTAATCAAGCTATATATTGACCTGGTTAGCAGCAAACTAATCCGATTTTATTTTCATTGTACTTCAGCTTACATGGTTTTGTTCCTTTCCACTAATTATCTTACATATTTGACATTAATAAGCCAAGTTTGTATTACTGTAACCAGTTAAAATTTCAACTTTTAATATTGTAGCATACCGTCTATGGACAAGCATCACAGCATTAGTAACATGATTTTAAAAGATTAAAAGCCCAAAAAGAGTTGCCAGGGCCAGAATCTCAAACTCTTCAGTTTTTTGAAATGTTAATGAAGAATATGGTACAAAAGCATATGGCTTAACTGTCTGCAAACAGTTCTTGTTGTCTCTCCTGTCTGAAAAGAGAGCTGTTCAATGCTTCTTAATCTGTGCGAGTTAACACAAAGTCACATAATAAAAGAATCTGGTTTATAGTCACAATAAGTTAAATTTACTGTAGAAATTTTGCTGGTCTTCTCCTTCAGCTTAATGTTAGCTTCACAGGCTAAGGCTGGAATTGAATCAGACCTCAGATATGTTGCATGATATCTTAAACGTAATATATTTCCTTTGATTGTGAGTAATATATTCTTTATATCTGAGTAGGGGGGATGTGCATGTTGAATATTTTATGGTAAGAAAAAGCTGGGGTTTCTTTTTCATCTGTTTTATGTTGTACACATTTTGTGTACATTTGTGCGCCTCTATTTTTTGAGCCATCCTCATGCTAGCACACATTTATTGCTGCACCAAATTTGTGTGTATGTGTGTGTTAGTCAAATGAAATTCACAGCTTTTCTGATATGCAGTGTGTACATTTTTAGCCTGAACTTATGTAAAGTAATTTTTGGAAAAGGGCCTTTAAGCATGATATGCATATGGGTTGAAAAATCTTCTGTAGGGCTAGATACAGAATTTATAGCTTAGGCAGCAGATTCTAGTCCTATAAAAATACCAGATCAGAAAGAATTTACAAATCTGTTGTGCTCCTCTTGTCTGTAGACAACAGTGGAAGGTTATAAACTGTCAAATATCAAGTGCAGTACTGAGCCTGCCTCTACTTAATTATGTAACTGAATATGACATATCTTATTTAAAATAGTAATTCACTGAGATCACATTTTCCTTTACAGCACTTGAAACTTAATTTTGCTTTCAATAATAATACACTGTGATTTATTTTTTTTTCCTTCAAAGGTTTCCATAAAATTTCCACCTTCTAAATTGTAAATGGGTTGCTCTGTTCCCCATTGCTAGTACCAGTGTAATATGATGGAAAAGATTCAGTCAAGTTGCAAGGGAAACTTTATGTTGAGATGTTCAATCAACACAGTATCCAGTCTGAAAAGCTTTGTTTATTGGTGAACCCTTAAGATTAACTGTGTAGCTTGTGATTTACTTTCTTGCCTGCATTAATTTTCAGATGCACAATGATGAATGTAATGCATCTAGCTATCACAGTATTCTGAATTTTATCATGATATCTCTTAAACAAAGAGATGTTAAAGCCTTACACATAATTGCCTTTTTTAAAACAAACAAAAAATTTCTGTTCTTATAAACTAAGTCTAATAGAGGAGGGCTTCAGTCTTAAAATATCTGTCTTTCTGAATTGTCTTTTCAAACTGATGTTAAGACTCTGCTTAAGTTGTGCTGCATTTGTCAAATGTGTCTTCTGCTCTGTGTGCATTGACGTACCCAAGTTACCTGCATGTTCCTGTTAGGGACAATTCTTTAACCTGATGTAGAAGTGTGATGTGTTCAACTTTCACTGCACTCCATTTATGTACTTCTGATGCCCCTACAGATCAGGAGCACTAAGATTCTAAGTCTGTATTCCATGTTGTTTTGAAAATATCTATTGAAAACTTCAAAGACTGATTACATATTGTACTGACAATATTTGTTAGATGCAATGAAGTTTCCTTAAGAGAAGTTCAGCAGCTATTTTAAAACAAGTTATCAAATTTGCAACATTTGGAAGGAAGCTGCTTGACACAATGAATATTACTCATTCAAGTGTATTTTGAGGTTGAATGCAGTATTGGTTTTCGCCGTGTCTTACTCTGACAAAGGTAAACATGTCATAAAGGTTCACTTTAAATCTATTAGAAAAGCTGCAGATACAACCTTGATCCTGAGATCACAATTCTAATATAAATTTTCCATTCTGTAGGACTGTTGGCAGCATGTGAGATGCAAAAAGGTGAATTAGGATCAGTGTAGAAAGATTTATCCAGAAGCCATTAAAAGCCAGACCCTACGGATTAGAAACAATCTAATGCTTTTTGTTGTCAAACCATTTCACTTCAGTCACTTCATTTTTAGTGTGGAACTGTAACAAGTTGTATTGCAAATTTCTCCACACAGAACTGGTCATTTTCTCCTTATGCTTTTGAATCTCCTTTGGAGAATCATGAATTCAAGAGTACGGGTATGTGTAAAATTCAGAGAAACCAATGGAAACTAGAAAAATGCCAATGTAGTGTAAGTTGCTTTTTCTGTTAAAAAAAGTCAAGTTCTGAGTGCCTGTAAAGTGACTTTAACTTTGATTTTTCAACCCCTGATGCAATGGGAAAAAAGTGTTGATTAGTTTCTTGATTTTGAATGCAAAATCTGTAATCGTCATAATAAAGGCATTGTTGCTGCTTTACATAAAAGTTAAAAACTCAAAATGTCTTACGTGTCCACTGATTTTTTTTTCTTTCTTACAGCTCTGCCAATATCTGCCGTGCTGAAATGTTTTAATTTTTGAATTTTCTTCCTTTTTATCTTTGTTTTCTCTGTTGCTGCTTTTTCTGTGACACGAGCCTTTCATTATAGTCACTCTTCTTTTTTCCTTCCCCACTTCTTTCTTTTCCTTTTTAAAGCCATGAGAAGCCGATCCATTGGTGAATGTGCTCTGCCATCGGCCTATATACGCAGTGCTAAAAGTGCTCCTGTTCTGATCCATACTTCCAAACCCTTCTTGCCTGATATTGTTCTCACTCCCCTTTCTGATGAGCTTTCAGGTAGTGCCACCTCTGCTAATTTCTGCACCCCCTTTATCACTTTTTTAAACCTTCTGCTTTCAAATTCTGCTAAATCATTAAATTTTCCAAAGTAAAAATACTTGGGGGATGGGGGGAGAGGGGAAGAGATTAAGAATGAATATTTTGAGTTATGTGAAATACCACGCTATTTTGCAACTTATTCTGGAACTGTTAGAAGTTAGTGCTGTGCCAATGTTTACTATCATAAAAGTGAAAATTGGAGAAATCTGTTGCTTTTTCAATTTATTGGTTAGCAGTAATATAGCATCTGTCTGCCAGAGAATACAACTAATCTAAAGTTTTCATTTGTGGTGAGGGAGGGAAAGGAAGAACATAATTTGACTTCTTTCTATGTCAGTTTTTGAATTCTGTGTCATAGGTGTTGCATGGTAATGATAACAATACACTATAGCTCCCCTGAAAATAGAATGTCTGAAGTATATACTATCATATAATATGCATTACAGTATGCCTGTTTTTCATTAATATATAAAACCAATAACAAATCTATACTGATTGGAATTCCAAAGTGCTGTGTTTTGGTGTTGTTTTCCAAATGATCCAATTTGTAGTTTGTAGACTTGCAGTTTCCCTTAACATTGTGTTTGTTCCAGCAGAGAGATTGGTTAAAAGATTGACGGCAGCTTTCTTTGCATCATTTTCTTGGATCAAATAGGTTCAACAATTAGAATTAGCACAGGTTTTAGAAATGCATACATGAAAGTTTACAGGTAATGTTGGGTTTTCCTGTACTCCAGCTATTACATAGGTGTAAAATAGTAGTGTGTTAAGGCTGGCAATCGTATTACGCCTTAGTCTCAGTGAGTGGGGGGCGGGGAGGGGGGAAAGCAGTACAGTGGAAGTAAGATATATATATAGAGAGGGAGTCAAAACTGTACAAATGTAAGGACTTAATGGCACTAAGTTTCTATGGAAGATTTTTTTTTTCTTTTTTCTCCTGTATCTCCTGCCTTCTTTTGTTACCCTAGATGTATCAAGAACTGTATTTTCATAATTGGACATGTTAATTGTGCAAAAATTGTCTTCCTCTTGTGGAACAGATACTTGGTGCCTTAGTATTCAATCCAAAAACATAAATGGAGAATCAGGAAAATTCAGGGAAGCTACTGTAGTGGTACCAGACTTTTCCAATAAAATATTATAAAGTATTTGACACCACAAGCTAAGAATAATAGCATACAAATTACATGTGATAAATTAATAAACATATGAGTGCAAGGGATATCTATTCTGAGATATAAATTATTAGGACTTAGAGGATAATGTTTTTTATAGGAATGACAGGTGAACAAACCGTTAGGCAGTAGATCTTCCCTGACCATAACATTGTTAAAAATAGTCAGTTCTTAATGAACATTGTAAAAGTACCTGCAGAACGGAATGAGCTTTCACAGAGAACTATTGTTTTGTCTTACAGTCACCAAAACTTAATTATCCTGTTCTTTTGCAGTCAGTTTTATCATGCACATTTCAGAAAAGTGCTGGCTTGCATCTTCTGATATGTCCCAAACATGATGGCTCATTTGCTGTTACCCTTTCTGTTGACACTTGTCCAATTAAAAAAACCACACAACCAATGCAGTTCTTAAAAGGGAAATAATTTTACAGACCTTACCGCTTTGAGCATAGAAAATGTCCTAGGCACTTCCTAGTTTTGGTGTCTTCTCTAAAAGACAGGTGTTGAAAGAGCTTCATGAGGTGCCCCAGATTCTTGTATCATTACCAGAAAACTAATAAACTCTAGTGAAGAAAAGCAAGTTGTTAGACTGTTGACTGGGAAGTAGCAAAATAAAGGAGAAATTGTGCCAGATTAGAATACACCTCAATCTTTTAATTTTCTGATTTTTTTATTGCTTTAAAAAATGGAGCTTTATAATTTTCCTTCATAATTCTTTTATGAAAGCCTTTGATGTTCAGATATACAGCATGTAATTTTAGAAATAATTAGATTGTTTTTATTATATTGCACTTTAGGTAATGAGTTATATTTAGCTAGCTGTGATGGCCCTTCCTCCTATTTCATGATTATAAGAATATTATTCAAACTGACTTGCAGATCCAACACAACTCAAAGGAGAGGTTATTTGAAATTACTCCAAAAGAATAGGATGCCCTAATCCTAAATTTTCTGAAGTAGTATTCAGCTCCCTCTTTAGCTCCTCATTGAAATATTTGACTCGCCGAACACTGGTGAATCTTGATAATCAAAAATAAAGTTTTTATACCAAAACATTTACTTTACGTATAGTACACTATATTAATTTTCAAGAGGACAGAACACCCCAGTATATTCTGCTGCTTATTGAGACATAATGTTTCTGCTTGAAGATCAGTCAGTAGGTAAACAAAATTTATTGCAAAAGCTCTATATTGACATCTAGTCATCTAGCAGCATACAGGATGCTTTTCCTAAGTTTGCAGTTTCTTCATGTAGTTTTTAAGTTATGCTGTATTTCCTTCTGCAGAATATTTACAGCTTTTCAATAGGATCTACATAGTGGAAGTGAAGATTTGTGCTTTAAGATGTTTAGTTAGTGAAGTGATTTGGTGTAGTGCAATTGTTGGAGATCTGCAATATTTTTTAAAAGAACATTTAACCTGTTAGAATAACAGGAAATCCTATCTTGTATAATTAACAAAATAACTGTTCATTTCTGGAACTGTGGAGAGAATTTTCAGGTACAAGAGCATTTGGTGAAAATGAGTTGTAGTCAGGATTCCTGGAAGCAGTGGGCTGCTAATGATTGCAGGTGGGAGATTTTTCCTTATCCACTGGGACTAAAAGAATCAAAGGAAGTATTAACATGAAAGGGAGACATACATTATGCCTTTACAACCTTGCTTCCTAATCAGTAGGTAATTATTAAGATGAAAGACAAAAGACATTGTAGGGTGAATCTGGCTGTGATTATTCTTTAATCCCTGAAACTCACAGGGGTGTGTTCTTACAAAAGAGTCAAAATGAAAGCTGAGAAGCATAACATTTTGGGGTTTTTTTCCTCTACTTTCTGAACTAACTTTCCATGATGAAATATCTTGTCCTGATGCTGTGTGGGAATTTTCTACATCTACTCAGGCTGTCCTGCCAGAGTGCATTTGTCCATGATATGTATAGATGGTGAAAAACTACCTTTTTTTTCTGCCATGTAGCAGAAGTAAGGTTGATTAAGGGAAGTTGTGGTTGGGTAGGATTGGTTAGCACTGCCAATTTCAAACTCTTCCTCACAGTAACATATTAGGAACCAGGCCAGTGTTTCTCAAAGTCCATGCAGTATGTCACATACACAGCCATCTGGCACACAATTGTGATGTAGTTAGTGAAAACTCCTTGGGAGCGGATGGGTGCCCTGATTTAACTGTATGCCTGTGTGCAGGGCTGAGCCCTGGTCATGAAGGAGCTGTTCGTTTGAGTTCTTAAACATTGTCTGTGTTTTCAGTGCTGGTACTGCAACAACTGTATTTTTCATTTCCTTAATTTCTTCCTCTGTTTTACAAAAAAGAAATCTCTGCTGGCACAGGCACTACACGTTTGTTTGAGAATGTTTGTGTACTTGCATGTGCTAGTCATGCATACATGAACACTCAAAATTAATACTGGATCGACATTGAAATAAATCTAGCTGAATTTATTTCAATGTGTGGAGCTGCTTGGCGTGCATTTTGAGTTCTCCATCCAGTAATTTTTCACATCCTAGAAAATCATAATCACTTCATGCATGCACAGTGTGCAATCCTCAGGTGGCTACTTTTTATGAACTCAAGCTTATTTAAGGTGTGAAAGATGCGTATTGAGGGCCTGAGGTGTGATCGATGTATCATAGTTACATATATTAATCTCATATATAATATTATCATACATATTTTTGACTGAATCCTGTAGTTCTTTCTTTGCAGCTGTAAGATACAGCTTGAGAGTATGTAAGGATGTGTTAATCTCTACCTAAGTCAATAGAGAGTTTGAAATCACAATTTCAACTAGAGAGACACCATTCATTTCAGAGGGTGTTAAGTCATACAGTTAGTAATAAGAGCAAATAAGAGAGACTCATTACTTGTCAGAGCTGGAGAGGAAAGAGATAATAAATTATATAATACTAAAATATACCATGATTTTCAGTTTATTTTCTGAAATAGCTTGGGTGTCTACTCTCATTTTCCAATTTAGACCTCTCTGCATCCTGTCTAATAGCTTCTTTACAGTCCAGTAAACTTTGTATAGCTCAAACTTTAATTTTCAAATTTTAGCTTCTCTGAAAATCGAGCATGGACTTGCTGGTTCTTTTCCAACATGTACGTTAGTTAAGTACAAAGGTGTGTCTTTCCTCTACTTTATGTGCTTTGCTCAGAAGGATGATGTGAGAAAGTTCCAGTTCTAACGTTGTCAGAAAAATGCAAGGATTTTAAAGCAAGTTTTCAAGGCAGCTTCAGATTATCATTATTAAATATTACTGAAATAAGTGTAGAGATCCATGGACTAACAATTCAAAATACTGTTAAAGTAATTCAGCACAGGTTTTTTTTTTATTTTGGCAGTAACGCATCAGATTCAGGGAAGGGAAAGGGGCTTAAATTTTGTGCTGATTTTAAGTAAATTCACCATTGCAGTTCTGGAGATAAACCCTCTAGATAGAGCAACAAGGTAAGTGTTTATGGTAGCAAGTAACTTGTTGGTGTTCATTTAAGCCCTGTATTGTTATTCCTGACTTTAAAAGCATACCTACAACTTTTTAAGTGGTAGGCAGTAAAAAGTAAATCTGGGAAGTAAAGGATTCTTTCAGAAATAAACCAAGAGAAAATTGAGAGCAGTGTTTTACCTTACTGTTCAAGTGTCTGTCCCATAAAAAAAAACTTTCAAGGAATAGTGTGAATTCTTACAATTAGTTGAATTGTCTGTAAGAGATTCCTAGTCTTGCCTACACCAGGGCTTTGATAGTACATAGTCTTCCTAGAACATGCCAGGAAATCTGAAGAGGAGTGTGAAGATTCTTTATTTTGGTGGACAAGGTGGACTGAAAATACCTCTGTACAATTCCTACATGATCTGTGTTGGAACTGCAGCTTTCATTACAGCTAGCTATCATTTGGGCTGATGCTGATGTATCAGCAATCTCAAGAGACAAGGAATCACTAATTTAAATGGTCAACAAATGTTCTGGTCTTTTCATAAACAGTGGGTTTACTCTTAATGTTAACTATTGTGAGGCAGCAGGATGTTTTTCAGTAGCATAGTCCTTCGTTTGGTAATTCTCATAAATGTCACAATTGCTTGGGTAAAAAACTGGAAGAAGAGGGGAATGTAAGCCTTCATTAGGTATTTTGTTTTGTATTTTGAAGATGAGAGACAAAACATCCTCCTAGGGAAAAGATGTCTTTAAATTATCTAGTATGTATAGTCATCTTTTCTGTATAGGGCCAGTTCTTACCTGTCATTTTAAAGCTTTAGTCTTTAGGTATATGCTATATTACATATGCCATAATATTCATAATCAAATTATAGCATTCTTCCTGATATTTCAGTATTTATATTCATACGAGTTATGAAAAAGTAATTGGTTGCCACTTCAATAAACAATCCTCATTTTCTGGAAAACGTACTTGTTCTCTTTGGAGTTGTGCATTTTTTTTCTGCAGATGTAAATTCCATGCAGGGTACCACTGTTCAGCTAATCTGTATTCCAGGTAACCATTTCCTGAACAAGCTAACTGGAAAAATATTGGTTGAATTACTGAATTTATTGGCACAGCCCTAGCTTTAACTGTATTTCCAAATGTCCCATGGTCTCACTGTTTGTTCTCATGCATGTTAACATTTAAAACTGTGTTTTGATGGTCTAACTCATTTATATTACATTCTGTACTGAATATTACATGCGTGTCTTTTTAACACTCTGTACTGGAAAAATTTTTGTTGTACTTAAGACAACAAGACTCTGGACATTCGTGCTTTTAAAGTCACATAATTAGGATGTAGTGGTAAATACATATTGTCTCTGTATGTAAATTTTAGTGCATGTTACATATACCTTTTTCCTACAGACATTGACGATGCTCAAATTCTTCCACGTCCACCTCGAGTCAGACATTTTTCACAGAGTGAGGATGCTCCAAGTGAAGTTTTTGGTGCATTAAATGAGGAACAGCCACTGCCACGAAGCAGCAGCACCTCTGACATCCTGGAACCATTTGCAGTTGAACGAGCCAAAGGTGCAGTTCCTGTCATTGACAGTTCATCCCATCATGCTCCAAGCTTACAGAGTTCCACTGAAACCTCTTCAATGCATAGATCCACTGAAAGCCATATCACTGACACAAATAGCAGAGAGTCCTCCTTGGAAGTTGGGGATAGTATTTATGACCATCTTTGTCATTTAATAGGGCCGGTAGAATTTGCAAACACAGCCTTTGAACAAAGCAAATATGTTGACCTTGAAGGTGAAGATGATCTCCTTTCCTCTCTGAGAGAATATCTTAAAGAAAAAGAAGAACTTTGCGGTAACTTTGAGATAGATAAATGTGAGGCTTCTGCTCACGAAGTTGATGCATCAGTAAATAGGAATGATAGATTACCACTGGATGGATTAGAAAATAGAGATCAGACCGGTCAATGCACGAATAGCATCACTGTTACAGAAAGAGCCGATAACACAGAGCTGCACCTAGAACAAAACCAAAGTGGCTTTATAAGTAATATTGCACCTTCTCAAGTAGACATTTTTACAAGAAATCAAGCGCTCGATAAAGCCAAACAGTTAAACATTGATAAACAGTATGAAAGTGCATTTGGTCATGGGTCAAGTAGTCCTAGCAGCAAAGAAGGGAAGAGATACCTGTACAGGCAAGCAGCCACTGAAGCTGATGTAGATTTAGTTGTGGAAGCAGTGGTAGCTGAAAAGCATAAAATTGCCCAGCTTAGTGAAAAAGTAACCAACTCACGTGTTATGCATGCAAAGAAAAGTCTTCCTAAAGCAGAAGTTAACCCTCAAATGCCTCACATCATAGGCACAAGCAAACTGTCACCAACTAAAAGGAGCATATCTGAAACTGTAACTCACAGGGCCAAAATCATGAAAATAACGACTAAAAAAAGGAATAGCGTTCACGTTACTTTTAGGCCATCTACAGAATCGGTTCAATTTTACAATCCTCTTGAGAGCAAAGAGGCCGCTTGGAAAGCAAGACTTCGTAAACTCGGTGGCTTCAGTAGTAGCAGTAGTGGTAGCAGCAACAGCAGTACCAATGCAAGCACCAGCTCATCAGCTGTCACGGAGCTGGTTAGACCTGGAATATATAGACCTCTAGATGCCATCAATGCTGCTTCAGCTGGCAGCAAGCAAATTAAGGAATCTACAGAAGCTCAAGCAGCCATGTTGCAAAAAGAAGGTATTGCAGTTAATCAGTTCCATAATCGTAGTGCCTTTAGAGCATCAGGTCAGGAGTCAGCGCAACAGCAGGGCTCCCTGGGTGGTGTTTATAAAACTGTTGTACATGCTCTTTCGAAGCCGAAGGCAAATGTTTCCCCACAGAGGCAGAACAGAATGCCAGCAGAGGCTCCACTGAGGGATCTGTACAGTCATGTAATGGGCTATTTTGGAAGGAAAGCTGCAGGTGAGCACTAACAGTGTGCAGAGCGCAAAAGGAGAAAGGCAGCACCAGTTTGGCTTAATGCAACTGAAGCAAGCTCTCATAAGCAATCAAAAGGCTTTGGGATGATCACTGCTTTCCCTGTTTGGTTATGCATGCGCCTACAGCCAGCTGATTTTTCTCCCAGCATAAGTTACTTTTACATACTTTAAATTACTAATTTCCCTTTTCAAGATATTTAGTTGAACCTCTTTGCTGCTGAAGACCATCAGGTTAGGGAAGAGGAAGAGACAGTAAATGACCTAACAAAGGATTATGCCTTGAGAGTTTTGAATTTTCATCTACCACGCAGAGCTGTAAAATTTAGCCTACTGGATGATTGGCATATGCGTATTTTATCAGAACGTGCTGTTCTACTCCGAGTGTAGTTTGTTTGTCAGAAGGACCTGGCTCTCGACCAGCTAGGTTGAACTGATTGTATTTCTGGTTCATTTAGTGTGTTTTCTTCTTCCTCCTCCTCTTCCTCCTTTTCCTCCTCCAAAACGAAAAGGCCCCCCAAATTTACATTTGGAGGCCAGTTTAGGTAACTTTTAAAAACCGGTCTTAAACAGAGATCTCCTGTTACTGGAACGATTTCATTACAACAGTTCTCTGTGAGTCTAATTACAAGGTTTCATTTGAGTCTTTTTCAAACCATGCTGTTGGCCTTTCTGTATTCATTCATCAAAATGGATGCAGTTACATCTTGGCAACATCTTTCATTGCTTTCTTTTTTCTTGGCATCACGGATGTTCATGAAGGTCTCACGATAGTTTTCTCCTGCTAGCTGAGACCTCTGTGGACTGACCAAAAAAGAAGGCTGTCGTTAATATCCATTGTCTGTAGTTCACGTAACCTTAAATGAACAATAAATTAATTTTCAGCAGTAATGTAGGTTTTCTTTCTTCCCATTGTTATGCTGGCATGATTAACAGAGGATTCTGTAATGCATCCTGCATCGAGATGTTAATGCCACGTGAGGGCAGTCTTCGTAAGCGTAGCACCACAAGAGCCTAACTGACATGAGTCTCCAAAAAGCTATTTGCTTCTCTGCAGAATCCAGACTTCTGAAAAAAGATATTGTAGGAGTACCTTTTATTTGCAATCTGTAACGTTAAAAGAGCCTCATTATTAGAATAAACTACACTGTGGTCTCATGAGAGATGACACTGAGGGAATAATTCTTATAGAGAAAAGATGAACGGGAATAACTGGAATAGAGACTCTAAAGGTGGAGATCATGAAATCAGGTGTAACAGCCACAGTTAAATATGAATATTACAGTTATATCAAACATACAGCACTGATAAATGAGTGACCTTAATTAATTGTTCATAACCATTGACCATCCAGGGTTTGCTTTTTTCATTCCATGTGCTAGCATGTGATGTTATTACATGCATTTCCTTCGCACTATTTATACTAACTGTATACAGTGCTACATTGACGTTTGTTGTTAGTACATATTACGGACAAGTTGACTTTTTCCAGTACATTGCTGTTCATTAGGAATGCAATGAAGAAGGAGCCTATAGGAATCATATAGAATTTTTAGGATTTATTACTTACTTGTCGTGATATGGAGGAAGAATATATGCTATATCCTTAAAGCAAGCATTAACAACTTTGAGTAGTGCTTACCTGTAAGCTTCTTGCTCTTAAAGGTGGTACTGGAAATCCACTAACCCCTGCTTAGTAGGAAGAAGAAGCGATACTAATTCTTAAAACAGAATCTGCTTCAAAAGAGGGAAAATCTTAAAATGCATGTTTGGCAATTTTGATTTTTTAATTTCTGTTAATTAGCAGGTTTTTTCATCTGTTGCCTTTTGTTTTGAAAACGTCTTGATGTTTCCTTTACTATATACAATTATTCATTTGCTTTTAGCTAATAGAGAGGACATGAGTCAAAAGATGCACCCTATTGATAGTGATATTGGCAGTAGCAATACAAATGTTCCTGACCTCATGGATGAATTTATAGCTGAGAGACTCCGCAGTGGTAGTGCACTGGTAAGCATTTAAACTTCCGATAGTTCAATATCTAAGTCTGCATGCATGCATGAACTCATCAATGATGTTATAGATCAGTTCACTAAAATGTATTTCTCTGGATTTTATGAATCAGAAAGAATTAATAATATAAATTACTTATTCCTTGCCTTTGACGTAGATTCATGCTATATTATGTTATTTATCTTCATTGTGGAAGCAACATAAAAGTTACTGTCGAATTTAGAGTCTCATTGAATGAAATGGCCTTAATTGCACCTGTGAAGATCTCTGTACACCAAAGCTCTCAGAATAATGTTTTATATGCAAATTTTCAGTCCTTGGTGTTATATGTAGTTAGGTACCATGCTGTAGCATGGTGCTGTTCTCTACAGGTATAGTCAGTGCAACAAACTGGGAAATTACAAGAGTGTGTGTTTTTTTCCTTTTTAAAAAATTTTATTTCACAAGTGTTGAATAATTTGTCGCAAATAGTTCTCTAATGGGACCAATTTTTCATATGTCTTCTTCCTGCACTTTTCCATAAGAATCATGTAATGTAATTCATAAGGAGAAAATTTAATCATTATTAAATCAAGGATTTCTGATTACTGTTGGATGCTTACAGAATGAGTAAACTGATTTGAAGAGCTAACTTGTATTAACTATTAACAAAAGGGAAATACTTAAATAAAGTTGCAAAGGAAGAACAGAATCACTAACAATTTAAATTTAACATTTCAAAGTTGTTCAGTTCTTTTTCCTGCCTAGAATTTTTAAAGATTTTTTTTTAAGAAGGTCATTTTAAGATATGCTTCTGTATAAAGTTGTCAGCAAGTATTTTAGTTGTTGCTTATAAGGGTCAGAAGAAGCTTCTTCAAAGTCAATTGAAAAATTTATTTATCACCTTTTCTAAATGGCAAGAGAAGACCAATAGAGTCTATCAAAATGTTTATTTTTTGCTTCTTTGTAGTGAACTCAGATTTATGAAACTTGATTGTTGGTGCAGAGTCTTCTTGTTAGTAAGTCTTGAGTTACATGACAAAAATAATAAAGTCTATAAAAACTACTATTAATTTAGCCTGCAAATTATTAAAACTGAAATCATTGCAGCTGGCCACAAAAGAGACAAAGGGAGGGAATACTATTTGTTTTGATATCAACAGGCGAGCATATTGATGATTAATACTTCAGACAAGAGTACCGATACTTTGGTTAGGTAACAAAAACCAGTCAAGATAAGTTTGAATAATTATTTTGAAACTGGCACTGATTTTGTAAACTAGCAGAAAAATAGGAATGCCTTCTTAAAACATCTATTAAAATATCTATTGACTGCTAAAATCTTGTATCAAGAAAACTTGTCAGTCTGAGTAAATCTCTAATTAGTAGTAGGGTAGTAAAAAAGTAGAGAAGGGACTGGGCCAAGTGTGAAAGGAAGTAATCTTCAGTCTCATAATGCATAAAGATTTCAAACCACTTCATAAAACGGCTTTTCTACTTTTTTCTTACCTCTCAAGCAAACAGTCCTACCTGTGGAAAAAAGTGGCTTAAAGAAAGGCTTCAAATAGAACACCACCATACCTTTACATGAGCAAATCTATAAGCTTTATTTCTGCTATACATTGTCTTTGGTAGCCGGGTCAATACCAAAGTCTTGGTTTATTCATGGGGAAAATTAATGCCTGGATTAGTATATTCATTTCCTTGTGGCATACATGGAATTTTTCCTTTATAGCATGGTAGCCTATAGGCTAGAAACCGCAATATTCCTTGACATGTGTGTCTGGAACCAAGGTTAATAAGTTTTCTGTCATAATTTAGACATATTCAGGAGATACTATATTCTACTATTTTTCTCTCCCAAGTTCTGCCTAATATGTGTGTGGCACATGCTAGTCTGAATCCTAGCCTTTTAAGGAATATGCCCTTATTAGTGCATAAAATTTGTATTTCTGAAAGTGTGCGCTTGGGTTTTTCACTTACTGCTGCCTGTCTGGGGTTTTGGAAGTTCTTGGCTGTGTACGTAGTATAATGATGATTTCTGGTTTAGGTACTTAGAAACTATTTGTTACATTCTGACATTGGCAAACACGGGATTGCTTTTTCCATTTTATGTAAATAGCCATCCAGTTTATGTCTTTTCAATGTTTAGAATGTGACAAGAAGAGGAAGCAGTCCTGGCAGCCTGGAAGTTCCTAAAGACCTTCCTGATATATTGAACAAACAGAACCAAATGCGTCCTATAGATGACCCAGGCGTGCCCTCTGAGTGGACATCGCCTGCCAGCGCGGGCAGCAGTGACCTCATCAGTTCCGACAGCCACTCTGACTCGTTCAGCGCCTTCCAGTATGATGGCCGCAAATTTGAAAGCAAGTATATTTTTCCAAAAGTAATAGCATTTTTAATTGATTGCTTGTGAATTTCCTCTTCTTATTTTCTTTTTTTACGTTGTATGTCAGCAGTTTTCTGTAAAGAGAGTTTATTTTGATTTCCCATTGAAATCATTAGCAAGTTAATGGAGCATGCAGAGTTCTTGAGAGAGGCTGTTGTGTTTATAGTGCACTAAACAAAACAGCACTGGAATACCGCTGTGCAAAAAGCAGAACAACAGTGAACAGAAGTTAGAAAGCAGTACTGTCTTCTCCCTGGAGTGCATCCTTTTGTTTTGCCCAAAAATATAGAAATGAAAAGGTACTTATTTTGGGAGTAATTATTTTGAAATCACTTAGGTAAAACTTGAAGATGGACTATTGATATTTTTACAGTGGTCTTTGTGTAGCTAGAGGTTAATCAAGATAGTCATGGTAAAGTTAGTATGCTTTGTGTAGTAACATAATGTTTTTCATTCACTTCATGTATCCATTCCTACTCTTGTTCAACATAAGGGGTCATTATGGTTGCTAGGAATTGCAACTTCATGTATTATGTAAGAAAGAAATAATGTTTATGTAGTAGAATTTATTGAAGAAATTACAGTTTTTAGATACATAAATGGTATGCAACTAAGTAATGGTCTTTAAACCTGTATCTCAGCATGACATTTTTGTTTAGCTTTGAAAAAGCCGTTTGCTAGAATAGTATTTGCCATAATATTTTTCGTCTGAAGTTAGTGCTTTAACAACTAATTTGGGTATTTCTTCCAGCTTGTAAATTTTGCAAATAAATTTCTTAATGCATGTTTCCATTATTTTTAGTTTCTTCTCGTGTAGGTGCCCTTACAGCAACTCAGCAGAATACAGGACATGCAATAGGAATGTCATCTCCAGAAGTACAGTCACAGTTTTGTGGCAGAAATTAGAATATTCATAATACTAAATTACTTTCTACTATTAGATTTTGTGTAATTTTGTAACAGTGTGTTAGTAGCATAGAAGATGCACATACAAGTTTTTTGGGGAGGATTTTGGAGGTCCTGGGCTTTTGGCTGTTACATTACTGGCATTTTTAGGTTGTAAGTTAATACTGTGCTTTCCTCATACAGATTTCAGCTTTGGCACTGAGGCGGGGACGCCAGCTTCCACCGACGCTGATGCAATTTCAGGCCAGCCACAGAGCGCTGAGGAGCAAGAAGTGGCCAGTCTAACTACACTCCACATAGATTCGGAAACAAGTAGTCTCAATCAGCAACCATTGTCTGCTGAAGCTGCAACTATTACTGGTAAAGTAGTTAAAAAAAAAAAAAGCCAACTTCAAAAAAGTGAAAAGCACATTTATTTCAGAGATTTCTACCCATCCTGAAGAATGCAAGTTCCAGCTTCTGCAGTGAATCTATACTCTATATAAGATGATTCCTGGATTTCAATTATTTTTTGATTGCTATTGAAAAGTAATGTGTGAAATAGCATAAGTGGGAAACCTTTATCATACTCAGTTACCCACATGATCCTTGGCTTGGTGCTAGATGTATTTTAAATCCTTGTTGAGAAAATTGATATAGTTACCAGGGAGAAAACTCTTACCACATAATGTATGCTGGATCTCTTACAAGTGTCTTTCTATTACTGGTAGTCAAACGGCTAATTCTCAGGAAGTTATTTCCTTGGAAGACTTGGACAGTGCTCTTCCAAATTGTATGCCACTGAAGTATTAAGGGATTCTTTTAGACACATCCATCTTGACTTCTCTTGTATAGACTGTTGTGTAACTGGGAATGTGCAAAATATTATCATGCCATGTAAGATTTGTTTCTGTTTGTGTAACTTAAGATTTCTGTATTGCTTTCCCTGTTTTTTTCATGAAAAAGTAAGCCTGTTAGGAAGCAGTGTTTCACAGCCTTAGCTGATGAACTTGGGGGTCCACCAGCTTATTTTGCAACTATTTCTTGAGAGGAAGATTAGTTTAGCAACCAAGTGATGCAGTTAAGTCAAATTGAATGGGCTTCTTCCTGAAAGAGAGAAACTTCCTCTCTAAGTAATATTTGGAAGAATGGACTCTTGCCAGACTTTGTAAATTAGAAGTAAAAATGTCCATAGTCATTTTCATACTCCTTGTTCCATAACTTGTTACACACTACCATTCCTGTTACAACGCTGGGAGCAAGTATCTATTTATCTATGAAAGTTTATACCTACATGCAGTGTATTGTTCTCTGTGAGAAATCAAACTCTGCATTTTCAGAAATGCTAAAAGGCATATTTGCTCCCTCCCTAAAGCCCTCCTTCCCCCTTAGCGCCCCCCCCTTCCAATTTTCACTTTCTAAAATTGCCTTTCAGCAGAAAGAAGCATGGTATTAGCTTTCTTGGACATTGTTGGTCACCTCGTCCAACAATGTTCAGCCTGACTTCCGTTCTCTTTGTTTTTTCTTTGCTGTGTGCTTGTTGAAGGTCCTCACAGAAAATCTGTTCTGTGTGGTTTTATATGTTAGTAATTTCGCTACTGTTTGGTATTCTTGTCCAGGTTTCCACTATAATTGAATTGATAAGATTGCAATTAATGACTGAGTTGTCTGTTGAGAGATTCTGTAACTGTCTCTTCTTGTTGTTTGGACCACTGTTTTAGAGAGGCAGTTTTTATGTGCCACATTCATTTAGCTGGGCTTCCTGAGGAAGCAAAACCATGTATGATAGTGCTGTCTGTCTATGTCTGACTGTTCCCGTGCCTCCAACGATGTTGGAGCCCATTGTCTAGTTCCTGCTAAATTCACATATAAGAAAACAGAATGGCATTGTTTTCTTTAAAGTTTATGAAGGATAGGCAGCAATCTAGTGAAAATTGCATGTATGCAGAGTGCCATGACAGGGAGGCTGCAACATGAGTTCGCTAAATTAGATACCAGCAAACCCATGCAGAAACTCAACCTCAAAACACACTCGTAAGAATGAGTTTTCAGTGCTTCTACTGCTCAGAAAACTACTTTTTTTCTTAATAATTTTGCTTTGATGGTTTCTGGAAGGAAAATTTCTTCCTGGCATATATGCATTATTTATTATTCTTAGCAAATGATTGAGTTTACAGTTGATTGCTGTTTACTAGTCCTAGAAACAGTTGGACCCATAGTAGTCTCAGTCATATTTGTATCCACATATGCTGGAATATCTTTTAGTGCTTATTAGAAGACTCCAGTAGTTCAGTAAATTTTCCATAATTATTTCTGTCCATTGTCTTCCATCACATTATGATCTCTTTCCTTCCCTCCCTCATGCTCACTCTCTCTCCATCTCATTCCTTCCTTCTCTGTCTCATTCCCCCTCACTTTCTCTCTTCCCCACCACTCTTTCTCTTGATCTACTTCTATCCATCTGCACTAAATGAGAAGAATGGAAGAGAAGTGGGGAAAGATTTCAATGACATCTTTTAAGTGTGTTTTACGTTATCTTTGTAAGCATGTGGAAAACAGGTAGTCAGTAGCAAGAGGAAAGTGTCATTACCTGTTGCATGAAGCAATAGGCTGTGTGTGAAGCAGCAGTGTCCATCTCTCCTGCACAGAGGTGTTGATTTAAATTGATGACAAAAGCTTCATTGCTTTTGCCTTTTAAAGTAGATAGAGACCTTTGCGGTTTAGCAATGTAATTAAGTTTGTTTACTGCAATTTCTTTTCTGATAACACTGACATTTTCTGTGAAGTTCTTTAAACAATTTGTTCTCTTTACAAGGAAGAACACTTTGCAGACAATAATTGTCCCTAAAGTTCAGCTTACCTTTCTGAACATCACACACAATATTTTTGAGTTCCAGTTACATTTATCTAAGAGTTAAAATTAATAGGTTTGAATTCTTCCATTTTAACCTGTGCTGATGTATAGGAAAGTTATGTGGTGGATATCTGTTCTCTTTTTTTTTCTGCCATGTGACTGTTCTGGCCGAACTCAGCTTTTTATAAAGATCTTTAGGAAGCTTCAGGAAGTGAAACTAAGGTAGTGCAGGAGAAGAATATCAAGTACCTGCTCCCTCTCTGCAGCTATCTCAGTGGAGGAAACCAAATAATTGCCTAGAGAGGTTGTTCAGTGGTGATTGTGGAAAAACGCCTTTGCAGCACTGCCATTCAAACACTTGTATTTTCCTGTCTTAGAGGAAATAACGTTCTTCTAACTACACAGAACATTCCCTCTATATGGATTTTTGTATCCCAATCAGCTGATAAACATCAAAGATTGTCAGTTACTGGTTTGAGCTTTCAGTTATAAGCTACCTTGCATGCATCCATAAACCTGGAAAAGCAGTTGTTCCAGGAAAACTTCTGCTTAAACACTTTGCTGAAGAGAGATTCAGGTGAGGGAATGTGGAGATAAATTTGACTGGCTTAGAACACCAGAAGTGCTGCAGAACAGACACATTTAAAATTAATTGGACCTAAAATAGGGCTCTGTTAGTCCATTTACCTGTCTGATTTTGATGTTCGTCTCTCAGCTTTTGTGCATGTGATCTGTTTTCTTTCAGAGCACCATTCACAGGGAGATCTGCTTACAGTTTTTATATCTTTTCTTGGCCCAATTTGATACATAAAAGTAGCTCAGTTTTCTTTTATTGCTGTGTTTAGACAATATTTCAGTAGCTCAAGAAAATAGAAAAGGCTTTTAAGGTAACTGTTAAAAATTGCATTTGCAGGCTCTGAAAGTGCTTCTCCAATCCAATCTGCTCTTGGATCCCGATCACAGACACCCTCTCCTGCCACTCTTCATGCAGATCATATTGAGCAGAAGGATCTGCAGCTGGATGAGAAGCTCCACCACTCTGTTTTACAGACGCCAGATGACCTAGGCAATATCTGGAATAGAAAATATAAAACTGTTCTTTCTTTATTTTGAATGTGATATAGTGAAGTAGCTAGTGTCACGTTAGTTGTAAACAAACCTGTACAAGACTTTTTCATCTGCACTTTTAAAAATAATTACAGTGATTTCCTTTAAAAGCATACAAAAACCTTTTACATTTTATCTTGCATTTCATTGGAATTATTAGCAGTGGATTAATAGTCCACACATTTATAATTGCTCTTTTTCATAGCTTAGTCTAGTATATGGCCCTGCCATGGTCTGTTTTGTCAGTGATGTACAAATAGTTAAGACATAGTTTTAAAATACTACTGTAATTTCTCCTTGGAAGTTTGTTTCTTTTCCTGTTCATATTTTAAAAAAAGATTATAATGACTTCAGCTATCTTAGCTATTGGATTTTAGGATACATTAACTTTCTAAATATAAAGTTTCTATTTGTCCCATATTTGCTCTCATGGAAATAGAAGAGTGTCTGATGTGTATTTCAGACCTTTTTCTTTGAAGTAGCTTGCCAATGAACAGAAATACCATCCTTTTGCTTTGTACTTTGAAATCTACAGCCTAGAAACCATTAGTGTCTCTAGCACAGTGGTCCAGATCTTCAAACAAAGAGGCTAAACTTTGTGATTAGACTGGATTCAGATTTAATTTTGATTTTGTATGCCTGTGGAAGCTGTGAGATTTTCAGAAGATCTCAGCAAATGCTAGTGCTGAGGTGTTTTGAAAATCGATTTTGGAGGGGCAGAGATTCTGGATGCCTGCTGCTTTAAAACCGGCTTGTTGGCATAACAGCCACCCTAAACTAGCTACTTAAGCATGACCCGAGTAGACTTTAGCCATCATAATCTTTTTAGGGAAAATCTAGATTAATCATCTTCCACCTAAAACGAATTTACGTTCATATATTTCTGATGTGTAGAGAGAGCTCAGTGAGAGTTAGACCCTGGTGGTAGGTTCCTGAATGTTGCCTCCACGCTCATGCACGTTTTACTGCTTTTAAAGAGCAGTAGCCAGGCACGTTTACTCTCACCTTTCTCTTCAGTTTGCAATAGAAAAATATTCCTAGTAGAACTGTAATTTTACTAGGAAGCTGGCAAGTGGAGTTCTGGAGATTGATTGACTTCAAAGAGTGTTAGACAGCACTTAGAAAAGGAATGGCCTTACATCAGATCTGTAGTAGGACTGTAGTAGTGACCCTAAGTGTTATTTATGGAAAGAAATAGGACAATACTTCCTCAACAGAGTTTGATAATAGATGCGAACATATCCAGTGTTGGGCTGGCTGAATGGGTAAGAAATACCTTACTCTGAAAGCCTGATCCTTTTTTTTCCCCTTTGGTTTTAAGAAAAGTATGTATGTAACAGTTTTTTATCAAAACTTTTTCTTTTCTGGAGAGGTAGGTCTCACTATACTTTTTTCTTCCATTACAGAAACTAGTGAATTCCCCTCAGAATGTTGCAGTGTGATGGCTGGGGGAACGCTTACAGGATGGCATGCAGATGTTGCTACTGTCATGTGGAGGCGAATGCTGGGAATTTTGGGAGATGTCAACAGCATCATGGATCCAGAGATTCATGCCCAGGTTTTTGATTACCTGTGTGAACTGTGGCAGAACCTGGCCAAGGTAAAAGAACTGAACCTCATCTCCAACACGATCTGATAGGGCGTGATTCTCAGAAGGAAAAAAACCACTGCTTATATTTTTGCATGAAATATTTGTATTTTTGTTTTGTTTTTAATAATTGCAGATAAGAGACAATCTTGGTATATCAACAGATAACCTAACTTCACCATCTCCACCAGTTTTAATTCCACCACTGAGAATTCTAACACCATGGCTCTTCAAGGTAAATTTGAAGTGAAACAGAAATAGAAGTTCATGTAGGTGTAGAATAATGCTTAATGTAATCTTTTGATTTATGAATAATAAATACTATTCTAAAACTGTAGGCAACAATGCTGACTGATAAATATAAACAAGGAAAGCTACACGCTTATAAACTCATTTGTAAGACAATGAAGCGAAGACAAGATGTTTCTCCAAACAGGGATTTTTTAACTCATTTCTACAATATAATGCACTGTGGACTTCTTCATGTTGATCAAGTAAGTTTAATTATTAAATTCAAATTAATATAATTATTAAAACTAAAAATAAAATTGTTTTAGTAAATGTACTGAATGGATTTTCAGCAGAGTAATTTAACTTTGTCTTTGAAAATAGTTATGTGACTGATATGTTTTCTAAACTTTGATAAATGGCCCTCGTGTTCTTGGTTGTAACCAGAAATGCTTTTTTTGTAGTCCATTTCAAGCAAATATGAGGGCAGAAAAGGTACTCTTTCATTTTTTACTGATTGTGTGTTACAGATTGAAGCATGCAAGAAAGGGAAGGAAGCAGATCTCTCTAAGGTCTTCTGTTCTTATTGGCTCCCTGATGCAATAGTTTAGCTAGTGGGAAAGTAAATTGTGCTCACTACATCGGAGCAGTTTGTTTCTATAGCAAATATAGGAACCAGCAAACTGAGACATACTGTCTGTATCTACTCAGTGGGAATAGATCTTTTTAATGGGCTTTAACATGAACAAGTCTGAAAATACTGTGTGGCTTAAAGCCTCCTTCTAAAGGCTTGCATAAGAAGCGTGAAAAATTGATTTTGTGAACTTTTTTGAGGAGAGGCATAGGGAGATCAAAGGTTCAGACAACCTTGTTTTCATTAACTGGGTAAAATAGAGCTAGTCCAAAGTTACTTCACAGATGGCTATGGATAAGTCTCCAGTTTCTGTCCTTGAACAATGAGTTTTCCTGGATTGAAAATCTTCCTATAGCATATTGCCATTTAGTTGGATTTCACTGTTGGAGGAGTATTCAAAGGAGGAAAAGCATTGGGGTTTTTTGCCCATGAACTGGGGATGTGTTTTAATAATGAAAATGTTACACATTTACCAATACTTTTGAAGAAAATGCACCATGTACATAAACTTAAACTGCCTCACTAAGTCAACAAGAATGTACTATGCTTTATAGAATAACTATATACCAGAAATGTTACAAAACACTTAATTATCATTCTTTCTTTATATTTTGATTCCACATGGATATTTGTAAGTGGCTGATACCTTAAAGTTATAGTCAGATGATACTTGCTAGAAAGGGTTAAGTATTTTGTATATAAACTATAATAGTTGGTTGTCTCACTATGTCTCTTCTATACATATTTAAATGAATGGTTAATCATTTATAGAACTCTTAAAAGCTAAATGTAAACGAATATAAAATGTGACCTGGTACTGACATTGTACAATAACGTCCAAGGTTAAACTTATCTGTAAAGTATACTACAGTTTACTTACTATAAGTGTACATAAGGAATTTACCTTTTTATCCTACTCTTCACTCAGGAATAAGGTTTTAATTGCCACAGCGGGTTCACTCTCTTGCATTTTCACTTTCGGCCTGTGGTGAATACCTGCTTTTTTCATTCATTGTTCCTCTGCTTGATACTCTTCTTTTTTTCCCTTTTCCTTTCTGCAAGGATATTGTCAACACAATCATCAAGCACTGCTCACCTCAGTTCTTTTCACTTGGTTTGCCTGGTGCCACCATGCTTATCATGGATTTCATTGTAGCAGCAGGAAGAGTGGCTGCTTCTTCTTTCCTCAATGTAAGTATTCATCAGTTAATTCTCATTTATGTGCAAGTGGAAAGGGTTTGAGAGAAAACAGTGGTATTTTTCCTTGACTACTGTGTTAACTTGACCCCAGAATTCAACGTAGTGGTTAGCAAATACAGATACTGGCAGTGGTTTATTGTAGAACACTACAAATGCAAGTCCTCTCCAGAAAAAATGTGAAGAATGCAAATATTACTGTTGGAGCAGAGAATCTTCTTTTACTTCAGAGTTCTTGGAATTGTGACTGACACTTATCTGTGCTTTAAAATGTTTTAAAATAAACATCCGTCATTTTAAACGTATGTTTATTCCTCCATATCTCTGCGATGACCTTGATGATCAGGCTTGGCAACTCAAATCTGCTGGTTTTTTAGATTTTTCTGCTGCACTATTTAGATTTTCTTTGGTACTGATATGATCACATAGATGCTGTTGGCCTTGTGTGACTATGTTCTCACAAAGCTCCCCAGTTACTTTTCCCCTGTAACCAACTATGAAATCCAGCCTCCCTCAAGGAATAGCTGGGACCTCTGTCAGCTTCTTACACTGTAACCTGTCATGTCCAGCAATGCCTCATGTCATACCTAGTAGTTTTCCACATCCTGTTCGATTAGCTGAACCTAAGACCCAAGCCTGGTTAGCAGCTTGGACATCTGTCTGTGTAGAGTTTCAGACATTATTCTCTTTTGAGGCAGCTAGAAACATCAGGCTTCTTGATTGCAATAAGAATATCTATTTCTCCACACCTTTTTTTCTTTTAGGCACCAAGAGTTGAAGCACAAGTTCTTTTAGGATCTTTAGTCTGTTTTCCCAATTTGTATCATGAACTACCAGCTCTTCACCCAAACATTCCTGACGTTGCTGTGTCTCAGTTTACGGATGTTAAGGTAAGGATTTTAAGAATATTTGGATGGTATTCAGCTACCAAGTATATTTTTAATATGGTGTTTTTCCAGGAAATAGTAACTACACTTTTAAAATTTAAGATTTTTCAGAAATAATTTCAAATAGATTATAAGGCTCAAGATCCTATATAATCTTGTCAAACTTTAACCAACTAGACTTGCTTTATAATTGCTATTAACTTAACAAGAAATTGTTTTTGTATGTTTGTAAGAGGAAATTATGTGTTACCTCACCAATGCGTTTTCTCACCTTTTCAAGCCTACTCTCGTTAGGGCTATTTGCAGGTCTCCCAGATTTAATCAGCTGACACAGAAGATTTGAGAGGTTCAAGATACATTATTTAATTTATTGAGAATTCTTTATTGAGAATTCTCCCTGTGTTTCTGAGGACTTTAGAAAGCCTCTACATCAGCATGTTCTTTTAGCCAGAAAGCAAAGATAAAGGGAGACCTTACCTTCTCTATCGTAACGCAGAGCAGGGTAGTGTGGCAGCAGGCTGAAACCAGGCAGAGCTCAGTTCATGTGTGTAATTGTTTTATATGTGTCAGGTATGAATAGTCTGACTCAGAAAGGATCCTCATAGGTTTCTAAGCTGTTTCCATTTAGAGAGACATGATGGCTCAGAAGCTGCTTTATACCTTGCTCCCTTTTAAGGACTGATTTTGCATTCCTTCTTTCTCGCTTCTATTGTATAATGGCTGTTTACTTGGGTAGTTAAGAGCATCCACAGCTTTAGGGACATTTCATTACAATTGAGTCAGAACTCTTCTGGACACCACCGTTCTTAAGGCATTGTAGTCACTTGTTCTGCAGCTACTTCCAAAGGCTTTTAAAATTAATCTAATTTTGAAAAACTGTTTGTTTAAAACTCGAAGTAATAGATTCTATCTGTAAAGCCCTTCAGCGCTATTCACAGAACCTAGCTTTAGGGAGTCCGTTGTTGGGTTTTTGTTTTACTCTTGTCATTTTGTGGAAGTGTATTGGCAAGATTTGGATAAATGGTTAATCAGCAGAAGTTAGGACAGTAACCTGTGGGATATTCTTGGGGTAGCCCAATAATGAGCATCTGGGGCAGACTGGAAGCTTGGAGTAAGTGGTAAGCAAACTATTTGTCTGACCACAAATCTAGAGACTCAGCTAAGCAATATGCCTGTGTGTGCCATAATAAAATTCTAATTTTCTTATGATTTGCATGATGAAGTTATTGGTAAACCAGTGAATGTTTTTGCTCTTCATTTTAGGAGCTCATAATTAAAACTGTGTTAAGTTCAGCAAGAGAGGAGCCATCTGGTCCTGCACGGTAGGTCATACTAAAAGAGCTTCTAAACTAATTGATCCTTTTCTTTACCATCCTACTTTGAGGTGGATATATTAGAGGCCTTAAAGTAAAAGTTTATGCATATTTTATTTATGGTTTTCTTCACCACTATCAAAACTGTGATCCACCATGTGAATTTGCAATTGTTTGTAAATGAGATATTAAAAGAACAGACATTTTCTGTCAGACCAAATGCTGGTCTGGCCCTTTATCCCTTCTCTGATAGTCGCTGATAGGAAAGGGTGTAAATATGGGTAAAAGTATAATCTGTATCCTTTTCCAGCCTACCCTTATGTTCAGCTCAGCAATTTTCTGTACTAGAGAGGCACTTTTTACTTTGATTAGGAAGGTTTGGCTTGTTTTTTATTAGAACACATGATTTAACTTGAATAACAGAGATAATCCAAGGTCCACAAACCCTTTTCCATGGTATGGAAAAGAAGTGGAAAATACTGAACTAAGATTTAAAGTAAGAATGATTGTTCTGATGCTTAAACCTAAGCTTCTGTATCAAATAGAGAACTTCAGAGAGGATAATTACCTATTATCTGTTTCTTAATTTGTTTAGGATTTTGTTCTTCCTTACTTATCCGCAGAGGCTTTCTGTTATAGAGCCCTGCATATGGGATTGGAATAGGAATCTGTAATATCTGCCAGGGAAGAGCACACTTATGTGCCATATGTATTTGGGTGAAGTATTTATATATGCTCAAGTAATACGTTGTCACTTAACAAAATACTAGAACTGCATAGCTGAAAAATGTTACTGGAAACAGCTCATTGAACCTTAAGACATCTTGCTGGAAAACCAAGGGCAGGTTTTATTAGCCCACTTACCCGTTCTTCACTTGAGCGGATAATATCTCTCAACATCACAGAAGGAAGGAATGTTCTGAGATCATTTTCATTTATTTTTTGTGTTCTTTTTTTAAAAAGAACATAATGCTCTTCTTTTTTTTTTCTTTTTTTTTGTTTTTTTTAAAGGTGGTTTAAATCCCTTAGGTTCCAAATATTATTACTGATCCTGTGGCTTTGAAACATAGTTTTAGCATCTTCAGTTCTGGCAGTGTGGCTGGGAAGAGGAAGGGAATGTCCTTCATGTCCCCATACCCTGCGTGGTGGTGAGGGGGTGTATATGGGAGCCAGAGGCACTTATGGGGGCCCAGCCATTCAGAAAGCTGAGTTATGCTGCCCACAAAATGCAAAATGGGACTGCTGAGTGTAATAACATTAAATGAAGCTTGAAAATTAGTAGATTCCCATTGTCTCCTTGGGGCACCTGTGTCCTTCTCCTCCTTTTGGGAGATGGAAAGGTAGGTCTTCGTTGTGGGGAAGATGATGTTCCCACAACCGCTGAAACTCGACTGCCTTGCTCCTCAGTGGCAGTTTGGTAATAACTTCTCTGTTACCACCTGCCTCACAGCAGCACAGAGTTCACCTGCATTACTATCAGAGGTCATGTTTAGGGTCTGCATTATGATTTTGTCATATTGGCTCAGCCACTAGTAGAGGCTTAATTCTCTTTGCAGTTGCCTAGGAGAGAACTTAGATTTCTTTAAACCTACATACATAGCTTAGTATAGCTCTAGCAAGTCTGAGTGCTGTTATTGTTACCCAAGCTATAAATCTCTAGCCCTTATCTCTTCCCATAGAGGCTCAATGTTTTGTTTCATTACATGCTTGACCCAACTGAGCTTCAGGGAATTCAGTTGTCTGAAATATGTTCTACTTTCAGATCTCCATCTATAAAGATTAATAACTGTATTAATCAAATATGTCTCCTGCTGCTGACAGTCTGAAAAAGAAGTGATAGGTTGATGAACTCAGTGTTTATCTTTTCTTCTGCTTGTGCTGTTAAGGCTGTGATTCTTTAACAACAGCATTGTAGCCACATAACTACACAGAGGATTTTTTAGCTATTACTCTGAATGATGATAATGGAACTGGTACTTTTAACAGAAACTTCACAGACTCCTGGATATGTTGCACATCAGTATGCCATCAGATGTGGAATGGTTCTCAGTAGCATGAAGAAAACTTAGTTACACAGGCTTAGAGCTGCCTACTCTTCTCTATACTAAAGGTTTATTTTCTGAGTCAGCTTGCACAAACTGTCTACATTTATTGTTAAATCCATGCTAGGTTGTTCTTTTCTTCTGTTCAAAAAGGATTGAAACACATACTATGGAAATAGCAGAAGTGTAGATTGCTCCCCATCTGCTGAGGCTGGTGTGTATTTAAAACATTCCTGGCACTAGTTTGCCTAAACCATCCTGAACTTTTTTTGTCAGAGAAGGAAATTGCAGAAATCTGACTGTTCCAATACTTAACTGTTTTTTATAGTCATGCTAGTTTTATGACCACTATATAGGAGAAATTATTTCTACTGGAAATTAAACTCTCCAGTGACTTACTGCACATCAGAAGGCTTCTTATCATTTCCTTCCTTAATTGTGATCTAGAGTCAGTATGCCCTTCATTTTTTCCTCCATATGCATTATTTCCCAAAGCTTTTTATTTATCACTTTTTTCCTAGACTCCTTCAAGCTTGTCTTTATACTTAAATTGTAATAATCAAAATGTAATGGCGGTCTTGCAATTGAGTGACAATGTACAAAAGAGGGTGGTTCAACATCTTATTTTGCACTACTAACTCCAAGGTATATTTTTGCCACTTGTTATCACTTTGATGATTCTGTGTAGACTTAGAATTCTTTTTTCTACAGCTAAGGCTTCATAGCCACTTCTGTTTCTGTTTCATCATATGATTTTTTCCTTCCCACATGTGATGATTTGCAGTTCCTGTCACCAGCTTTCATCTTGTCAGTTTTGGATTGCTCTCCAATTTTATCCATTGATACTGATTTTGAATTCTGAAATTGTTTCCAAAATATTTGTAGCATGTCTTTTTGAAGATATTTACTAATGATTCAAAGATTGCTCTTTAACGTTTGTGAACAAATTTCCTCCATCTTTGCTGATTGCAAGACATCTGTCTACTCTCTATCTTTACACTGTATTTCCTGATTTTAAATGAAGAAACAATAGTAAAAGTTGAAATATTTAATCACAATGTGTATACCCTAGCATTCATTTATCACTCCTCTATTCTTCCTTGTTTAATGTCAGTCTGAAAAAATGTAAAAATCTATGAACAAATAACATTCCTCTCACTTGCCCCTCTGACTTAAAAGGTCTAAACAGATGTGAGCAAACTCTCACACTGGGGAGAAGGAACCTCCCACCACAGTTTTTACTTTGTCTTGAGAAACTGTGTTTGAATTTCCCATACATTGATCTTGAGAAGTATATTTAATCTAAAAAGCATGTAGAGATGCAAGAGTTTTTGATGTCTGTTTGGTTTTCCAGTTACTCAGAAGACGGTTTCCTTTATCCTTACAGGTGCCTTCACCAGGGTACTTGGGTTTTCTTGCTCATTTTTAAATATGTTATAGATTTATAAAGCTTTTTTTAACGCTCTTCAAAATATTAAAAACATATTTATTAGACTTCAGCAGGACATATCATGAATCATAAAAATTGCACATTCTTGTAGCATGTTTTTGAACAACTTGTCCTCCAACATTGTTTTGCAGATGTGTTGCTCTTTGCAGCCTTGGTATTTGGATTTGTGAGGAGCTAGTTCATGAATCACATCATCCTCAGATCAAGGAAGCATTGAATGTGATTTGTGTTTCTTTAAAGGTGAGAAACTAACATTTTAACAATGTGTATTGCCACTGTGTGTAGAGGTACTTTGCCTTCTGAAAGTTACCACTTGAATGTTTGAGAACAGTATGTCCAACTTCTTAAATCTTTCCCAATTTATTTTCAGAACATTTCTACCTGCTCTTTGTTTATGATTCTATGATTATATATCAAAATTTAATGAATAGTCTGTTGTTTCTGTACATTCACGTTGACACAATTTGGGGTGTGCACCTGTTATATGTAACTTGTGCCAGATTTTTAGGAGCTAACTGTTCTTTTCAGCAGTGAGAATCCAAGAAGTATCTTAGCAAATCAGCTGGTCACATCCTGTGAAGCAGGATTTGAGTCTATATCTAAAATGGATAGCTGCAGGGCTTTTAGTATTAGACTCTAAATTGCAATTTCCTGCTTTGCAAAATCACATTCATCCTTTGCAGCTTCACAAATACTCTCTTCCGGGGTTTTCCCCTTGCTTTTTAATATCCCTTAACTAGTGCATTTTATCAAGTTCCTGTGCGAGTTTGGTATTAGGCAAATGCTGTTGTTTTTATCTTAATCCTGCAATTTATCAGAGTTTGAACTATTTTTAATCCTGACACTGTGATTTCTCTTGTTTTTCTTTGACGTATTTATTAAACCAATTATTTGTATCTCATTTATATTAAACATAATTACTTCTTGAATGAGAAGACAAAGATCTTTATATTTCTGTTTTGCTTTTATTTGTGTTGGCAAAAGTATCCAGTCAGAGCATGTTGGCTTTTCTTATGTTATGAGCAGTGGTATACATTCACAGTGAAGTTTAATCATGGAATGAAAAGTTCATAAATATATCATGGGAGAAGCAAATTGGCTCTAATTCGTTACCTAAGCAATAAATCTCCTGGCTTCCAAGTAGTCAGAGACTTGAACTCCCAGAGTGGATTCTTTTCTTATTTTCAGGAGAAATGAATGGATAAGGAGCTATAGTCCTAGTCCAACTCACTGATAAATACAGTTGAGCAAATAAAATCGAGTAGAAGTGTTAGCAACTATTTATTACATGCCTATTTCTGAAATACGGAAGCATAGTCAGAACTGCAGGCCAGCAGCTCGCTCTGAATATAGCTAGCACTTCTCCCAGCAGTGTGGCAATACTGCTGTATCCTCTGCTGCGTCTCTGTTAACCTCTGCTGAAGTCTGAGCACAAAGGATGCATCCTAACCAGCCATCCAGACCTCTGAATCTCATTATTATATTAATGCTCCTCTCAAAAATGCTGCATGTATATCACAAAATGTTGTACAGACTTAGTTGAATTATTTGCAAGTATGGACAGGGTTAAACTACTAATGGAATGTCCAGAAAGCAGCAGACCTTTGCAGAGATGGAAAGTATGGTTAGGGGACCCTTCCGAGAAAAACCCCTAGGAGTTAGGTACTAGGCAGAGGGCCAGTGCATTAAAAGTTGTGGGTTTTCTTCCATTGAGCAATATCACATAAAAATTGGGAATTCTTACGCTTTATAACACACAGCATTTTCCAGAGATGGAGAATGGGGGGTGAAATGTTTGTGGCATCTCAGAGCTGCCTTCACGCCACCTTTGAAGGCTCTTGGAAAAGAAATCAAAACAAAGCAGCTGTCTTGAAAGCTGTGAATTGTTTTGCCATTCAGCATAACCCCAGTGTGGCAGCTTGGGTTTAGGAAAATATCCTTCCAGGACACACAGCTGTAGGACTGTCTGTCCTGAAGTGTCCCTGAATTCTTTTGAAATGTGATATATCAACCATGCTGGGACAGATACTGAAGCAGGTGAAGGGTTTGATCTTTTGGGGCCAATCTCCATAACAGAAAAAGGTTAAAGAATTTGTAAAAACCATTTGAAAGCCTTACGATCTTCTTTTATTTAAAAAAAAAAAAAAAAAGGAGGAGAAGAAGGATAAAATGCTCCCTGTTTTTAAGTAGTGAATGGCTGATTATTCAAAGACACTGAAAAGTCTCCAGGCCTTTTTCATGGTTAGTTTTTTTCTTAAATTCAATAATCTGGATATGCCTTATTAGGCTGCTCTGGTTTGTCCACCCCTTTTCTCCCTTCCAGTGACTTTGAGTTTTCCTGCAAACTTGCAAGTGTGTTTCCAGCAATCTGGATTTGATCTCAAGTTCTATAATCAAACTGTTATGCTTTCAGTTTATTTTTTTGTTGTTGTTGTTGCCAGTCAAGCTTGAGCATTAGAATTTGTACCCTGTACTGTGCTCTTCCAGTGTGCCCTCACAGCATGGAGAGAGGCTGTCTTACAGGAGGTAAAAAGTAGTAGTGCTGTCATGATAAGCTCTGGGAAGACTTGCAGATGTGAGGATGCCTGCGGTGTTTTAGTTAAAAGCCAACAATAACATGCAACTGCGTCCGCTGAGAAAAAGGGAAAGTGAGAACAAGAATTAACTACCCTGCCTGCTCTGGTTTCTGTCTCTGTTTGCAGATTTAGAAGAGCCATTTGTAGCCTTTCCTTATGCTTACATAGATACCACAAATAAAAAAGGTTAATTAATGCTTCATACTCCATAACTTTTCTTCTGCTTGTACCTTTTCTTTTCAAGACTTTAGGTATAAAAACAATAGCTCTGCTTTGTTAAGAAGCTGACCCAGGGCAGAGATTTGTTCCAGTATATTTTCCACCTTTAAATTTTTGCCATTCAAAAATTTTATTCTGAAATCCTTAATTTTCTGCACAGGCATTTCAACTATCTTGAAGTTTTTTGGTTTGTTAAGATTTTTGAGATACAATCTACTTTGTAGGGTTAATAGAAATGGATTGATTAAGAAAACAATGTAAAAAGCCAAGAAATTAAAACCAAGGGGTTTTGTGACATAATTACCCTTTTCTGAGTTCAGAAGTGGACACTTTGCCACCTTGCAGCACACACACCTGTGATGGCTTCACTGCTATAGTAAACTGAGGTTAAAACTTGTAAGCTACCTTTTTTAGTATTTTAATGCAGGAATTATGAGGTTGCTCATCTTGATAGAATAGGATTTTTCATTATTAAAGCATGAATTACATAATAGTTTTCAGATAATTTGGGATGCATTACTATTATGGCTTGGAATATTTGTTTTTAGTAAAGACAGTATTTTCTTGAAAAAGAATGTGTTTGAAATCTTTCCCTTGGGGCTGTGGCCTGTTATTTTTTTCTTCTGTGTGGTTTGTAGTGTCTTCTGAAGTCTCTAGTTTTGCTGTGCTAATAAAGATTTTGCTCAGATTTGTCTTTCGCTCCTCTTTGGAGGATTTTCACGTTCTAGATGAATAAAATTCACTTGTAAAAGTCACTTTGTACTTGTTTGGTGCACAGCTTAGTGTTTTAAGGCAAGTGCAATGAAGGAAGAAGCCTTAGTTACATGTCCTGTGCATTAACAATTTAGGGAAACATATCACTGTCTCTTCATTTCTTTGTTTCCTCCCTTAGGAGCGTAGGGCAGGGTCTGACCTGAGGCTGGGGGCTAACAGTACAAGTGCATTCACTTTCGCCTTGACCAGCCCGATAACTTAAATGTTTTGCTAACTTTTAAAGTCAGGTTCCAGTGCAGCCACATTCTGGTTCTCCTGCCTTTAAAAGATAACAGAGAAAAGAGGAATTAAGCACAGAAGCCAAGGTGCCTTCATCTCCATTCAGACAAGTGCTGTTTGCAGCAGTCAGTAACAAACAGATCAGATGATGTCACGATAAGTACTGTTGCATTTTGGATACGCAGCTGTTCGCCTGCCTTGGCTCCCAACAAGCACCTCTGATTTTAGAGTTGGAACCTTGCTTTTTTGCAGGGATGCATGAATATTAATAGTCGTTAAGGTAATGAGAAATGAATTTGTTCTTCCTGGCTCCACGATACTGTACTAACCAAACTGTGGTTAGCTAGGAGACTCCTCTCTGCTTTCCCTCATTGTATGGAACTCCCTGATGGTCTGTCCCAAACCTTTGATGTTAGTTGCTAAAATTTGGTTATGACTATAAAATAATTCCTTTTAAGCTTTGTAAAATTTAATTCTGTTCTCAAATATCTCCATAAGGAGTTATTTGTTCAAAACCACTACTGAAATTCCTGACCACTTACCACCTAACGTACTTTTCTGTGAAATATTGTAGTCATTGTGACTGTGCTGTGTTCTCTTTTCCAGTTTCCAAATAAAACAGTAGCCCAAGTTGCCTGCAGTATGCTGAGCATGCTGATACATTATGTACATAGACTTCAAGTGTATCAAGCTGATTCGCCTTTAAGAATTATTCAAGTAAGTAGTAGTTTTAAAAAATTGAAATTTTTAATTGTTTCAAATGCAACAGTAAAATTTACTTCCCTGAAGTTAAAAAATCAGAATGTTGACGAGTAAATCTCACAAAATGTTTAACCAGTATGAACATAATCTTAGTGAACATTAACAGTAGGGGTTCACATCACACTTACTTGCTGACTCCAATAGTAACATTTAAATGGCTATATTATGCTTTTTTTTCTCATGTACAACTGTGTCATTATTTACGTAATAATGTTGTCGATGAAGTCCAATTTTTTTTTAACATTAACTATCTTCAAGTATGTTTGCTTAACTTTAGTGAGGAAACAATTATTTAAAATATGGATCTGCAGTTGTATTTTTGCATATCTGTATGCACAAACCGACATTAAAGTGTTTCAGTGTAAAGCAAAAATAATTATTTTGAATACACTTTCAATAACAAGGAAGGAGACTGTGGCCTCTGTGACTCTGAACCACAGAGAAAAGATAGAGGTCTCCCAGGTAACCGGAAAGGGAATTGTGTGGAAGCTTCTGAAGAGGCCTAGCAGGCATTTCTCTGCTCATTATATTGTTGATTAAGTAGAGGCAGGGTGTTTACAAATTCTAGTAGCTGTATGAAATAATGTAGCTCAAATAGCCCTATACACAAACCCACATCAGACTCCTTCCTGCACCCTACAAGTGTATTGAATCAAGTACACTCCCTGCCTGAATATTTAGAGTAGCTCTGTATTTTCATTGTCTCTAATGCACCTGCTTCAGTCAAGCAGTTTGTATTCCTTCAATGTCTTCTGCAAAAATCAATTTTAAAGGTTCTATTAAAAAAAAAAAAGTGGTGAGGAGTACTGTAATTTGTCTCAAAATAACTGTAATAGAATTTAACCATGAATCTAGTATTGTGTCACATTTACCTGCTAAAAATTATTTTAAATGTAAATATTTCAATTGTATTTTTAAAGAAACTCTGCTATATTTTTTCCAGATTCTAATAGCAACCATTACCCATCTGCTACCTAGTACAGAAGCTTCCTCTTATGAACAGGACAAGAGGGTAAACATTTTTCATTTCTTTTTTAATGTGTTGATCTTATTGCAAAGGTGTGCAACAGAGCATTTTTGAAAAATTTGAGCTGTGCCTTGAAGTATAGACTCAGCTCTTTAAAGTATAATATAGTATAGTCTTTTCAGAATTCCAGCAATATTCTTGGTGCAAGTGAATTTTTGAAGTTTTTGTAGGAAAATGTGCATTGACATTTATTGTTTTCAATAATTAGTGGGCTTTTTCCTTATCCTCAGGGAACTTACAAGCAAAGACAATAATGTAGACTTTTCAAACTTCAAATGAAAACATCTTCTGCACTTGTACAGAAAACCTTCCAAAATACTTAGAAGATTATGACTTCTTGAACTTTCTATTAGAAGTATGTTCTTGAGCAAGATAGCCTGGAACCTTCAGATTAATTTGATTGTTGTCTTCCTTCAAAGCGATAGTTATCTTGTCATATTTTCAGTTGGCCTGAGTCCTCCAGCTAAGACGGACTCCTCCTTTGCCTCATACTCACAGTATTACTTTCTGCCTCCTGAAAGCTGTATCTCTTCTGCATTATTTGGCTTTGCATGAGGACTGTGGGACTCAGGAGTCATTTAAACTAGGACACTTTGATGCAGTTTGTTGCAGGGAGGTCTGTCATTCTAGACCACCCATTCCTACAGGAGCTGGCATTCATCTCTTGCTTGTTTGGGCCTCCAGAGCTCCGTTTTGCCTCTCCTCTCTGCTTGTGAGGAGGGAGAGGCTGTTGTAGACTATGTCATTATGCCAAACTAGCCACTTTTCCACTTGAGATGCTTCCCATAAATCAGTAAGTTACCTCATGAAATAATGCTGATCATTCTGTATCAAATATCAGATTAAAAATTAGCTTACCAGTTTGACAAACTTAGTCCTAGTGGGTTTCTTAAAAATTGGTTTAATATAAACCCTTCATTATTAGGTTTGTTATATGGTACCCTCAAGAGACAAAGTTGTAATGTATTATGTGAAATGAGTGTGATGGTTCTGTGTTGTTCATTTGTAAATTGGTTAAGTGGATTTTCTTTGAAAGACTTTTAGTTAGCTTGGGAAATAGTTTAGAGAATCTTGCAGCTATTTGTCTGAGTTATTTACTCTGCCACAGCTAAGTTTTAAAAATTAAAAGTAATTGTTCGAAGGCAGTAAGTTGTTAATAATTTGGTGTGGGGAGATGTGTGTCTTAACCTAATTCTGTTCTACAGTCTTTAAAAACATCCCCTAGAGGGAGTTGGTTCTTTTGCTGAGGGAGTAACCTACAATGCAGAAAACAGTTGGATTTACTTCAGATGGTACCTGATGCTGCATAGCATTATTGACATGTTGTGAAGGAAAATCTGTGTTTTGTATAAAGCCCTCAGTGCACCTGAAATAGTTCAGTTTTGTGTAATCCTTGATTCACTTTACAGTGAGATTGACGTGCAGAACAGTGCATCAGGCTTAATTTGTACCTGTGTAACCTATAATTTTAAAAACAGCATCCTACAAATCAATTTTGAAAAATCATGTGTATCCTCTTAAGCACCATATCTGCCCACAGACTTACCACGATGATAAACTGTTAAATGGGCAGTCTGTTGTCAAATATCTCAGTAGCCAAAGTTTTTACCGATGGTTTTGGACACACAGTGGCTTTTAAACAAGTGTGACCTGCCATTACGGCAGAAGGTTGACTGTACTGAATTGAGAAAATCAAGTAAACTAGAAACAAAATACAGTGATAACTGTGAAGTAGCAAGTGCTGGTTTAATTGATTTGTAATTGAAAGTGTTTGTTCCAGTTGGTGGTTTCTTTACTTCTCTGCTTATTGGATTGGATAATGGCTTTGCCATTAAAGACCTTGCTGCAGCCTCTTCACGCTACAGGAGCAGAAAATGATAAGACTGAAAGATCTGTTCTTAATTGTATATATAAGGTACATGTTTCTTTACTCACTAAATGAGAGTTTTTACGTATGGGGGTAGTGTCAGTTTTCATGGAAATGAAGACAGAGCTTTTCTGTAAGCTGACCTCCATGCTGCTGCTGAAAAGTGGAGTGCTGTCTTAGTTCTTCTGCCTTTTACTGCAACTGCTTGATTGTTGGTATATTTGGAATTGTTAATTTTGTCTTATATTTTGTGATGTTCAACCAAGTTACTTTTTGCGTGTTATACCAATAGCAGAGGTTCCTGTTGTAGAAGACTAGCTATACATTTAAGACAGACGATGAAGTAGCTTTGTTTATATCAAGCAATTTTATTTGGCAGTAAGCAAAGTGAAAAGCACAAAGTTATAATTGCTGTCTGTAGGGACACAGAACAAAGATTTTTTTTTTTAATTATTTTTTTTTCCAAGGGAAAGGGATTAAAACCTCTAGCAGCTTATAATTGTAATTAAAGAAGATAGGATATCTAAAAATAAAGGCAGCTTAGTGATTTATTGTAAGTTTTGTTTCTTGATTCTTTATTGTTAAGTTCCACTTCAGTGTAGATGCTGTTTTAACAATTTTCTTTGCAAACCAGCATTCATTTCTGTAAACATTAAGCATCTAAAATTTTCCAGCATTTTGTCCTGCCTACTTGGTTCTAACAAATCAATTAAAAAAATGTAAATGAAAATAAACTTAAATTGTTACAAAACTATTAAGCAGAAATTCCAGTAGTTAATTTCATTAAACTCCGGTTTTGTTCTAGGTTCTGCATGGATGTGTCTATGGGTCTCAGTGTTTTAGCAACCCTAAATATTTTCCTCTAAGCCTTTCTGATTTGGCATGTGTGGATTATGATCCTTTTATGCATTTGGAAAGCTTGAAGGAACCTGAACCACTGCATTCTCCAGACTCAGAAAGATCTTCTAAACTTCAGCCAGTCACTGAAGGTTTGTCAAATTGTCTAAATGTGTTTTCTTTTTAAAAAGATTTTATCTTGGTTTCCAGTATTCAATTGTTTGTCTGAAGCATAAGTTTCAAATTATACCTAGACACTAGGTAAGGACCATTAGTATGGAATGAGCTAACGTAATTTTGAGCAATTATTGTTCGATTAACTGAAGTAAGTATATTCTGAACAATGTGAAGATTGATTTGATATGGATTCTTCTGTGCTCTGTGTATCAGCAAAAAGTGTTAAGTACAGCAACATGGATAAATGTTCCTTTTCATTTTAATTTCAGTAAATGATTTTTTTTTTCTTAATTTTGCTCTTTGTCCCTAGAATGTTTTGGGTTTTTCCTGTCTGAGCTTGTAATACTGAAAGCTCTCTGCTTTTTTTTTTTTTTTAAACTTAACATGATGTGCTTTGAATCTATTTACACCATTTGAAACCACAGAGTTATCTAAAAAGAGAGAAATTTTATTTCACTTGCTTAGAGCCTTAAGAGACCTGAGAATTAACATTTTCTTCAGAACTTGAAAATAAAAATAACAATTCAAGAAACTAAGCTACGGAGGAGTAGCACATATTATGCAGTGTATCTACCAAATGGCTACATTGGGAAGAAAATTGAAAAAGATGAGATTAGTACTGATACCAGAAACTCTGTGTAGTGCTATTCTCCTTCCATATTAAGTTGTTCCATTTAGGCTTCCTTAAAGGTATTAAGAACCAGATAAATGCAGAAGCTCTTTGTAGCAGCTGTGTGCTAACAGCAGGTGATTTTGTGGTCTGTAGTGACTACGTGCTGTTTTTTATGTAGAGAAAATGGCTAATCATTGTGCCCTTGTCTAAGGCATGCTTCATCATCCTCAAGTACTTTTTTGGCCAAAGAATTCTAAACATAGAGCTGTCCCCTAATAAGCTCGGTATTGGATTCAACAAGTCTGATTTGAGAACTATTGGCAGGAGGAGCTGTAATTATTAAATTTACTGAAGAATGAAGCAAGGTACTATAGTTGGCTTTTTGTCAAATGGCCGTGGTCTTATTAGTAAAAAGTAATCATCTGCTGGGTCAGAATGAAAGAGGCTTCGAAGGATTCATTCTGTCCTAATTACAGTCTCACCTATACATATTATGTAAAGCTAATATTTAAAGCATTTGCCAAAATTAACTTCCACTGCATGTTCTATTACAGTGTAGTGAATTGTAGTAGCTTTTTATGCCTGGCATCTTTTGTATTCTGTAATAATCTGTAATTATGGGTTAGCAGCAAATGCTGTGTGGCTTGTTTAATCTGACAATCTGAAAAGACAACCCTGAATAGATTTCTCCTTAAATGAATGTAGTTGCACAAAGCCTTAGCATTGATATCTTCGTTTTGCATTTCCGTATGTGATCTGTTCTTTTATGATTTCTTGTTAAATTTCTAAATAAAAGTAATTTCAGATGTTCCTTTTATCTCCCCAGATAGATTAAGAAAGCCCCATATGTTTTTAAAGTTTCAGGGCTCTGGAATTGTAAATCAGATCGTGAACTTTAATTGGCAAACTACAGCATTATAATGCAACCCTGGTCTTGCAACCTTGGCACTTCTAGTCCACATTGCCAGGCAGAGAATAAAATTGGCAGTGCTTAACCGGTCGCACAGCATCTGTTCTCCCTGGCATTGTTGGAGGAGCAAGAGGAGTAAAGTTAATGGATAACAACTGGGCTGGGTCTCGATCAAGACTGGGTGTCAGTTAGTGCAAGTGAGTAGCAGAGCTGTATTGCCGGTGGGTCAACCACTTTTTTAGCAGAGTAAAAGTGCTGTCATGATACCTTTTTTGAAGGAGGAGAAATGGGCAGGACAGCAGTTGTAGGGGAGTCAGGGAGTTTTTACAAACAGGGTAGGGATGTTAGACCCTTCCTGAGGTCACAAGCAAAGCTGAATATACCGAAACACCAGAATTCTTAAGACAGAGCACTTTGACAGATCAGTTTGATAGGTGTGATTGACACACCCTGTTATGCCTCCAGACCCATCACACATTTTATGGATGCTTGGGTATGATATGGTGTGAGGCTGTAGGTTTGAGGTAAAGTGGTAGACTGTAGGGTAAGATTCATAAAGAATAATTTGGAAATTGAGTGTTAAGTATATTAATATGTTCTATTTAAACCAGAATGAATTTTTAGCAGCTTTTCCTGCATCATCAGAACTGGGAGACAGCAAGTCTGTGGTGCTTTCATACATGTAAGGAATCACAGGGCTTGTCTGTGAATGCTGATGAACTGATCCTCTAGCTAGTATTGACAACAGCTTCCTCTAGCTACAGCACATGCATACAAGTGCTGCCTGTGCCAATTAACTGCACCTAACTAGCCTGGATTCAGTGTCACACTGACAGAGGTATGCTTTTTCCAAGGATTGTATAGTACTATAGCCATTCACTGGACAATTCAGATGTACAAAAGCCAACTTGGACCGTGTCATGTTATGATCTGCTACGGGTTTCCCCCCATTTGTCCTATTTCTCCAAACATATTTTAAACTGTTTTGCACATAATTGATAATTTTTCCTATTATGTTTCAAATTCTGTTGATGTTCCCCCATCTGATGTTTAGTCTTAGCTTTTATTTTAAAAGTAGAAAGTACTTTTAAGGCTTTGCTTTTTGCCTTTTTACTGAAAGGAGACAATAAGCACACTTTCTAAAAAAACCCACTTTCTACATGGTGCATCCAGATTGGCACAGTTTTATTTTGCGAGGGACATCCTAAAAATTGGTTCTCTATAGCTGTGTCTCTCTATACCTGCAGCTTAAAATTAGAAAGGAGTGACACTTCTTTAAACTAATGTAAAATACAGGTAGCTAAGCAAAACTGAACTCTCTTAGGCCTCTTCTCAATGTAATGGAGAAAGAGAAGAGTTCCTAGAGAGTGATTCATCCCATTTCTTCAATTTGGGCTTCTAACTGAGATGAATCATTACGTACAGATGCATCATACTTTAGTTAACTAAAAGAGTGAAGAGAGTTAAATTCCACCCTCAGTCATTACTTTTCCTTCTACTACATAACTGTAGTTGTTAAGAAAGCTGTTCGGCCAAAGGTGAATTAAAGACTTCACAACACATCTTAAGGAAATTCAGGAATTCTCCATTCATGCCACTGATATATATTAGTGGTGATGAACCTTCAGCCTTTCTACAAAAGAGGTAATTTCAGGGACTGAGAGAATGCTTCTAGTAAATTACCAAGCGATCATGTACATGTATAAATTTACAGTGCCCTGGCAAAAAGACTGTAAAGAAAGCAGAGATGCGCTTACACAGAAGACAGTTCGGCAAAGCAGCCAGCTAGACTTCATTAATGTGTTGTGATGTGACTTGGTTTGTAGAATTTGTCATAAAGCTGTGCTGGCTTGTCTTATTGTGTAGTTTGATCTGCCCTCCAGAAACAAAGAATGTGGTTTAGCCACTCATTTTAAGAGTTCTAGTATATCAAATGTCCAGTTGTTCCTGACTCAGGACATGCGTTTCTAGGAACAAATTATTAAAACGTATCCTTTAAGTTATGAATTTAATTTAAAATGTTCATGTTTTCAAAAAGAGTTCGTTTTGTTTGGGTTGTTTTGCTAAGCAAAACCATCATCAAAATCTGATTTGCTGTGTGGCAAAAATGTGTCAAGATTGCTTTATTGTATTTCAACTGGTTACACCTTAGAGTTTAGTTTACTATTCAGTTTGTTTCTCTTCATATTTCTGATTTGTTTCATGTGTCATTTTTAGATCAACAATACTGTATTCTGAGAGTAGACTCAGGAAGAAGTGCTCATTTTATAAAAGAGGCAATTTCAGATTTATATCCCATTTCTTTTTTTTTAATTATTTTCAATTCCTTTAATTCAAGGGTAAAATTTTCAGAGAAAGACTGCTGTAGGACTGGGAAGGGACCATACAAATTTAAATTCAGTGCTCGGCTATTTGTGTCACTGTATCACCTTTCTTTTCCATATGTTCCTTAGGCTTCTAAGTTCATGCACACAAGTACAATACAGTCATGGTCAGGTTTGAGATCTTTAGGGTTTCCCATGAAACAGTGATAGAAATAAGTTTTGTAATGACAGCTCCTTCTCATTTCTTCGGGTTTTTCAGCAGAATTTAACTGAAGGCATTTAACCTACACAGTGTGAGATGTCAGGAGAGGTTTAGATTGGCTGTTAGGAAAAAAATTCTTCACCTAAAGGTTTGTCAATCACTGGAACAGGCTTCCCAGGGTAGTAGTTTGAGTCACCATCCCTGGAGGAATTTAAATGATGTGTAGATGTAGTTTAGTGGTGTCAGCAGTACTAGGTTATCAGTTGGATTTGATGATCTTTTGATTTGATGGTCTTTTCCAATCAAAACGATTCACTGGTTCTGTGATTCACTAGCTGGGAAGTACACGTGTCTTTGCTCTTAGGAACCTGAGAAGAGCATTGCCTTACTTGTGCACAGCCGAGTGTCATAAATATCCTGAAAGAGATGAGCCAGCCCCTGCGTTGTCCAGGTGCTGGTTAGTGCTGCACTGATAAATTATTCTTCATGCATCCGACTTACTTTGTCTTGCAAAAAGTTCCTTACAGTTCCTTCCTGTATTTCAGCAGATGGCACTAAAACTTAATTTCCTTGTATGCTATCAATATGTGGACATTTGATTCAGCTTCGCTGAATGTTTTTTGTGCTTGTAAACTTTAAACCTCAAGAAGGTTACAGATAATAAAAGTATAATATCTAATTTGCTAATATTAGTTTTCAAGGCCTTAATTCTTAAAATACTTGAGTTTATCCGAGTTTCAGAATTGTGTGAAAATTAAATTGATTTTGCCAACTGTTAACTGGATGAAATGTTTCCCTTTTTGCAGTTCAGATCCCTAATGGTATAGAAGAGCCATAATCCCAAAAGTCTCTTACATGCTTTACCCAAACCTTGTGGGGAAGAAAAAAACCAAGGGTCAAGTATATACTAATTGTTTACCTTGGAGATGCAAAGTGCATCTACTGCTTCAGAAACTAAAGACCTGTCATGACAGTATGCATTCATATTTGCCTTTATTTTTCCAGTCATACCAATTAAGACACCTTAAACTACAAAAAGAAAATTTTTATTAAGCATTAGTTTTTATTGTGTATAAATATACAACATAAAGGGAGATGAGCTAGTTATACCATACCTACATGTGCAAGAGGTTATGTTTTATCATTAAATACTGAATGAAGAAGCAGTGTCATTCCAAACATTCTAGATGATGGATTTTGGTGAGAAAGAAGGTGGGAATTGTTTGCAGCAGTTTTCTATGTTTAATAAAGTTTAAAAATATAATGTATTCCTGAGGGATACAATCTTGATTTATCTTCCCCTTGTAAATACCCAATTCAGGCCATCATGTCCTGCTTTGCCATATCAATCCTGTTTTCTCTTCCACCTGCAATCTTCTACAGTGTGATGCTTTTGTGTATTGGTTCTTTTGCAGGTAGCCTGAGGTAGTTGAGAGTTGTCTGTCTTAGAGTCCTGAGTCGCTTTGGCCAGCTCTGTACTTCATGAGTAATGTAGAGTGGATTTGATAGAAGAATTGAATAAGTATAAAAGTAGCGAGTTAGCAGGGTGTGATATTAACATTAAGAAATTGCTGTTGTGAATGTAGATGGTGTTACATGCAAGTGGAAAGCATCCAACAAAGACTTTCACATTACATAGGCACAATTAACCTCTCTTTCTCCCTCCAAGTTTTCCCAGCCTGAAACTTCTTAAAATGCAGCTGGGGCATGAGCTTTGCTTTTTGAAAATTTTGCTACTGTTAGATTGTGTTCAGTATAGATCGCCCATTCTTCAATTTGGTACTTTAAAATCATCCAGTATTATTCTCAACCTGACCTACAGCTATATGCTCCCCGGGGAAATTAAGATGGATTAGAGGTTTTGTGCTTCTATGTTCCTTTGTTTTTCACAAAGTAATGATGTGTATAAATACAAGAATCCGTTGCAGTTGGAAATTACCTTCTTACAACACAATTATGATTTCTACCTCATCAGAAATTTAAGAACTATTTTTACCAGATTAATAAATTCTGTATTTTAGAAGAACCATGCTGATCACAAAGTTGTGGTAAATGAGGTATGGTAGGCTGTAAGGTAATGAAAAAGCTTCTTTAAATATCTTACGATTTTTCATGCTATTTATATATGACACCAGTGTTCATCAGAATCCATCATTTGCATTACTGAGTTGAAAGTATCCTAACATCGCAGCGCTCATCTTCTGTTCAAAATTCACAAGACCAAAAGAAACACATAAATCTCAGCATTGTGCTCTCAACTGGTTTGTCTTTTTTAAAACCTGTGTTCTTCCTCTTGCAGTGAAAACTCATATGCAACAAGGATTAATTTCTGTTGCTGCTCGTACTGTGATAACACATTTAGTCAACCACTTAGGCCACTATCCTATGAGTGGAGGTCCTGCTATGCTAACCAGCCAAGTGTGTGAAAACAACGACAATCCATACAGTGAAAGTCCTGAACTTTCTCCTGAGCTTTTTGAGAACCCAAACCTTCAATTCTTCGTGTTAAACAATACTTCCCTGGTGTCTTGCATACAAATCCAAGCAGAAGACGACATGCCTGGGGGAGGACTGTCTGCTGGACTTGCATCTGCTAATTCAAATGTTAGAATTATAGTGCGTGATCTGTCTGGTAAATACTCGTGGGATTCGGCCATTTTGTATGGACCATCATCTCTGTGTGCTTCTTCACAACAAACATCTTTTGCACTTTCATTATCTCAGCAAGATAAACCAGAAGATGCTCTTTCGTCTTTTGAGCATGTTGAGGATGTATCTGCAAGGGATGGAATTACACTCCAAGTGAAAAGGAAATTTAGAGACACTGTACCAACATGGGATACAATTAGGGATGAAGAAGATGCCCTTGATGAGCTCCTGCAGTATTTAGGTGTTACGAGCCCTGAATGCTTACAGAGAACTGGCGTCTCACTCAACATTCCTGCTCCTCAACCGGTCTGCATCTCGGAGAAGCAAGAGAATGATGTCATCAATGCAATTCTGAAACAGCACACAGAGGAGAGGGAGTTTGTTGAAAAGCATTTCAATGATTTAAATATGAGGGCTATGGAGCAGGACGAGCCAACCTCACAAAAGCCCCAGTCAGCATTTTACTACTGCAGATTACTTCTCAGTATACTGGGCATGAATTCGTGGGATAAAAGGTAAATATAAAAGATTCACAATTTAAGAACTTTCTTTTAAAGAATTGTGCTATTTTTACCATGTAATAATAGTTGATCACAGAGTGGGTTAATCCAAAAATACTTCAGGGCAGACAACAAAAGAGGAGAGGGGATGTGCAACAAAGGGGGAAATGGCAGTTTTCTTCTGTGTTTCAACCTGTCATTTAGAGAGACAGAAAGGAGGAACCCGTTGCCTTTATTGCTATTTATGTTCTTCCCTTAGAACAGTGTTGCAAGGCACGGTGAAGGAACGGTACCTTTTCTAAAAATCCTTTCTCCCACTGTACTAAGGAGTACTACCATGGGTAAAGAAGGCATCTTTTTGCTTTCTTTGTTTCCCATGTATGTTCCTGCAAAAATCATTACCTTTCTATTCCAGAATGAGACTCTGAAAGTGTCAAATTCTCAGCCATTGTGTTGCTGGACAGTGTCCTGCTGCTTTGCCTGCTAAGAGCATGCTTGCAAGCAGCCTCAAAGCATTGCGTCTATGTTAGCTAACAAGAGAGAGATGCATCCCCATCAATTTGTTTCAGCACTGGCGATGTTGAGGTATTGTTTAGAACAACAGGCGACAAGCCATGTTCAGTTACAGAAGTAGTGTCTCTGTTACGTTGTTATTTTTGTGGGGGTGTAGTTAGGTGTACATCTGCATATATGTTTGGGTATGTACAACTATTACCATCCCAGAATTTCAGGGTCTTTCTGAAGTCTTCTTGGAGGCATTTAAGTATTTTCTGTAAAACAAAAATAATCTATATCACTGAGATATCACTGGACTCAGACTAACTTTTGGTGTTACAACCCTAGTTATTTGGGCCTTCAGTTCCTCAGGACATTCTGGTTTTAACCAGTCTGCTGTTAAACTCATTCCACTGTGTTTTGTGGGAAACATCTTAAGTGCAGCTTAAAAGAAATGAAAAGTGCCTTTCTGGTGTATTGTTTTAGTGGTTCTTTAATTTTTTTCTTTAACTGGCTGGGTGACCAGTGAGCTATATTCTCTCTCCTGCAATAGCTTCTCTCCTGCAATAGCAAAAGTTTCATAAAAAACTCTGTGTCCCTAGGACCATAGATTTTGGGAGTGTTTTGGTTAATAGGCATATATATTATGGCCTGGTAAAGTGTGCAGCTTATGTATATGCCCGTCCTTCTGTACAGAGGAGACTAACCAGAGTTGAATCCAGTAGGTTGAGAGAAGAGAGTGGAAAGAAGTAAAGATTGTACTCGGGGCTATAATGGATTTAAGAAGATTTCCTGTAGGAACAAAAAATTGCATGCATATTTTTTAGAAGATATCTTAATCTTTTACGTAAGAAGGGAATATTGAAAAGGCAAAAGCATTTGTTGACTGTTATTGAATGGACCTGGAAATGTTCTTGTACCATTCTTGTGCTGCTCTGTGTCCATTAGTGAACAGGTGTTAAAAGCATTACAAATTTCTCTATTTAGAAGGAGCTTTCATCTCCTGAAGAAAAACGAGAAGTTACTTCGAGAACTCAGAAATTTGGACTCAAGACAATGGTAAATTCTTTTAATGGCTGCCTACTTATTTGTGTTGTGCTTGTACTTAAATGGGTCTAATTGCATAGATGTGAGAGTTGAAGTAATTCTTAAAGTAGTTTTGTAAATTATTAATGATTCTGCACTGGTTTGTGGCTGTTGGTGTTATGTTGAAGTTACATTGGTGTTATTTGTAGACTGAAACTCTGCAATTAGAATATGAGATAGAACAAACAACTTAAAATTCTAAACATATGCATGCATAACACAGAGTAGTTTTAAAACTTTGATATGTCAAAGTCTCCACATTTTAAGCTTCAGCTCATTGTTTAGCTGGTTTCCAATGCTTCTGTGTTTGAAGACAGGGAAATCTAGTTAGAGTTGCAGCACAGAATTTAAAATTTTGGATTGTTTTTGCAGAAGTTAAATAAAATTCAGTGGAGGTTTTAGAAGTGTGAGAAACCACCTTCAGTTGCTCCAGTATCTAACAGCAAGCTGTGAGGAGAAAATACTGCTATTGGACTTCAAGATTGTTCATTCAGTTGCATAAGCTGCATTTCCACAGCATTCACAAGGCACTGCTGTTAATGAGCAGCGCAGGGCCAGTAAAACCTTTGTAACTGGTTTTGCTCATTTCAGAAGCCCAGCTATTCTGTTAGCAATTGGTACTGCCAGCACCATCCTACATCTTAAAAGTGATGACACAGGTAACTGCTGGTCATGAGTAGCAAAACCTAAGGCTCTAGAGGAAACAAGACTAGAAAAGACAGAGTAGGAATATGGAAACACAGAAGGTATTCAAAAAGAAGCCATGTGACTGTACTTTATTTCCGCTGTCTTTTTTTATGCTTTAAAAGCTGTGCTCTGTGTGCACCGTTGGCATATTTTGGTTTCATATTAATAAAGGCACTGTCATGCAGTGACCGTTTTCTGTTTTACAGCCGGGAGACACACAAGATAGCAGTGTTTTATGTTGCTGAGGGACAAGAAGATAAACACTCCATTCTTACGAATACCGGGGGAAGTCAAGCCTATGAGGATTTTGTAGCTGGTCTTGGCTGGGAGGTATTTATTAAAATGTTTTTATCCTAAGTTTGTTTACAGAGAAAATTACAGAAACCTTTAGATACTATAAGTCTTTGGCTCTTCAGCATTACTCACAAGTACAGAAATACACTGGCTTGCAAGTAGGATGTAGAGAATAATTCTGATTTTAATTTCATTAGCAATATTAGCTATTTAATTTTAAACTCTTAATTTAAGAGAGTTTGTGCAGACAGAGATGATGCAGTCCTGTATTTGGCTTTTGTGGACTGATTAGGAGGCACCTTGATTTCTCTGCAGATCTGTAAAGTGTTAAATCTAATGAAATTTGAGATTTGCTCAAATTTGGGAATCCAAAAAAGTCAAATGTGCAGCATCTCTCATGCTCCGTTCTTCCTGCCTTCCACTGCTGGCATGCAGCTGTTCACACACTCCACTCCACATCTCTTCCTCCAGTCAGAAATACTGTCATGTACCCCATCATCTATATGGACCTGCAACTCTTTAGTCATTAGTTAGATGCTGTTATGAGGATTTCCTTTTTTGCATTCTTTCTTTCTGGATGCACAGAATTAACTGCCATTGTAAAGTTCAACTCAGGGCTGTTTCATAGGAGTCCAGGAATTACTCCTGCTCCTGGCTGGCTGCATAAGAAACCGCAGATGATCGGTTCATCCTGTGACTTAGATTCATCAGGAGTGTCCACATGAATGTTCATCTTACTTGTTCTTTTTTTAACTCCTTAGGTATAGAAGAGCACTACTAGATTAGCAGTGTAGGTAATGGCTCTAACTTTTCCACAGGAACAAAGGAAAACTGCTAGAAATCTGCTAATTGTCACAAACATAGATGTTATTATTTCCCACATCCCTGATTCTTCAGGAGAAAAAAAAATCATATTAGTGTCTTCAAATATCCTTCTTTAGTGGGTTAATTCTCTTAGCCTTTATTAGCTAGATTAAAGAGTTGTTAATTTGGATTAATATTCCATTACGAAACATCTAATATTTTAACCTCTTAACATTAAGAGGTTCTGGATGCTTTATTAACAGAAAAGCAAATATATCCCACGTGGGCAGAGATAAAATGTATTCACGTCTGAGAGACAGCTTTCTTTAGGCCCTGTTGTAAAAGCAAAATAGCACTTTTAGCATGGTTATTTATTTTAGTGCCAAACTACTTCCCATAGAACTAAGAAAGTTATTTACAAACTATTAGTTAGTTTCCTGTGATTTTTTTTTTTCATATTCACAAAATTAAAATTTTTCAAGAAAATTTATGGAAGGTAACAAGACAATTTAAAATTATGTGTCTGTCACATAGAGTTTCTTAAGAGCTCAGGTCAAGGCTGGTGGGGTATTACAGAACTTTTAAAAATTCAGAAAGCACACGTAAGTGACTACGGGCAACTGGGCAGGGCATAGTGCAATAAATATTCATTTTCATGTTTCCTTTTCTCTAACCTATTGTCTTGCCTGCAGCATCTGTGGTGACTGTGGAATATAGAAATGCCACTGCACTGCAGTTGATGTCCAGTCTAGTCAGCAAGTCTGAGCTCTCTTAGAAAATAACTGTACTATTGTGAAAAAGGCTTTAACTTTTAAAAATTCAGTTGGAGTTTTTTTTAAAATTCAGTTGGAATTGCATTTTTTTCCTCTCCTAATGCTTCCCATGCTTTATTTTTAGGTAAATCTCACAAATCATTGTGGTTTTATGGGAGGACTGCAAAAAAACAAAAGCACTGGGCTCACCACTCCGTATTTTGCTACCTCGACAGTAGAAGTAATGTTCCATGTGTCAACAAGAATGCCTTCTGATTCAGATGACTCCTTAACAAAAAAGGTAGGTGTTTCTGAAGAACAGATTTTCTCTTGGCTATAAACCCAGATAAATAAAGAGTCGAAGGAAAAAACCATACAATATCATACCCCTTTACCTACCAGTAGCTGGTATTTTACTGAAGTAGGATAAGCCATATTAAATGTTCTCCACCAGTTCTAATTTTGCCATACTGGTTATTTTTGCCATCATTGCAAGTGTTGGCAGGATCACATGTATAGTGGCAGAAAGTGAGGGGAGGGAAACAATTTATGTAGAATAAAAAGCATTACATCTGAATGATGTTTTAGTGCTTTGAGGGTTTAAATGCAAGTTAATTAATATGTGGTGAGTACTTTCTAAGAAGACTTTTTATTCACTTAAGAATCATGTACTGTCTATTACCATAATTTTCCCTTAAAATACAGAAGTTTAAAATACTAAGAATTTGACAGTGTTTATTGTATACAAGGTGTTTTTCTCGGAGCAGGCACAAATGCTCAACAGTGATATGATCTCTTGTAGCCACATTAGGAAAAAAAACATTGCTTTCTGTACTGGTATTTTTTTCTTTAGAATTTAATAAATTCCACATTAGTGATAATAAGTTACAGTCTCGAACATGTGTCCTGTTATAAATGAACAATTGGCTATCATTAGTCTGTCCCCCGTCCTGCGTACATATATCTTCAGATGTGCTAATCCATTCAGTAGACACGTTAATGAGCGCTGGTTGAAGTGTAATATTGGAGGAACTGAAGCTGGTTGATCTCAGCATGGAGTTTAATACTTGTAATTAAATTAGACAGTAGACAGTTAGTAAAGAGAGAAATAGCCATGCCTCTGGCAAGCTTCAATTATTAATGACTTTTTTGTTCTTTGTGTTCAACTTGAAGAAAAAACTGTTATTGTTATTATTATAGACTGACGATGAGTTCTAACTTCTCACTGTCACATCTTGCATTGGTTTGCTTAGTGTGGGTTGGTTTGGGTTTTTTTAAATTTAAAAATGTTTTTTCTTATATGCTTATGGTGCTGTGTCCCTTCTGATCTTTATTTCCTGAAGTAGTTCCAGGTTAATACATAGGTTGTTAAATGATTTAAGTGGTTTATTAGCAAAAATAATTAATTTTAAAATAACATTGTTGCTAGTATAGACCATTTTGTGTGTGTGTATATTTTTTTTTTCCTAAGTTGACTGGCTTCTGTATTTTTAAACAGAAAATTGGGTTTGTAAAAAGCAGCTTGTAATTATCCTTACAATGTTTGTTTATGAGCTGTTTGAATTAGAACATTAAAAAGTGTTGATGGGGTGAAGGTGGGTCACAGCGAGAATTAATGAATAAATAAATAATGTGTAAATGCTGTGCACTTCAGCAGAACACACAGACAGGATCTCATGTCTCCTTCCAGGAGCACCCAGAATCTACGTAGAGCCGTTCCTGCTAGGCAAGGTTCAGTACTTGTCGAGGCCTCTTGTGAAAATGGTCTTTTTAACATCTCCAGGTTGCCCTAGGCCTGTTTCTGTTTCTCTCCATCTTTACCCACAATTTCACTCGTCAGTAATTTGAAATAAGTGAGGTCTGTATGGACATTTGTAGCTCAGTTACTGATGGGCTGTTTAATTGAGCTACTTTATTTCTGTGAGTTTCTTTCTTGTTCTTCCTCAGTGTGTGAGTTTTGTTCTTAGTTTTAAGCCCAGTTTCCCCATGAATTGGAAGCTTGTGAGCCTGCCTTTATGTCTCCTCCCTTCACTAACACCTTTGGGCTCATTTCAATCAAATTTGTGAGAGACGTGTTTCAGAGGTTTTCCTTTCATGTATGTGTAATGAAGGTAGGCTAAGTAAAGGGCAGAGAGGGAGAGGGACTCTTACGTGCCTCCTACTTAGCGGGTAAAGACTGCATGGAAAGAAGCATTAGATATCAAGAACCCAGCACCAGAAGGAGATGCTATGAAAGTCATCCTAAACTTGAGAAAAGCATCAAATGAAGTTTGCATCTTGGGAGTAACTGGCAAGTGGTATCGGGAGACACGAGTAGGAAAACAGGCTTAATGCTTTTACTAGTTCTACGAGAACTAGTAGTTCAGCTTAGACTGAACAGGTCAGCAAAAGGTGTGTGACGAGATGCTGTCCCGCTCTCATGTGCTATAGGGGGACTCAAAAGCATTTGAGCGCCGTGTGTGTGCACTAGCAGATTTAATCGTTCTGAGTGTATGTACTGGCCATGACCTCCAGAGTAACTTGAGGTTTGTGTGCTTGCTTTGTTAGTTTCCTTCAACAGGAGAAAAACAATCAAACTTTCAGTGTTTGGCTTAGAACTGCTGCTAGGTTTTATATTGTAAGTGTGCCTAGAGGTGCATGATAGGTTCATCTTATAAATGGAAATTAAATTAAATTAAAACAAAACTTCTTCCTGCCAGTCAGGCCACTTGTAAAATCAAGATTGTGCTGTTTCAGAGGCCATGCCAATTTTAAACTTATTTTCCATCGCTCTAACAGAGCAGTAAATAAAACTTTTCAGTGTCTTGAATACCTCCAATGCATTTTTTTCTGAAGACATGAGCAAGAAAAGACATTAATTCAGTAGAACAGATGAAAATCTTCTGAATCTGTATGTGTAAAGGAACTTAATGTTGCAATACATATATAATAGGCATTTCATTTGCAAACAGTAAATTAAAGATTTGATGATGATAATGCAATCATTATTTTTTTCTTTGAGTTAAAGGTTAGAGTAAAAAGTACTTTTACACTACCCTTACAAGAACAAACTTGCAAAGAAAATACCAGGATTACAGGAAACTGTGAAGACTCTCAGTTCACAGAGTGAGAAAGCTCACATATGTGCCTCTACAGCTTATCACCTGTCTAGCTCCTCCTTCCTTAGCCTGATAAAGGCTTTGTAGGTGAGAATATTATACACAAGATCTGTAAATAAATAGTAGTAATGTTGTTAATGATTGGAATACTAATCCATCTTGGGCTTTGGTGTATTACAAGATTCTAGGTTGTGTGTCACATTATGCTAACCACATAAAAGATTTATAGCTACCAGTACTTATAGCTAGGGTTTTTTTATTACCATATTAACATGTATTGGGAACATAAAGGTTTATAGGTGTAAGTTATTAGTTACAATTTTATTTCTGAGCTGCAATTGAAGATGTATGTTGCTTTAAAAAAAAATACAACAACCAAACACACCATAGTTATTGAAACAAAGTTTTGTGAAAAATTTAAACAGGGGGTACATACTCTGTAGACTTTTAATGGGCGAAAGTAGCTGCATTAAGCCATTACTTCAGATGTGTCTGCTACTTCTCTTCTTTTTATAATGAACACTTTCATTTTTGAAGAAGAAAAAAGTTGGGGCTAGCTGTTGAATCATAAGAAAATATAATAGCCTTTTTTCTCCCTCCTTTAGGTAAGTGAGTATTAGAAATTACAGTAATTTTGGCAAGAGTTCAAGGGTTAATGCAACAGATAAATAAAAGGAATTTTCTGTAAATTGAGCCCTGCATTATTTCACTTGTCTTGCCTTTCCAAACCTAACTCATTTAATTTTAAAAAGTAAATACTTAAATTCTTCCTGACAGTGTGCTTTGCTTTTACTATCGTTTATTACTTCAATTATACTTGGTATCACTTAGAACAATCTGCCATTTGGAAATTTCAGTATAGCCTGCAGCTTAGTATTAAGTCTGGCTGCTATTGTAACATGTACAGCATATGACACTAATGTATCAAAATTAGATTTGATCATCCCTCCTGGTTATATTTATTTCACGTTTCTTTTGTATTCAGTTAACATAAATGTATTAGGAGAGCTGACACATGATGATGGCTATAGAGTAAGAATATTTTAAAGTATTTTGAGTTAGATTTGAAATTTCAGGTAACCTAACAGTTGGTCATTTTTATATATTTGCTTTAATGGAGTAGAGTTTCAAAGCAAGCCTCAAAAAATCTGTTTGTCTCTGACATCTCCCCAGGGCTGTCTTCCCAACAGCTCAGGTTTAAAATGGCTAAAACGAAGCTCTTAACCTCTTTCTCATTTCCACCTTTCTGGATCACCACAGATAACATGACCATTGTGCCTGTCACTTGTGCCCGTAGCCTACAATCATCTTTAATTTGGTCCTTTTTCTGGATTCTTCTGTTCAGTCTCTGCTTAAGACTCTGTTCTTTCTTCCACATAACATTTCTTGCAACATAGCCTTTCCGTAAAGATAGCTAAAGTTTATCCACTGTATTCTAAAACTGTTGGTTTGATTGCTGAATCTTCCTTTCTCTGTCCTTGTCGCTTTCGTTCATGGAGAAGGCTGCTATAAAAGCCATTTTTCTAATGCTCTGTAGAGCCGTCTGAATTTATGTGGTATTAAGTGGTTTAGAATATTGGTGTATAACCTGTAGTTCCAGGTGTTCCAGCTGCAATGTATTTCAGGTTACTTGAAATGTAATATTATTTTGGAGGTTTTTATAATATACATTATTGCTGTGTTTCACGTCTCGAAGAAGGCTTTGCACTTTTTTATGCTTAAATGTCATCTATGCATGTATGGAGTTGTGAATTTAGCAAGACAAAGTCAGGAAATGAGTGTGCAGATGTAGTGACGTACACAACGGGCAGTGAGTTGTGAGTAACCGTTGACACCTATTTCAGTCCTGGCACCTGTACGTTCTCTGTGCACCGAATCTCCTTCTGTTAGATAACATTGGGAGCACACCATGTTGCTGTCTGTCATTAGGGTTCAATGAGCAGAGGTGGGTTTAGCTCAGTATTTTGGTCCACTTGTGTCCAGGACACTGATTTCTGGGATGCTTCCAATTCAGTGTGAAGACAAAGAATCCAGACTAAAATTGAAAGAGTTCAAAGGAGGTGATTCTGCCCCTCTACTCTGCTCTCATGAGACCCCACTTGGAGTACTGTGTCCAGTTCTGGGGTCCCCAGTACAAGAAAGACATGGAGCTGTTGGAGCGTGTCTAGAGGAGGGCCATGAAGATGACCAGAGGGCTGGAGGACCTCTCCTGTGACCAGGCTGAGAGAGTTGTTCAGCTTGGTGAAGGCTCCAGGAAGACTGATTAGCTAGTACCTAAAGGGGCCTAAAGGAAAGCTAGAAAAGGGCTGTTCAGAAGGGCATGCAGTGATTGGATGACAGGTAATGGCCTTAACCTGACTTACGTTAGATACCGGAAAAAAATTCTTCTTTACAAGGGTGATGAGGCACTGGTATAGGTTAACCAGAGAAGTTGTGAATTTCCCCTCCCTGTGTTCAAGGCCAGGTTGGATGGAGCTTTAGGCAACCTGGTCTAGTGGAGGGTCCATGGATGATCTTTGAGGTCCCTTGCAATCCAAAGCATAGTGATTCTGCGATTGTGTGATCTTTGCCAAATCATGCTGAGGTTAAATACACCTGACAGGATTTGGAACTCGAAATAATCTGATTCCTTTTCCTCTGAAGAAGTCAGTGCTTTTAATCTGGAATGTATCATCACACCTCTACAGAGGTAGAAATCCAACTTTGAAGTTAAAGAGAAAAATTATTGATGGCTTCAGTATGCTTGGCACCCAAAAACATGTCTTTTGTCTGTAGTCCTCCTCCTGAAATAACTACATGATACATTTCTATCATGCCAAAATCTGTGTCAGTCTGATGTGAAAGCACGTCAGTAGCAGTGCTCCATCCGCATAGCTTTCACAGAAGTGCAAGAACTGATGTCCTGTCTGATGAGCTGCAGATTATCACTAGAGACAGTGATGCCCTCAATAATCTGCGCTATCTAAACTGTCTCTGTGTTTTGGATTTTAAAGCCATTTATTTGGCATGTACACTGTCACCAACACTTGTTTCTAACAGTGTATGAGTTTGTTTTCTTCGAGCCCAAAGGTAGTAAGTAAATGAGGGCTAATTCTTCAAGTAAGAAGTTCAATATTGCTGAATTAGGAACGATGCTGTGCTGTGTGGGTGTTATCGGTCCTAGTTCAATGAGTTCAGTTCACTCAGTGCTCCAGATGCCCATCCCTCAATCTGGTATCACGTAGTTTTTCCACGTTCCACAGGTTTTCATATCTAAACTGATTTACCTCTGGCTTCCTCTTTCATTAGGCAGCCTCATCCTCCCTGAGCTTTTATTTGCTTCTAAGTGCAGGCCATTGAGTCCCTCATACTCCTCTGTCATTGTCATATCTCACCAAATAGTTTGATTGTCACTTCACAAAGGAAGATAGGAGAAGTTCAGACTCTCAGAAAATTCTACAGTCTGTTGTCTTTTAGGACATTTATCATTGTTAAGTGTCATCCAAGGTTTCTGCAGATGGTGTTTGTGTGTTGCACATCAGTAATTCAGGTTGCTGCCTGGTTTTGTTCTAACCTAGTCAAATAAAGCTCAGCATAGTGAATGTTGTTATAACCAATTCTTTTGTTGGTTTATGGTTGGCACAAGAGCATCCTTAACTAAGTGTTGTTTAAAATAATTCAGCCATCTACAAAAGAGGCAAGAACAGCTCACTTCAAAGGAACTGCAGTCATTGTAGCTTACATGTATGTATGATCTGGTCCAGGCAAAACAAATTACTTATTGAACATCGGACAAGATGTAGGGCATTGATGCCATCTGTCCTTTGCCCAGTCCAGCACTGAAGAGATTCCTCCTCTTAGAGAAATACAGCCTTATTTTTCAGTCTGATACAATTCAAAGCTAGCAGAGAAGAACAGAGGTAGTTTCTTTTTTCAGTCTGTTGCTGGCAACTAGCATAAGTCTTCAGATAAGATTAAGGTTGCATTCCAGGAGGTTTTGTAATATAAACAAGTGAGTACTTGAAGTGAAATTTCTCAGATGACTATGTATATGTTTTGCTTTTATTTAAAGTACAGTTATGTTCTGAAAATGACTGCATAAACTTGTTGCCTTTTTATATAAAATAACTTCTCGTAAGTGCTCAGATTAGTATCTGCATGTTACTTGTTCCTGGCAGTTCACAGTACTGTCCTTTAAATAACATCAAGGAGATTGATTCACAAATTCTACCTATCTAAAGCTGTGCAAACAAGCCAAAAACTGTGAGTGAAGACAATTGTCAGCTATAACTGGTGATGCAAAAGGAGGAAAAGATGAGATTCCAACGTCAATTTTCAGAAATAGTCCTTACTGGAAAGAAACTCATATTTAATAATCTGACTGCATTTGATCTGTACACTTAAAGCTTCTCTCCATGAAGTTAACATTTGTTTATCAGATAGTCATTTTTAGCAAGAGGACAATTTTAGAGCTTCAGTGCAAGATATCGCAAAATGTTTCATAAAATATTCCTTAATCTGGTTATATGGTTACAAGTGAGGATAAAGCATGAATTTTGAGGAACCTATTTGGTCATTACTAGCCAAATCAAGAGCCATTTTGGGGGTGGGGAGTTATTTTTACAAAGGTAAAAAACATACATAGTTTTCATGGGAAAATAAGTATTTAGTTTAGTTAATCTAGGGGCTATGGAAAATGCAGTAGCTATTCTCCTTTAAAAGCTTTTCATTTGTAGTAGCCATTTTGGAATTTGGCTAGAATGATGAGATTAAAGACTGCTCAGATACATTGGTCTTTAAACAAATGTTCATTAATATACTTTAAAACTTCATATAGAATTCACTGCCTGTCAGTGAATACTCTTGAAAGCATTTTAGTAAATCATTCTGTCTTCTTCAGATAATATCAACAAAATTTTAGCTTTCAGTAGAAAACAAATACTGATTTATCTGTTAATTTAAGTAAACATTGGCATCAATGTATAAAAATTTATGCTACAAAATTCACCGATATTGTGAACTGATATTGTCACTGAAATTGTAAAAGAACTATAGTGTACTTTGGGTATTTTATAATTTTTCTTTTCTTTTTAGTGGGTTTATCCTTTTGAAATACCAGCTTTTACTATAGCTGTATGGGTATAGAATATATTCAAACTGATGAGTTTTTAATCCCTGCTTTTCCAGCTAAGGCATTTAGGAAATGATGAAGTACACATTGTCTGGTCAGAGCATACTCGAGATTATAGAAGAGGAATAATTCCGACTGAATTTGGTGATGTTCTTATAGTTATCTATCCCATGAAAAACCATATGTTCAGTATCCAGATCATGAAAAAGCCTGAGGTAAGGAGTTGGGTTGGGTTTTTTTTGTGTTTCCTTTGTATGTTTAATATGAACTGAGTTTTGTTTAGAATCATGACATTTTGGTGTAATCAATTGATCCAACAAGTTGATGGGTCTTTAACACTGATATGGTGGCGGTAGAAGGAAGAGCAAGACCTCAGTAAGTACAGTGCATAGTAAAATTAGTAACTTGAAGTTGGAAAGGCCTGATTCTGTCAAACATAACTGCTAACATCATAAACTGGAGACAGTGCTAGAATGTTCTCTGTAATCATTTAAATAGTAAGATAAACCTGGTGAATTTTTTAATCAAATTTGATACATGACTGTGGTAGTTGAATAATAGCCTGTGCCAGCTTTCTCCATCCATGTCGTATTCTCCTTTAGAGATTAATTCAGCAAAGCAAAACCATTCAGCTCTTAGGGCTGTGAATACACACTCTTTCTAGTGACTGTTCTTCAAATGTCTGTGCTGACCCTGTTCTTAAAACAGGCTGTGGGTTCGGGTGGCGAGCACTGACTGAGTAAAAGGAGTCATGATTGTTTGTACTGCATAATTTTTGTCCATGATGTCACTTCCCATGATATTTTATGCTTTAAACATTAAAATTATTTCTAGAAGCACTAACAATAATAAATGAGGTATGACAGATATAGGATTTCCTCTATATGATGACTGCCTTTATCTGATCACAGGCATGAAATTTTATCCCACACATGGTCTTGTTATTGCTGGGTTATTATGTTTTTAATTAATAAGTCTATTCCTCCTTTTACTACTTTGAGTACAAAGAATTGTATTATTGGGAGTGCAGGTTAAGGAGGAAGAAGAAAACTGTTGAAAGCAGGGATAGTTGTCAGTCCTTGTATGTGAAAAAAGAAGTGCCCTCCATCAGATTTCAGTGTTCTCAAAACTGCATGAAATGACTGATGGTAAAATTGATACGGTTACCTAAAATTCATTTGCAGCATTGCTTTCATCTTAGCGGGTGAATATTTAGTGTACACTCAGCTCCCTTTGCTGACCTGATGCACAGACTTTGCTCTTCACATGCCACATGCTTTATGCCAGCAGCTTCAGAACTTTATTCACAGGAAATTAAGATACTTTTTTTTTTTTTAATTGCTAAATGAAGATTGGTTAGAGAAAAAATGTAAGACATGACATCCATCTGTTCTGTAAATCTTTTAGGTGCTACTTATACTAAACTTCAGGGTTTTCTTTTAATCCGGCAAATAAGGCTTTAGACTTAGGGTCCAAAGAGGTCAAACCTTCACCACGGGTTTCTCCTGTAGCTTAACAATCCCTTTGTATAGGTACCATAGAAAAGAAGGGGAACTGATAGAAGGAAAGAAAATAGAAGGTGAGGGTCAGACCACCAGTAATTGTGTGACAGTTAGACATTAAATTGGTCCTTATGGACATATTATAACTAAAATCATGGTAAATATTATTTTAAAATTTGAGTAATTATTCCATTTGCTTTACTACCACCTACACTGTTGTCGTCTAGCCTTTCAACCTCATAAACATGATATGTATGACTGTTACTAGGATTTTGGCAGCAAAAGTTGGAAATAAGCTTTGATGAGACAGAGCATTCAAATGGTTGCTTAATTTCCTTCAAATGCTGTGTTATCTGTTACCAAGGATATCAAGCGGTTATATGGCCATATATTTCCACAAGAGAAAAGGTCTGTCATGGAGCACAATAACTGGTCTGATTATCTGGCAATGAGGAGGGGAAAAAAGATATATTTGAGTGCTCTATTGTTAATGTTGATTGCTAATTGTTATAGCTAAGATCTTGCTTTATGTTAAATTTCTTAATTTTTTATTCAGGTTCCATTTTTTGGTCCACTCTTTGATGGTGCTGTTGTGAATGGAAAAATTCTTCCTATTATGGTTCGTGCAACAGCTATAAATGCAAGCCGTGCATTGAAATCATTAATCCCATTATACCAAAACTTGTATCCTTTCGCTCAAATGGCTTCCAAGGCATGCACATTCCCTTGTAGTTCTGAGATACGATCTTCATGTTTTCTGCCATCTCATATTTTTGTCAAATTAATGCAGAGAAAATATTGTATTTTTTATTTTTTTAATGGTGATAGTGCCTTTAAGAAACTTAAACCCATAGAAGAGTATTCAGATGAAGACCAGCTTTGTTAATCAAGTGAAGATTAGATTCAGTGCTGAAAAATTGCCTGTTTCTAATGTTTTATAACAGGTACTTACCACTTTTTGTTAGCAAAATTATTTTAATGACCGTTTTGTGAGTAGGCTTTCTAAAATAGCAGTGTCGTGCTGTTAATAATCTTTCTTTCCTCCAAGACATTAAGTATTTATCCAGTATCAATGTGACTTAGTTTTGGATTCTATTTCCAAAATGGATATTGAAGCTGCTTTCCTTCAAGATGAGAAAAATTTGTTACAGATTTGTCATACAGACTTTGTTATACACATCAGAATACAAAATTGCTGTCAAAATTATGTTACTGTCTTTGTAAAGATGTCAGAAAAGGCTATCTCTTCTTTTTTTTATGCTGTTGGAACTGAAATTGCAGGTTTTTGAAAGGGCTGCTCTTGGAAGAACAGATTTGCCAACCAGAAATTAAAAGCCATAAGGTAAGTCACTTACACCTTTTCCCTTTCTAAGACTGAGTTCTGTCATATACCTGTTAGCTAAATCAAGAAGAATTACACTATTTTTTAATTTAATAAGTTGAAAGATGAGTATAATTTTTGATCCAAGGGAAATACTGTGCTTAATTTTCACCCAAGCTCTAGATACTTGTATTTGCCATGTGATAGATTGTTGCTAACATACCCTGCTTTTTCTAAAGCTGACTGTTAATACTTACAGAATTTTGGAGTAGATATGATGAAGTGGATTTACAGATGAATGATGGACAGTGTTTGATGTGATCACATTAAATTACCGTTGTGCCATCTCTGTAGATGACAAATGTTGATTCATTGTATTTTTACGTTTTTAAAGGTCTGGCCTTTTTGTCATTACTCAAATGGCTTAATCAAAGAATTTAAAATCTATTATCATCATTATACCATGGAAAGTGATGGCATATAGCATTATATTGATGTATAGTGGTGAGCAATTAGAAAACAATTTACTTTGAGGCATGTTTGGGGGTTTTTTCTTGGTACTGAAAGTTTGTTACATCAAACTTGTATGTTTAAACTTCTTTACAGAATACAGAAATTGTGATAAATTCCTTGGATGTAGCTTGTCAGGTCAATGTCTAGGAATTGACCAGTCTTTAAGAATTGCATATTGCACATTGACTTTTAATTCAGATCTCCAAATTGTACTTTTTATATGCATAAGAGCACTGTATGTCATTTATGACATAATATGGTCTCCATTAAAATGTTTATAGTTGTCTTCTAACATGGTTAGTATGATAACTGGAAAGTATTGCATATGTTTGATATTAGGTGGTTGGTTGGTGGGCTTCCTATCACCGCTTGCTAAGCTTATGAAGCACCAGTTGACTGGGCACTGAAGTTAAAGGGCAGCTTTATTAAGTAGTTGATGGAATTCTTTTTTCACCTGGCTTAGAGTATGTTATATTCAGTGCTTTGTCTAACACTTCAAAAATTAAAATGAGGTTGCGAACAGTTCTTAAAAAGATGTTTTCTTTGCATGAAAAAAACCTTCTGCAAACTGGGCTGTGGTGGAATCAGTTGTGTCAGTGGAGAACAGCATAAAAATGTTAAACTTTGATGTTTGGCCTAGCTCTCAGTGCTTTAAAAAACTCTTGCTTAAAAATTTCACAGACATGCTCTTCATGTTCAATCTGTGGACAGATTAGAGGTCAAGAAGGAATTTCCCTCACACAAGGATAGCAAAGACTGGTGGCTGTTTCCTGTAACACAGACATGGTCTGTTAACTAGGAGTATTTGAGAATTGAATCTAATTCCTGCAGTAGCAGAGAATTGAGGATGTCAAGTATTGTCTTCAGGATCTCCCACTTCTTTCCTCTGGCATATTTTAGCTGTGGCTGTAGCAATTCACTACTGGCCTTGAAGTTTGTTGTGGACTGAAGGGTGTGAGGGTAGGAGTATTTTATGGTCTGTGTTTAAATAGTTTTCTGGTGACTCCACCAGACTTACTTTCTCTTGAAGAAGGCAGGACTCATTGATCAAGGTGGTCTTTCCTGGTGTTGGAGAGTTTCAGGAGCAAGGAGGGCTCAGTGGTGAAAACAATTCAGTCAGAGAGGGAGAGGAAAAACAACAGCTGTTTTTCCAGAAGATACATGAAAAGCAAACACCCATCTGGAAAAGCAAAGGCCATAATCAAGGCTTCTGACATGTCCATGACCATAATGGTGTCAGTGAAAGAGAATTCTGAAGTGATCTGCTCAAAAGTACTTTGTTTGCTTACAATTATCTAATATAGTGTTAGTTTATTAGGAATTTTGATGATGGTTAATTGAAATTCAGTTTAATGTGGATCTTGAGGGAACAAGAGGGCTTGAGATTTCTGTCAAACAGAAAATATTTCAAGCCTTGCACTTCTGTATTAGGTCTCTTTAATTTCAAAGCCAGCGCAGGTGTGCGGATGTCACCGTGCCTGCGGGGTGTGGTTTGCTGTGCTGTGTAGTATGTGGTGAGCGCCTTTTGACTCAGCGTGCAGCTGCTGAGGATAGATGTAGGTCTGTGTTTTATCTATTTTTGAGGAATATTAACAATATCACCTTGCAGGTCTTCGTGGTGACGATGGATCATGGAAAACTCCTAAGTGAAAAGTAGGACTGTGTTGATTTACTTGCGTATGAGATGTGAAGAGAGTGGTGGCACCAAGTTTGGCACTCCTACTTCCAAGGAGGGCTTCTCCATCTTCTGAGTTAGTGCATTTTCTAAGTGCCGACCTGACTGAAAAAATCAGCTGTCATTTGTAATCAGCAGGGATATTCAGCCCTCTTCATGTAACCTGATTGCAACTCTTTCCTCATTGCGCTTGTCTGTTAATCACGATGTGGCAATGGGTAGTATGTGTGAATAGTATAATAATGGTTGCATGGATACAGAAAATTCTGCTCATCTCCCTTTTATAGTCTGCCCTGACTTGGAGCCTGCTTTGTGCGGTCTGAAGCAGCTTTCTGAGATTGACATATTCTGTCAGTCACCTTCCTCTTTCTGACGTGATTTTGATACATCTGATAGCAAACTTACATAGTAAAACATTTTGAAGATTTTATTTTTTTAATGATTTTTAAAGTTTTCGTCTACTCTGTGTTCTTATTCTTTGCTCAGAATACTATAAAGATAAGTTTCTGTATTTTGAGATTAAAAATGTACTACATCTATCAGCAAACATCAGTAGGCATAGCAGGTATCCTGCTTTAACTTGATGCACGACAGTTTCATTTCTGCAGCACTGTGAAGGGAACATTGCCTTTTCAGATGGCATTTCTGCATGGATCTGTGGAATTTGCTTTAGTTTCCACTTAGAGGATGCTGCAGTCCCTCAGTAACTTTTGGTGGCCTGGCTGTCATTGGAGTACCAGTGCCCCCTCACCAAGAGGTGACACACAAAATGCTTGTATTGTCTTGCTAATTAAGCTGCAGGAACCCCTTCTCTATCTACCTCATAGGCAGTGTGTTTTCTTCTCATTGCATTTGTTGTCCTTGTAGAAGTACATAGTTACCTCCTCAATGCTCTCCAGCTGCACGTACTAGGAAAACTAAGACTCCTAACTGCATGTTTAAGAATGGGAGCAAATGCTGAGAACTGTTTTCACTATGATGGAGAGTAAGGATGCCAGTATTTAGGGGATTGTTAAATACTCATTTATTTACTCAGTTGCACTCGAATTCCTGGTAGGGATAGTTTTATTTATGCCTTGCATCTCAGAGCAAGCACTTTCTCCTGTCTGAGTTCAGAACCTACCATGTGTAGGAAATGGATCAATACAAAATATTTTGAACAATAGAAAGAGTGGCTTCATGTAAAACTCTACGTGACCTTCCTGAATAAACAGCAGATGTTAGCCAGACACCAAGAGGTACATACACCAAGTTCTTTACTGAGCATAGTAAGCAAGTCCAGTGATCCAACTTGCTGCAGTTAACGTCATACAAGGAAAACAACTAGAAACCTCGTGGGAGTGGAATTCCAAATGTGAAACAACTTGTGTTACTTTTTACACGTTGTACACAAATTTTGGAGTGTGAACAATTCTTCCAAACTATCTGCACTTAGAGCGCAGGTAGTGTGATTCAGACACCGGAACGCTTTCTCTCTTACGTAGTATTCCCCTCCCAAAGGATGCTACCAAATACACAGCTAGATACATGGCAAGAAATCTTATTTAGCATCTTTTAAATCTGAAATTAATTGAAATTTTAGAACACCTGGAATATAGGTGTTCTATATATATATAATCACTGTAGCATAACTTTCGCCTCTTTATGATAATCTACAAAGTTTTGACACGATGCTAGGAATTCTTCAACCAATTAGATTTCTTTTTGTGTATGTGTGATGGTTTGAGCCCTGGCCAAAGGCCAGACGCCCACCAAAATCAGTCTGTTACTCCCCTTCTTAGTTGGACAGGGGAGGAAAAAAACATAACTGGGCGGCTCAAGAGACAAACTCGTTAATGACGCGGGCAAAACAGACTCAACATAGAGAGCAGAAGAGAAAAGTTATCTAATTTATTACACCACGCTAAAGAGAAAACAGTGAAAAAAAACCAGAGTCAGGAGTGCAACCAACAATCTTGAAACAAATGCAAACCAGGCAAACACTTTTCCCCCCCCACTCCCTCCTTAGCAGGCTTTAGTTAGAAGTTTGCTCCCTTCTTCCCTCCCGGTCGCAGCCCAGGAGGGGCAGGGACTGGGGAAAATGGGGGTCTTGGTAACACCTTCCCCCCACCCCTCCATTCTAAAGCAGACTTCCCTTTCAGCCATGATTTTGCTCCCTTCTTCCCCTCTCCTGCTCGCAGCACAGGACAGGGGGGCAGGGACTAGGAGATGGGGGCTTCAGTCAGTCCCTTGCAAGATGGTTTCCTTCTCGGCCGGGATGGGGGCATCCATTCCACACAGCCTCCCCCTGCTGCACCGTAGGATCTCACCCACAAGAGCCAGTCCTCCACGAACTTTCTCCAAGGCAAATCTCTTCCCACCGGGCTTCATCTCTGCTCTGGCAGGCAGCAACAAATCACAGTGTCTCTCAGTCCCAGTCCTCCACGGGGCTATAGGCCTCCTCCAGCAAACCTGTTGCATTCATCTCTGTAGGTCGCTTGTGCTGGCAGGGGCTCATCCCACCGTAAGTCACGGCATCTTCTCTATGTCTCCCCCGGCTCCATGCAGCGTGGAGCCGAGCCTCTCCACCGGGCAGGTCGGGTCTCTGCCTCCTCCATGGGTCCTTTCCTCCGGCTACTCCAGGTGCTTCTGCTCGAGCTGCAGGGGCAAACTCGCCTGGGTACCTGGGCGCGCCTACTCCTCCCCCAGCCTTCCCGGCCTTTTGTGTCTGTCAACTGATTACATTCACATGCAAATATACATCACAATTCCCTTAATGGGCCAAACTTTGCGGTCTTCCTGGCACTCCAAGTTCTGGTTGGAGTCTTTGTCTCCCATATGTGATTCCCAGAGGCGCTATAAGCAGGCCTGCAGAAGATTCCAGCAGCCATTTTCTGCCGGACCTGGCCCTCTCAGTAGAACTGCAACATTATGTGTGTCCCATGAAACAGATTAAATAGCAAAAATATAATGCTGTTTTAATGCTTCCTTCTACAAAACTTTATGGAATAAATCTTAAATTTTTTAAATAAATTAATCATTGATTAAAAAATTGGAGAACTTATTGTACACACACACACACACACACACGCGCACATATATATATATATATATATCTTTTTTTGACCCTATTTGTAAACAGATGGTACTTGATGAATTGTAGGTAACCTTTTAGACAGTTGTTTTCCAGAGTCAGGAAAGGTATTAACTTCATATGGTATCTGACAAGACAGTAACTTCTTTATGAATAAAATAATGTGTTTGAGTGTTAAAAGTTTCCTCTGTATTGAAAACTCGTAGCTCAGAAGAAGCTTTCTTGCATGATGTGGTACTCACCTGCCCCAAGAAAGGGTTTCTTGGAACTGGTAGAGTCACTGTTGGTTGTGCCTGCTTGACCATCATCTGGCTCAAGACAGAACTGCAGACTTTGGAAGGTTTATCTTTAAAAAGAAAGCATTCATTATTAATGACATGTAGTAAGCAAAGAGTAGTTGTTCAGATTCTCTGGCCACATTTGTCTCTCTTAGTTAAGAATATTTTGTTTGCTTTACATTTTCAAACCAGATTTTGTGAAAGTTTTTGAGATTTTCCACTAATATAGAAACTTAGAAGTTAAGCTGGAAAGCACTGATTTGGGCAATGCCAGTTTCTCTTCCTCAACATCCAGTAAGTTTTCTGTCTCATAGATGCATGAGCATCTGCAAGAAAAAAAATTAATACAGAGATGCTGCATCAGTGGTAACTGTGTATTGAATGGAAAAGGTATAGGGGGTGCTCTCTCTCCTTAAATATTGTATCATGAATTAATTTTTCACATTGCCACTAATTCATTTTGATATAGCAAAAGGAATAATGCATGCCATTATAACTCCTCTTCCAGTATATTCTGGTTTAGAATTTTTTTTAACTGCCATATGCCAAAATTCTCAGTGAACTTTGCTATATTTCCAGTGATGCAATTTTGATATAGGACATTTAATAAGGTTTTAACATACATGTTACTGATTTTTCTGTAATCACAGCTGAGAAGAAGCAGACATTAAAAATAACATTTGATGCATTTTTAGATGCTACTCTATATGCTTTAAAACAAATAATTGAAAATTTCAGGATTTCAGTGAATATTTAACCCATCCCTGTATTCATACCATTATAACCTTTTCTGATAGAAGTTTGAGTAAGAGCCATGGATAGTCACACAGAATCACAAAGACGTAGGGGTTGGAAGGGACCTCAAGAGATCATTGAGTTCAACCCCTCTGCCAAAGCAGGTTCCTTAGGATAGATCGCACAAAGTGCGAACGTAAGTTCATCGTATGACTTCCACTGTTCTTTCTGGGAGAAAAATCATTATTTTTAAAATCTGTTTTACTCTTTAGTGATGGAACTTGTTTTCTGAGTTCAAGCAAGAATCATAAGGCAGAGAATATGGTGTTCAGTCTATCCTGTACTTGCTCAGTTTTACTGTTCTCCAAAATTCTAGCTCTGCTGCTAACTCACTTGATCCTTCAATAATTTAAAATGTGTTGAATTAAAATGCCTGCATACGGTGGTATAATGTGAAAAAATGGAGATTTCAAGAGATTCTGATTGTTTGAATGGACTGTTAAGGTATTTCGGTTTCAAGAAATCTCTAGTTTTTTCAGTTTCTCTATGAATTATAAGATGACCTAAATATAAGAAAAAAGTTTTGTATCTTTATAGAGTCATGCACGTGTGTGTGTGCACGCCTTTATGCCTATATGTGTGTGTCTGCTTGTAGGTCTGCAAGTTACAGTAGTAGCTGGTTTTATTATCTTTCTAGAATTTTCCCCCTGAACCAATATATTCCATTAATGGGATTTCTTTTGATGTCACAAACATATTGTGACAGGTCAGATTAGATGTTAGAAAAATTTTTTTTACTGAAAGAGTTGTCGGGGCCTGGAACAGGCTGCCCAGGGAGGTGGTTGAGTCACCTTCCCTGGATGTGTTTTAAAAAAAGTGTAGATGAGGTACTTAGGGATATGGTTTAGCATAGGATGGGAACGGTTGGACCTGATGATCTTAAAGGTCTTTTCTAACCTTGTGATTCTGTGAACAGCAAGGAAAATTCCAGGGACAATACCAGGAAGATTTGGTTTCTTGTAAACCATGGATGGCTAAATTACTCGTAACATCAAACCACTACTAACTGCTGCATTTAAGAATGTTCCTATTGAAGATTAGTGTTTTAATGTGTTATACAGAAAAATAGGTACAGTTTGAAATATCTCATGTAAAGGAATTGTATACATGATGGCAGTGCAGTGTAATAATCATCTAAAGTAACTTTTGTATGGATAACATCACACTGAAGTTTGCCCAGTTAAAATGAGGTCAAATGAAAAAAAAACAGCTAAGATTCCAAAACATAAATTGTGCTATTTATGTTTGTTAAGTACGGTTTGAAATCCTGTCTAAAGGACATCTTACCTAACTATATATCTAATGCTGCTCAGTAAATGAGGAGAGTATTGATTGGCATATGCTGCTTAAATCGATCACCTTGACAGCCAGAATTACAGTAATCTGTCAGTATTAATGGCTGTCTTTCAAGCCTTGATACCTCTCCTTCTCTTGTCTCATCTTGCCTCACTTCTTTTTGAAGTGCATTTTCTTGCAACCTCTGGTTTTGTCAGAGTAGGTACTTTTGTAGTGGTTTTTTGTCCCCTGAGTCAAATTTATTGGCTTGATCATGCAATTAGAGTTAAAATGCAACACCAGGGAGCAAAAGTAGGCAGTGTTCTGAGTAACAATTGGACCTCAGGGGTAGTGCAAGCCTGTTCTCAGCCATCGTTTATTAGTTACCTGTTGTAAGAATAGGATTGTTTTGCAATGAATAATTCCAAAGCATCACTTTAAATGCCTTTGATTTTAGCCATTAGAGACAACTGATTGAACCAACATTTGTGATAGGTTTTAAAATTCTTGCCTTAACATTTGTCATATAGATGTGTCAAATAACTGCTGGAGAAATACTTGCAGATGTGCGTGCCAGCCACTGGTTTTATGGAATTCTTGTGTAGGCATACACATCATTTCAGTTGTTTTTTGTGCATTTTTAATATGAGGAGTAAATTGAAGTGTGGGGCTTGAAAGCTATGTCATAATGTAGTATCTTTTCATGTGTATGGTCTGTGAGGTTTTCTGCAATCACACATACATACTTTAGCAGCAGGTCTGCATTTGTACATGTTCAGGTGAACATATTTTCTTCGTTAATTGCCCTCCTTCAAATCCTGCCTTCTCTGGTTCTTCTGTCTCTACCTCTTCTTCTGGGCTCTCTGCAGGTAGGAATGGAGATGCGTATGCAGATATGCTGGGAGCACCTGTTAGAGCAGCATAGTGTAAGCACATGGGCTTAAGGGCAATGATGTCATCACAACGTATCTGTTATTTGTTTTTTCATGACAAGTACATCTTTATTAGTTACTCTTCCTTAATGAAATGCTTGAGACTCTCTTGAAAGTGGTAAAAACCCAAAATACCAGATGAGACAAAACTGATTGACTGTAGTAATAGAATTTTCTACTAATAATTGCACCTAGAAAAAGCCGAGTATGCTGTTGATGTCATAAGACAGTTATGGGGGAGACTGAAATCTTTTTGTACTATTAGGGAAAAACACATTCTAGGTTCTTTTAGTTCTTGCATTCCTTCATAAATTGAATATACCCATCTGAAGGGAGGTATCGGTTTTACTGATTTCTGTCTAAAATATGGCTAGGCTTATGGCGGTGACATTCTGGTTTAGAATAAAACGATGTCAGTGGGCTACCCTGGAAAAGCATTGAAGTGCTTTATCAGCCTCTTTGAACTTCTGAATTTGGTTCTGTCGGTACAGATCCCTTGAGGGAGGGAAGTTCCTCCTTGTTGCTGCATCTTTCTAAGGTAGGAAGTCTTTGTATGTTGGAAGCTGGAAGCTGGTAGAGCAATTGCTCTTTCATGATAAAATGTGTTTTAAATGTGTATAGGTCCTTCTTCAAAACAAAAACATGCAGTGAGAAGGCTGGAAATCCTTAAACTGGAATGAAAAAGATAAACTAGTTCTTATGCAGAGTTGATTGCTTTATACGTAACACAAAATGACAGGTTTTCTGTTAATACCTACTTAGCCTTATTAATTAATTAAACATTTTGGACAACAAAAGCCCTTTGTTAAAATGTTAAGACTCTGCCCCGTTAAGGTGTTAAAATTTATACAGATTTGTTTGATAGCACTCAGAAGTCTGTGAATAAAAGCATTAAATATAAAAGAATTAAACAATGTTTTCTAAGATTACTAAGAAAGAAATGTTTTTAACCTGTTTAAGCCCTATTTTTATGTTGGCAAAAGACAGCACTGTTTATTGACTTAATCCTTTTCTAGTCAAATATTCAGATAAGTGACTTGCAAACAACTTGAAAGATTTGTATGTGAAAAGACTAAAAGCTGTGTATATATAAAGCATAAGTACATAACATTGTGTGTGGTTGATTCTGATATTTAAATTGGTAGGAAAATATTTGTAACAATCAAAACTAAAGAACAGTAATGCCTGTGAGATAGAATGATTTTGTTGGATGAGTTGAATAAGATATTGGCAAACCATTTCTGCGTCATTCTACATATGGTAATCAGGACAGTTGGAGCATGCTTTGCAGTGCCAACAAAGGGATTAGAAGATGATAGGTACCAAAAGAAAAAAAAAAAAAAAGAGGAGATTAATGGCAACTAGCACATCAGTTCTCTTTTGTTCTCCTACAGATCTGTACTTCAGTTACTGGAAAAAAAAAAAGCATGCATATATATATATACATATATATATATATGCCTTTTTTTTCCAGTAATGTGTGTATGTGTATATATATACACACAACATACCTGTCAGTATGTGGAAATACCTAGCTGGAGACGGAATATACTTCATGGAACAATATTCACTAGTTAACTGGGTCCAAATTATAGCAAAAAAGGGTATATGTATATAGTTTGATCTGTGTGCCACATCCTTAATAGAAAAACAGAATGAACTAACAGAAAGCAAGGATTAAAAGTTAGTATTACTGTAATTGGAATTACCATATGGCGATCCAAAGGACATGAGTCCTAACCATAGGCTGGCCGATCAAATTAGTCTCAATATACTTTCTAGACATTGAGAAAATAATTTTAATTGCTGATTAACTGCACCTGAATAGAACTGTGGGTCACAAATGCATCTATCTCCTCCCAAATGCTTCTCCTCCCAAACACAGAAGAATGCAGGCTATTAGAAAATCTTTTAATTTCTGCTTGCCAAACCATAGTTACCATCCATCTGTTCTTGCCAATTGTGGAAAAAGGTCAGTTTTCAGCAAAGCCATGCGTTTCACAGAAGGTATGTGAAGTGAAATTTCACAGGGGACACGATGGATCCTGATTCTTAGTGATAAACCTTTGGGGCCAGCAGGGTTGGCATATGGTTCAGCATGATATGAAGGCTTGGGTTCCCTGGCTTCACTTATTTGGCGTGGAACTGATAAAACCTGGCTCTTAAGTATTGTTTCGCTGGACACCAATCATGGGCAGCAGGAACTGCCCATTTAACTCTCTGTGGGAAGGAAGCCCAGGCTGCGTTCACAATAGTACCATTGTCGTGCTGCAAACTGCTCGCAACAGCTTGACAGCACTAGGGAGGAGGGCGAAGGGGCTGCCTTACTAATTGCCCTTCAGAATAAAGGAAGGGGGAAGTAACTGAAAATTAATATTTGGTTTCTTCATTTAAGTTGAAGAAGCCTGTCTCCAAGTTTTAAAAATCGTTTTTAAAATCGACTGCTGCCTTCCGAAGAAAATTATAAGTTATCCATACTGGTACTGCAGCAACCCAGGGTAAAGAGAAAACGTTCTCTTCAACACTAAAATTAAAAAAGAAAGGTAACTGTAAGGTTTATTAAAGTACAGATTGGAATTAATGACACAGTTTCTCATGAGAGAAGTTTTCTTTGTTACTGTGTAATGTGGAATTGCAAATTAATGCATATCTGTATGTGCGGTCTTTTTACTAGGCAGTTTAATATAATTTTTATTTGTGTCACTGTACTGCTGGTAGTGATGTCTTCATGGAAAGCATTTCTTTTACTGTTTTCCTCATCAATGAACATGTCTCTATGTTCAGAGACAGTACCTAAGGTAGAAGTTTATATATTTGAATGTATGAAAACAGTGGGCGTAAGTATTCGTGCTGGTACAGGAGAGTGAAGAGAGAGTTTTGCTTCTGTATTTTTACACTCATAAACCTTAATTACTTGCGTTAAAACTGATGTAGTGCTGATGTAATGAGTGTTGGAGTAAGGATAAATCCCTCTCCTAAAATCAGGAGTTAGTATGTGGGGCTGACGTTGGCCTGCACTATTCCACATCACTTGAGGGCTGAAGCAATGGCAGCATCACCTTAACATGTCTCATTGGCACATTTGTTGCAAGATCCTTAATAAACTTCAGTCCCTTGGCCGGCAAGCCGCGGGCCTCCCCTGCTGCCTCCTGCAAACCTGCTGCTGGCTGCCTGCGAGCCTCTCTGTCTGCCGGCAGCACCATCACTCTGAAGAAGGCCTGAATCAGTGGCAGCCGTAATGGGCATGAAAACAATTAGCACAACATTCCTTATAGGTTCATCAATTCCTGTTTTGGCTACATCAGTAAGACAAATCCTCCCTGAAAGTTGGAGTAGGAATTCTGCCTGTGTAAGGGCTCCAGAGCTGTTTGTTTTCACTGCCGTAGCCTGTTAGTGAAACATAGATGAGTGGGGTGTTTGTGAATACTGTCATTAGGCTTCTAACCACATGGACAGTAAATTTAATGAGTAATCTGTTACGGTGTTGAGTTATTCACCCGTCCGATACGGCTGGCCATTTGATCTTACTGTCTTTTCAATTTCATGCTAAAATGCAGTTCAGGGTTTGTAAAACCAACAACACAGAATAAATGGAACCAAACCCGAGACTTTTTACTATATGTTTGTGTTAATATACTCCTGCTATATTTCAAACAGATAATTCATTGAATGCCCATTCTTCCTCTTACTGCAGAGTAGATTATATTTAAGTCAAGATTAATGGATAGATTCTGATGTTAAAACCCAGTCTCTGAGCCTGTCATTCCCTAGAGGCATATAGTGCATTAGTTTAAGCCAATATGCTGCTTATCATAGATACTATGACACTGTCTTAAATGAGAGTTTACTGTACTTTGTTACTGCTTACTCTGGTAATAAAATCACTATATTGTGTTCTTGATAATTACAATATTAAATAGAAACTTAATTTGATTACTGCACATTTAGATACAGATAGTTCTTAAGTAATTGTCCACTGTAAAATTTCTGATACTAATTTTTTCTTTCATGAGGTGTGTTCTGTCAGTGTCTAAGCTTAATAGTCAGGTCAGTCACCTTAGTGGAAGAAGTGCTGAAAAGAGATCTACAATGGGATTTTTCAGTGCTAAGTAACATCTTTTATCCTATAGTTCTTCAATTGAACCTTGTTTGTTTTTTTTTAAATCCTTCCATAAGATGCTTTCATTTCCCACAGTCCTTAAAATAAATAATCTCCAGGTTCTACAGAGTGGAAGAATAAGTGCTGTTAATTCAGGCTGTGATTTTTTTCGCTTAACTGAAATTGCTACAAGTCTGAGCATCAGTTTTGTCATTTTTGATGCCTAAGCAGATGATCAGAATTAGAAGTCATTCAGTTCAGTAAGTATAGTCTCATAGTATTTTTACACAATTACCTTAAAAATTGTTACAGAGCTGGGTTTTGTTTGGTTTAATTCCAGAGATTATTTATACTAAAATTAAATTTATGTTAAGCCCACTACACTTGCACTCTTAATTCTACATAGCCTCATAAGTGCCTTTTGCAAAGGAGCTTGGTGCAGAGCGGTTACATTTTTCATTTCATAATTGAGCATTGTAAGTGGTTAAGCATAGTCCGAATTTTATCCAATTCCAGCTTGTGTTAATGGTGCTGCACTCGCGCTGCCTTAGCACCTGTTATGGATTTTGAGTCATCTGGCAGCCCGTGGGACTTAGATAAAGAAGTACCAGGTGTCCTGCCTGTCTCTTAATTGAGACGCAATGTAAACAATATAGACTTGGCAATATGGTTCTAGGAATGGATTAAAGCCCAGCTTTGTCTGCACTGATGAATCACAGCTTTTTGCTTTTTTTTTTTATTCCTAGATGATGTTATAAACCACTGAAGAATTTTGTTAGCTGTAAGACCTGGTGGAACAATGTAAAAATAAACAATATATTAAGGATTTTCCTAGAAGGACAGTGTTGCAGAATGTTAAGTGGTTTGGGTTTTCCAGTGAAAATGTAAGCATCAGTTACAATTTCTTGCAGTAATTCAGCAATTGTGAAAGTGCTCACACTGTAAAGATGAAGATTTTTATATAAATCCAGATAAAGTCAGTGCCTTCCAATATATAATAGCTTACTAATCTAGACAGAAAGCAGTAGCACTGACTTGGAAACAGGCAGTGGCTGCAAATTATCTAACATACGCTTACCTTGTAGGACTTTTAACCACTGAACTGTAGGGTAGATATACTGGAAATAATCTCTTTTAGCTGTAAGGCTAGCACTCTGAAAGAAAAAGGCTGGTACTCTTGCTCTAAATGGCAAAAGCATGTGTTGTTCTAATTTGCCCAGTAAGTTATAATTTCTCACAGATTTGTTGAACTTTTTACTAGTGTAAAAAATGAAAAGTAATTTTTATTTTATACATTTAAAGAATGATGCAAGTATATGTGTTAGGAAATAATTACAACAGCCAGAATGATGGGATTAATTAGTGTGGATTTATCTATTATTTATTCCCTTATTTTCTACGTGACAGGAAAAAACTGCCTCAGAAAGCCCTTTTGCAGTTACAACTTCTCTTGAAAAAGATCTTTATTAAAGGTGTTAAATGTTACATTTTATGGTTTTTTTTATATCTGTTACTTGCTTTTCTTATTTTACTAATTGGGCATCTATATTAATTTATAGATTGTCGTATATGCATCACTTCTTAAAATGAGTTATTTTGGATAATTAACACTGAGTCCCTTCTGCAGTTTTATAATGTTTTCATTAAATGTAGCATAAAGGTTTACTTCTAAAATACAACCTTGATTTCTCTGAGTTTTCTCTTGAATTTTCAGGAGTAGGAAAATACATTGTTGCACTTTACTGCAAAAGTGTCATCACTGGTATTGAAAATATTGAAGAGACTAAATTTTTTAATTCTTTCACCTGTTTAGGTGTCAAGCACAGTATCTTTTTGGTTTTTTCACTTTTGCCTAAATAACTTGCATCAGAGGGAGAATGAACTGGATTCTGCTTGATGAATCACGAGTGTTGTGGCTAAGTTCCAGTTGCATATGCCGACGCTGCTTTGGTTTACAGCGTAGCTGTGTAAGCAGATGCACAGAGCAAAATATTTATATGCCATTTTCAATGTTGTCAGTATTTAAGGAACAGAAAAGAACCTGGGCAGACTCTGAGATGCCGAGTTGACTTGAGTAAACAAACGTTGCAGCTGAAAAAAAAAAAAAGTATGTCTTTATTTGTATACTGTGCAAACTAGATGTGGAAATCACTGAAATGCAATAAATAGGGAACGCCATGATGCCACTTCTACAGAGTCACTTTTCAGAATATAAGAGAACTTTAACTGTTCCTCTCAGTGTGGCCAGTTGATACTGATCACCCACCTACATACAAAACGCAGCTAGTTGCAGGGCTTCCAACACTGGATCAATAGCAGCCCGGCTTACATCCTTAATTCTGAAAGCCAACAAAGAGTACAAATTGCTGTGACTCAGTATGAGTTCAGCTGGTTTGACAACCACTGCACAACCTCTCTTCTTTCAGAGTGAGATTTCCCAGAAAAACTTCCATTTCTGTGGTGTGTGGGTTTTGTCCTGTCTTCCTTCAGAAGTTAAATTCTGCTATGGCAAACTATTCCTTTCAACATCCGTATAATCTTGGTCCTAACCTGTACTTGTCACTGTTGTACTGGAGCCAGTCCTCCTTTCACATTCTGACATCAGGAATTGTAATTTACCTGGGAAAAACCTGCCCAATAAAAATGGATGCTTTCATCATTGTAAGGACCCCAAACTATAGCAATTACTTCTGCGGTGTTTGCACACCTTCTCAGGCCAGGGAGCGAGGGAGGTAAAATCTTCTGACATGGGCCTTTCATTGTGCCTCCCTGTTCCTTTGTTTCCTTTGGGTGTCAGTATCCTGGGAGCGGTTTTTGTATGTTGACAATGATACAGATTTGGGTGTTTTTTTCTAGAAAAGGTGTGCTTCTAAATTTGCTGAGGGGCAAATGTAGTAAACAAGAGGGTGCTATCTTATTTAGCTTTTCTTAAAGTATTGTTAATGTCCTTTTTTTATATATATATAGGAACAGTATACATGCAATTAAAACTCCACTTGCAGGTGTCCATTGATCCTACAAGCACATATCTCTGGGTGGAGGATTTTCATTTCCCAATTAAGGATGGAACAGTGCTTTTGTTTCTGCTTGTCTAAATTATTTTCCAAATGCCTAGCTGACAAAGTCATACTCTCCACAATCATATCAATATATATTGACTTCTTAGATGATTTTGCTAACAGTTGGAACTGCCAGGGATGCAGCTGTACATATATTTCTGACAGTAGTTTGTAATTTAACCTGAAAATGTCCATCTTGCTATTTAGAAATGCATTCACTGGCTTTTTTCTAAGAGGTATTTCTAGGTGATCACCAAAAACTCCTCTTTTCCTGGCACAAGAATCAAAGAATCTCAGCTACTATACCTACTGGCAGTATTGTGATCACCTTTTCAAATATGCATATATATTGTGATACACTGCACAGTGATGCACAGGAAAATGCACGTATACACATAAGCCTCAGAAGGGGAGATTTATGAATAAAACTTTCATGGAAGTGTCTCATTTCAGGGTTTATTCATTCTTTTTCTTAATGGGAGATACAATACTAGGAAAAAAATAAGTTAAGGGTCCACATTTTTGCTGCCTTTCACAAAGGCAATAATTCTGTTATAATTCTGATATTTTTTTTTCTAACAAAGAAAAAGAATTATGTTATCAATCTGCTGGACTTAACCATCCCATAGGATGTAGAGATGCCTGCAGCACTGTTGAGCTTACAACTTGGAACATAGTTGTAGGGTATCACCTGAAATATAACAACCTTGATGCATTTTAAATCATCCTGAAGTAATTTAAAATGGAAGCTGAGGCGCAACATTTTATTGTGGTATCTGAAATGATTAACACTTTTGACTTTTGAAAAAATACTGGGTTTCTGCTGTTGGTGACTTTGGGTACTTTGCAAATGCATTCCCTTTAAATTTTGTTCAGCAAAGGAAATACTGATCTTTTAAAGAGGTTTTTCAGACATTACCAATATTTCCATCACCAGTTTAGTGTATTGATGAACCGTGCATCGCTTTGGCCCTTTTTTAAACTTTCTATTGTTGAGTAGGTTCCCCACCATGATCCTTCCTTCCAGAAGCTGCTGAGGAAATCTGTCTTGATAAAACCAGTTTTCTGTATTTTTTTCCCAAAAGTCTTGAGATCAGTTACAGGTATATAACTTCTGTCGATCCAACCAAAGTTCGTCCCAACTAGACTAGAGGTAATGCAGATCTCCACATAGCAAATGCCTACCTAGTCTTGGATGCCTCTGAAGTTCACAGGTATCTAAAGCTTTCACTGCCACCCTTCCCTGGACCTCTGCCCACTTCAGTGCAGACAAGAGCCGTCCAAGTCCTGCCTGTATCCTGAACGGCCACATATCCAAGTTTGTGCCTCTCTTTATCCATTGAGTAGGTAGGTATTTCCTTGCTCAGCTGACCTGCAAGGCAGCAATTCTGAGAGTTTTGAAGGTGTACTCGCTGGATTAGAGCCCACACAAACACAACAGGAGGTAACTCCCTCGTTATATCAATCAGCCAGGAAATGAGAGAGCGGTTTCCAATTTTGAAGCCACATCTCCTGCCTCTTACAAAACTGTTCTAACCATTGGGACTGAGGACATTTTGTAATCAGGCACACTCCGTTCACTGCTGAAATTGCTCTTCGTTTCATAAAATAAGATCTCTGAATCACAGGGAAAGTACATGCTCACCTGTCTAGCCCAATGGTTTTGGTACTTTCCTGGGAGAGTCGAGTCCCTGGATTCCAGTCCCTGCTCAGGAAGTGTTGGCTATCAAATGGCCTTTGGAGCAGGCACTAGAATTTCTTCTCCAGACCTGTTGCGAATCAAACACTTAGGTGATCTGGTAATAGATTACAGAATTGTAAAGTGCCATATCCTTAATTAAAGCCTTGGAAATTTTATTCTATGTTGAAACAGCTTTGTTGTGTTCTTTCTTTTCTTCAGCCTCATGTTAATGACATTTTAGGATTGGTATTCCCTGGATGATTGAAATGTGGTAATCATGTGTCCATTCTCTTTTAACTGCAAAATAATGGCTAGATCTACTATAATGCGTATTACTCAGGTCTAAAACTTACAGGCAGACTTCGTCCTAAAGTCTGAGTGGCATGAATGAGAAGAATGGAAAGAAAACATACGATCAGAATGACACAGTAAATATATGGAAATAATGGATGCAGCAGTAGGGCTTGAAAGATGGAGAAAGTAGAAGAGGCTGAACGATGGGAAATAAGGGATTTTGTACTGATTGCATGGTTAAAATTACAGGAAAGGAAAAATAAAGACTAAACAACTAGAGATGTAGGGAAATTTAACAAACAGATTTTCTTATCAAATTCAAAGGATGACAAAGCCATGGATTAAAAAAATAATAATAATAAATTGGCAATGTGAGGGAATTGTTTTGGATATAAAGGAAAAAGCATAAGATGCTGGATGATGATGCTAGGAGGAGAGCTGTTTAGCTTGTGTGACTGTGGGACATACATATCCTTACTGTAAACCCCAGTCTCGTTGTAGTGTGATGGAGTACAGCACAAGATGTCTTGTTTGTCCCCCAGAAGTAAAAGCCAAGTGCGGAACTGAAGACAAGAAGTGAAGGCAGATAGACGATTCAGGGAAACGTGAAACAACAGTAGACAGCATGAACAGTCGTGTGAACTACACAGCAGCAGACTGAAAGTCTTCCAAGGTGTTTTCCTTGTTTCTTTTTACATAAGAATCATAACAAAAGGGAGAGCTCGAAAGGGGATTGTTTTGTGGACACCTACGCAGAGGTGGTGCTGCCACGTGGAAGCAAGCACAAAAGTACCTGACTAAAAATGTCCACATGAGTGAGTGTGGCGGTCTGTGAGAACTGACTGGAGGCAGGAGTAGTTTTGGTAAAATTAACCAAATAGGTATGGACTATAAAGCTAAAAAAAAGTAGCCTGCATTTATGCTAGGGAGTGGCAGGACAGTGGCAGTATCTGAAGAGAATGCCCTAAGTAGTATGCTTAGAAAGTAGGCTCTGCAATGCTCCGAGTAGATACAGAGAGGAATATAATTCATTTCTTGAGGTCAAAGAAAAAGGGTATAGCAGTAACCGAGATGTGAAGTAAGAACCTAGATCATTTACTCATGTAGATGGCCAGGAAAAATTTTAGCTTAGATTATACAAAAAGCATCTGCACAATACCAATGTATTCTGCCATAGGAATCTTAAACAAAGCTTGAATTAAAATGAAAGTGACACAATCAGCAGTGATGGAGAGCTATTAGGTGAAGAAATGAGATGTTTTACAGACAGATTAAGCATAAGTAAGTGATCTGTTTGATCCAAAGTGCAAAATCGACGGGTCTGAAAAAATTGTGTGTTTACAGGGATAATGGAAAGTGGAGTATTTTCAGTACTAACAGAGCCAGTTGCAGATTTAGAGTACAAGTAAAATTGATTGTAATGCAAATGAAATTTTAACTGGAGTGACTACAACCTGCATGACCCGTAAAGGTACGATTTCTGATTTTTTTTATTGCATTGCTTGTACTTTTCAGAACAGTATCTTCTGAAAAAGTATACTGAAGTCATTAGATTATTTTTTGTTACGCTATTTGCAGATTACATACCTACAAGTTTTTAGCTGACAGATTGGGGCCAGTATAATTAACGTATATTTTACCTTTTTATCTGTTCCAGTTAGCAGCTTCTCCAGAAGCAGAAAGCTCACAACACTGTTGTTTTAGTGTTTAGTCACTCTCTCGGTGCCACAGTCTTTCTCCATTGGTTTGTCAGTGCATCCTTCCCATTCCATCTTAATTGCTGATGCCAGTGGCAACATCCACTCACAGTAAGAATACAGCTTGCGTTGCCCTGTTATTACTAGCCATTGAGTTTGTGTGTGCCACTCAATTTGTAGGTGCTAATAACTCTTCCCTAGAGAGCAGCGTTTTAAAGAAATAAATGTCTAGCCTATTAGAAGTAATGTAGAAATTAGCTGCCATGGGTTTATGGTCACTCTTGCAGATAGTTGCATTCAAGTGCAGCATCGAACTAGAATGTCTCAGCCACAAAAACATACAAATTTGGAGTTTTAAAATACTGGAATGTTCTCAAAGTATAAATGCGTAGAGGATAAAAGGTCCCCAACCTCAGCTAGTCAGTCCGTAATACAGAAGAAGAGTACAGAGGGGAGTGTGTCATTTCTTCGCGCAGAACGCAGCAAGCTTTGGGCTTGGCGCTCACATCAGATTTTTGTTTTGGTTTTAAGCAAGGTCCTGTTTTAACAAGCTGCAGATGGTTTTGTGGATCATTAGGATGAGCAGCAACCTGGCTGGCTGAGTTACTCGTCTCTGGGTGTACGAAGTGTGTGCATTTGAATTAGACTTCTAGAATTGATACAAGCATGTCCTCACCACTGTGTAATGAAAACATCATTATCCCTTTTAGTCAGCACCTATGTGGAGACTTCTTTATTTGGTTAGGAGATAGATTGGAGAATGGGAATGTCCTTGTCACTTTCAAAGCAGTAACTTTCCTTCATTTTTGCCTTATTTGTGTATAAGCTTTGGATATAATAGGATAAACTAAAAGGTTTCCTTTAGAGACCTCTGAAAGTAGAGTGTTTTAAAAGCAGGTAGGTGTCTCCACCCTACTTTTTCATGAAACATTTTACCCATTCAAGCAGACTTTTAAAAACAGCTTGTTTTGATAGCAGCCTGTTCTCCTGTGGGCCTCCAGCCTTTGCTTCCTGGCAGCACCTTTGGTGCGAAAAGAGAGTGATCAATTGGGAGACTATCAGTGCCAGCATGCATAGAGTGATAAGTTAACACACCACTGGGAATTTCTAGGGCCCACCAAGATACTTCACTTCTAATGTGCTAACAAGCTCATTTTTCTACCTCTTGCCTCTTCAGTTATTTTTTTTCTCAGAAGAGCTTAGAAGTTGAGTGCATCAGGCATAATGAAAAGCTCTGTAGGAGGGAGAAGCAATAACCCCATTTTTCCCTTTTCAGCCAAATAGAAAATTAGTTTCTGGTAATACACAAAGGCCAGTATTTTTTGTGCAAGGGGCACTGCTGTGAATCAAAGGACTCTATTAACTGCAGAAAATTCAGCAGCTGTGAATCTCCCCCAATGAAAAAAGTGCTTTTCAACAAGTTGTGAGATACGTAGTATTATTTAGACTTCAACCATCAGTTTCATCCTCTACCACTTATACATAGCCTCTTAAAAACTGTGCTATATTACTCTCCTCTGTTAAGACTCAATACCGTGTTTATCCCCCAACCTAAGAACCATTACAATGGGACATTTTTATATTTTCTCTTGTCCCGGTGCTTCTATTATAGCTTCTCCAGCCTGAGACTTCTGCTGAGGTTCAGCTGTCTCGGGATCCAGAAAGAATTCGGAACGCTTTTTTTTGGAGGGGAAATTGCTTCTTGGTTTCAATATGAAACTCAGTTGCGATCTAAGGAAGTGCAATGAAGATCAGTTTATTCACTAGAACTTGTTTTGAGATAGTATATTCTCTATACTCTGTTTCATATTTAGATGTTCTGTAAAATCTACCGTAAATATTGTATAGTAAACAGCTGCAAAAGCGTTTCATGGGAGAAGTTCTGTAGTTGTTACAAAGTCAAGCTTCAAAGACCAAGGTGAAGGATATTGTTTGCGGCACTAATTTAGGGCTGAGAATTTTACTGCTTGCCATATCTGAAAATAGTATCATTATTTATTTTTAAATGTTAGCAGTTATTATTAAAAGCACTTACTGCTTGTGATGCAGTTTTATGTTTGGATTGGTAAAAAATGTGTGCAAGGTGTAAACATTGTCCCCATTTCACAGGGGATGAGATTGAGTCAGGAAGGTAGGGCTTCCTCGGTGCCCCTTTCCACACACCACCCCCCCAAAAAAAGAGCAGCAGACCTAAAATGAGACCCCAAAACCTTCAGGAAACTGCTTCTGAGTGCATTCCTCCACGGCACACTGATTTTTTGGGGGTTTCTTAAGGAAAACAGAACTACATAAGGAGAAAATGATCTCACCACCTACAAATAAAAAAAATTAAAGGGGAAAAAAAATGTGCACAAGCGTAAATGTCAGGGAACGTTTCTGGTCATTTTACAGTTCTGTAGGGTAACTGGAGAAGGTCTCCCTCAGTCAACATATTGAGTCCAGCTTGGAGGACTTTGAAAGTTGTGAGAGAAAAGGTTAACTGATTTCTCAGTTCAGGAACTATACGACATGAAGTCAGCATGGTGTTTTTTCTTGATAATTGTATGTTGCTGCCTGCTGCTCTACATTTTGACAGCCATTTCCATAGTTGCTTTCATGAACAGCAGAAATACTCTCTCTTTTTTTCTTTTTTTTTCCCTTTCCCTAGCTCACTCTGTGCTAACAGCACAATCAGGCCCACTGGAACAAGAAGCCTGGAGAGGGTTCTTCTAAAGCAACAACACTTCAAGATACCAGTGTCTCGTCAATAATATCAGAGAGGGAGAACACAGGGAAAAGGAAGAAGTACAGTATTTTGCTGTCAGTGCCCTGCTGACACCCTGTTAGCCAGTGTTTAAGGGTCCTGCAGATTCTTTGCAAATATTCTTGCTTGTTTTAACAGCAGAATTGACAAGGTGTTTTTCCCAATACTCAAATTTTGCTATGTATTTATCTTAACTGCATGCATGTGTTTGGGGATTATGGAACCAATCTGTTAGGGAAAAGTGCAAAATAATTTATTTTGATAATGCTAAGGTTATTTTTCATGCTATACCTCTTACACAGTTGTTACTTTTTATATGTAATTGTGACCAGAGTACAGCCAAATCAGTTATACTTAAAAGAGAGTATTTAGGTTATGTAAAGAATTAAAAATGTGTGCAGTCACTGAAATACCTGATTTGTGTTTAACAAAAACAAGAATTCTGAATTGCTAGGCAATGATACTTAGTAGTTACAGTACACAATATAAATTGATCCTTAATTCTTGATGAAACCAGTTACGAGGAGAGAGCACGGTACCTGCAAACAATTGTTCAACATCATCTAGAACCTACAACTTTTGAGGATTTTGCTGCTCAGGTTTTCTGTCCAGCACCCTACCACCATTTGCCCTCAGAGACAGGTAAGTAGTACAGTAAAGAACTGGTTTTATACAAATCTTATTTGAGATGCAGTATCCTTACTTATAAAAACTAAAAAAGCAGACCTTCACCCTTCATTAAGACAATTAATCTGGAAGACTAGATGTACACAATTGAGAACCTGGGTAAAGTTGCTTTTAAATCTTTATTCTGTTGCCTGGCATCACGAGCCAGTGCCAGGCATTAAAATTGGCTAGGTACTTTAATACAGCAACTGGACCCTGTGTTCCTTCAGTAAGTTTTATTGGGCTCCTCTCCACGAAGTCTCCATGGAAGCGTTGGTAGTGCTTCACCCAGGCCAGTTCAGGTAGATACATTCTTTAGTCTATGTACACCTTCCCTGTAAGAAAGTTTCAAGGCTCACTACATTTTTCAGAATGTGAAGTTTTAAATTGGAAATCTGGGAGCCTCACATTCATCGATTTTGTTTCCAGGTTATTACCTGCAAAGTTGTTTTGAAGGTCATTTCTGCTTTCCAGTAAAATACCTGTTTTATAAGAGGATACTGCATTTTCAGTTACTAATGAGAAAATCGGTAAAACAAAATGAGTAACTCAAGGCCTTCCTGTTCTGAAATTTCTTGAACACCTTATGATTATTTCATTATTTTATTTCCCCTCTTTTTAGATCATTAAATATCAGTTCTGTTTATCTGAAGGTAAGACAAAGTGTCCAAAAACCCCCTTTGTTCCTCTTACTTTTACTAGAGCACTAAGCTTGTAACCAAATTGTATGCGAACTTTCTTTGTTCCCTTGTTCACACTAAAAAAAGAGTTTCACGCTGATTGAGAAATGACCACTACATCTTCTTAAAGTTTTAGTCTTTTACTAACCTCAGGTCTGCATGAAGCACTAACACTGGTTCTGGGATTAAGGTAACTAATGATAGAGACAGTCGTTGAATGAGTAACACTTTATTGTGTTTACCTTTGTTTCTCAGCATGAACAAGTAGTACTGGATGGCAGTGGTGTGTTTTGTACCCTGTACTGTCTTTCATTGATGTTGTAAGACATTCTTGCAGTGATAATATAGGAGAGAGGGAGAAGAAGAATGTGTAACACTTGAAATTCTTTGTTCGGAAACCTTTATTTAATGACAAATCAAAATGCTTCTGTGGACAAGGTGTAAATCTAAATAAAATAAATTTTGTAAGAATAATTTGGCAAGTTGTTATCTCAAAATTTGTTCCTCAGTTGCAAAAATGTGCAGAAATAAATTCTAAAATTATAGGAGAGTTGTGATAGGGCTACAGAAAGAATGACTGAAAGACGTTAAAATGTTTTGAGACTCCTTCACTTGAATGTATAAACAAACCATAAGTAGAAAGTGCAGTTTCAAAGTATAATAAGTAGTATAGTTATGCCAATGCAAATAGTCAAGACCAAAGGGAAACAGAATTAAAAGTAATTAATATAAAACTAATTAAATCTTAATTAGAAAAAAAAATAAGAGTGTCTGAAAACTTTTGAATAGGAAAAAAATCTGTCACTAGAAACATGAAAAACAATAACCAGGGATACCAGTCCTTGCCACATTTCCTGCCTAATGCACTCAGTAAGTTTTCAACACCAGACACTTTAGAGTGGCTAATATATATTCTGTATTCCATATTGTAGTGCTCTTCTACCAGTTCTGCCTTTTCACTTTTGGAAATCTCATTCCAGGCTAAATCATTTTGCCCTCTGTCTCTAATTCATCCCTTCCAGGTTAAGCGAAGCTGTTTTTCTGTACTAGTTCAGTGCGTTGGAGAGCACTGCTCTACAGTGGCAAGTCCTGTATTCTTTTAGAAATTGTCCTAGTCCTACTTGGCATTCTCAAACATGATCTGGGAGAAGATTATGATTTTTAGAAACTCGATTTTAGGCTTAACCTTTCTATCAAATGTAAGAATTTTCTGCAGGAATCCCATGAATAGGAGCTTGCGATGTGTTTCACATCTGCGTGTGTGCGCATGTGTGTTGAAGCCCCACAAAACATGATGCCCTGTCCTGAGGGCCATGTTCTTCTGGACCTTGCACTGTGCAGAGGGACTGGCCAACACGCTGATGTCAGGAGCAGCCAGGGGCTTCCTAGGACAGACAGACAGCACAGTGTGACCTGGTGTCAGACAACCTGTGCCTAGACCTGCCTGACTCTGAGCTTTTGTTCCAGCACAGGGATGCTGGGGATGCTCTGGCAGTCCTACTTACAGCCTCAGTGCTGATGCTTGTTCAATCCGAGCCCCTGCAGCTCTGATATTTGGCTCCAGGATGGAGTGCCTGGAGTAGCACCACACCATCTGCCTCCACGCTGACTCTGGAGTGCACCAATTTTAAAGCTTGAGGCAGGTATAAATTAACACTGCAGTCATCTGCCAAAAACGTTACCCCAGGGCTTGGGGCTAGCCTGGAAACCACTGGTTTCCAGTTCTAGCACAGGCAGACCTGTCAGCAAGGTAGCTACAGGTGACCCAAAACTGTGATGGACCATGTTCATGGGAAAGAGTCCACCTGATGGACTATTAAAAAAACCTCTCTACCACTATGATTCCAGGGTCCTAACAAGGTGAAGAGGAGGATATTTGAGGTGGAGGATAGGTGAAGAGCTCTGAATTATGCCCGGATTGCACATATGAGTGGCTCTGGAGTCCTGCCTGAGAATCCACACACATCCATCACCCCCAGCATGACCCGGACAAAAATTTGCAAGCCCCTTGCCAGATGTTTCCATGTCATCTGAAAACTTATGACCGGCTTCTAAAAATACATCACAATTTTTAGATTTTTTTTTAATACAGAGTATTTAATTTCTGTCTGGTTTTTATAATGAAAAATAGCTGAGCAGAAGAGACTAGAAAGTATTTCTACATCTCATATATTATAGACTTGATTCTTTAATTGGATCGTGATTACAATTGCTGAGTATGTTTAAATTTCATAAAATACTGTGTACCATTTCTTCTTCTAAGATACACAGAAACTTTGAGCCTACCACAGCCCATCACCGCGTGTCGTCATCCTGTTGGCCAGGTTCAGCATGACAGTTTTTTTCATTGGAGCTGTGACAATCGGAGCACATTGAGAACATGTCATTTGGTCACAATCTCTGCTTCCTCAGATTGACATATTTTGTCAAAGGCTCAGCCCTCAGCAAAAGTCATGTCCTTTGTTAGAGTGGTTGCTCTTCAGTACAGCGTGATTGTGGCTGCTGCTGGTTTACCTAGATACTCGAGCTTGCCCTGTCAAAATCTCTGACAAGTCCACCTTCCCATGCTTAGGAACCTGACTGGTGTAGTGGATGTGTACATATAAAAGAAAATACGGATATTTTCCTGCACATAACTTCAGAATATAATTCAGTTGCCTCTGTATTTTCACTGTCTGCTGACTCTGTTAAACAGAGTAACTGCAAATACTCTGTTAAATAGAGTAACTCCTGCTACACAGCTGTTGAGTAAACCAGATTTCTGTGAACACCGGAGTACGTTGAGAGAACTGTCAATGGCAAGCTCAATATCGAAGGGCTTATTGACCCCATGATGCTAAGATTCTGAGCTTTAAATTGTGCTGATATCTTGGGCTTGGTTTTTCTCTCATCTTCTTTTTTTCATCTCTTCCTACTAAAAATAGTACCTCAGTGTAGTAAAACTTATAAAGAAGGAGCCTCTCTATATTAGTTGTAATGGTTTCTTTGCGATAAAAGCATCAGACTTTTTGATCCCAACAATCATTCCTTCTGTTTGCAAGCCTGAGTTCAGAACAACTCTGCTGCCTTGCTCCTAGCGTAAGTGGGGATGCCAGCTGTTAGGCAGGGAACGTGGAGCTAACGATACTTCAGCCTTGCACAGGAGGAACTCCTGCATCTCAATCTCTTCTGCTGCGTCTTTGCTGTGTAGCTTTGAGTCTTTTTGGCCCTTTGCAGATGAGAACAGTGGTGCTTTTCTCACTGTAGAAGGGTCTAAGCAGCACTTGGTGGTGGTGGTGGTTGAAGTTTGTCCTTGGAAGTGAAGTGGAAATACAGAAATGAGGGCTGTATGTCTGGCAGGGCTTGGAAGAGTTTCTCATTATCTCTCCTCCAGTCCAAATTTAGGATGTTTTTTTTCATTCCAAATCAGAGAAAAACATCAAAACTTAACTGAAATTTTAAAAAAAGCTTCATGCTGGAACAGCTGAAGCCGAAGCTTTTGCATTACTGAACTATTTTCCTTAAGTCAACCACTTGGGTAATAGTAAGCTGGGGATCCTCAGTACTTTGAGACAGTAAATGTAGTATGGTCTGCAAACAGATGAATTTTCTCCATTTCTTCAAATGGGTCTGGTATGATTGTCCAACTGAAAAGCTTCCCATGAATACACACAATAGGAAAAAATGAAATTTTAATCCTAGTATTTTAATATTTGGCTTTACAAATTTATTGTCTTGTGTCAGCATTTTCCTTGTGTAATTCCTTCCGTTTTCATTTTAAGGGAAAGGAGGAATTCTGTCACACTGATTAACAGTCATATGAAATGTAAACAAAACCTCCAGCTCAACCACCAACTCCTGCAGACTGAGACAGGGCAGTAGTTGGTGGTAATGGTGAACTTTCTTACCTCAGCCTGGATCTCTGCTAGTAGAAAAATTTGGAATGTTGCCAGTGAGTTTCACAGATACTGGTTGATGGAGAACAGATTTGCCCAGTATGTTTCCAGACAAGTTCTGAAGATCATTCTTCACCAGACATGGGTTGTGCTGCTCTTTTGCCATAAACTTAAATCTTCTTTGCTGTGTTCTTCCTCATGGATGGCTCTTGGTTCTTTCTCTCCTACCCAGTTCCAGTCTCACAGGTCTTTAGGCCACTCACTCACCATCTGTTCCTCACCTTCTCATCTTGCTTCGCAGCTGCTTTTATGGTCTTTCTCTCTGCATCTGCTTGTCGCTTCCTTTCCTCGTTTCCCAAAATTAGTGAAAGACTTAATTCCTTGACTCTAGCAAGGCTCTACTGAGCATGATGGGCAGCTCTGCTGGAGTTGGACTGGAATTTGTAAGAGTGGCAAAGGGCACAAGCTGCACAAAAACAGTTGCCCTCTTCCCTGGTGGTCAAGCAGGAAGGCTGAAGGATCTTCAAAGGCAATCAAGATTTACCAACATGCGCAGATGACGTTTTCCTCTGTGGTCATTCTCAGAGGTGGCAATCAGGAAAACGTTGATGTAGCCAACAAGGTGTGATAAAACTAGGCATCCTGAGAGCGATCTTGCCATGCAGCACCCTGTTGTAACATCAGCACCCTGTCAGGCTTCTGCACAGTGAGAATGTCACCTCTTTAAAGTTCAGAGCTGAGGAGCGAGATAAGTCATGCCAATGTGTGTGTTGAGACCCCCAGGTTCCTCCACCTCACCGCACTTCTAACTCAGTCTGTGCATAGGTAGAATTCCTTTTTACAATTAAGTCGTTAACTTCTGAGTTAAATAGACAGCATGCTATTATTAGGAGATCCTAAAATTTTCAAATGGGAGTGTGAAAATGTCGCATTTCAACTTTGTTGATCCACCTCCTTGTTTAGAAGCAATTGAAACAGCTTTGCATTATGGCCCCAAAATACCATAGCTCACCAAGCTATAGTATTTGTCGCTTATCAAGCCTAAGAGATGAAAAACACGGATTGCTTCCTGACATTTTTCAACCTCTTAAAAATCCTAACACATCTGCTTTGTTTATTTTATAGAACTGTCTGGTTTTAGGTCAACTGTCCATAAAGCCGCCTTATTTAACCCTACATTTATACTTTGGGTAACTATATTTCATTGGGTAGAGAGATAAAGACAGTAGCGTTTTACACTGAAGAATTTAAAACTGTTGAGGGGAAAGAAAACCTGCAAAATTTCTATAAACCACATTTAATATCCACGTGTGTATGTGCGTATGTATGTATCTTGAGATATATATGCTCATCTAAAATCCAAAGAAACCAAGTTACTAATCAGCCTGTTGATTACTGTCAGACTTTAAATCTATTTTAAGTGCCATTATTCTTCACTCTTCTGGTGTGGTATGTTCAGATGTGAAAATCATTTTACATGACTTCTGTTCTTCAGTAGCTCTAAGTCAGTTTCTTTTAAAAAAAAAAAAAATTACACATGAATCTGTGCTTCTGTCCACAGGAATCAGAAACAAAATTTTAAGATATGACCAGAATCAAACCTTAATTGAAATAATGTGTGTGTGTAAGGTTTTCTTTATCCAACCCATGACAAAATTTCACACTAGGGTTTGATGCTTTGATGCAGACTATCTTAAATACTATGCTTTTTTACTATAGCTTAAATACTATGTTTTTTTCTTCATTACATGATTTCAGGAGTCTCACGTTGAGGCTGGCTATAATGTTGGCATACTTAATACTGTGAAACAGCTGGGGAGCAGAAGCCATATATCGAGTTGCCATTTGTTTTTCCTTCTCGATTGCGTGTGTGTGTGTGTGTGTGTGTGAATATTTAATTGTTTTCACAGACCTAAAGCAAGCATTTCAGACAATGTTTAGGATGTATCACAGTTGCTATGAATAAGGTTGCTGGATCTGGATAATGTTATAGAATTCTTTTCTTTCTTTCTCTCTTCCTTTTGTTTTTTCTCTTGTAATGCTTAGTTGGTAAGTATGACGCCGGATTTCAGAGCTGTTGCTTCATTGCGCATAACTAACTCATCACTCTCTTTAACCTGTAGCATGAGCAGCAATTGCATAATGAAATTCGAAATTCCGTTTTCTGTGCTCATCTGTTAATACCCTTCAATCTCTGCGGTTCGTGTCTCATGTCTCACACCTGTTATCTTTTATCTTCTCTCCCCCCTCCCCCTCCTCACTTCTTTCCACTCCTCCTTCCTCATCACTTCTTCATTCTCAACAAAGAAAGAAATGCTGTGATATTTCTTCTCCTTCCAAAACCTCCACTAGAAAGCATTGGCCACATCAAGGTAAAGGGCAAAGGCTTGAAACGGAAGGTCTTTCACGCTAGCTGTGAATGGTATGCTGTGCAAAACAACAACGGTTATTTTCTATTCTCTTAACTTCCACCGTTTGAAATGCTTTAATTCCTTGTAAAATTAGAACAAGATAGAATTTCAGAAAATGAGAGTGCATGTTTTCCTGCCTGCCTTTTTCTGTAAGGCACCGTGAGTCAGGCATTATCATGCTTTTCCAGATTGTTTGGCAATGAAGTACCTAGTTCATGGACAGAATTGCTGTCACCAGCTGGGAAACAAATAGCAGCCCTTCGTCCTCCCTGTCACTTCGATGGGTCCTGTCAGCCTGAAAAAAGATAAAAAAGTATCGTGCCGTCTCTTTGGAGCAGGCAGGTGATGGACCAGGCCAGGAGGATGGCCAGGTCGCTAAATCACTGAGGTTTATGACAATATGTTTTAAATGTACTCTTAGACTTCTTGCCCAATGGCCTCATGTGATTTTAGAGGAGTCTCTCAGGATAAAATATGATCAGTTTTGAATGGATTTTGCACCCTTTATATATGAAACATATACCGAGGGGGACAGAGATCTTCATTTCTGATTACTGCATTATTATTATTTTAAAGAATTACCAGCAATAGCACACTGTGGAAGAAGTAGCAAGTGATGTTCTAGCTTACTTAAGTCAGCGGGGGTTTCCTCATTGACTTCCGCAGGAATAAGCTCTTCTGTCCGTAATATATACGGGTCAGAAACGACCAGTGGTGACTGAGATACCCGAGTTCAGTCAGGCCATCAGTCTCTCTCAACAGCTAATTAAAACGCAGTTTAGCTTTTTGGATGTGAGTTTGTAGCATTCATTTTCTGTGTGTGGGAAGGAGAATGTAACTTTGATTCCATGTTTTCTCCTTTTCCTTGTGGTGCCTCTCTGTGGAAGAAGATTCGGAGATGGGCTGTTTGTAAGGGAGGAGCCCCGTCCTCTTGCAGTGAGGACACGGTGCCCACTGTAGCACAGCTCTGGGCTAATGAACTATGCCCCCTTATCTCAAATTCATCTTGTTCCTTTTACAAAGAAGCATTAATGTATAGTGCATCCAGTTAGTATGATCTGTTCAAGCTTCTGCCTTGTGGGCCCTGTAGGAATTTGCCTTTTGAAGCACCGACTAAAGTTGGGATGGGAGATGTTTGGCTCTCCCAGTTGGCCCCTAATTCGCTCCACCTCTTCAGCTGCATTCCTAGAGCTCCCTTCATGCGCAACGAGCTGTTAACCGTCATGTTCTCATTAAAGACTGGTTTCTTCTGGGTTGTGGTTTGAATAACAACTCCCCATCCCTGCAAGGGAGCTGGAGGTGCTTGTTCTCCCAGTTAACTGGAGAACGACACCCACTTCAGTGCTGAGAGGGAGGGGGTTCTGGAGTCCCGTAGCTCAGTGGTTTCTGGCATCATCGTTTTTCTAGAGGTGGATTTGTGGCAGTTGCTAGCTCCATGTGCAGTACCATCACCCACAGCGGGTAACGGGCTAGGAGATGCTGTGGGAGTGACAGCAGCACTGAGATTTCCTCTCTGCCCCTTGTGAATAGTTTCCCATGCTGTGGGTGTGGAAGGTGGCCCTGACCTGTCTGGTTCTTGCTGTCCTCTGCAGGCTTCTGCCCAGAGACTCAGCCGGGAGAACCTCCAGCAGCAGCAACAGCACAGGTGGATGGAACAGACTTAGCCTCTCCAATGTCTCCTCGGACTAGCAAGAGCCGCATGTCCATGAAACTGCGCCGCTCCTCTGGCTCGGCCAACAAGTCCTAAGCGGTGAGATGCCTCCAGCTCTCTAGCAAACAGCGACCAGCCACCCTTCCCGCAGCGACTCACCACTTTGTGTTAAAGGATTATGTCTCTAACGTGTGTGTACCCCTCCCCTGCACCCCCTTTTCTGTATCGTTATTTTAAACAGTGACACTGGAATTTTACTTTAATATTTTAGCTTCGGGTTTTTTTATCAAACTCCAGGCTGCCTTTATTTTTTCCCTTTTCTTTCCTCTCTCTCTATTTTTGGGTTGTTGTTTTTTTTTTTTAGTGCAGTTTGTCCTCTGCACCTTTTACCTTCTGGATGATTACGATATCTTAACAGTAGTCATTTTTAACTCTGGTTGATCTTGAGTCATACATGGAATTGGAGACCACAGTTTAGTTACACTATGTTTATTGTGCCCCATTGCAATTCTGTCTGTAACAAAGAAAGAAGTATGTACAATTTGAAAATGAATGTACAATTTTAAATTGAAGTCTCATTTGTAAAGTCTTTGTCAGATGTCACAATGTTCAATGCACCGGATGTGTACAGATAATTTATGTTAAAAATAAAATAGTTCAACGGCCTTTCAAGCATTACAGAGTCCAAACGAAATAACTTGCTTGTAGCACCAACTCTTCCTTCACAAAGCAACGTATCATTTCATAACTGTGCAGGTGATGCCGTAATCTATGCCAGAAAAAAAAAAAATCACTGTGCTGAAATTCTACTTATGCTTGGCTTCCAAATATTTTTATAATGTTTGCTTTTCCAAGTGGTTATAGATAGTAAATGCCATCGAGTTTCATGGGGTTTAAGCCTTGATCACGAGGCTGCTGGATCTAGATGTATATTCTTGTTTCTTACATTAAAAATCCACACACACACAAGACCGTTTTCCTGATAGAAATTCATTGCTCTGATGATGCATACTAGGGGGGAAAAAAACAGAAAAAAAAGGGAACATGCACCGGGAGCCTGGCCTGAAACACTGATGATTCCAACCCTGTGAGTGCAGATTAGTACACACGTTCCACCCACCCAGAGATATTTTCCTACAAAAGATGAAATGCTCACATTTTGAGTCTGGCAAACAACAGAATGCTGTTAACAAAATGTAGCATGACATCGGTACTAACTGCATGTGTAAATATATCATATGGGCAACAATAAAGAGATAAATTATGTATTGTCATTCATGTAGTATCTACAAATTTGTAATGGTTGAAGAGAAGACATGCTATTTAATAATACAATAAAATTATTCTTACCACCTTTTGTATATTAGTCATTCACCTCAGTAATTAGGTTCTTACTCCAATTTATAGAGGAATAGCATGTTAACGCGTGGAGCAGGGAAGTGCAACGCACGGCTTAGTTTTCATCTGTATTAAATGAAGTTCTTAGGAGCATTTTTCCCAACCCATCACAAGAATGCCATACTAAACATTTTCTCCCCGGATCTAGTAAATACGATACACGGAGCTCCACAGGTAACGCTAAGCGCAGGACGATCCCTCCCGCAGGCTGGTTGCTCGAGTGCTAATTGAAGGAGCAGTTAGTAACCATCGGGTTTCAGTGGTCCGGAGCCCTTCATCTTCGAATGGTGACGAGCAGAGAAAGGAAAGCGATGATTTTAAAAAGCACAGTGGCCTTCTCTGGGGGAGAACTCGTTTAATGGCGTAAACAGGCATTTTTACCTAAGTCTCCGTTGCCAGAAAACAATGGGAAAAAATGCACACAACTTAAAATAACATGCTTTATTTCTGGCATATGAGAAGAGCAAGCTGTGAGTTTAGCCTTCTTTGTCAGACAGCACATCTTGGCTGCTCTAGTTTACATTGTACTAATTCGTTCGTCCAGGTCCTGGAACTAAAACAAGAGTCTGTGAATAACATTTAAAATAAAGCACTTATCGCTTGCTTTCAGCCTTTGGGCGTGATGCACATGAATCTTTTCTTCTGTGTAACAAAATATAAAGCTACAGAAATAATTGCTTTGGAGGATGCTAGTCAAAAGATTGAAATATTTTAGTATTTCAGAGAAACTGTTACAAAGATCACGGCTGGGACCAGTTTGGTTCTTCTGAAATCACTTTGCCCCGCTGAATTCAAGGAAGGCGTGAGGGTTGTTTTAAATCCTTTATTGAATTTGCTTCCCCCTCCCCCCTTTTTTTTCCCCCTCATCTGTTACCACTCAGGTGCAGAAAAATGAAATAAATTAAATAAATAAACAAACAGCAGCTGAGACATCAGTAGCTGGTAAATTCGACAGTTATTTCAAAGCATTTGGCCAGACCACTGTTAAAGCCAGGGAACAGACATCATGGGTTGCTTTGCTAAAGGTGGGTCAGGCAGCCTGTCATCTGCACTTCAGCAGCGTACCAAAACACAGTTTCATCTCCTAATTTCAGCTGTTCACAAGACTCGAGGAGCTAACATCAGCAGCGCAGCTCAAGAGGGGGGACACGGGTCGGAGGCCACCTGAAAAGGCCGGGTGCGGACAGGTCCCCTCTGCCTGCCCATGACACAGGAGCTGGCAGGGCCATGCGCTACCCAGCCTAGTGAGACCGAACCGTGCTGCTTCTTAACGTCCGTGCCGCGCTAACAAGCCACTAACGGAGCGGGTTTTTAAACGGGCAGCTGCCAGAGATGTGCGTTTTGCCTACCACACAGTTTGCTAGAGTACAGGAACACAGAGTAAGCAGGAGATGCATTACTTAGCTATAGAACACCCACGCCGTATTAAGCAGACAGCACAATTCATTTTCCATACGTTTTTCTAGCTATTATATGACTTGACATTGACTCAATATGAACATTTACCTTCTCGACTATCTTAGTACAGAATACCGCAAACGAAACACCTCACAATAACTTAAATGTTGAAGCTGGAGGGCTAAGGCTATTGAAGCAAGGTCGTTAGATCAGGCTCCTTTTCTCACGAAAAATAATTCTTCTCTTTAAATATCGTATATACACCTGTACTTCTATCCTGGGGCCGAGAGCAGCTACGTAATATGTACTTTCAGCGGGCCGATCGTTCTCTGCCCGGCAGATGCTCCTTGCGCGCTGCCGCCGGCCCGGGGCCGTCCCGGCACCCGGCGACCGTCCCGGCAGCTGGCGGGCAGCGCTACCCCTCCCTCCGCTGCGGGACTCGACGCGAACGCCGCCGGGCAGGCCCACGGAGGCGGCGGCGGCAGCACCGCCCGTCGGCTAAACCTTCTGGTAACGCGGCAGAGCTTCGCTACTCTCCGGCAGGGGAGGCGGGAGTCCGCGGGAGGCTTCTCCGCCTTCGTGGCCGCGAGTACCGCGGCTTTCCATAGGAATTACAGCATGGACAGGACTCGCTCGGCTCGCCCGGGCTCCCGGAGCAATCCCATCGGGGGCGGCCGCGGGCCTAGCATCCCGGACGGACGGGCACCTGGAGCAGCAGGACCTGCCTGCTCTCCGGCGGGTGGCACTTGCTGGCGTGCCGCGCCAGCCCGGGCGCGCTGAAGAAGGTGGCGGGGCAGTGCTTGCAGGGGAAGCCCTGCCGCTCGCCGCCCGCCGCGCCGCCCTCGGGGGCCCGGCCGGCGGCGGCGGCAGCAGCAGCTCCTCCCGCACGGCGTGCCACAGCCGGTGCTTGTCCCTGATGTCCGCCGAGGGGAAGCGGGCGCCGCAGAGGTGGCAGGCGAAGGCGAGCTGCCCGCGCTCTGGCGGGCCGTAGGCAGCGGGCCGCGCCGCCCCGTGTGTGCCCAGGTGCTTGCGGAGGTAGGCCTGGCGCCGGAACCGCTTCTGGCAGCAGGGGCAGGCAAACGCCTCGCCGCCGGGACCGCTGCCGGGGCCGGGAGAGGGGCCGGGGGACGCTGGTGCGCCGCCGGCGCTGTCCGCGCCGCCGCGGTGCTGACGGGGCGGTGGCGGCTGAGGCGAGGGCGCGGCGGGGCCGCAGGGCCGCCGCTCGGGGCTGTTCTCCTTGCCCGGCGGGGCGACGGCGGCAGAGCCGTCGGCGCTGGGGCCGGGCCGCGGCTTGTGCCAGCGGCGATGCGAGGCCAGGTTGGCGGGGCAGCTGAAGATCTTGTGGCACTCGGGGCAGCGGTATTCGACACGCACGATGCGGGAACAGCGGTGCTGGGCCAGCGCCAGCGGGTCCGCGTACTGCTCCTTGCACAGCTGGCAGATGAACTCGCCCAGCGGCGTGCGCCCCGCCGGCGGCCCGAGCCCCGGCCGGCCCTCGGGGCCCTCCTCCTTGATGCGCAGCCCCAGCACTGGCGAGGTGGTCACCTCGTCGGCGAAGCTCAGCTTCCGAGTGGCCTTGGCCTTCTTGGCCGGCGCCTTCGCCCGCGACGGCCGCTTCAGCGTTGGCACCGGCGGCGGCGGCGGCGGGGCGGGCAGCGGCGTGCGGGGCTGCAGCAGCAGCTTCTCGGCGGGCGGGAAGGAGGCGGCCAGGGGGAAGGACTCGGCGGAGGCGGGAGAGCTGAGGCACCGCTCGAAGAGAGCCGCCCGCGGCCCCGCGGCGCTGCAGGGGCCCGCCACCCCCCAGGCGGCCGGGCCCTCCTGCGGGGCGAGCCCAGGTCCCCCGCAGCCGCCGCCGGGGGGCCACGTCGCGGGACAGGCGGCGGCGGCGCCCTCCTCCTCCTCGCCCTCCTCCTCCTCCTCCGCCCCCTGCCTGGCGGCGGGGCTGCCCCCGCGGCGGGCGGCGGAGGCGGCGGCGGAGGCGGCGGCGGGGCAGGCGGCGGGTCCCGGTCCGGGTCCCGCTCCCGCGGGCGCGCCCTGTAGGAGCCGCCGGGGCGCCGGCTGCGCTTGACGAGGAAACCGCGCGGCATGGCGGGACGGCGGGAGCGCAGCGGCAGCGGCCCGCCCGGCCTTTATACCCCCGGCGCCCGTTCCCGCCCGGGCGTCATCCTCCCTCCGGCGGCGGCGGCCAATGAGGAGTTGGGGCCTGCGCTGGCTGGGGGGGGGGCGGGAGGCGGCGGCCGGGCCGGGGATCCCTGCGGCCGGGGCGGGCGCGCTCGGGCTTCAGAGTCCGGGCGGGGTGCCCTCGGGAGCGTACCCCGCGGCCCGGAGCTGGAGGAAACGGCGCCCTGCGGAGCCGAGAGGGATATGGGACGGGGGGCGTGGGTCCGAGCCGCGAGCGCCTCGGCCGAGGGGCCGGGCAGGGTTCAGTCAGGAGCATCTCTAGATGCTGCCGTTGGGTGTTTGTACCGGCAGCCTTCATGCACCGCCGGGGCCGGGCGGGGCTCCGCACGTCCCTCCTCTGAAAGGAGCGAGAGCCGGGAGCCTGCTCGTCCTTCAGCACCGCTACGTCAAGAGTTTTTCCACGAGCAGCCGGAAAGGTCTCGTGTTGAGGCGCGGTCCCCGTGCTGGAGCGGAGCCGCCCAGAACGCTAAATCACTCCTCTATCGCTAAGTCGCGGCTCCGGCCGCGATCCCCTTGCAGCCTCGCCCGTGGGGAGCACCCCCCCCCCCCCCCCCCCCCGAGCCCAGGGGGAGGTAAGATTGAGCTGTGGTGCAGCAAACTGCAGGAGAGCCCATACCTGCCCCCGCCGGTCTCGCCAGCTGTGCGTGATTCCCGACCCGTTTGTGGATGCCGTGAGCCTAACGGCAGCTTGCACACCCCTGAATCAAGGCGGCAGCTGCGTTTGCCAAACCGCTCGTCGCCTTTCCAGAAACGCTGCTATCTCGGTGGGGGGCGAAGTCCCTTTTCCGAGGGCGGCCAGCAGCCCAGCCCCGCCGGCCCCGCCGCGCGTTACCAGCACCTCCTCTCCGATCGCTGGTTCATCCGAGCCCGGTTCGAAGGCAGGACAGCGCCGTCCTGCCCGAAGACCCGCTGCCCGCGGTATACACAAGATGGCGTGTGCCATTGGAAATGAACACCTTAAAGCCTGGGTCAGTCCCTTGCCCGGGGACAGACACCCATTGCCGCGGCCAGACTCACCGCCTCGGGAGCATCTTCTGGCAGGAGAAGTTAAGAGACACCGGGTGACAGGGAGAACCAAAGACTCTAAGAGAGAGGGGCTTTCCAGAACTGGCAAGAAAGATTTGAAGCCTTCGTGCAAGAACAGGACTTGCCCCACCTGCTCAAAATGCTCAACCAGTTGTCCGTGTAAGTGCTCTGATTATTTGCTTTGCTTAGCAAAGTCTTAGTCATGTTTCATAGTACTCTCCTCTACTGTTTTCCTCCGTTTTCCTGGTTGCACTGAATTTTAGATTAGATTATAGACTCTGCGAGCTAGAGATCACCCTTCGTTAGGACAGACCTCTGTAACTGGGACTGATGAGCCATGCTGCAGCATGGTCGGTCCGTTAGGTCACTCCACGGACAGGTCGCGAGATTTCTGCCTGATACTTGGGTTGACCTTTGTAACTGGGACTTCCCAGCTATATTTCTCACTGAAGAACTGGATCTCTGGTTACAGATCCACTGTCTTACACTGTTCTTCCAAGCAGTATGTAAAAAGCCCTTTCCATTTCCCCAGGTAAGCAATATTCCCATTAACCTTCCATTCACTTTTATCACATCACAAAAGTAGTATATGGTAGGAATGTCCCACTCAGCTTCTGCCCAGGGGGTGAGGAACTTTTCCTACTTAGGAGCAGCAAGGGGTGAAGTGCCAGTCGGGAAGTAGGTGCATTGAGTGCATATACTGTGACTCCAAACATGACTCCAGCAAGACCTGTTTGAGCTGTAGGCTGGACTTACACGGGGGAGTTTCCTCAAGGCCCTGGTATCATGGTCTGACATGGCCCAGAGGTCATGGGAAGACTGGTGGGAAGTAGCTTAAAGTCTCCCCTCCCAAAGTGACAGCGCTGTAATCACTACTCCACCTCCCCACCCCCTGCTCTTTCTCCTGCACTTCTTGCCCATGACTTGGTGAGTCTGTGCCTCCCGCATGCTCCATGGTGCCCTCGTGGCACATCCTTCTTCTGGTCTTCTCTCTCTGCCTCCAGTTTATTACTCGTTCCTGAGGTAGGATCCAAGACTGCAGAACCCATCGTTGGTCACCCTGCAGCACGTGCCAGCATCTGCAGATCTGTAATCTGGCAGAAATTGTCTTGGGATTCAAATTGTTACAGCTACCTTGTGACTCATTTGTGTCAATGAACACACTGTTTCCCCAGGCTGCCCCTGCCTCAGTGCTGGCTCCCAGGGCCCTGGCTCCCCCTCGCAGGGTCACTCTGGGTTATTTTCCTTCCCTTCACCAGCAAGTTTAACTCTGGTGACCGGTATTACACAGGGCTCTCACAGCTTCTGAGCTTTCTGAGCTGTTACACAGGTTTGTCTTCCTGCTTTCAGCTTTTGCTCCTTCCCAGAGGTTTATAATTAGAAAATTCATGTGATTTATAAGGACAGCTAACAATTTTGTGCACGCATACCCCCAAATCCTGTGGAAATTTGCTGCGTCTTTTTCCTGCTGACTTACTAAATTCCATTAGTCCCATCGCATATCTGGGAGCACCACACTTAACCCATCTGCACAGCATGCATCAGGGGAACTTTATTTAAGGTCGAGGCTTTCCCCAGCAAGAAACCATATGATGTCATTGCTCCTGACCATACGCTGTGTTCCCTACAGTCTGATAAAATCACATTAGACTTCGCCAAACATACTGGCTGCTTATGTACGGAGCTATCCTTAGACTGCCTTAGATTCACCAAAACATTTATCCCACAGTGAATAGGAAACCAAACTTCTAGTGGAAAGGGGCAGTAGCTGGAGAGCAGGAAGGACACAGGCACTCCCAGGGAACTGGTGGATGAGAACAGGCAGCAAAGAGTTCCCCGGGTCCTTTGCCTCAGACAGTTTCCTCCTTACTGGATGGAGATAAAAGCTGGTGTGTTTGGGGAATGGAGGCAAGAGTGGTAGGGTGTTGCTGTGCCTCCCCTTTGGCACAAGCTTTCCATTTTGTGTGAAGGGACCTTGAGCCTTATTCATCCTTCGTTGCTAAAGTGAGCCCGGGAGACACGTTCAAACCTTATCAAGATTCAGCAATCAGTCTCAATGGTGGTTGGATCAACCTCCTGAGGACCTTCCAAAGTGAGGACAGACTTTGGGGTTCTGTAGGTACCTTCCCCTTTTGAAGCAGAAAGCTCTCCGTGTCTTCTGGAGGATGCTCCGTCCAATTGCTCCTGGGGGGCTCTGGAGCACAGCACCAGCAGCTCCTTACTGAGGTCCTCCTCTGTCCCAGAGCCCATGAACTGCCCAGAGACCACGATCTGCGAGGTGGGAAGCCCATTGCTCCCAGCCCTAGCCATATCTCCAGCAGCTGGTACCTTGCCTGGCACCTGGGAGCCCGTGTGGATGCTGGAAAGGATTTGTAATGTGGTTCCCGAATAAAACATCATTAAGCAAGTGGGCAGCACTATTTGATGTTTCTGAACAGTCTTGGGGCATAAACAGCAAGAGGAAAGTATGAGAGCAATCCCAGCTGGGAGAGAGAAGGTCCTGGGTGAGGTCTGGTTCTCAGAGAAAAGCATAAAAACTTCTGGGGCTGAGGGGGCAGGAAGAAAAAGAGAAATGCCTTTGGCCACTTAATAAAAGGAAAAATAACCACAACTTTAAAAAATAAGAGTTAAAAATAAAATAGAAAAGAACTATAAGCAAAAGATTAAAGAACATTTGTCTCCTTCATGTTTCCCCTCCCCACCACAAAAAAAAAAATTGTTGCGGTCGAGTTTTTTATATTTCAGAATCTCAAATTAAGTTGACTTTTAAATCTTCCCCCAACATCTGGTTGGTAATTAAAGGAGCAGTAAATAGGAGGGAGACAGAAGCCGCCTCAAAAGCCTGTCCTTGATACATGACTCTCCAGCAATATAGCTAGCGGAGCGATGCCACCCCCAGGCTCCAGCACTTACACAAACAAAATCCAGGCTGGTTTTGGTGGCAGCACAAGCCATTTCATCTTCCCCCTAGAAGGAGGCTGCCAATTATGTTGCTGCGGTTGGGGATTTGATGCTGGTGACAGACACTGAAGGAAATATCTGCATTACGAGGATATGGATTGCCTAATATATAACTGACCTTGCCGGCACCTTAATTGTGTTTTGTTTTACCTGAGGACAAGCTGCCTCAAGGGGAAAATGATGCCAACAGCTGATGCGTTGTCTTCATTGCTCAAATATTAACAAAAAGCTTTCCATAAGAGAAGGCAGGAAACACTGTTCTGTGAAGGTACTCGCAGGGCTGGAGGGATTTGAAGGGATTTGAAGGGATTCTACGACACTATGAAAACATTCAGCCTTCCTCTTTTTTCGTAACTGAAGCGGTGCTGTGGATGTCGCCACACTGCCATCACTGAGCTGATACTGGGGGAACAGTGACGCCACGGCTCCCATGCCTACTGCGTCCATACAAGAGCAGCAGCGTAAGGGCCACAGGAGTGCTCCTGCACATTGGCTCTTCCCTACCTCCATCTGCATTAGTCCTTCATGTGGACAACAGGTCCTCGCTGGGGAGCTGCCCAAGAGCCCCAAACACACACAAGTCAGACAGGATCTCCAATGGGACCATTACGACTTTTGTTACCTCGTTACAGATTTCAGCTGGATTTCAGGTCGTACCCCACAGGCTGAAGCCATTTGCCATGACAAATATGCCTGTAATGGAGTTATTTATTGATCTCGCCATGTCATAAATAGGAAGCTTTGGCTTCCTTCAGCATGAGATACTCTGCAGTGTGTTTTCTGCAAACATCATTATATGTTGTAATTCACTGAAAAAGATAGTCCTTGTCCAGAAAGGTCATGGTTATTAATTATATGAATAGCAACAGTGGCTTTCAGCGAGGCCGAGTCCCAGCTGCACTGCATGCTGATGTACGTGCAGATAGGTGGACAGTTCTGTGTGCGAAGAGAGCAACAACTGAAGAGACAGAAAGGTGAGGGAGCAGGAGGAAGGGAGAAACTAGCTCCTGAGTTGTGTCTCCACTGCACACTGGGCTGGGAAGCTCCATGCCTGCCTCCGGGAGAGTCCGGGCAGGGCAGAGACACCTCTAGTTTGCCTAATTTCCCAGAAGGGCTCAATCCAGGAGGCTTTTGGAGAGCAGAGGGCAGGACCAGTTGAACCCTGGCCACTGTTACAGCCACGCTCTACCCTGCTCTTCCTTTGCTGGCTCTGGACCCGTGTCCAACCCTGCAGGGATGTGTTGCAGAGAGCCAAGCCCTCAGGAAAATACTTTTTTCTTCTTTTCCCCAAAAAAGTTTTTCCACACACCTGTGCCAAGGCCAGCTTCCTCCCTAAAATTCCTCTGGCTCAGAGGGGCAACAAGAAACTCCCCAGGGCTGTTGTCCCAGACATTTCTCACATCCCCACTCCACAGTAACCTGTCCGCTTCTCCCTCCACTCTCTTCAGGTCCCACTGAATTCTGAGATCCCTCTCCTGCCCCTTCCAGAAAGATGCTACTGCAGCTTTGCTTGCCTGTCAGAAGGAATGGCAGGAACTACTGAGGAATAGGATGCAGATGGCAGTGTACACCACTTGGAAAGGGACAGACAATCATGGGAGATGGCAATGAGGAAGAACAGGGAATGGGAGGAGGACAACCAGCACAGAAAGCTGGCTAGAAACAAATTCTCAGTGCAGTTTTCAGTAGGAAAACTGAATTATGAGGAAATAAACCATGGCTGAGCTGGGTGCCTGCATCTCACAAGAGCTGCAAGGAGGTGGCTCCTGCAAGGAAATTGAGATTCATCTCCATGCAGGGAGTATGAAGGAGAAGGGCAAAGGAGGGACAGCACCAAGCCTGTGACCTGCTGCCCTCTGCAGCTTCTGAGGTCAATCACCCTGCTCATCCCAAAAGTGAGACCTGGCAAATGCCCATTGTGCACAAAGCTTCAGAGCTGTGAAGTGCTGGCTCTCTCAGCAAGAGCATCAGACATGCCCTGCCTGTCTTTGATGGGTCAGTGGCCATGGTCAACCCAAGGGAACAATGACAAAACTGATGAGGTCGGAAAAGACAAAATGCAGCAGCACCTCAGGATGACCCACAGCCAAAGGTCCTCTTCAGAAGAGCTCCTGCCTCAGAGGGTGAGGGCAATGGTTGCCTGAATGTGTCTGGAGAAGAGCAGCACAGATCCAAAAATGTTACCTTTTCCAGACCAAATATATATATATATATATTTTGAAAACATTTTTTCCCCGGTTAGGACTGGAAAAGCTGTTCACTCCAAAGTCAGACAAAACACAGGGGACTCAAAACCAGCATTGGCCTCTAAGTACTGCAAACATAAGCGATCCCTCAAAGCTGCCATACAAGATCCTCAAAATACATCTATCTTGCCTCTTCCATGGCATTTGATTAAAGTCTTGCTATCTTGATTGTTAGTTAAATGCTTGGAGGCAGGGCCCAAATTTCACTTCCTCTCCCGAGTTCACTGGCTCTATCCTTCCCCTCCTCCTCCTCCTCCTCCTCCAAATATGTTTTGCTATAAATTACTGGCACTGTTTCTGTTGACAGTCAACATAATCAAACATTTGTAAGCATGCTGTCTCTTCAATCTGTTCAGTTGATGCACTTTACCTGATCTTTCATTAAAGTAATCAAAACACTTGCTGTGCTGCGTCTAATGAATGTTGCATGTATGATTAAGTACTTTCATTCATATTGCAAGTTTGATTTAATGTAATCTGCCTTTCAGACAGCCATTAGCCTAGCTCCTGCGTGAATTCGATTAATTGGCTGAATTCTTCCAGATGTCCATTAAGTATTACAGGAATTTCTATGTAAAAACAGCAGGGACCATCTAGCGGAGACGCAAACAATGATATGTTATATTGCTGCCATGACTTACAAAAAGCTGGATTCATTTTCATTAATAAAACATCTGTACTTCTGCACAGCTATGCATCAAGATGCATTTATTTTATATGTTTATTTCTCTTATGACTATAAATAGACAGTTAAACAGAAGCACAGTATGTTCAGTTGGAAGATACACAAGCAGAACTGCATCAGAAATGAAAATAGCAATAAAGAATAGTGGAGTTAGGACTTTAAAATACGCACCGGGCATTGTAGCAAACAAGGCAGTGACTCCTATGGCTCCATGGTATTTCTCAGCAGAGAAAGGCATTTTTTAATACTGTTTCTTATGAATCAGCAAAGCGGGCGGCTCTTGGGTTGGAATGTCCTGTGCCTGGGTAAGGTTTACAAGGCTCCTTGCACCTTTAAGTGGGAACAAAACTGCAGTTTGACATTTTTAATTGGTACGGGATAAAGAGGAAAAGCTGCCATTAAAACAAGTCATTCTGATAAAGGTTTTCTTAATTCTCAAAATGGGATTTTCCTCTTTTTTCTTTTCCCCCATAAAGTCCCATGTTAGAAAGGAATCACTGTTTCCTAAAAAGTAAAAGCCAGCAGTCAGCTTAGGTTTCAGTGCCTGTGGTGCAGGGGATGATGGTGTTTCAGGGGATGGAGAGGAGGCCTCCACATACAGGCACGTGACTTTTGTAGATCTGAGAGCACCCTTCAATGGACCACATGAGATCTCAGGGCCTCCCCACCCCTTTCATCCTCTCCTTTCCCTGCAGTGCCCTTGTCCTTGGGAATGAGCCCATGGGGCAGGCCTTGGCAGGAGTTTTACGCTGACCCTGCAAACCTGAACTCATCACAGCTTCATTTTTCCCCAACATGCTGCACATCTCAAAGCCGGGGGTCCGTAGGGCTGTACCTGGCACCACCTGTGTGTACTCTCCAGGCCGTACCTGGTACCACTCTGTGTGCACTGAGTCCGAGGCTGAGGAAGGGAGAGGCGATGCTCAGGCGGGCAGCTCTGGCTCCTGGGGCTCTTCCCTCTCTTCACTGTTCCATCTTTCCCTACTGCTCCTCAGCTTTAAGAGTGTTTGGTCTTTGACATACCACTCCCACGCTGGGGAAATTATTGCCGCTTTCCACCGCGTCAGGATTTTACTGACCCCCATCCAAATTAGCAGGTGGCAGTACAAGCCAGTTCATTTTCAAAGGCTGTTAAATCAATGCTCAACTTACAGGAGACTTCTAAAAGAATATCATTCAGCAAAACACGTGCTGCACAACAAAAGGAATTGGGATTTGCTAAACTGTAACTCCTGTTTTCTTACAGCAGAGTCACAATGCTTGCTAACAGTTGGCTTCTTTATTTGCATGCTCTCTTTTGGTTTCAATTCTTTCTCTATTTCTTACTTTTACTGGCGTGCTCTCTATTATCCCCCTATAGCAAATATAACCACCAAAATAATATTATAATATATTAATAAACTATAAATTATATATTATGATATACAGTATTACATGATTGATATATATTATCTGTGTTCTGCTACAAAACCCACTTTAGGACAGATTTCCTACCATAGTAGTGCTGTGAGACTGTGCTCCAGTACCCGTGCAACCTGCTAAAGAGATGGCCCTATCACACCTAAATCGCTTCACTAAGCCATTGCAAGCATCTCACGCCACTGACAGTGGGGGAAACAAACCACGTCTGACTGACTACTTTGATCTGTGTTACAGAAGGATTTTTCTTGGCAGGGCGAGCAGTGGGTTGACTGGGGAAGGGAAGTGTAAGCAGGAGTGAGGGGCGAGCAGGAGGTGAGACAGGCTTTCCTTGACACGCTGTGGCAGCAGCATCCCCTTTGAAACACATCAGAAAGCTGACTCTCAGTGCAGCAGGGAACAGCTCCTGGATTTTTGCGAGGAAGTAAATATCATGTATAGGTGACCCATCTGAGAATGAAATGTAGCGAAGCAGACCGAGCCTTTGCTAGCTTCCAGTGCTGTGTGTTTTTCAAGGCAAATGTGGACAAGTCACATACTCTTTTGAAGCCCGAGAGACTGAAAAATTAAATCAGGGGGCTTTGTTATTGATGTTTTTCTAATACAAATGTTTTGAAATCCCTGCCTTTCATGTGTCTCTTACAAATAAGCAGAAATGTGTGATGAATCATCTTCGCTTTTAATTCCTTTAATAGATTCTTATCTCATCCCCTAACATCTAAACAATTTTTGTTTCTGTAACAATCCCTCAGTGGTAAATATTGCTCTCAGACAACATCTTTTTTGGAGGTTCATTATGTTCATTCTGTGGCTGAGACTCATTACACTCTGTTATTTATTTAAAAGAACAAAATAACAGCAAATGCCTGCATTTATCATGCCTCCCTTTACACATTTATAAAATATATTTCAGCAAGAAGGCCCAGCCACTCTCACGGTTTGGTAAAACCCAGCTGGCCTTCCTTCACAGCCATCGCCCCCCAAGAAAGGACCCCTCCAAGGCACGGGCAGAGTCTAACCTCGCTCGCTAAATGAGGCTCCGCTGGCGCTAATGGGACATTTGGCAGAGACAGGGAAATAATGTACAAACTGTTTGAATTTTTTTCAATTACAAAAAAAAAAAAAAAAAAAAAAGAACCCAACATCAGGAATGGCTACAAAGAAAGAAGGAAATGAAGGTGCCAGCTGTAAGACGTGGTGAAATGATGCACGTGGAACCAGCCCAAGAAACATCTTGGATACCTAAGGACAGGTTTGAACCTCCCCAAACTACTCAAGTGTCACCTGCCTGCCACCAAAGAGCCTGCCAAAAATAGTTCATGTATTTTCCACAGGGGAAAAATCCTCAGCCCCTTAAATTAACATTTCACCAATCCAACACACGTGGTGTGCCTCCTGTTCATGTTACTCTTGCACAGCCTCACACCTCCTAAACCAAACCCCATCCTACAGTGGCACCCACTTCTGTTAGCACCCAGCTACATCTGGCCCTCAAAAAAGAGTTACCAACCTGCTTGTAGCCATAGCAAAAGGTTATCGAGATACCTATATAGATGGTAATCATCATAATTATAAAAACAGAGACTGACTTGGCCTCGGGGAGCTGTAAAATACATTTTTAACTAGGCCATTGATATAATAGAGACAAGATGAAAAACAAGGGAGGAGGGCAAAGGTTCGTCTGTGTGGCCATTCTGGGAACTGACTGAAAAACAGGAACAAAGCTATTCAGAGCAGGTTGTTAAAGGGAAAAAAAAAAATAAATCTAACCCGAGTCTAAAAGAGAGGAAATAGAAATATGGCACTGCAGCTTACAAAGCAGAGGTCAAAAAGACATCAGTAATTAATGATGAAAAGATAAAGAACCAAGCACTTAATTTCAAAGAAATAGTCAGGGAAGGCATAATGGTACTGTGAGCAGGAAAAAAGATTTTGCAGAAGTAAATGAAAATGAGTAAGATCTCAAGAGGGGAAAAATGGCTAATTGAAAAAGTAGAAGAACTGGAAATTGCTGTAGAAATTCACCTGGAACATAAATCGGTTATTTAGGACTGAGGGTGAAATACAGTTGTGAATGGATTTATTTTTTCAAAGGGACCTCGAGGCACACACTGCCAATTTTGCTCTGGTATTGTTCCACATGCAGGTTTTGTGCATGGAAAATACAGGTGAAAATATCTGTGTTTGGAAGTTTAAAGACCATTTTCTGAAATGCAGACCAATGAATTTTACGTCTGTTACATCAGCAGATATCTACTGGAAGGCGAGGGGTAGGAAGCACAAGCCCAGAAAAAAAATGGAGAATAGCAAATGTTTCAAAAGAGCAGACCCAGCCCCTGCAGCATCTTCCACATTTTCATTTTCTGAGCTTCGCTTTCAGAGAAGCAGAAATAGATAATGCAGAGTGTAAAACTGCAGGCAAGAGCCTACACCAGCACAGCCTCAGTTGTTGTTGGGGGTTGTAACAAAAGGAGTACATCTCAAGGGACAAAAAAAAAAAAAAGAAAAAAAGATGGGTTGAAGGTATGGCTCTCTCACAGCCACTGATACAGGAGAATGTCCCACCTCCTCCACCAGACAAAGAGGAGGAAGAGTGAATGATTTATCATAAAGAAAAAATTCAGTTTATTTCACAGTTAAGTCCCTTTTACTTTTCTTCCAGAACTATACAAGAAGCCTCCTTTACAAAATCCCAGGGTTGTGTCAAGTGACATCTTAAGCAGGTCAGAGTTTTCAGAACAATCAAACTTGGTTAAGTCCCCTGTTGCCGCTCAGCGACAGTAAGCAGATCCCTGGCATGCAGGATGGCAGAGGCACACGGGACAGTGGAAAATTTATCTGCTCTTCAGAAGAAGCTGCCACACTGGAGGTTTGATGTATTATGCAGTAACGCACAGGCCCTTCCACCAGACAGTGACTGCTCCAGCCCTCTCAGAAGGATTAATAACCACCTCACCCGGGATTGCAGAGCCAGCTCAGACGCTGTAATTCCCAGGGGCCGGACCGCAATACTGAACTCGTGCATGAAGAAGTAATCCGAGGTGCCACAGACTGTAAACCATAGCAAGGCTCTTCTGGGAGAGGATCAGTAACAGATCCACCTGGAAGAGCTGTGAGTCTCAGGCAGTGAAGGAGGACATACGTGGTGTCTGCTCTTTGCAAAGGTGACTTTGTTTAGCAGAAAAGGCACACTGCAGGAAAAGAAAAAAGCCTGTGCTATTCAGTGGGACCTGACCAAACTCAGAGCCTATGTCCTTCCATCTCCAAAAAACAAGCAAAAGAAATCCTAACAGCTGTAGGTGTTGAGTGAAGGCATAAAGCCCTTCACTAGTGTAAATCACCCTGTACACTGAGCCATAATCCCTGAGTGCCCCGCACTTGCAGAGGCTTAATCCCTTTCAACAACGGGATGAGCTGGGAACCATATCCTTTCCGGATTTACCCCAGTACATGTGTCTTTCAGGAGGATAAGAGCTGCTCAGTATGTCCCAAATTCACAGTTTTACAGCCATGCAGTTTACAACCACTGCCTCTCCCCAGTGGGAACAACTCGGTTACTGACGTTGCCCTCAGCCCACCAGCTGGGTTATGAGCCTCACAGCTGGCTCAGCTCAGTAGAAGGTGCTCCTGTACTCTGTGTCCTGGGTGCAACCCTTGTCCTGACACACACTGCATCTCCTCATGGCCACCCCAACAAACACGTGGATATTGTGTCCTCTGAAGAGACCACAGCAGGAAGGTGTAAGAGTATTCTTCAGTTGAAGGCAGTTGTGCAGGGAAGGGCAATAGCTAACTGGTACCTCTTGTGAAAAGCAAGCCAAAGGATGGCACTGTGAACCGGGGATGCAATCTTTTTCAATCTTGTCTCATCTTTATTGGCCTTTTAATGTGCAGTTCTTTTGTTATACCTTACCTTAAGTGTGATCTCTATCACAGAGCTCCACAGTTGTGCTCCATTGCTATAAAGCTGCAATAAGCCTTATTTCAGTTGTGTCAGTATGGATACTGCATCCAGTGGAATGAAGTTTGCTTTGAAACAAAACTGTTTTCTGGTGAAGTTCTTAGTTCCTTTGAAAGTGAGAAGCAAGCCTGACATCAGCTTCCCTCACTTTAATTACTCTAAGTGTTTTCTTCGTGCCAGCAATCTCCCACAGATGCAACAATCAATTCTCAGGACAAGGATAGATGAACAACTAACACATCTGAGCTGAAAAGAGAAGAGAGGTACGAGATAAAGAAAATTTAAAAAAAGAAACCAAACCAAAAAACAACAACAACCCAAACCTGCAATGAAAATTAGCCCAACCTTTGGTTGTCAGTTGATATCCTTGCATCTTCCCTTTTCCATGAACTGTATTTCCTTGTTCTTTTCTCTACATGGCCACGGAACTGTTTCATCCGCAAACTTGTGGATTCAGCAGAACAAGGCATTTGTCCCTCACTGCAAAGGCCTTTTATTTTGCCAGGGAAACATTCCAGCATTATTAACTGAGGTGTTTGCAACCTAATTTTAACCTTGCATGACTTTTCCAGATCTACAGCAGCAACACTAGAAAGTCCACATGCATGAGGACCATCCCCTAACCCCCAGCTTGGAAGAGCAGGACTGTAACAAGAAGGCGAGGAAGAAACTTGGAGATGTAACAACATACAAATCAGACTGGACATTCTAAAGTCTGTCCTAAAAGACCCTGAATATTTTTCCTTGCACATTAGTTTTTACCACACACATTATAATCCTACTCCTTACATTATGGCCCAAAAAAACCTCTAGGAAGTAACGACATTAAAAAGTGCCTGCTTCTTTTTCCTTGCCTGCTTCAGCTACCATTTAAGCAATTAGCTCTACTTCTGTGAAGGATGCTTAAAATACAAATTTGGCACTTGTATGCTAAATAGCTGATGCTACAGTGATCAAAGGTCCCTAAATCTGTCACCAGAGGCATTGCATAAAACCAATTCAGCGAGCCAAGGAAGGGTGCAGGTACACCCCTAGTAGCTAGGCCTAGACACTTACTGATCTTACACAAACCCGGCATATGGGGCAGAGTCAAAATCAGCATTGCTGCAATCTTACAAGAAAACACATGTCTTAATTTCATTCAACTGAGTTCAGCTCCTGTCTATGCTTGAGGACATGCCTGTGCTAGGAAAGTGGGAGTTATTTTCCATGCAGTTACAAGTTTCACCACAGAGTCCTGAAAATGCTTGGAATACTAAACCATCTATGGACCAAGTACCTGCTGCTGGGCAACACCTCAGAATAGGCAAAACTTGAGAGTCAAAAGGCTCATCATCTCCAAGCCCTTCTCCTGACCATGGAGGGAGCGTATATGCAGTTAGCCAGAGAACAAGTGGCTTCAAACCCCATTCCACCTTCAGCCTCACCACTGGGAGGTAATGGGTCCAAGGGGTGTCTTTCAAGTGCTTTACCTTAGCAGCTCCAAATACATCCCTAGTTCTTCTCTCAAGGTCTTTGGCGCGCTTAAAATTGAGGGAAAATCCTCCATGGATATTTTTGTAGTGGAAAATGGGGCAGGGCATTAGCTTGCTCAGGATAACCAGAGTAGGAGCCAGAGCAAGACCAGAGGTTTATTCAGCACCAGACCTGCACAGCACCCTTGGGGTCATGGACTCCAGCCTCTGCATGGTGCCCCAGGGTGTACTGCTGGCCTCCATCCCAGGCCCCTGGCTCTTCAGGACCATGAACTACCCATGGAGCAGAGAAAGATGAAAAGGGAAGAACTGAATGAATATTCATGTCTTAGCTTCAAGAGGGGTGGGAGTGTACTTAGAACCCTCAAAAATACTGTGGCTAAAACGTGTAGAGTAGATACGTGCTAGGGCACAGCCAGGGGAGCACATACAGAGATAGATATACAAAGCTCAGGACAGAAACACAGCCACTAAACGAAAACAAGGTGAACATACAATGAGGCTGTCACAGAAAAAGAAACCTAAAAGAAGACAGACAGATATTATTTGTCCTGATCATCCCCACTCAAAAAAAGAAAAAAAAGAAAAAAAACAACAAAAAAAAAGCTGCTGGGGTTGCTAGGAAGAATTTTGTGACAGGTAACATCCTGTTAATAGTACCTTACACACAACGTTGTGGAAAAGAAAGAGGTGAAAAAACACTGCTATAAGTACTATGGCCATTTAATCCTTAACATGGGAATGTTTTTCTGCTCTTTTTCCCTCCCTGGATTCCTTTTATGTTCCCATCTGAAGGTTAATTGTGTTAACAGGAGTTGTGGCCACAGGGGAAAGATGTGATTGAATGCTGAGTGCAGTTCTAGCTGATAACCTGCGAGCAAATGAAAGGGCACAAAAAGGGGTTGATCTCCTCTAAAGAGGTTGTCAGTCATTCAGGGAAAACGCATCTGTGGGAGAAAGAGTCTTATCTCCCAGGATGTGAAGAAGAGAAGCTATCAAAATAATCTTGAACCTACATGCATCCTGGGCTCCATGTCTGTGCCCATGGCACAGCTGAGTTAAACACGACTGACTGCCTTCTTTTGTGTGCATGAACACACAGCCCCTGACTTGATGCACATTCTTGAAGACTGACTATCTTGCGTGAAAATGTGCAATTAACTACAATGGACCCCAAATAATTATACCCCTAAAAAGCTGGCATGAAACCTTGACATCTTGTAGCTTGACAGCACCACCCTTGCTTGCCGAACTGGGGATTGGATGGCATTCCAAAATTTTAGTTGAGACTAGCTGTGAAATCTTTCCCTTATATCAAAACTTAATCAAAGATGCCTACAGAGGGTCTGCATGAAAAACAAGGACTTACCTCTCCATTGATCACTTCAGACCATGTCTGCACTCATCCTGCAAGAATTACATAGGATTTCTCATGTCTTGGAGGAGAAGGGATTTTTAAATTTACATGTAAAAGATTAAATATCTCCATCAGATGATGAGAGTGAGTATTTGTGGAGATGTCTGCACCCACAGACACAAGACAAAGGACAAGGTATATGTCAGTGCTAGAATATGGGCAGTGAAGTTTTCAGCTGTTTTGTCTCAAAGGTGCACTGCAAACTCCAGAAAGAGAAAGCCTTCTCTGCCTTTGCACTCCAGGACTACCTTAGAAGTGCCTTCGGGGCACGCTGGAAACAGGTTTAGGTGGTGTTACCAGCTGCATCACATTTGTCCTTCTCTACCTTGTCAAAGGAAAGGATGATAAACCCCCCAACACTGGCAGACCCTTCCTGTTCAGACTCTGGTTCTGCTGCCTTTACAGCGAAGAGCCTATTCTTGCAGGCAGAGCTAAAAATACATATGTTTGTCCAATTATAGCCAGAACATATCCGTTCAGTCTTGTAAGAGAAAAACAGGTAGATAAAAAACAAATCTTCAGACTTTTGCCTTAAAGCACCCAAATTTCAACCTTGGTGTTTTTCCCCAAAGCTTCTGAGCACAAGAAAGTTCTGCAACATTAACATCAACAGTACAACTTGAACAAAACAACTAAAATGCTTATTGACTTGGTAGCAGGGAAAGCCAGTTTGAAATATTTGATCCTAACACCAGCTAAGCAAGTATGTGTAAAGTGTAAAGCCTGCACTTGTTGATTTCTGAGATAAAAATCAATAAAGCTGTCCATAACCTATAACTCTTTGCTTTACCTCTCCATAGAGATCACAAGAGAGTAATTAGATTTCTGCCTGACTAGCAGGGGTAGAAAACTGTTTCATTTCGGATCAAAACCTTCCCAGTGGATTACACCTTCTATCCACTGCCTATCAACACTTAACAATTGCCTCTGTATTTGACTTTGACAGAACTACCAGAATGTTACTACCTAATTTTCAGTGTAGTTGATACAGGGTCTTGAAGCTTTATTCTAGTGTCAGATTTTAAAATTAATTCTTCCCACTTTGTACTTTACATCTCTACTCTGCCTGGTGTTTTGTAACAGCCAGCCTTGCTAATGTGATAAATAATTAAAAAACAAAATGACAATACCCATCCGACCTCTAATTTACAACAAGCAAAAAAACCTTAATCTATTATTGATGATCCAGCCTTTGGATTCAGATATCACTCTAAACAAGCAGTTGTCTGCCTTGGATTGTCTTTGCATTTCATATTCAAATGAGGTTGATGCTGTTGCATATATTTTCATCTGATGACATTTTAATATCACCAGATGCTATTGCCTGCCTGGGAGATAACTGCTTCAAATACAGCCTCCTTTCCCCCACCCTCCCAGGCCCAGTGATATTAAGCGACAGGCAGAAAGCAGGTCATGTTTTAAAATAACAGTTTTATAACACTCGCTACTATCACTGTATTCTCACATTTCAGCAGTCCTGGAGTCTTTCCGTAATAATGGCTTTTTAAAGAGAAATGTCACTCTGCATTTTGATCTTCCTTAACTCAGCAGCTCTTTGAACAGGCTGAGAGCATGAAATATCAAATAACAAGTAGCGCTCACAACAACTTCACATGCTAGATGGAGATTAATCTATTGGAAAATATGTGACAGCTTAAGTTCAAGTTCCATGTAATGAGCTGTGTTGATGGACAGATGCAATAAATTCACGTCTTGATGCAGAGGACTTTGTCAGATGAAGTCCAGATCATAAACAGGCACCCCACAGCCTCCCTGCACCTCCTGCTCTACTCAGAGCAAGCTTCTGGGAATATTTCACTTACTTGCTTGTTTGCAGGATTAAGAAACCTTCCCAGCCTCACAGCTCTGAGCACATTAAAAATTAAAACTAACCTCATTTTTAAAAAAGAACTAAAACTTGCAGTATTTGAACCTGGCCACAATGTGTATTTGTGTATATGTTTGTTCTACATAAGATCTGAGCTTGCTCTATGTTTATGCCTTTAGACAGAAACTCCCTGTGATGTGGAACACCTTTTACAGTATCTCGGGCAGGATAAAGCACCCTAATTTCTAAAAAGTAATATATTGCTACTGGTGGTTCTTTTGGCTACCTGTGGTTGCCCTGTCCTGGCATGATGCCTGCATACAGACAGACAGGTGCAGCCTTGGAGGGCTTTCTCTTTCTGGTACTATGGTACTATGTCCAGATACCAAGAAAACCACCAAGAAGTTGTAGAAGGTCAAGGGACATGTGTTCTGTCCCGCTTCTCCCAGCAACCACCACAGGGAAATCTACAACAACTTCCATGAAAACAGGCAGCAGGACCCCCAAATACAGAAAAGGGCCTCCGTGCTTAGTGATAACTGTGCTCAACGTGCCCAGAAATAACATTGCCCAGCAGCAGGGAAATCCTCTGGTTTTGTAAAACTCACACACAAGGTAGTACAGTTTGTCCCAATTCCCCACTTGGTTTATCCCTGCCCAGTCTCACATCTGCTCTACAAACCCCGACAGTGTTTTCACTGCAGAGCCCGGCCACCCCAACGGCAGCTGTACACGTCAAAGTGCTGGGTTACACTCCTGAGCAGCAGATAGGGATGTGACTGTGAAATGTGGCAGTAAATACTGTAAACTTAAATACACACAACTGAGAGACATTTTTTTAAACCTTATCACTATCAACTCCTTTCCCTAGACTCTTCTCTGTTTTAAATCAGATTCAATTTTGTCTGTGGTTTTATCCTTCCTGTAGCAAAAATTCTTTTTATCCCGCCTTTATCCTTCATCAGTTTCCATTAAACCCCACTCACATGCATTAGCATTAAAACAGAGGCAGTAAAGATTTTCTATATCCACTGAAGGTAGAAACATATATTATGAATACACAGGTAGAAACAATGTTATGATCAGGTCCACAGCACAATTTCCAAGTGGCAAAGCTAGTTTAAGATAGTCCCACCCTTCTTCAATGCGATTTACTGGTTCCACTGGATTGATAAAACTACTTACATAAACGTGCTCTAAATTACACCAATAAAAACAATAAATAAATTACATAGATTCCCCCAAATCAACACTTTTAGGGAGTTACTGCATTGCCTTAAATAGTTGTATTGTAATAATGGCTCAGGTGGCTAACCTGAATGAGGAACTTGTCAGCTACATTCACCACTCAAGAATTCAAACTGCATTTTGCTGAGAGGTAGATGGGATCCATTCCTCAGCTGCACCCAAAAAGTAAGTCTTGTTTCTGACCTTCTGGAGGCCATCAAATAGGCACCTGGGGATGAGGGAAAGGCATCCAAGGCAACACAGCTTAGGAAAGCACTTGTCTTCATGCCTGCTTTTAAGCAGGGCCTTACACACTTTGTTGAATCAGGCCTGGTGACTTAATTGTGAAATTATTTGTGGTTTTCCCTATGTGAGGAACAATCATTTTAGCACTTAAGGAGGTCAGTTAAATTATAAGTGGAACCACCTTAGCATGAAGCAATTGTTCACCTGACATCTCTGGAGAGGTGTTTGGGCACTTCATGTTCTCTCCATTGATTCTGATTTTCCCAGTGAGAGGACTCTTCTGGTCTCCATCATCGCCCACTGTTCCTACCCCACCTTGTTCTTCATTCTGCTCTGAGAAGGAGGAAGCCTTCTGTCTTTAATTAAGTCACACCAGTCAAGAAGTATTCCCTTGACATTGTAACGGGCTGAAACATAACAGATTTGGAAGAGATAGTGATTGGTCCTTGTTCTATAGCACGCCTTGCTCTCCAGTCTGCCTTTGGACAGCGGGTGAGTGTGTGACAGATACGTACAGTTCCTTCCCCATGGGCGCTCGGGGTTGTAGGACTGTCTGTCCGCAGGCATAGGAATTGCACACAAGCTGTTTCCAGGCAGGCAGTGTTCTTAGACCTTTCTCTATAGATGCCAATTAGAAGATTAGCGTCTTTTTCTCTCCCCCTCTTTGCTATTAAATAGTCACACAAAAGCTGAGCTGACAAATTGCTCTCTCTATAGTGTGTGACAAATGCAGACAATAGATCAACATCATTTACTATACTCAAATCCTATTAATCACAAATTAATGAGAACATGTCTGGGGGGGGAAAGAAATTACCAGAATGTGGACATATTGTCTTGTTACTCATGTAACATCTGCTGTAGCTTTACCTTTAGTGTCATGTCATCTTTTATCACATTGAAATAATGTTTGCTCCAGAAACATAATTAAGATAATGGCTCCTTCCTTTAACAATTACTGAGGTACACTAGGATTATATTTCTTAGCCATTTGGCTTTGAAAAAAAATTCTCTCTTAACTACTTTTCCGAATGTTTCTATTAGTAATTATGTGATTAACGAATATTTATTTATAGGCATCAATAGAAACTTGTTACTATCTTTATAACTATTAATTATAATTTTCTTCATTACTTCTCTGACAGATTACATGTGCAGAAGTAAAACTAGAGTTTAGCTTCTAGTTTTTAGGCTTAAAGAATCCTTTCTCTTTTGTGAGCAACCATCACTAATTTTTCATCAATTCACATTACAACAGTGTTGGAGCATGACATTTGTTTTGATAAACGTGCGCTTTTCTAATGGGCTCCTTGAAACAATTCTGTAGCTGAATTGCTGATCAGTTTGTCCCCCCATTCTCTTGTCTGACACTGCCTCAGGTAAGGAATATCGCCCGGGGCAGCAGCCCAGCACATGTATTGTCACAGTGCACTCAGACGCCTGCCTGGGCTCGAATCGCCTCTTTTTTTTTTTTTTAATTAATTCCTCTGTTTGCTTTTAAGACCTGAAATTTAAAGTACTGGGTTTCAGTAATTAGCACCCTTCACGAGGCCTCAGTATGAGGGAAGCTGCTCCACGGACAAATGGCAAAACAGTGACAGCCATAATCCGCCGACAAGTAAAGAGGGACTGCAGCCTGCACGTGGGGCCGTATGCTTACAAAAAATTAACTGCCCTCTGCTCTTCATGCCCCCAGTACTTACTGGTCTGTGCTGGAGAGCGGCAGCGACTGGGGCGGGGGTCGGCCGGGATTAGCCGCTGCCGTTACGCGCCGCTTCAGCACCTCGGGGCGGGACAGCTCCCCCGGGCGCGGCCCCGACGCGGACGCGGACACGGCCCCGGCCCCGGCCCCTGCACCGCTCCCGGCCCCAGCCCCTGCACCGGCCCCGGCCCCGGCCCCGGCGCGGCCCCACCCCGACACGCTTCCCTGGGGTCCTTCTCGCCTCCCCGACGCGACTAGGGACGCGGGTCCCACCACTCTCCGCCAACCGGGGGTCTGGAGAGCGGGTCAGGGCCGGCCCGCCATCCCGCTAGATGCCTTACGTCTGTCTAGACGTGCCAAAATGCCTTTCAAATCCGGCTGTTGATCTCACCGCACCCAGGAAAGGATCTGGCCCGCAGGTCCTAATTTCCCCTGGCAGGTAGCACGGCCCTCACCCGAGCACCCACCATCCATCTTCTTGGACAGCTGGGGACAATTTGCAGGTAAGTTCACAGCTGCCATCACACGGAGCAGGGAAACACATCAGGTGGCTAATGGACAACATAAAACCTGCTACGTCTTAGTTTCCAACTTTCTCTAGAACCAGGGCTCTCCAGCTCAGCACTGCAGGTAGAGTCTCTTCTTGCTTGGGATTCAGAGGTCTGCACCCTCTTCTTAAGGTAGATATGTCAGCTATATGTTTGGAAAACCAAAGAAGGGACCACATATGTCTGTCATGTATTGCACTGTGTTTTACACCCTCATGCAGCAATTCACAACGCATTCACCCAAGACCTGGGGAAGTCAGATCAAATGCTTTTAGCTGTCCAAGGTGAGTCCACTCTTCCCCCTTCTACAGGAGTGTCCCTCACCACCTGTTGACTCTCTGCTCCTTCTGTAGAAATGAGGTCACTGTTCTCTAATTATTTAAACACTCACAGAGAAGCAGGGCAGAGGGACATCCACTCTGCTGCTTGGTGGCCAAGTCAACCAGAGGAAAATCTAGCCATCTGTTCCTGTCCATGCTCTGAGAACAGCATGTGTTTCTTCATCCAAAACTTGTTTGATGTAGTACCTCATAGCAGAGCTGCCTAGAGGAATATTTTGCCCAGGTCACAAGGAACCTAGCATGAAATCCCATATTTTTACCCCTCTCTGAGAAAACAAGTTCAGTACAGTGGTTCTGCCTGGAGTAATGGCATGAAGAGACAGAGATGGTCCGCTGCATCTTCTTCACCAAGCATCAGTGAGATGAGTGCATCTCAGTAAATTGGGAAGTCCTACTTCTAAGGACTTTCTTTCTAAGGAAAGGAAAGGAAAGGAAAGGAAAAGGAAAGGAAAGGAAAAGGAAAGGAAAAAAGGAAAGAAGGAAGGAAGGGGAGGGAGGGAGAGAGGGAGGGAAGAGAGATTCCACTGGTGTTAAGTGTGAACTCCAACTTGGGGATTGAGCATTCTCAGAGCATGTGGTGGCAGAATCATCCTTCAGAAGAAACAGACACAGTTCTGTTGAGGCTACAGGCTCTGACGGGAGAGCTTAGACATGCAACTGCTGTGGGCTGACAAGACTGAGGTCCTTCAAGGAATGGCCTGGTGTCTGGGACTTTAATGTCCAAAACAGAGGCACCTTCAAAGAAGGGAGACTTTGGGTAGGAGCTGAGGACAGATTTAGATTTAGGCGCCTCATTTCTGCCTAAATCCTGCATCCTTTTGTGGCTTTGGTCTATAAAATGGGAATATATAGGCTTTCCAAGTGACTGTGAGGATAAAAGTATTCATGGTTTTGAGGTAATGGTGCTAAAATTCTGGTAATGGGGAGCCAGAGATAGCTGAGGGCTGCTTACTCACACTATGCCTCCTTTCTCAATAACTAATAGCATGTCTAGGCTTTGATGTTGATGGGTAGGCAGAAGAGTGGTCTTGATTAAAAGCATTAATTTACCTCTCTCAGATAACAGATTCATATACACAGGTCTGAATCAGGAGTAACTCCATCAAAATAAACAGCCCTTGGGTAAAACAGGTGTAAAAGAGAAGAGAACCAGACCCTGCATCTAGCAGATACATGACAAGGTAAATGGGTGAATACAAGTAAAGTGAATTATTGTTATTATATGTCCACGTTACATTCACTACCATTAAAATGTAATGCTACAAAGAAAATACCTTTCAGGCTTGCAAAGTATACATGACAGGGGCTGTCAAGAGCTCATCAGAACCTGTGAATGTTCCCTTTGTATATGGTGCCTTTGCTGCAGTATCGATGTAAATCAGGAGTACCTTCACTGGCAGAAACCTGACAGGATAAAAAAATAAAATAAATAAAAGCCAGGTCTGTTAGCTGGAAGGAAATTAACTGAGACACATTGACTCAAGAAAACCTTTACAAAATTTGAATTGCATCTTAAATGAACATTTAATTTCATAATTTGTCACCTTAGACAATAATGTTAAGAGATCTATGCTGGTACAAACCATGGTGTTAATTACAGTAAAGCCATCAAATTAAATTCAATTTCTGGAATCAATAACATTTCTCCAAGTACTGTCCCTAATGATGGCCATACCTTTCATTCGGAGTTTTATTAATGCATGTGTTATATCTGTCACCTTTTTCAGTTGCATTCAAACTTACTATATGCTAATTCACACCTGATAACAATCCTTTTTCTTGTACTTACATTCTAAACCTGACAATAGGATGTGTCAACACTTATATGGTTTTTGTGTTGTTTTGTTTGGGGGCTTTCTGCAAGTTTGGTTTTTTAAAATTTATTTTATATTTACCGCTAAATGACAGTTTCCAGTGATTTTAATTATAAGAATGGACAATAAAAATTGAGAGTAAAAAGCTTCACCCTCTTTGCTACAGTTTCCACTGTAACCTCTAAACATGTTGGGAAAGCAGACAATATTTTTAAAGTTCTTATTTTGTCTCCTAGACACGGGCCTTGAGCTTGTTTGGAGGTTCTAGCAGGGGAGCGCAGCTACCGTATACCCTCGGACTGCTGAGCGGTTCGTCTCTATCGGGGAAGGCCGTCCTCTTCGACCGAGCGCGCAGCTTCGGGAGGGACGCACGTGGAGCCGTGAGGGAGGAAGGGGACACCCGCCTAGCCAGCCAGATCAGCCGAATCGACCCTGGCGATCGATGGGGTGACAGATGTCACAGCCAGATCGCCCTCACATCCACATGCCTCTGTGGCTAAGAGAGCCAATGGGATCCTGGGGTGCATCAGGAGGAGTGTAGCCAGCAGGTCAAAGGAGGTGATCCTCCCCCTCTACTCTGCCCTGGTCAGGCCCCACCTGGAGTATTGTGTCCAGTTCTGGGCTCCCTGGTATAAAAAGGACAGGGATCTCCTGGAAAGAGTCCAAAGAAGGGCTACGAAGATGATTAAGGGCCTGGAGCATCTCCCCTATGAGGAAAGGCTGAGAAAATTGGGACTGTTCAGCCTTGAGAAGAGAAGACTAAGGGGGGACCTAATTAATGTTTATAATTATCTTAAGCAGGAGATGCAGGGGGAATCAGCCAGCCCCTTTTCAGTGGTCTGTGGAGACAGGACAAGGGCAATGGCTGCAAGTTGGAGCACAGGAAGTTCCGCACCAACATGCGGAAGAACTTTTACACAGTGAGGGTGACAGAGCCCTGGGACAGGCTGCCCAGGAAGGTGGTGGAGTCTCCTTCTCTGGAGATATTCAAGACCTGTCTGGATGCCTATCTGAGTGAAATGTCCTAGGGAGCCTGCTTTGGCAGGGGGTTGGACCCGATGATCTCTCGAGGTCCCTTCCAACCCCTACAATTCTATGATTCTATGATTTTAGAAATTTTTCACTTTGAGAAGTTCCCTCATGCTTCCACGTAGATAAACTGCGTCAATAGTTATTTACACACATTCCCTCCCCCTACCTATTAATATGCTTATGTTAAATTTAGACCAAATGCTTTAGAATATTTCCCAACACACCAGCCTGCCTGTTTATCACATGTTTTCATGCTGTGTATCACAGCCAAAGCATCACCTTCTTCAATAGACACTCTCATGACAAACTGCCAGGACATGTGAAAGATTGCTGTGAGTGCATAACACCTCATGCTAATTTCCAGCATGAATCATCTCCCCAGTCTTGTCTCCCTCTACCCACCACCTCATCAATGAACTTTTCCAAAGCAACATAACTTTAATTACGCTTTAACTTCATCACAGAGGGAAGCAATAGCCTCATTAACTGTTGGGAAGCAATTTTCAGGTTGAGTTGCAGATGTGTTTTTTCACGGTGGGTTTTTGCAGGCAAGACACAACTACAGTAATGTATTAGAAAAATACCTTCTTTTCCTTAGCTCTCAGTTGTCTTTTAATAGCTGATGAAATTGTTTAGGGTTTCAGTTTGTTTGGGGCTTTTTTGATTGGTTTAGTTTTAAAATAAAAAAGCACCTTTCATGTGACAACAATTGACTGTAGGAACATAAGGTCAAGATGTCCCTCCTTATGTCACCAAACGTTAGCCACATAACGTTAAATGTTTTTCACACTCAGTGGAGAGACAGATGCTTGCAGAGGGAACTCACCATAACCTAAAACAGACCTTTTGGACAGCCTTTTTTGTCTGTCTGTGGTACAGTTTGGGCATGACGAACCCACCTTTAATCCATGTTTTCTTCCACATCATGGGTGTCCCAAAAGGAACTCACCTCGGTTTCACTGCAGATTAAGAAACCTGAAGAGGCACAAGCGACATTCACCATTAGTAACCCATCCCTGGACCCTAACCTCACCCCAAAGACCAAGAGTGCCACTGGCTAGGGAAGAGTCCCCGAACAGAAGAGAGGGAGATGGTGAAAGCTGAAAAATCTGACCTCAAAAGATAATGAAAAGATGCTATGTTTGAGACAGGAAGGCAACTGCTAACTGGAAGTGTTATTAGACTCAAACAAGGAACAGAAACTGTTGTGAGAGATGACAGGAACAAAGAACATTTGTTGGCTTGTGAAAAATTGGGGGTTAAGGGCGTAGAATCCCCTTTCAAAGGCTGCCAGGACATCTGCCCAGCAGCCTGGGGAGGTCCTGCGCAGAGGGGCCACCCATCACTGCCTCACGTTGCAGCATTAGACACAGCAAATACGGCCCGCTGGTCAGAGGACTGACTGTCTCTGTATCGGCTGCTGTCTGCTCAGGTTTCTCAGGCTGGCAACACCACAAGCCACCTGTATGTGCACGTGGGATCGCAATGGAAGAACGACTATGACAAAACATCCAACTTCACAAGGATTGCCTTTACATTTAATCCATTGCATGGAAAGCATTAGACAACACTCTATGGGTACTGCCACCATCAAAACACCTGCTCTCATGTTACTTTTATATGGTATATTTAAACTATAAATCACTGCAATGGATACTGCTAAAAGCAAAGATACATCCTTCAAAATAAGTACTTACATACACACACACTTTTCCTCTGAAAAAGACATTTATAATTTGGCCCTGAAGTAGGAACGTTGCTGGATAATCAGTGGAGCTGACAGCCACATAACAACTACCTGACCTGAGGTGTGGTGGGGACCAACATTTCTACTGGTAAGCACCAAGTACCCTTGTCAGCACCCAGAAATGGGGAGACACCCATGCCCTTTGTGGAAAAATGTGGTTTCACTCAGGACATCCAGCATCACACTGGCACACTCTCAGGGGCAGGGTCTCATGGCACTTGGTAGCCATCCCTGGTGCTCACCAGCAGCTCCTCTCCCAGCTCATGACCTCCAGCAGGCAGGAGGAAGAGAAGGTAGGACACAGCAGCTACTCTCTCCTTCACCCTGTGCTACTCATAGTGATCTGAACATAGGGGGATCCTACATTAAACATGTAGTATTACTGTGTAAAGCAAGTCTGTCTCCCAGCACACACACACAGCGGGACATCAGATTGGGAATCTCCAACAAGTTACAATCCTAAAATCATTACAAACCCCCCTTATTTTAACATTTTCTTCCCTCTCAGTGCTCAACTTTGCAAGCTTAATGCTGTTATCCTTGTCATTTTTTTTTGCTTTCCAATACAACTAGAATCACTGCCAATGACTTGTTCACCAAAAAGAATAGGGATTTTGTGACACGCTACCAAAAAGGCAGCATAGAAAGGCCTATTGCCTTTATCTGTCCTAAAAAATCCTCATTTCTTGCTGAAAGTCCACATAACCTATTATTTCATCTCCTACAGTCGCCAAAAGCAGGTGCTTGGGAAAAGCATAGGAACAGGAAAGCATTAAGGGGTATTTCCTCTGAATATCCTCTCAGCAGTCAGCAATCTTTGGCTCAAGGAATTCCTGAGTGATGTCTTTGCAATTGATAGATAGGATTTTCCATCCATTCACTTCTGACCTCTTGCAAAAATTCAGCATCTTCAGGAGATTTTGAGAGGCAAGGAGTTGGAGTGCTCACCTTGGAGAGGGTTGTCCAGGGCTTCGGGCTGTGCTCCAGCAAGAGCTTGTGTTTTCCATTACATAGTCACTGGGTAACCATGAGCAGGGGCTGGAGCTGACACCAACTCTTCTATGTACATGTTTTCCCTGTTGCTCAGTTTTCCCCAAGAAAAGAATTTTTGAAGAGCGTACACAAAGCAGCACCATGCCAAAGGCGAGGCATGGGAGACCTGCTGGCCCTGGAGCTCTCCCGGGATGCAGCAGGAGGAAGGGATGCAACCCAGGTTCCCAGTGCATTAACCACTGACCTGGTGAATAATGAGAGCAGAGGCTGTTCCCAAAGAAAGCACCAGCTTCCCCTGGGGAGACAAGCCCACTCCAGCAAGGCTCTGCAGGGTTGAAGATCCTGGAGAGCCCTGGGGTCTGCATGCTTTCAGCAGCTGAAGTCCTTTGCTGCGTGAAAGGGCTGCATTCAAAGACTTCAGGCCAAGGTCACATGAAACTGCATTGCTTGTAGGCCTTCAAGCCAGGAACAAACAGCAGCTGAGAAGCAGTCCTCATTGCCAAAGCTTTGAACTGAAGCATCGGAGTTCCACCCGACTGCATCCCTCCTAGAGCTGGATGCACATCCGCCAGTCGTGGCTCTGCTGTTCCCGATGATGGTGCTTTGCTTAAGTAAAAGCTAATTAAGAACCTTTAAAGCTCTTCCTACAGGACTTAATATAATAACAATAATATTTAAAGGATATAACGTTACCCAGCATGCATTAATCAATATTATTTAACTATTAACATTACTACTTAAACACACTAATAACATTTTAACGTACACATAATAGCTTTTTAATTTTAAGAGAAACAATCAGAAGAATCACCTGCTTCCCCTACGAAATGTCTGGGAACAAAGCAATGTTTCATTTTCTCATCAGAAGACCCAAGTAATTTCTTCACATATTCCTCTGCCAAAATCACTGAAGCATGCCACATATTCTCCCCAAGTCTCAGGCCTTTCTGAAGAGAGAAACCAAACACAAAGAAGGACACCCTATGCTGAGGGAGCTTTACTAGAAAGAGCTTTTGACAATCCTTGCAAAATGCCATTTTCATGATGGCACAAAGGCATGAGAATCAAAAACCGTGTCCTGGAGTGACACATCTACATGTTTTTTGAGCACCTCCAGGGATGGTGACTCCACCACCTCCCTGAGCAGCCTGTTCCAATGCCTGACCACTCTTTCCCTGAGGAAACTTCTCCTAATATCCAAACTAAACTTCCTCTGATACAACTTGATGACATTCCCTCTCATCCTATTGCTAGTTACTTGGGAGAAGGGACCATACGCATTCCCCACCTCACTACAACCTCCTTTCAGGTAGTTTTAGAGAGTGATAAGGTCTCCCCTCAGCCTCCTCTTCTCTGGGCTAAACAACCCCTGTTCCTTCGGCTGCTCCTCGTTAAGACTCACGCTCCAAACCCTTTACCTGCTTTGCAGCCCTTCCCTGGACACACTCCAGAACCTGTGTCCTTCCTGTAGTGAGGGGCCCAAAACCGAACGCAGCACTCGAGGTGCAGCCTCACCAGAGCAGAGTACAGGGGGATGATCACCTCCCTGGTCCTGCTGGCCACACTATTCCTGATACAAGCCAGGGTGCCGTTGGCCGCCTTGGCCACCTGGGCACACGCTCAGCCGGCTGTCTGACAGCGCCCCCAAGGCCTTTATTCCGCCCGCAGCAGAAACGAAGGAACGAGAGCTGGCTTTTGCTGCACAGCCCCGAGACGTCCTCACATCTCCGCGGGCCGGTCCCCGAAGGCACCACTAGAGGGAAACACAGCACCGCCCTCGCTCGGCACGACCCGGCCCGGCCCGGCCCGGCCCGGCGCGCTGCGCGGGCCGAGGGCCGGGCACAGCCCGCGGGCTGCGCCGGGACCGGGCTCCGCGCGGCGGGGCGGCGGCGGCGGCGGGACTCGGGGCACCGGGACGCGGACCCTTCCCACTGCACGGGGAGCGGGACGCAGCGAGCGCCGCACCGAACCTGCGGTAGCAGACAGCGGGCAAGGACGAGGGGGAAGTGATGGTGGTGATGATGACAACGACGACGATGATATTCTTATTACTATCATCATCATCATTATTATTACTATTAATACTGTTATCATTAAAGTCCTAATAAACTGAGGAGCAACCACTGGGGAGGGATGCCAAAGTTTCTGAGGGTACACAGGTACTTCTCTCTCTCAGACCAGTGGGCACAGCTCTTAATTATTAGCCAGAAACAGCTTCCTCTTGATTCATCTTCCCACTACAGAAATAATCTCCCCTCCAAGCAGGAAACCCCTTACATTCCTAAAAAGACAATACTGTTCAAAATAGCTTTTAAATTGTCTGATAGCTATCAAAGGACAGGGCAATGACACAACTTTTACTAGAATCATTGTCATCATCACTATAACATACTACATTTAGCCCCCGGATTTTGCCTTTAAAGGAAGCAATGCCCAGCTCTTTACCATACCCATAGTGATCTAGAGAAGGGAGCGAAAAGCAAAGGCTGCAGCCAATACAGAATTATTCAGAACAGACTAAACTACAACTGAGGAGTGCAGAAATACGTCATAATGTGATGTAGCAGAGCAATAAGGAGCCAGATTTTGTATTACATTCCACATCAACAAATGCACTGTACATTACCCAAGGGGAAAAATCTACGTATGTGCGTACAACCGTGGGGTTTAAAAGAGCTGTTTTTACTAGGAAATGAATCTCAGAGCCACAGTGGATACCTGAGGTTGGCGTTTCATGGTGGGCAAAGCAGCAGGAATAACTATCAGAATTAACAGAAATAAAGACCAAGCAGAAAACATAATTTCCCCTTTCTATAAATCCTTCTGAAACACAGTTCACACCCTCTGTCAAAGAGATAACCAGAATAAAATCCCCATGTTTTATAAAAGGTGGCCATGTGTGGAAAAGCCCCATATGGGGAAAAACTTCCCAGGTTGGAAGCAGGACTAGATGAAGCTTGGAAAGGAGACAGGACAGCATTATGACAGCTCAGCCACGTCACAGGTGGTCTAAAGAGGTGAAGAGCAAATCTCATTCCCTGTTTTACCTAACAGAAGTATTCGTTTTTTGCAATTAAAATACCACCCAGTAGCTTCAAAACAAACACCAGGAAGTTTTGGTGGAATTTTCAGTGCATACATGATAAAACTCATTGTCCTAGGATATTGTGGAGACCAAAGATGTGGAGAAGCCCTCCAAGGGAACAGATAAATTCACTGCAGCTAAATTCACAAGCGTCTGTTAAACATGGAGCACAGAAAGCTCCTAAAGCTCTGAAAGCTTGATGCACAGTCCAGAAGCTGGACTATTATGTACTTATTGGCTTTTATTTTTCTTCCCTTTCTGTCTTCCTTTGGCTGCTGTGAGAGATAGGGTGCTGGACTACATGGCCTAGCATGGCACAGACCAGTGGGAAACCTGGATCACAGTAAGGCTATGATTTTCTTAAACTCATATGGAACTTAGGATGAAGCTGGGAACTGACTTCACACCTAAAAAGCATCATATCATGGATAAAGTGATGGGTAACCACAGGCACAACCTGCCAGAGTTTCACTTGCTGCTCTGGAAATGAACCAGGCAGTAAAAGTGATTAGTAGTGGAAAGACACTAGACAGCTGTAATTATCTAAATGCCTTCCTATTAACCATGTGAGAAACTAAATCCTCACAATCACATTCGTTAATAAATGCTAATGACAAACTAACTGCATGAAGTTTCATTTGATTAGGCAGAAGAATTCTGCTCCAATATGATTATGTTACACAGAATGACCAATAAAAAAAAGTATAACCAGCCTGCCTCAAAGAGCAAATGAACGCTAACACTAGCAGACAGGCAGAGAAACGCTGTCCTTACGGTAGAAGAGCTGCTCCTGCTGCCCCCATGTGCTACCAAGAGCATGGCTGGCTCCCTCAGCTGATGGTAAACATTCCCAGCTCCATTGGGGCAGCTCCTGCCACTGCTGCCAGGCCTGCTGTGGATGCACAGTGCAAGAGGGATGGAGCCACTCCCGCCGTGGCATATTGTAGTGATTCACTCTGTACTGGCCCCATCTAGAAAACCTTGCACTGTCATAGCGAGAACAGATAGCAGGCAGCAGGAGAAATTCACCTTGTTGATGCCCACACTGTTTTTCACAATGTGGTTCGATGGATGGAGCATCAGCGTGAGAGGCATGAGCACAGCCCGGCAGCCGCTGACCTCAGAGGCACCAGGTTTTTGCCATCCCTGGAACCCCATGTTGCAAAAGTGCGTCAAAGGTCCCTACACCAGACGCACTCACTCCTTCCTGCATCTGCGCAGCACGGGGAGAGATAAGCATAATGATTTGTACAGAGAAGTGTACAGACATTGGTTTTCAGGGCAGGCTGCCTTCTTGGGACCTTCACTGATTCCTTTCTTGAAATACTGATAACAACCGAGCTTTCCAGAATTCACTTCTTCTGAGCCTGATATTACCCACAGGCATTAGCTAAGGGCAGGTCTGCTGCTGGTGGAGATGGAGGAGCTCACTGCACTTCTGCAGAAAGACTGAGGACAATTCCAGCACCAAGCTGAATCCCACTGGATTTATAACATCCACCATTTCTAGACAGCCAGGTACTGTGGTGGCAAGCATGATGCCAATGTCCAGACACAACAAAATAACACTCATACATAACAAAATGGACCATGTATCACAGTCCATCCATCACCTGGATCACTTCAGAGAACATCGATGTGCATCCAGAGCCCAGGTAACGCAAGAACATGAGGAGACAGTAAAAGCCTGTGTCAGAGGGTCCATTTCCAATGTGGGCATGGAGTGTGATTTCCTCTCTGCTGAAACTGTAATCATCATTTTAAAGCACAAGTTCCCTCCATACCCCATATTCTCAGGCAGCTGATGTGGATTTCTGGTGTTTGTGTGATATTGCCTAGTTGTTCAGTTCAGGAGAGTTAGATCCCTTCAGGCAAGGAGGCAGAAAGGAGAACATAGCCTCCCATGAGAGGCCACACCACATTTCTGTGCAGACACACATCCCTCCAAAGCCCATAGAAGCTGCTGCCAGCACTGTCAAAGGATCCCTAGACATCACCTCATCACCCTTCTCCGGCTCCCCAGCCTGACTGGTGCACACTGTGTGTGCTGTTGGCACCCTGCGCACAACACGTGCATGGAGGCCACTGGGCAGGCAGGTGCCCAAGCACGCAGCTGCTCCACAGCCCCATCCTGTCACAACACTGCTGGTGAATTCTTTATACATAATCAAATAAGCCAGAAGGTTATTAGGTTTGAATTAGCATTCACTAATACAATTGATTGTGTGGATTTAGTCATCTAAATGGTCAATGGTAGGACATTTGGATAATTATTACTGTTTGGTGATATTTCTTCAGCTAATTGTTTTTATTGAATGACTCACTTTGATGATGCAGCTGGAACTAGTGTGCAGCTGAGCTCCTGAGGACAGGCTTTTAGCTGCCCAATCCACCTCCCAGAGGCTCCATCATTCCTGTAAGACAATGCATTTGGGTCCCTCTGGATGCTCCTTAGGAAAGGAACTGTTTGGGAACTGTTCCTGCCTCTGCCAATGCATGCCTGATCGTGTGTAGGATGAGTTCTCACAGCACTCACCCCATCAGGGTTAAATAAAACTGAGCTAAACTAAGCTGAAGTGGGGTTTTTCCAAACTCCGCTTGAGCGGGTGCCACCTGTGAGGGCAGCAGTGCAACAGCCCACATAAGTTGAGATATTTCTTCCTCCACCCTCTTGTGCACACCCCACCCTCACCCAGGAGCAAAGACACCCCCTTATGCTGTCCTTCTGCCCTCTCCTCCACAGAGGGGCTAAGCCCCAGTCCCCAAGCCCAACCTGAGCCCCAGCCCCGCAGCAGTGCCTGCCTACAGGGAGGGCTTGTGCAGTGGTCAAGTTCTCAACACCTCCCCACAGGCAAGCAGAAGGGGAAGGGGGCTGTACATCCCACTCCATAACCCCTGCCTGCATTTGGAGGGACACAGGTAAGAAGGCTCTGCCCACACAGCACTGTGCAAAGTGAAAGCCAGAGGTGATTTAAAGTTTTCCCACCTGGAGCTGCCTGGAAAAGCCCAAATGAGCAGACTGCTGCTCCAGCAGAGAGAGCATTCCCTGCAATCAACAGCTTCCTCCAGGTCTGAGGTCTCACCAGGCCACAGTTGTGCTCCCTGGGATCAGTAGCATCAAAATAATGTTTATCAGAGACCTCAGTTGAGGGAAGACACTAAGGGATACAGGAGCATGACTAGGTCTCAGAGTCATGCTGTGCCTCAAACTGGGAGATCCAACTTCATTTTAATTCTACCATATGTTGTCATTTGAGATCAGCTAAGCCAAACATTTGAAGTCAGAGAGATCTGCAGGTAGTTTCCAACCCAGAGGGCTCCTGCGAGACGAGGATACTTGGACATGTGTTTCAAAGAGTGAGTGATATGGTTTCTCTGCAGTGCTCTGGGGAAAATCATCCCCACTCATCTCACTTCCCCCACTAGCTTTCCCACAAACATGTCTCAGAGTCTCCATGAATCTTCCTATCTCAAGCATAAAACCAAACCCCTGGCTTAAGTTTGTGTTGCCAGAGGTCAGGGTTTTCCCAAGCAAGTTATAATTTCCCTGCTCAGAAATCTGATGTGGGAAGAACTCAAGGATTACCTTTTCCGCATTTGTCCAGGGTTCCCAGACATCTAGGGAAGGCCAACACCATGTGTCACCACAACTATGCGGTGTGCAGGCGCCCCAGACGTCACCACAACTCACGCACAGGACAGGGAGTCTGCAGAACTGAATTTACTGCCTGTGCACAAACCATCTGTCCAAGAAAGGCAGGAGCATATCCCAGAGAGATATTTCTGTCTGGGAAACACCACAGCCATCAGTTAGTAAACAACACCCACGAAATCTGAAGAAATTGGAGCCCTAAAAGGCATACACTAAATGGGAAATCAGCCCAGGAACAGATGTAGCCTTGGAGAGAGATAAATTTAAACTTTGTCCAGACTGGAAAAATACGCGCGCCCTCTCCATCCGCTCCATTCTTCCTCCCCAGCATGGCTCCAGAAATGAATCACTGGCCCCAGCATCCTCTAAAAGACACACCATTGCTTCCAGTTAGCTTCCACTATGTGCGGCTCTGGTAGCACAGGACCAGTAGGAATAGCCACCCTCTGACCACATGCCCAGGGGGTGGAGGTCGGCCCTGGCTCCCGCTGACGGTGGTGGCCCTGAACTTGCTGTCAGCCATCACCTGTCCCAGGAGAGGTCATGCCTGGAGTGAGTGGTTGGCTGCATGAAAGCAAACAGGAATACAAGGGAGAGAGCGCTGCGCGAGGCAATGAGAACTTTACCAGCCTGGAGAACCTGCATTCTGGGAGTGCATGGCAATACCCAGAGCGGGCAGAGCACAGGACGCTTGGAGTGTGGAAGAATCTTCATTTAACCCTTCTTTTAGCCTCTCTCTGTCTGTAAACCAGAGCTCACCTAACAGCCCTGTAACGAGGCCTGGCTCTTTGCTGTCCCTTGGAGCTCCTCCCCCAGCTTGCTCTCCTGCAGAGAACAACTGAACCATCCTGGTGCTGCAGCCCCACTCTCATCTAGGGTCATTTCTACAGGCAGAGGAAGGATGGGCTAGAACCACGACATGGCTCCAGAAGCACATCCAGCTCTTGGCAATGCTGTGTACACTTCCTGCTGGCACAGACAGTGCTCCAGCTTTGAGCACAGCCCGCAACTATTCTGGAAAGAACAGAGGTTAAAGCCTTAGGAACTTCCCAAGCAGAGGCCTGGAGCACCCTGATGAGTGTTTTCCACCAAGACACTTGAGGCCAAGCCCCCCCTTAACACCTGGTGTCAGCCTCAGGCAGTTTGCAAGTGGGGGATAGGGGTTACCCCTCCCACAGCCACGTGTTCTGCTGGGTTACAGGGCTCCAAAGGACTTTCACCAGGAGAAGATGCAGATAGCAGAGAGCCTGCCTTCTTCCAAAAAGGGTGTGCATGGGAGGAACTGACCTTGAGACAGTCCCTCAGCTGACAGTCCCAGGGCTTTTTCAGGAAGCACCCAGACCAAAGTTCATCTTCTGTTGGGTTTTTTTGTTGGTGGGTTTTTTGTGTTGTTTTTTTTTCCTTCTTGGGGTTATGCTTTTAGTATTGTCTAGTATTTCCTGCTTCCTCCCCTGGCAGCTCCCCTGCTATCGCAGACACACAGCTACAGCACTCAGTGCATTAGCCCCTGCGCTTGCCACATCCGTCCCCAGGGAAATCCCTGGGCCAACACGCCGTTCAGCTTCTAATTAAGGCTTGCTGTGTGTCTGTCTGCTGCGGCGGGCTCCCACTGCTCACAGACGAGCTGTGTACTGGCTTTTTACATCTATCAGGATGATTTGCACCCACCAACTTCAGGCACAAGGGCTGCACAGGAGCACGAGGAGGCTCAGAGCAAACTTGGTACATGCCAAGATAGATGCCTCTCACTGCCCGTGCACAGCCTCCTACTTGGACAGCATGGCATAACTCAGCTCAGGTCTTAGATTTGCTCAAAATATCATCTAGTAATGCAGGGAAATTTGTATCCAAATCTACCTATGGACTTCTGGATCCATAATCCACAGAAAGGAAAGCATCTCTCTCTCCTTATCACAGCCTGACTGGCTGCCCATGCCCACCCTCTGCCCGGCAGACTCTCCATGGACTGCTCACCAAGAGGGGGGTTTTTGCATGGTCCCACCACACTGCTCTCTCCACCTTTGCAAGACTCCTACTTGCTGGGAAGAACTAGAGACTGTAACATTACCAAATGTCACAGCTGCCTGCAGGGGGAAAGTCCCTTTTTAATTATTAGCATGCTCCCAGTTCATATTTTCCCTGTCAGGTGCTTCCACTCTGTCTACAACTAGAGAGGGGGTAGTGCTGATGGGGAGCAACCTTATTCATATTGCTGAAGGGAAAGTTGTACAACAAGCTCAGGAGATCTGCTTCTGCTTCGCTTCTCTTCACCTAGCCCAAGCTTTGCTGTACCAGGCAGTGAGCATCAGCTTAAAGCTTTGCAAGCAACATGCTCTTAACAAAACTTACACATGAGAAATGGGAATGGCACCAGAGAAAACCTGCCTTCCAAGCAGTGGCTAATTTCAAATTACTTGACCTATATTTACCCTTACGGCATAACAATAAAAGCAGTTTAAATTTCCATGGTGCATCTCATCCCTAAGGATCCCCAGAAATGCAACCAATTGATATATAAACAGCCCGCAGCTCACGCAGAGAAATGCAGATCTTCCCGGGGACACAGTACACCAGTTTAAGAGATGCCAAAAATAAGCTACAGTCTAAAAATAAAAATAGAGTGTAGCCAGCCAGAAATCTAGGTCCATTAGACCTAGCTTAGACTCTGGCCTGGGCATCCTAGTTAACTTCATTTCTATATCTATGGAACACAGGCAGAATTTTAAATGCCTTAATTTGGACCTTGGCTTTACGTGTCAAAAAGTGCCCCTATTTGCTTGGACATTGTATCAGCTCAAATAGCGTGGAGAAATGCTTCCTACTGCATCCACCACACTGCTTTTTGGAGGATGTGATTGTCCTCTAACAGCCTCCAATGAAAAAGTCTGACGAGGCAAGGATACAGGCCACATGGGACATGTAACACTTCAGCCCTCATCCCGGCTGACAGCAATGGACCTGGCTTGACTTTCTTTCTTCTCATTTGGCCATTTCTTTTTTCCTTCCCCCCACCCTCCCCCCAAGCTTTCAAAGTAGTAACACTTGTATAATTATTAGAAAGCAGGAGGGAAATATGTTTTCCTTGTTTACCACTGGACTAATTGTTTGTAGCTGCCCAGTTCTTATCTCTACAGCAGCTGTAAATGGGAAGCTGAGATATGCAGATTTTAATTGCAAAATGTTATCATTACAACGTTAAGTGTCCCCTGGCTTCCATTGCACTAGCAAAGTCCATAGACTTTTGGAGCAGTAAACTGGAGTCCCATTCCACAGGGGTATCTGCACGTGTGCATGTGCATGCAGACACCAGGTCTACTTCACCAATTTGCTTTGCTTTTGGTTTTAACAGCCTGGGCCATGATCCTGCTGGATTCTGTGAGCTACTTTTCCCAGTACCTTTACTGTGAGCCATGCATAGTCCTCCAGATTAAATGGGAGGAAACAGTTAATAGGTATCTGTGGCAGCAATCACAAAAGGATGAAGTTGAAGGACCAACTCTGGTAAATCAACAGCACCACAGCGACAGCACTAGACGGTTCTCATGATTAGTGTGGCAATCAGGAAATTACAGTTTAATGTGTTTGCTGGAGGAAGCAGCACGAGAATCTTTCATGTACTTTAAAACCTGATTAAAACCCTACTGCCCCTTTTCAGTATTCAGGCACGCAAGGCTGCTTCTCAGAGCTCTGCCAGCTGCTTTCTGCAAGGTGGAATAAAAACAAACATCTCATCCCTGCAGCCCCACAGCCCTGCCAATTGAGCGCTGGGGCACCCGAGTGGAGGAGGCTTTTGCAAGATCTCACCCTAAGGTATCAGGTGCAAAAACACCTCTTATGGTTACAGCCTTTTACACCGTCAGTGTGACTTTTAGGTAAGTCCCTTGGTCTTGACGTGCCCGCTAGACCAGGCAGCAGAGACTGTTAACGTAATCCCACAAAAAAAAAAAAGATGCAGAGATCATTAATCTCCTCTTAAACTGAGGAGCATAAAGAACACTCCTGAGAAAGTAATGCAGGTATAGCAGAGGTATTAAACCAGAATACACAAGAAGACAAAGGGGGTTTGGTTTGGCACAGACAACTGCAGCATTCCTAAAGTTTTGCTCCTGTTTCAGCAGGGCTAACCCCTGTCCCTGGATAGGTACAGCTGCTCCACCCCCTGAGGCCATGTCTGAGCCCCCCAGAACTGTAACACCCAGGTGAGAGGCCACATAGGAAATTGGAGTTGTGAAAAGCCCCACCTGTATCCAAAAATCATATATCCAAGGGCAGAGCTTGTTTTTTTGTCTATTCTTTTTCTCTTGTGGACCATGTAGGAAATTGTGTAGAAGATGCATTAATTTTCAAAATACAAAGGGCAATACCTCAGTGGCACAAAAGCAGCATCAATGATCTTCACCACCGCCTGGAAAACTTTGCTTTATACTGTCTTCTATATGCTGTCCCTTTAGGCAAAAACTGTACAACGACCTTGTTAGTTGTGAGGAGTTACAGAGAAAACAGCAGCTTAATTTGTGTTCATGTTAATGAGCGTTCCCTGCACCCCCATCTGGCTGCCACTTTACATGTGGATCAGGGTTTAGGGCTGAATCCCTTCTCAATTTGTGCTTTTGGCAGCCTCATATCCAGGGATGCTGCCCCTTGCGTGGGGCCCCCTACAATGCTCAGGGCCAGGCTGCAGAGCGGCTGTGGGGTGGCAGCATCTCTCTGGGGCAGGAAGTGGGCTGGCCTCAGCATGACTTTCCATCCAGAAAACATTTTCCATCTTCTTTCCGCCACCTACAACTGGCTGCAGAACCGCTGAGTTAAAATGCACACCAAATAAAAGCATTTCACATGCCTCCAAAAAGAGGTTTCTGCTGGCAAATGCTCGCTAAAAATAGCCCCGCGTTTGCCTGTGAGAGCAGCTGGAGGTCACTTATAGAAGAAGGCAAAGAACTTGCTTTGCTCAACTTGGTTTCCAGCCATAGCAGCGAGGATGGGGAGTTTTAAAGTTTAATTTCTGCGTGGTTCTAGTGAAACCCCAACCAGAGGCAGCGTGGTCCTGGCTGGGCTTGATTCCCCCACCAGTCAGAGCAGGAGCTTGCTTTCGGACTCTCACCCTCCTTTCTTTCTTTTTTCTTTTTCTTTTTTTCAGAGAAGCAGGTAGGAGGGGATTAATTCATTACTTAAATTTTCCCTGCCAATTTACATTAAAAAGGTGAAGCTCTTTCAAGAAGCTCACAAAACTTTCTTAGCCTTTAACCTATTAAAGGAAAAGTTGTATGGCTTTTTTCTAAACCTGCCCAAAAGCACCACTGGGTTGTCCCAAGCTAAATGATGAATAGCAAAAAATGTCCAGGAATGGCACAGCTGGACTGTAAAATCAGGAACATCTGCTCACAGAAAGTCAGGCATTTGCCCTCTCTTCTGGCTCCCCCTTTCATCTTCGGATTTTCTCAGAAGTTCTTGTTCAAAGGGATGCCATCCCATAGGACGAAAGGAAAATGACAAAAGGAAAAAAAGCTCAGGCACTGTTACTCAGCGAGGCCAGCAATAGTTGCAAGAGAAGAAAAATTCTTCATGGGAAACCCCCACATCTGAGAGTTAGAGGGAAAATTCACCAGGGTAAAATTCAGCACGCTCAGCCCCACAGACAATGCCTTTTATCCATGCGGGAGCCTGCATTTATCTAGTTTTCATCAACCGCAGATGGCACGACAGCAGTAAAAAGGAGCAGACAAGATTCATGAGAAATGGCCAGAGAAAGTAAGAATAATGGCAGATGTAATTTCTTCTCAAAAAGGTTTGTTCCATTGTGGGTATGTACCTTTTGAAAGAGGCCTGGACCAGAATTGGATATATGGGAGTGGTGCAGGATTCCCCAGCTCTGTCCTGATTCCACTGCACTGAAACAAGGTGAAAACTTCCACAGGTAGAGATGCAAAATCGTCCAAATGCTGAGGCAGCGCCTGCACGCTTGCAGGTATCATGACAGTGTAACACCAGTTGTGTGCAATACTAACTGAATCTCTCCAAAAAGACATACCCATTTCTCCCTCCAACCCCCCCAACCAGCAACAGCCGGGCACACACGCAGTGTGCTGATGCTGTTGCAGCCTCAGCATTGTTCCGGGTGGTGTCTGGTTCCCTGAACCTGCTCTGCAGCATGACCTTGCTACCCTGGGCTGGCTGCAAAGCCCAGGGTGCGCTGCTCATCTGCTGCGCGCTGGTTAACAGCTCCTAAGAGAGTCTCTCTCAGCAGCCCCCAGAACGATCCTGGAAGGGTCAGGGGGACGTGCAGATGAGGGCTGTGGAGGAGACCTGTTGTGCTACGCTATGCCTGATGGGTGGTAGAGCTTTCGTAAGCGCCACGGCCACTGCTGCACATGCTGCCGGCCAGAGGCATCCATCCCCCAGCCCCTCTTAGCATACAGCAAGTCGGGGGTGCTGCGGGGGTGTGCGGAGGGCCACCAAGTCTGGCACAGCGGGTGGCCCTCAGCGTACGAGGGGCTACCGCAGCAGCAAGGACCCCTGCAGCGTGCAAAGGGATCCAGCTTCAAAGACCTCTGCAGCGTGCAAGGGCCCAAGCAGCGTGCGAGGAAAGACCCTCGCGGCGCGCAGCAGGACCCCGCACCGGTGCGCACACCCGCTGCCCTGCTGGGGAAGGGGCACGGGGAGCCCCACGGCCGGGCAGGGCAGGGAAAGCCCCCGGGAAAGCCGGCAAGGGGCAGCCGGTCGGGGCGCTGCAGGGAAGTACCGACGGGGACGCCAGGGAGGCGAGTACTTCCCCCCTGACGTGGAAAAACGCCAAGTCCTCTCCCGGGCTGACCTCCCTCCCCTCGGTCGCCCTGGGAGGGGCAGTGGAGAGCAGTGGAGAGGAGGGGCCGGGCTGAGGCGATCCGCCCTCCCTGCTACCGCCCGCGGCACCGAGCAGGACCAGACCCGTCGGTCGGGCTTTGACTGGCTGGAAATTCCCGTCCTCAGCGGCTCCTCCCCCGCAGAAATCCCCTCGCCGGGGTGTATATGCGAAGCGCCGCCGCCGCCGCCGCTCACTCGCAGCAAGCCGTAGCTGTGTCGCCATGATCAGCGCCCGTCTCCCTGCTGAGCCGCCGGTTATGGAGGGCTACGAGCAACAGAAGAAAGAGCGTCAGGGCGGATTCCCGCTCGACGATCGCCACGACAGCGGTTTGGACTCCATGAAGGAGGAGGAGTACCGGCAGCTGGTGAAGGAGCTGGAGGACATACGCTTGCAGCCCCGCGAACCGCCCGCCTGGGCACAGCAGCTCACCGAGGACGGAGACACGTAAGTGGGGTTCGGCAAAGGTGGGGGGACGGACACACAGGGACACGGGGAGGGCGTCACGGGAACGGGGCATTGCGCGGTGAGGCCCGGACAGGATGTTACTGCCGGCGGGGAGGCGCCGGGCTGGGCCGGGCCGCGCCGGGGAGGGGAGGGCGGAAAGTCCCTGGAGAGGCGCCAGGGAGAGGCGGCTCCCGAGGCCGGCGGAAAGCCCCGGCTGCCGAAAGCCCCGGCTTGCGACACCCGCGCTTGACCCTGCCCCGGGCCCGCCTCGCTCCTCCGCCCGCCTGGGGGATTTGGGGGTTTTTAACGCGGACGCTGGGGGTTTTAACGTGGAACTATTTTGGTTTCTTCTCCCTCCCCGCAGTTTTCTCCACTTGGCGATCATTCACGAGGAGAAAGCCCTGAGCCTGGAGGTGATCCGGCACGCGGCCGGGGACCGTGCTTTCCTGAACTTCCAGAACAACCTCAGCCAGGTACTTTGACCTCTGCAGCCTGGAATCGGGATCAGCCCCCACCACCCCCACGGAAGTCCTCTGGGGAATTCCCCCAGAAAGTCCTTTCTACTTTTTTTTTTTTTGTTAATTGGTGGATGTTAAATCAAAGCCTACGTTCAGGAAAGTCCCCAGCTGGCTCCAGCCAGTGCTAGTATGCCACTTCCTCACCTCAGAGAGTGCCATTTGACACCCACATTTTTTAAATGTGATGCAATATGTTGCATCCCTCGCTACTGGGATGTTAATGATACCCTTCGTATGGACTGACTGTTCAGTATCCCGAAGTTCATCACTTCCAAAGGGCAACTGCACAATACATTGGCAAGCATAAAGAGCTTGAGTTTCTGGGGTGCGTTTTTAATAGGGGATACAAATTGCAAAGTGGTCTGTTTGTCCAGATGTTGCCACCAAGTTTGCAGTGTAACTTAACAGTTCTGCATTTCCTTTTTTGCTTGCAGACTCCTCTTCACCTGGCAGTGATCACAGATCAGCCTGAAATCGCCGAGCATCTTCTGAAGGCTGGATGCGACCTGGAAATCAGGGATTTCCGAGGAAACACCCCCTGCACATTGCCTGCCAGCAGGGCTCCCTGAGGAGTGTCAGTGTTCTCACACAGTACTGCCAGCCGCACCACCTTCTTGCTGTCCTGCAGGCTGCCAACTACAACGGTACGGGCACGCTGCTGTACGTCAGTGTTGGTGTGCTGTGCTGAGGGTAGAGTTTCTGTCTCGTATAGCTCAGAGATCCCTGGAGAGGTGAAGAAAGGTCATTATCCACATTTGAGAGTTGAGGAACCCAAGGCACACAAAAGTGACTGCTTTAAAATGGCATTGCCTTGTAGGCCTCCTCACTGTTGATAATTGGCTTTTTTGGCTTTACATTTTGTGGTTTTAGGGAGCACTTTTGCAGCACTCTTGTTTTTTGTTGGGTTTTTTTTTTTTTTTTTTAATAAGTTGCAGTCAAACACTGGAATAAAGCCTCTTAAGAAATCTTTCCAAAGTCCAACCCTGTTATTCATACTTCTTGGAAGCTGGAAAGCTTTTCTGGAAAACACCCTTTTGAAATGGATGAACCACAAACTTAGATATCATCCTATCCTATCATCTTGACTTGAGCTGAACCATAGGGCATTAGGTTAGACTTACTCAAATTTTACCTTCGTTTTTGTTTTGCAGGACATACATGTCTCCATTTGGCATCTATTCAAGGATACCTGGCTATTGTGGAATACTTGCTGTCCTTGGGAGCAGATGTAAATGCTCAGGTATGTAATGTATACCTTGAATTTAACTGAGCAGGACTCTGTAGTCGTAAGAATCAACGGGTCTGGCACGGGCTCTGGCTCTCCTAACATGCCAAACCTTGTGTTATTTTCACACAGGAGCCATGCAATGGCAGAACGGCACTACATTTGGCTGTTGACCTGCAGAATTCAGACCTGGTGTCGCTTCTGGTGAAACACGGGGCAGATGTGAACAAAGTAACCTACCAGGGGTATTCCCCCTATCAGCTCACTTGGGGAAGGAACAACTCCAGCATACAGGAACAGCTGAAGCAGCTGACCACAGCCGACCTGCAGATGCTGCCAGAAAGTGAGGATGAGGAGAGCAGTGAATCGGAGCCTGAATTCACAGAGGATGAAGTAAGTAGCTATTTGCACCTTTTCAGGAGAAGGGGAGAATGCTGCTCTTTGTGGGTTTGGGTTTTTTTTGATAGTGCCACTCTGATGACATGCTCCAGTGACCTCTTACCTATATAACAGATGGGTATAAATAGCCCGTAATGTAGGGTTACGCTGTCAACCATCAGCAAGATGGCAGTTGGGCCAAGCATATAAATAGAATAAATTTAAGAATAAAATGTAAAAAAATAACACAAGGGAACAGAGGTTAACTTCATGCAACACGGTCCTCTGAACACAGTTCTGTTGCTGACACGTACAGAAGAACCTTGAGAGATTAAACAAGTTAATGGGTGGCTTTCTCCTCCCCAGCACTTGTTTTTCTAACATTCTCAGTGCTGTTTAATGGCAAACACAGCCATTTCAGTGTAGAAATTTTACACGCTGCCTAAGTTAGGGCATGCAGAATTTGGCAGTTATCCCAGAGTGGATACGATACTCCCAGGAAGGGTTTTGCATTAACAGGCTTTTGGGTTTTTTTTTTCTTGCAGCTTATATATGATGACTGTCTTATTGGAGGACGGCAGCTGGCATTTTAAAGCAGAGCTTTCTCTGAGAAGAACTGACTGTGTACATATGTATAGAAAAAAGGACTGACTCTTCATTTGAAAAGAAAGTCGCAATGCAGAGGGAAAACCAACCAGGGATGTACTATGCTGCCTGGCAAGGAGCATGTGATTGTAACAGGACGGTTCCAGGTTCTGGCCTGTGTTTAAATACAGGGGTGGGATATGTTAACACCGGTAGAGATCTGTGATCATTCATACCACCTGATAAAAAACCTCCTCAACCCTATAAAGGTAACAGACTACACATCCAGCCTGCTAGAGAGTTACAGGGAGTGATCTTGGCGGCGTTAAGTACCACGAGGAACACGTCCCCTCATGGCATGGCAGGCTCCCAACAAGGCCCCATCTTCTTGGAGACCATCTGTTAATTTGAGTTGGGCTGGTGGTGTTCCCTGGCCTCACTGACCCACTTCAGCCACTCTCCGTGCATCATCCCAGGTGGAGGAGTCAAACCAAGGGACTGGTGACCTACTGGACCTTAGGAGAAAGTAGCAATAATGTTAACTGTGGGCATTGGAAACAGTGTGTTTCACACCATGTGTGTCATAATTGCTACACTTTTTAGCAATTGTACATTATGTAAATACTGTACATTTTTTGTTTATAATTATTTTGGTACATGTGAGAGAGGTATTTATTAAAAAAAGTCAAATTGCCGTACCTGGTCTGTGAATTGCTTCATTGCCCACCTCATTGTCCTGAGAGATGTGGGAGTCACCCTGGTTTGCTTTTTAAGAAACATGTAACATCTAGTAGACAGATAGGGTCACAGGCTCCAGCGTTTTAGGTGGTTCACCTGTGCAATGGTAAGACAACTCAGCAGCTCTCAGCCCTTCTGCTGCAGCTAATTTTGGAAGCAAGACGTAGGTGTCATTTCCTCTGCCCGTTGTGGCAGGCGGGTCAGGGGACCGGGATTCCCCCTCTGTCACCCAAGCACCAGCCACCCAGCAGCTAGAGAGGGGTTTTAAGGCTGGCTGTGGCAGCGCCCACCCACCCGCCTTCGTGGCACCTTTTGTTCCAGCTCTGATAATCGCAGCTCTTGCTGGGACTTGCCGGGGGAGGATGGAGGTTTGCAGCACAGCCCTGTGCCTGTTCACCCTCTCATTTATCATCCGGTACAGCTCTGGTTTGCACTCAGCCACCTCTGGATTTTCCAAAGGGGATTTCCGCAGGAAGAAGGAGCACACGTCTGGGATCACGTGCTGCTGCTTTCCACCCCTGAAATTCAGCTGTGGGGCCTCCCCTGCTCCCTGCTGCAGGAGCTACAGCTCTCCTTGTCCAATTCACAGCAGCGGAGGATGTGGCTTTAACCCACTCTGGTTACTCCTTTGTGTTTCTTTCCAGCATTCAGGCAGACAGTCACTTTGCTCAAATCCTTGCTTGCACCTGAAGATCTGTTGTTGTGTTGCAGGACTGATTTTAGCCACAGACTTTAGCCAGTTGTACAACCATGTAAGGGACAGGCTGTGTGAAAGGTGACCGTGCCCCGTTCCTTCTGTGCCATAACCTCCCCCTCGGATTGGTGCTGGGTGCGGCAGAGCTGCTGACACAGGACTGAGTTTTGCCAGGAGTGTTGGCCAGGGGACTTCTGTGCTGCTGATACCCAGCCCAGCTCAGGCCAATGGAGAAGGCCACAGCTCCAGGTTGTACCATTCCCTTTTCTGCCCTGCTCTTCCTGAGGGGTTCCTAACACATGACCTGCTCCAGGGAGGGCTTTTTGCTATGAGGAAGAGCATCGCACTTGGCTAGGTGCTTCCTAATTTGCATGGGAGGCAAAGGCCATTGTGGAAAGGATTATAAAAAATTGTCATCCTGAGTAATTTTTATTTCCCTTCCACTCTCATTGCATGAGCATAGCCCAGGTGTATGCACTGAAACTTCCTTCTAGTAGACAGGGATGTGCCTGCATTGCAAACCTGCAAAATTTTCCAGGTGTAGGGCTGGGTGAGAATCTGCCAGACTTTCTTCTTGGGGACTCACCCTGTGCTCTGAAGAGCCACTAAAGCTGAGCTGGGGATGGGGACTGGGCAGTTTATCCACTTGCTGCTACAGTTGTTTTGCTGGCAAAGAATCTCAAGTGACTTCCAGCTTTCCTTGACTAAATACGATGTTGCCACAGCTAGAAATCAAAAAGGCAATGCTGTTCTCACTAGCTATACTTCAGTTTCTCCCTTGCAAAAAGGGAGCTGGAAATGCTGGCAAGGCCCTGCGGAGGCATTCACCAGCTATAGATATCAGTGTTCTGGAAGTGCTCAGGTACATGGCTGGACCTGGTATGCAAATATTTAAATAGATACCATCTGAATACAAATACTTTTTATTCAAAGGCCAGAGGGAGGGAGGAAAGTGTGGTTATCAGTAGTACCAGGTTGGCCAAGTAGGTAGTTTCAGAGGCAGCAGTACATTCTGTGCTGCCCAATGCACTGTTTAGACAAACGGTATCTTAGGAAGGTACTGCTATAATCTTGTGAGAATTATGTAATGACTTAATATGTTAAGTAAATGCTTTGCTGTACAAGGAAATTTTGCAGCTAAACAAATCATTTCCCAGGTACGACATAGTAGTTACTCTACTGTTTGCCTCTGCCAGTCATGCAAAAGTAACCAAGTGCCATATACAGAGGAACTGACGGTGCAGCAATTTAGGACAGAGATTAACATTATAGTATGTGGTTTTTAGCACTTTATGTATTTGTACATTGCTAATGGGGGGGGGCTGCTATTCCGTGCAGTCCTTTGCCGGTTCACTTGACAATATGATGAGATTGTCCCCTGTAGGTCACCTTCCACCCATCCATGTGCTGCATGTCCACCCTGTCTCCAGCTTTTCCTATGCCTTTAGTAAGATCTTCTGAGAGTAGGTTTGGTAACAGCCCGCCCTCACGCTGCCCTCTCGGCACTCTGGCAGGTATGTTGCGCAGTCCCATTGGTAGGACTCGGTGCAAGAACACCTCGCGCATTTATTCTTCCAGCATCACTTCTTCCTTATTCAGCTGCTATTAGCAGTGCACCCAAGCTTGCTCTTGCTTGTCCTCCTGCCAGTGCTTCACAGGGTTTCCTGACTCTTATCTTCTCACCATTAGCCTCCTTCCTTGCCTCAGCTACTGCCATACCTGTGTTCTCTGCTCTCACTGCCCTCAGTTCCCTTACCTGTCTCTTCTCTCCCTTCCAGGGCGAGCACCTATTCCTGGGTCGTTTCTCCCCCTTCTCCTGCAACACCAGCTCACGGGGAATTCATTCACTCATCATGACATTGTACAGCATGACACTGCAGTTCGGTTTGGAGCCTTTCCCCACTGCCCATTCTTGTAAATCTCTTTGATAATGCCACAGGGATATTCCCATACTTCCTTATATTGTGCACAAAGAGCTGAACTCCCCATTTCCTCCCACACCCTCTTCTTCCTCCTCCCATTCCAGCTCCCTGCAGGCCTCCCTTGCCCCAGCCACAACCCCAGGGCCATCTCCCATCCTTGTTCTGCCTTTCAGCTTACGCAGCATCAGCATCAGACCTTTCAAGAGCCTTATGGTGGTGACTGATAAAAGGCAGGCTGCTAGGGCAGCAGTGGTGGAGAGCAGACAGCCCAGGGCCTAATTTTCCCCCAGTAAATTGGCAAACTTTCCATTCACTGCAGGTTTACAAATTATTAAAAGCAAGAGCGAAAGACACCCCTGCACCAAGGGACATGTACAGGGAGGGTGAGACCTCCCACTGGCTCCACTGCCAGCCTGACCTTTGCAGTCATGAGCAAAAACCTCTCACTGCCCTTCTTGCCTGCTCGCTCCACAGCCCTCAGGTTATGGTGCAGTGTGCTCCTCTCATGCAGATTGGGCTGTGTGGGCTGTTTTACCCACACGTGTGGGTGTCTCACCTTCCTCAGCAGAGAGGTGGGACAGGCAGCCCTGGGAGCTGCCTGCCTGCATGCACCCTGATGGATTTGGACATCAGGAGGGACCACTGTCCCAACTTCAGGGCCTTAACCCTTGCTGTCCTGCTCCTCAACTTTCAGCCTTTTGTTGTTAGCAAGGGCATCCGTGTTTGACCACTTAGCATTTTAAACACCATATAAGATGAACTATAAGGCCAGACGGGGCCAACAGATTGTTTACCAATGATGCACCCTGCATCCAGCTGGTGGACACATCCACCTGCCTGCCCCAGCAGGACTCGGTGCACCAGAAGGCCACCAGGATCCTTAAGGTATCCCCAAAAGCAGCAGCCCCACTGCTTCTGGCTTTGCCCCAGTGCTTCAGTTAAGATTTGGATGAGCAAGATGGTCAAGGGAGGAAAGGAAATGGTGGAACCAGCAACAAACCCTAAGGAAAGACACCATGATCTCTAAGGAGGAGGAGAAGTATAATTTGTGACTTGCTTTAGTGGAAAATCTTCAATGACAGTGGACTTAGGACCAGGCAGGGGCCTAGCACAGATAATTTTTCTGCAGAAGTGGAGCTGTGGAAATAATTAAGCATCTGTTTGCTCCTAGAAGAAAAAATTGCAGAACAGACTGCAGGGACAGCAGGGAGGACCCTCTCCCTGGACTAAAGTCCACCCTCACTTCAGGGGGCGGAGGAAAGGCTTTTCCAGCACTGCTGTCCTCCCAGCACTGGCGCTTTGCTGGAACACGTGAGCAGAAAAGTCCTGTCCCCTTGTGCCAGCTGGAATAGCAAATGCTGCCTGGATGGCCACTGCATGGCCTTTCCCTGTCTCCAGCAAGCAACTGTCACAGCTCAGGCACCTCTTACTGCCCCTTCCCTTCAGACAGCTCTCTGAAACATTCATGTCAGGGCCAAAAAGCTCCCTTTAAACACTGGCACATTTATCAGGCCACAGTCTAAGAAGCTGAAGTCCAGAGCGGTTGAAACAGAAACTCTGCCCAACAGCCTGAAGGCTTGTCTGTCTGCCCTCCCTTCCCTTGCTCCAACACTCAGATTTTCCCAGGACAGTCTCCTTGTCCAATTTTCCAAACAGGACTTTCCAGTCCCTGTCAGAAGAGAGCTGGGGTTTTCCCAGCTCACTCCTTTCTGCAGTGTTACCCCTTTACAGCAGGCATGAACAGTGGCATCAGGCTCCACTGCCTTTCCAGCAGCAGCACAGCCTCCTGCCTGCCCACCCTAGCCCCAGGGGCTTCCCTGCTCTCAAGGAACACGCCTGCACACCTTTAATTCAAATCCTTTTCCCATTCCCAGTTTTAGCTAATTCAGATTCATTTTCCCGTGCGTCTTTCAAGGCAAGCTGAAAGCAGAACACGAGCGAATGTGTGCAAAGGACTGTGAGAAAGAGCCTTAAAACACAAATATTTTTAACACTCATGCACCCCGTGAAGGGCACATGGCCACAATTAGACTGCAACTCAGTTAATTATTACCCCTGGATTTCAGTAGCTTGGAGGAGGGATTTTCCCATGGCCCTACGGAAGATCTCAGTGAGCACTGCAGCTCTGCTTCAGCAACCTCCTTGTTTGCACTCAGGAGCGCCCAGGGGTCGAGGGAGACTCAGCCACCCTGGGGAAGCACTGCCCCGGTGTTAAAGGAGAGCCCGCAGTGTTCGCTCATGCAGCGTGGGAGGACTGCATGATGTCTTTCCTCTCTGTGTGGGAAAAGGACACACAAGCTCGGCTTGTGTGCCGAGCTGAGAAGGACTGAGAGCTGGTAAGGATGGCTGCCCCGTCTGTGCAGCACACAGAACGAAACCACACTCTTCTTTCAGTTTTTTCTAAGTGGATGGGTTTCCATTCCGGCATGCGTCAAGGCTGATGTTTCTGGATTTCATATGAAAACATCAATCTCACTGTTGGCAGCAGCTTGTCTGAGACGTTTTGCCCCCGCAAGCAAACAAGCAAGCCCTTCCCGAAGCTGCATGGGGGCTCCTTACCCCAGGCTGTGCCGAGAGTGGCTTGGGGAAAACCCTCCCAAGGAGGGGGATCCACACCACCCACTTGCCCCCAAGCACACTTGACCTCCACCTCCTCTCAAAGAGCATATGAAATTTCCTGAGCTGTAAAAAAAATCCAACATTGTATGTCTATCCATTCCAGACCTCTCCATGCTCCCATCCTCACAGCCCTGGACCCCAGCAGCAGGAGGCTGAAACAAATATGTGGTGTGGAGCTGCTGGACTGTTCCACTGCAGTGAGGGAAAGCTCGCAAGCTGCCATGCCTCCTACCGCTCTCACAGGACAGAGCTCAAGCCTGTGGAAACCAAAATAATCAAGTGGAAATGGGTTAGGTGGCAGCAGTGTGGGAGGCTGGCAGGTTTGAGTTTAAACAGGCAATTGAACGGCACAAGGAGATGTTAAACAACTGTGAAGGGGCAAGAAGGCAGAGAGTAAAAAGGCAGCAGTGTCACTGGGGTGTGAAAGCTAGATGAGATGCCACTGCAGCAGACACAGGTCCAGCAGGTCCCCCAGGTCATCTCATCCCCTTCACACAGTGAAGCAGTAGCACTTTTTACATAGAAATGCTTCAGCTTTCTCCACTGCAGCCTCCTCTCTGGCTCTTTCCCAGGGGAAGGGAGGTGGGCAGGTCCAGGACAGGCTGGGACTGGGTGGTGGCATGCAAAGCCAGTTTCCCTTCCCCATGCAGCTGACTCCCAAGGTGACCTGATCATCCACTTCCTCCTGTGAACCACTCCTGTATCTGAGGGGCTTGGGTAGTAAGGAACTGATAACTCATCGTTTCCTTCTTCAGAGAAATCTGAGCAAAGTGGAACAGGGAAACCACACAGGTAACATGGCAGTTGGCTTCCTTCCATGAGCAGTTCTAGGCACACAGTAGCATGACCAAGCCTTCCTGTGCCTTGGGAAGCCCCTTCCTAAAACAGAAGCGTGAGAATAGAGTCTGCATCTGTGCGCTGCACAAAGTTAGAGAAGAGCACCTCAGTGGAGCACATAGCAGCTCCATCCCACAAAGGAGGGCCACTGACATTCCTCACAAGACTTGTAAGTGCATAAGGCGTGAGCCAAGCTGCACCGCAGCATCCTAGGAATGAGTGTCAGTATCTCCAAATTTTCCACTTTGCATTTAAGAACGAGTAGTGTAATTCAAAATAGTTGGGGTTTTTGTCCATTTTGCACAGGAAGTATTTTGCTCTGCTTTGTTTCAGTTAGAAACAATGTCTTGTTTAAAAAAATTGTATGATGAAAATCATATTGAGAACTTCCCAACTGAAACAGATTACTTCTGTAGACTCAGAAAAGAAGAATTTAATTCATTTTTTTCTTACTCATTGGAAAGTTCAGGTGTTTGTTTTCTCACTCACCTGATTTTTTTTTCTCCTAAGCTTTTGTGGTTGCAACATAGCAGAATTTCCTCTCCCACTGTTCTGAGTCATGTGAATTGGGCATACCTCTGACCTGGGGCTTACTGTGTTGTCTCTGAAAAGCCAACCCCCAAATTTGCATCCAATTGTCATCTGTATAATAGCTATTAAACTCCTCATGCTTGTGCAGGGGCAAATCTTCAGTTAACCTTACGGCTAGCATCCTTCTGTGAGGTCTGCTTGGCTCCCCTTTGCCATTGGATCATTCACCCCTCCCCCCAGATGTGTACATGCTATTCCGTTTACCCATTGACTCCATCTTTTGGCTACTCTAAAACATACCAAGAAGAAAACTCAGCTATCACTCAGGTGATCTTTTAAAAACTGATCCTGAGGGCACTCTTGTGCTGAAAATTTCAGGTTTGTGGCAAGCATATGGCTTCTGGCAGGTAAACTGATGCTGACTCTGACACCAACCAATGCCCTGCTGCCGGACATTTTGCCCACGACTTAGGTCATGGCTGGAGACTGATTCAACGCAAGGCGTGAAGCCAACGCACATGACCCAGGGAGTGTTAGGTATTTCCCACGCAGATGCTTTCATTCCGCAATAAAGCAAACGCAGCTCAGTGTGTCCTCTTCCTGGAGGTATGTCCCTTGCATTGTAAGCACGTTCATCATGAAATGCCAATGCTCACAGCTTCTCAACATCACCCTAAGAAAAATGTTATCTCTGCAGCTGTTCCACTTCACTGAGTTTACAGCTGGGCCCTTGAATGCTGTCAATAGAAACTGCATATTCCTTGTAAGCACAGGATAAAGGCAGCTCAGTGTAGCCTTATTAATTATTTTGATTAATGGTACGTGAAATGTCATCTTTGTCTCCAATCTTCAGCATATCTGAATCCTGTCTCTGAGGCCTCCTGCCCGAGCTGTCAGTGAAGACGCTGCTGCAGCACAGGGTGCTGGCACGGCACAAGCAATCCTGTCCCTCAGTGTCTCTTCCCCCACCTCTGCCTGCTGGCAGTACAGGGAGACCAGACCTTTTGGCCCAGGCTGGATGTGACCTTAGCCCAGCACAGAGGTGAAGAAGGATGGAACATCACTGAGCATCATCACAAAGGGGGCTTTTAAGAGTGAACTAAAAGGCAAGTGTGCCCTAATGACAGGGCAGGGTTTTTTACCATGTTTCACCATCACTTAGCCTGAAGAGCAGCGCTGTGACACACACAAAGCAGTTACTGTTTGCTCCTGGTGGCAGCTCAATTCCTGTCCAGGGTCAGCTGTTGGGCAGAAGCACTCCTGACATCAGAAACAGATTCAAAATGAGAGCAAGTGCTGCTGATGTCACCCTTTAAAGGGTTAAAGCAGAGAGGCACCGTGAGCTTTCAACTGCCACTGAAATGATGAGGAGCTCACCACCCTTGAACTGAGCCTCCAGGAGCTCTTCAGAAAGTGAAGTGCAGGCTGGTGCAGAGTGACCGAGCTGCTTTGCATAGGATGTCATTTTACCTTTCTTTTTATGAAGCAGTGTTGAGAAAAAGAGGCAGTGATGGTAAATCCAAGCATCTGCAAGGCATCAAGGCCTCAGCCCGGAGCCCGCTCAACTCTGCAGTCCCTGAGCACAGGGATAAGGGAGCTGCATGGTTGTGACTTATGATTGACATGGATCCCGCTGCAATGACTGACCGCTCTCTTGGCTGGGAAGAAGATCCCTTGATCCCACCAATGTCAGTTGGGTTTGTTTGGGTTTTTTTTTGGCTCCTACATGATCAAAGTATGTACTGAAGATCTGCTCTTAAAAGTGAGAGCTCAACACGCATGGCTGTCTTTGGCAGTACAAGAAATGCAGAAGAGGAAATGATTTGAACTGTGTGCATGCAGCATGAGCTGCGACAAGCTGCAGATGGGATGGTTCTTCTGAGATGTAGTGCAGCAGCTACACCAGTGTCTCTCGGTCTTACTGCTGACAGCTAAAGTATTTCTTGCATAGCTGTAATCGTACACCGAATGAACTTGCTCCTACATAAACCCAGAACACCTCCCTTTCGCTAACTGGCAACCCGCTGGGCCCCCTGTCCCTGCACAGCACCTCACAGTCTTCACGTGCAATGTCAGAAACACTGCTGGCATGGTTCTAAGAGTCCCTTGGAGGGGCCTCTGTGAGAGCTGTGTGCTTCCAACATCTGCCAACTGGAGCTGCAGATGTCCCAGGAGAAAACCTCCCTGTGAGAAACCAGGACAGAACAGACTGATCAATATGAAAGGAATGAGGCAGAGGGAAGGAAATGTTTTTGCTAGCAAACAGCCAGCAATTTAAATGAGGAATTGCAGTTAGCCTGACCGAATGTGGTATTAGCCTCTCAAAACACTTGTAATACAAATGCTGGTGGGGAAAAGTGAGGTGCAGGTAAGTCAGTGATTTATGCTGCAGCATAGGAGGGCTCAGCCTGCTGCTTAACATCACATGGGACAAGAAGAAAGTAAAACATCACCTCTCCTTAAAAGCACCTTCTGGTAACAACAGTGGCATGGGAGCTCATCATGTGTGTGCCTGGTGCAAAGCCATGCGACCCCATACAGCTCTGCTGCTCCTTGCCTGGACAGACTACCCACACACCTCAGGGCACCTCAAACCAGCAGATGCAAAATGCCACCATAGGCCATGGAGTCACAGCCCATACATCTGCTTCTGTCCCACAGCATCTCTGCCCTGGCTTTGGGCTGTGAGGGCAGGGACCAGGGACGGGAGTTTGCAGAGCTGCCTGGAAAGGATGCTCTACCAGTTCCTTCCTCTGCAGACCCACAGGGAACATGAACTACTAAAAACAGCATCTACAGTGTTAAATCAGTTGGTGCTTCCAGCTACAAACGACACATTTTGATATGTGCTGGGACAACCAAGATCTGGGCCCCTCTCAGGTGCTTTAGACTCAACTAAATCAGCAGGCTTCCATCACACTGCTGTGTGCAATAAGGTGAGGCAAAAGGCTGTGGACTCCAGCAACCAGAGCTTTGTGGAAATTCAGAAGGATTTCTTGCTGGCTGGGGGCCCTGCTGTGCTGGCGGGTTTCACCTTTGCTCAGCACTGCTGGCAGAGGTGCTCTATGCAAATGCTGTTCTCTCTGCGTTCACACACAAGACTTTCAAAAGGTTTGTGCTCTTCAGAAAAAAAATTATAGGATCAGATTTTCCTATGGCCCCTCAAGTCATTTTATTAATCACCGGGACCATTCTCAAACATCTTTCAACACTGAGAAATTCCACTTAATCACGGCCTGCCCTGCTACCACCTTCTCAACATCAGATGGAGAAAGAAATGATGCGGTGAGGACCTTAGTCACACTAAAGCTGCTTCAAGGCTGAGCTGGGGAATGGGGCATGAATCATCTTTGCCTTTTCTTTCTTTTAAGGGAAATAGAGAAGACAACTGCCACTCTGAGAGTAAAACAAATAAACCAGTGACATGTCTTCCTGTCTCCTTCCCATCTTGGGTCTCTGCTGTGTGCTTCTTCCCTACCCTGAGAGGAATCTACTGAAAAAGTCCATCTTTCTTCCAAGCTACCCCTTAGAGGTTTGTTTACCACATCTCAGTGAGTGCACAGCCACACAGAGCTGTTTTGCAGGAGCAGCCGGCAGAGTGACTTGCTCGTGGAGGGCAGGGACACTCTCCACTAGCCCAGGTTGCCCAAAGCCCCATCCAAGTTGGCCTTGAGCACTGCCAGGTAGGGGCCAGCCACAGGGTCTCTGGGCAGCCTGTGCCAGTGCCTCACCGCCCTCAGAGTGAAAAATAATATAATAAGTAATACTGGGGCAGCAGAAACACTCTCTGCATAGGAGAGAGGACGGGAGGAAACAGCTGGAATATTTTGTCCTCTCTTTTGCTGAAAAATGCCTAACCACAGCTCCTCATGGGTGCAGCTCCTTGGGAGAGCAATAGATAACTTGCTGGAAGAATCCAGCATTTTTTATCCTGATGTGCTTTGAGCAAGGCTTAAGCAACACTCAGCTAAGAAGGCAGGAACTGAACTCCATGCTAACACGCCCTTCACCGCTTCAGCCTGCTTCTGACAAAGATGTTGAGCTCTTCTGGGGCAGGCAGCCCAGTGCCTCAACCGTGGCACCCTGCCAAAGCAGCTGGGAACTGCAGCCCTTGCCTCTGCAGCCGGGCACACTGCAGGGCCTGCCTACACAGGCCCCCTGAAAGGGCCTGGTAGGAGCTGTCGGCTTGGGCTCTGGGGCAAGGAAAACTGTGCCAGTCGTTGCAAGCAAGCTGGGTGAGGGTTTGCTGCAAAAACCTCCCAGTGCATTGCTAGAGAGAAAGCTCAGCAAGCTGTTTGGGTAGGCAGAGGTTGCCCTACTTCTGTTTGGGGTTTCCTGGCCTGAAATAAAGGCGCCTGTGCAGAGAGAAGCTGTGTGCATGTGGTAAGCTCAACAGGTTGCACACGTCGAATCTCCAACTCATGAGGGGAAGATCTGTGCAGTACAGCCTGGGCACTTCAGCTGTGCTTGTGTAATCGAGAGTCCAGGATTTCCAAACACTCAGGTGACTGGCCACAGCTGCTGTTTTGCCGGGGCTGCTCGACGTCAGCCAGCTTCAGCTTTAGCACAGACAGAATTTCCAAGGGTGCAAAAAGAGCGCAGCCAGAGAGCCTGGAGATAGAGGGTAACTGGTCTGTGCTCAGGGCAGGGAAAAGGTCAGTCATACTCCCCTGCAGATCACTCACCAAGGATGGAGCTGTGCACTGCCCCTTTGGCCCCATCCACATGCCCATGTACACGAGCAGACAGGCTGTTAGCTTTCCTGGCTGCTCTGAGCCCAGCTTTGGGCAGAAACTTGCTGCTAATTCAGCAACCAAAGCTGTGCGTGGAATAGCTCGTCATTAATTTTGGTACAGCTTGCTTTTCTGTTGCCACAAATTTACAGCCATCCAGCCTCAAATGACATGAAAATCTAGGAATCCCCACCCCAAAACCTTTCTATCCTGCGAATAAAGTCACCTCCCCGAACCACCGGCCATCAACCTACTTCCAGCTCTTGGCAGGATGCCTGTAGGGACATACTGCAGCCACACAGAAATGCCAGTGTTTGGGGACAGGCACCCACCAAGGCTGCAGAGCTCCTTAAAAAGACAGACAGCTTCCAGGGTTTGCTTTTGCCATTTCCATGCCAATGCTCTCCCTCTTTTTCCCAGCTCACTGCCACCCTGCCAGCTGTGGCCAGTCATGGCTTCCAATGGCCAGCGCTTCAGTCATGCAAGCTCCTGTGCAAAGTAGGTTTCTCATCTCTCTGAACCCTTGAGTTTTATTTGATTACATTTAGCAGCTTGAAGGGGATAAATGAGTCCATGCCTGGCAGCTTTGCCACAGGACCTGGAAACCTCTATTGGCCACCAGAGACAACTTCACAGGAAGGTAGTGCTGGAAGTGATGTGAGCAGGGAAGCCCCCGGAAGCCGATTTTGCAGCAACATCCTCAGCATCCAGGATGTCATGGCAGCTTCCAAGGTTGCTTTTCTCTGTCAGCCCCAGCACGTCTCTCTGGCAGGCATTGCAGTAGCTGCACGCCCTGATGAGCACTTGTGCAACGTGAGAATCAAAGCTGTGCTTGGGGCACTCTGAGCTCATGTTTTCTTACACTTGTACTGCAAAACAAAGGCCTTGTCTTTGGCGTTGAGCAAACCTGTAATTTATGCCAGGGACAATCAGCCTTGGGCAGGCACAGCACCACTGAGGGAGCTGCTCACGTTGCTTGGCCCGCTGCAATTTATTTGCTAGCCAGGCTATTTCAAGCTGTGTCAGGGACACTGGGTTACACGAAGAAAACAGCTCATTGAGCAACTGGCCAAGTTTGACACTTAATAAGGGCACCGCAATCCCCAACCCAGAGGTCCTTCCAGTCCAGCGTGCTGTCTTTAGCCACGACCAGTGCTGGAAATGCTGTGGTATAACCTTGCCATTACTTGAGCTCCTAGACAACTAGTAGTGCAGACCTGTGCAGGGAGAGGCTTCTGCCCATATCAGTGACTATCTTAACAACCCAGCAACGGGAGAATTAAGAGCTGTATAGTCCAGTCCCATCTGGAGCTGATACTGAGAAGTGCGATCTGAAGCACCCCAGAAATACGGCAACTATTACATCCCAGCTTCAGGAATGCTACTTGCTTCCTGGTAGCATAGCAGAAATCAGCATTTGGGCACAGATCCCAGGAGAGATTAAGACCCTAAATCAGGATTCTGGTAGGCTGTGGAAGCCTGCATCCTCACCTGCCACCTGGAAAGCCTGTGCTCAGCAACTCCCTACCTCCTGCAAGGAGACACTCACTAGTGGCTTCTCTCTGCTTGGTCTGCATGCCCCCAAGCAGCTAGGGGTCTGCATGGGTAAATGTCTTGCCCAAGGACCTTTTGATGGACATTGCATGCACCTTCCTGGGAGGAACTGCTGCTGAATCCTCCTTGCCAGTCCAGCAACCTACTCCCACACTCTTGCACACTTTTCCTGACCCTATGGCACTGTCCCAAATCCCCGGTGTTAGGAAAGGCAAAGAGCCAGTGTATCCCTTCTTCTCACTCTCTCTCCTTCGTGGGAGCCGCAGCTTATCTTCCATGGAGATGTGTCTGGCAGCCTGTGGGCTGAGCAGAAAGAAACCCATTTCTTGGGTGGGTGCCCTAGATGGAAGTTTATTATATTCATCCGGGAGACTGCAGTGTATTTCAGGAGGAAAAGAGAAAGCTGTGAAAGGGCAGCAGTGTTCACACCAGACCCTAGGAAACAGCCAGCCCTGGCTGAGTTGGCAGTCTGGGCATTAAAGGAAGCAAATCTTCAAGCAGAACCTCGTCTCTATTTAGCACAGGGCTGGTTTGTTGTTTTTGGCTCCTCCTGGAGAAGTACAACGCCAGGACATGGGTTGCTTCAGCCCCAGCTTTGCTGGTGGAGGAGGCCTGGCCTTGGTCTGCCTGGGCACTGCAGTCCTATATAATTTTGCCTGAAGCAAACACAAGGAACTGCACCCCACCAGCCATCTGAGGGGGAGCAGCCTCCAGTGGGAGGGGTATGTGAAGGCAGAGTGACTGAAAAACTCCAGAGCTGGGTCCCCAGGAAGAAAAGTCCTTGTGGCCTGATGCATACAGGAACCGCTCCTAGAAACCCAGTACATTACCAGGGTGACAGCAGCATCCCCTCCAAGCTGCAGGCAAAAAGGCTTTTGCTGAGCCCAGAGGAATGGAGCAGTGAAGTTTGGGCACTTTCTGTCTAAAAAGACAGGGAGAGCCCTGGGGACTTACCATGGGAACGAGCAGGAGAAGCCAGTAGGACTGCCTGCCAACACCTGGGAGCACAGAGTAGGTTGGAGGTAGGAGAGGGCTCCCCTCAAGGGAGCAGCCAAGGCCAGGAGGACACCAGAGAAATGTTTGCTAGATGGGTTGGGAGATGGGGCTGCCGTGAAAAAAATAACGGAAATGTGCACAACCAAGTGTCTGCAGTATTGAAATAGAGAACATGTGGAGAAGGGTCAACTGACTTCTCAGTGCTTCACCATGGTGACTGGCAGCATTAATACCAGCCCCTGCAGCCTCTGGGGCCACTGTGCATTAGGGAGGAGATGAGCAGCTTGGCTGCTCTGCAGGTGTAGCCTCTGCTCACGTATGTGGCCTCACCTCAAGAAAAGGTCTGGCGCCAAGTAGACGGGCACTGGGCTCCAGAGCTGGCCATCAGCCAGAGCAGCCAGAGCCCTTCTCAGCTTTCCAGGAGGCTGGGGAGGCAGAGGTGGGGCAATGGAAAGGATGCCAGCTGCTCAATGGAAACACCATCAGTTAAAGCCGCTGCACTCACCTTGGGAAATTCCAGGTTCCTGCCACAAATGAAATGTTCCTTTTGCAAACTTGTTTTGGTGGGGTTCCTGCCTACACCCAGGCTGTGTAAACAAAACCAGCACTGAAAGTAAAAGTATCCGTACTGTGCTATACGCAGGGCTCCCTTCACTTCTCGTGTTATTCACAAGTGAGGGCCACCCTCCCTCGCTTCAGTAACATGCTCAGTTAAATCTGATCCCTTTGAACACCTGCAATGTGAGCGGCACGTGCCATCACATGTGCAGGTCCTCTGGGAGATGGCTGACATTTCCCAAATCACCTGCTGACAGATAGGTGTCTTGATGACTCAGCTCTCATGACCTGCTGCCGCACATCACGGAGGGTTTCGCCATTTCCACTCTAATTAGTGAAGCTAATGTGCTTGAGCTGATCTCTCTTTGCTGCTTCATGGATGCTTTATGTCATAGCTGAGCTGTCAGTGCCCTTCTTTCTTCCTTTTCCTTAGAAGGCAGAGAGCTACAGGGTTTGCCTTGAAGTCAGTCACTGTCACCTGTGTCATGCTGACAGACCACAGGACTGCAGAAGACCTGTGAAAGGAAAGATCTAGACCCTGAAGTGGGAGATGATCCTACTTTAGAGGAGCAAAAAGTAGATGCCAGTGTGGAATTGCCTTGTGGCAGCCAAATGAATGCTGTTTTGGATGGTAACTATATGACGTTACCCACAACATCTGTGAGAGCTGGGGAAAACAGCTCGGCAAGGGCCAGGGCTGGGGGCAGGAACACAGAAATTTGCAGAAACTCTGAGCGATGAGGAAAGGCAATTGTCAGGTAGAGATTGTCAGGCATAGAGGTACAGATGGCAACACTGCCTGAAATCACTGTCCTCAAAGCAAAATCAGCACCAGATCAAGCTGATGCAGTTTCTAGTTGGATGCACTGGATTTCAGTGCAAATGGGTGTGCCACATAGAAGATTTATTTCTTTTTCAGTGTTTTTGCTCAGAAAGCAGAGTGTTTCCTGTGGAAACTTGCAAAGGCAAACCCCTGTTCTCCGTTTTAGAAGGAAGATGCTTTTCCATGCCCCCCAGGGAGAGTCCCTGATGGGGCATGCTGGGGAGAAGACAGGGCTTGTTGGTGGGCTTGGAAGCAGCTGGGAGGACAGTCTTTCTATCTCATGCTCTTTTCTTCCTTCAGGGGTGCCTGGCTGCTGCAGGACTCAGGGAGAGGCTGCTGCCACAGCGTGTGGAAGGCTACGCCAGAGCTGGCGTCAAGCCACCCATGTGGCCTGGACTGTGGTTTTCCGGGGAATCACCCGGACCAAAGCAAATACAGCACACACCTGATGGGTCCTATTAAAGTGTTTCTCACTTCCCTAATGCAGGCGGGCAGTGTCCTCCGCTGCTTTCGGGTCAGAGCCAGGACCTAGCTGCCTGGCTGGGGAAGGTCCCGTGGCTCAGCACACTGAGCTGTCCCCAGGCACCTGGGCGAAAAATCCTGCACAGCACAATAAGGCACATAAAGTGCTTTATGCCATTTTCTGGTTATTACCAATTTCCCTAGAGTTCTTCTCTCCCACTTTCACAGTGATTTAAGTAGAAAACACTGTCAGGGCCTGATTTCCACTGAGTGTACAGACTCAGAGTGCCACACATTGATCAGGTCGGTAACAATCAGTTGTATTCCCCATCCTAGTCCCATTTAACACCACTCTCTGCCCCGCACTGTCCCTGTGTCGTTCCTCCCCGCCCCCCACTGCCCTGCTGCTATGAAGCAGAAGTTTTGGTCCACGAGCTGAGTGTCACTTGGGGGCCTCCCTGCTGATCTTTTGCTAGGAGGAGGAGAACGCTTGAGGATGTTTCTAGCAAGCCGGCAGGACTGGGGTGGAAAACACATGCATCTGAAAGTCAGGTTGGTTAGCTAGGAAAATAGAATGAAAACCAAGCCCACAGGAACTGTGGGATGGGTATGTTGCAGTCCGTATGTGAACAAAAGCCACATTGCCCCTGTGTTTTCAGCCAGCTGTGCCTTGCAGCTGAACACAGCAAGAGACCTACACGCTGACAGAACGTGTCCCTGGGCACATTTCCTCTCCCTTCCTTTTTTTTTTTGCCATGGCTTTATGTTTGGTTGGTTGTCTTTTTTTTTTTTTTTTTTTTTCCTTCATGGTGTGTGGCAACAGCTGCTGTAGGAGGCAAGCACTGCTCTGGCCTCAGCATCCATGGGTTTAGCTTACTCAGCTTCTGCTTAGGGGGATTTCTAGAGGAAGGTAATCGGCACTGTGGCTAAACCAGCTTCCCTTCAGCAACCAGTAAATAATCCCTGACCTCCAGAAGAGGAGCAAATGCACTTCACCAGGGTGAACTATTTCACACAGTCCATGGTAATGCCTGGGCCCCATCCTGCTTGATAGCAGGGGGACAAGAACCGAGTCTTGCAGTTCAGTTGTTTGTAGCCCCTAATGCTCCAGACGCTGTAGCTTGAGGGATTTGAAGGGATTTTTCCCTCTGTGAAAAAATGTATTTCTACTAAAGTTAAAAACACTTAGTGTTGGTTGTGCATCACCTCTTCTCCATTTGCATGCCAAGCCCATTTTCTCTTGCTCCTTATCTGCTTAAAATCAGGAACATTTGGGACAAAAAACTTTGAAAGTCTGAGGATTTTAAGAGCTGCCAGTGCCCAGAGGCACTGTCTAATCTCCTGACAAAATGGTCGAGGATAAAAGGAGGATCCTTCCCTCCTTCTCATACTAGGAGGGTCTCTTGGGGACGTGAGTCTGCAGAGATTGTCATGAATGGACCGGCACGGGGATGCTGGTACGGTCTCTTTTTTCCTTGCTCAGAGGACACTGTGTGGTTGTGTAATGAAAAAACCACTGCATTTTAGGAAGAAGAAAAGAGGAAGGAAGCTGTGCAAGACAGGGGTTTCCCAGACTGCCGCACTGTCTTAATACATGGTACTTTTGAATGGAGGAGAAGTCTGGGAAGAAGGAAACCAAGAGGGGGTTTTGGTGCCTTTACTTCTCCTTGCTAAGCCAGCAACTCGGATCCCAGCTGAAGCTGTGGCAGTTTCCCCACCCCAGGCAGCCCACAGCAATCTCCCAGCAGGACCACACAAACCAGGCAGGACTCTGCAAGCTGCGAGACCAGACATGCACAAAGTGCACACAGGACCTCTTGCCTCATTTCCTGGTGGACCTGCTGACATACATTATGCTGCTGGCAGAGCTAGGGTTGACATGTGACCCTGCGGAAGGTGGGACTGACCCATGAGCTCCATTCACACCCTGCCAGATAACAGTGGCTCCTCAGCAGCCAGCACCCACCAGTCCCTCCCAGCATCTCCCATCCCACCGTGCTGCAGGGCAGCTGGGAGGATTGAGTGCCTTCCTGTCCCAGGTCCCTGCAGGGCTGGGAGCGTGTCATGCTCCACAACACAGAGGGGAGCACAGGCTGAGGTGCATACGTGCTTGGGCACAGATAGGCCACGCTGTCCCCATGCAGCAACACCTTGCTGCCCACACCCTCTGACTTTAATCTGTCTTTTAATTTTGTCCTCACAGGCCTTTTTACAAAGCATTTTTAAAGATGCCAGTCCCCAGATGGAAGGACTAGGATGCAGGAGATAACCCAGTAAGGAATTCTGCTGTGAGGCCATTATCTTCACTGTAGTATTTGGAGCACATTTAGGTTTAACCTACAACCCTTAGATGTAGGCCACTGCCCATCTGACCACAAGAGATGAAAGCACAGACCAGACCGCCCTGGCCTTAGCAGACTAAACCCCATTATTCACTGTTTGTAGAAAAAAACAAAAGAAGAAAAAAAAAAGGAAAACAAGAAAACAAACAAGAAAACCCACGCTGCACCAGCAGCTGCAAAGACCTTGACCGATACCTGCCTGTGCTAAGCAGGCGCCATTTGCTCGGCTGCAGGAGGCTCAAAGGCATGAGCAGAGAAAACCTTCAGAAGGGGAAAGGACTCTGAAGAGACCGCACACATCCACGTAGATTTCTACTTTAGAGGATTTTAGATTTAGAGGATCTTCCCTCAAGTTCAGCCCTGGGCTTGTTGAATATTTGGCGATACTGCTGCAGTGCAATTACCGCGTGGGAATTCCCTCCAGGGTGGAGCCCTGTGCTGAAGGTGTGGTACCAGCAAAGACAAGCCAGGTTTCCACAGCTTCTTTCAGGGTGGGCCTGCGAGCAGCTGGGGGTGGGGAAAATTGGCCTTGAAATTTTTCTGCTGTTTACAGTTTAGAAGAGTAATTAACTGGTAAGTGTATGGAAAATGGAGGTGACAGGGACCAGGACAAGCACCGATTTGACAGATTGCAAACTGTCCTTATCCTGGTATTGTGTAACTCCCTTCCTGCAGAACTTGTCCTTTTTTTGTCTCAAGAAGAGAACATCAATCCCTTCCCTCACATCAGGAAGCGTGCCTGCAAACTGGGCCCAAGAGACTTTAAAGACACCTGAAAACAAGAACAGTTTGTAGAAGTTGGTTGCCTTGCACGACACCGCTCTCTGAACATGTTAAAAAAGGTTGGGATAATCGCAGTTTATGATTCAGAAGAGGCTTCTCCGAAGCTGCCCAAGGTGTAATGCCATATGTAGCTGCACAGGAGCTGGCTCTGGCTATGCCCTGCCGAGCTGCCTGCAGCAGGGCTGGCAGGTAGCGCTCAAACCCTGGCGCAGGCGCCGCTGCCACGACGCTATTGCTAGCAAGGCTGCACCACACGAGGATATTTTTAATCAAAATTTTTAAAGCACAGACCTGGCTGAAACAAGCCAAGCAGGTTCTGCTGCAGCTATATTTAATCGCTGTTCTGAATCCTCTCCCACAGCCTGTGGTACGAGGCTTGTGAGAGCACTGTGGTGCTCGAGCTGGCTTCCTCTCCAGCTCCGCTATCCTCGCGTGACCCTGGTTACTGAGGACAACACTGTTTTCTTTCCCAGCTCTAAGAAATCAATGGATGTGCAAAACTGAGTGGCCAGGTTTTGTTCACAGTTAACACAAATACTTTTTGTGTTAAATGCTTTCAGCACTGGCATACGTTAAGATTTTTCATTTATTTAAAACAAACCTTCTGAAGGCAAAAGAAAGGCAGCACATTATGGGAGAACAGGCAACAACTCATTAGCCAGCCCAGCTAACCTGTCTCAGCAACTCCGTGGTATTTGTCAAGCACAGAGGGAGGGACCTCAAGCCTTTCACTGGCAGGAACGATTCCAGGCAGTAACCATAGCTCTTAAATCCAGCCCTTACAAGCACCCGCTTTACGCAAAACCTGAAAGGTGCACTTGCATGAAGAGTTTCACGAGCTTTGTATGGCTGTGACTGAGCGAGGGACCCGCAGTGGGCTGAAGTACCGCTGGAGGACCATACCTCATTGCTAGGGAGTGCCCCCACCTAGCGATGTGCGCCAGCAACGTGCGCTAGCTGGCAAAGAGCAGTTGTTTATTCTCCTAGGTAACAATCCATCTCAAGACAACTTTAAATGCCAACACAATACAACCGTGGCAACACGCAGTGTGCGGGCACAACCAAATTGAGGGCTGTGCTTGTTGTACTCTAGCAGGATGATAAAATGTCAGCCTGTGCCAAAATAGGTCCTACCCTCCCCGGATACACAAGATCTTATCCTCTCCCTTCCAGAAGAACTGGAGCTCATGTGTGGCAAGGCAGTGAGCTGAGCCAGACAAAAGTCAATCCTGCAGTGAACACGGGATGCATATGGGCCTAGATAGGCTACAGAGCAGCTTGCTGGATGCCATTACTGGCACGAGGGATGGAGTGGGACCATGCAGCGACTGCAGGCAGCCGTTTTCCAACTTAGATCTGGCAAAGACACTGTGGTCCCGCACCCTCGTCTGTTCACACCAAGAGCCAAGGATCATGAAGCTGAGCCTGGAAGCTGACACAAATCCTTTTGCCCACTCTGCTCTTTGGGGTGCGCCTTGGCCTTGCCAGCTCCTTTGAAAGCTCTGTGGTCCTGGCAGAGCTGGATTACGGCTTGTATATATCCACACACGCTGATTCTTCTTACAAAAAACAAGTGCTCCTCTATTGCAACAGTGTGTTTTGATTTGCTGCCAAAGTGGAAAAGCATCACATACTCTTTATTATCTGTGTTGGAATAAGGGAAATATATGCTTGATCAACAGAAGCAGTTTCTTCTGAATGCATTGTGTGTGCTTTTGGCTGTTGATAGGTCTAGCATCAGAGCACGGAAAAATCCATTTTATCTTTTTCACTATTAACTAAAGGCCCCTCTTAAAATCAAAGGGGAAAGAACCTTTACCATTTCATCCCTGTAAACCAGACCATGTATAATGCTACTTATCCCTAATTCTTTTTGTTATATACCTTTTTTGGACAACCTTATGCCCCTTTTCAGACCATCAAAATCCTCACCTGGATGCCAGGACATTCACAACATCTGGGCTCCTTCTCCTACATTTTGCAACCCACCTCTGTCACTTGCCTTTGAATTTATGGACTATTACTACACTTTAGGCAGATGTCCCCTGCTGAACTGCTTACCCAAGAGTTTGGGTCTGTTTCCTGTGTTTGAGTGAGAAAGATGTAGGTGTCAGTGCAGAGTGCTCAAAGTAGGAAAAAAATTTTTTTAAAAAATGACTTCCTGGTGAGTACTGTTGTTACCCAAGGAATATAACTATTTTTGCACTTACAAAGCTAATTTTGCACTATTTTATACAGTATTTAATTGGTTTGTTACTAGGAAAGAAAGGTTAGTAATGGAAACTTCTGGAGACAGGAGCAGGGAATATCATCACCTAGGCTTCTCACAGGTATTCAACAAACGTTTCATGTGCACAGACTCCCATGAGACACAGCAACCAGGAGCTACAGGCAGCGAAATCCACTGGAGACTGAGGGTTTGGGCAACTTGCCACTACCTTGCGGCAAGTCAGGCAGCCTCCCTGGCCAGCACCGAAAATGCTCCTTTCTCTCCCCTCCCTTCTGCTCACAGCCTCCACAGCAGCCCTCCAGCCTTCTTACGGGCACATCCTCTTACCTTCGGGGGCAGTGAGTAACTAAGCTAACCTGGGAGCCTGTTTTCACGGTTCACCACATCCTTAGGTGAGAAGTGTTTTTTTTTCTGTCAGCCAGGCGTTTCCAAATACTGTTACCTGAAACTAGGCTGACATTCAATGCAAATACATTTCTTCACAACACCCTAAAGGTATGCTACAAGTGTTTTAGGGGACACAGGTGGAAAGGGGAATAGCCCCATCCCATTTGGGCTAAAACACAGCTGAAGATGGTTCATCCCCTTTGGCAGACAACTTGCTGCAGGTTTTCTTGATGCCTTGTTGGAAGTTCTTCTTTCCTAGAGGCACTAAAGCAGCACTGCCCTGAAACACCCTCCACCCAGCAGGCCACACCAGCCTCCAGTTAGATTGCAGCAAGGAGACTTCCATGCATTCAGAGAACCAATATGCCCCCTCTCCCCAAGGAAATTACTTGTTTACAAGGCAGGATTTTGACTGCTGCTCCTAACAAGGCATAGTGCTTGTTTTTTTTTTAAACACAGACTTGCTTCCAAATGAGGCTCCCTGGGTAGCCCTGGAAATGGCCAGACTATGCAACAGATACAGGAGCAGAGGTACTAGGGAGGAGCTGCTGTAGCAGTACTGTCCCACAAAAGAACTTCAGACTAGAAGGGGGTAGTCTTTATGCTGTTCAGATGAAGGCTTATGTCATCTGCTGACAAATACCACTTTGGTGAACTAGGTGTCATTAAATAGGTCAAAGTCAAAGAATAGCCAAGGAAATGATGAGCTATGGATGCTCCTGTTCCTTTGGTTGCTGGTTTCCAGAGCAGCTTAAACCAGAGGCAGTGCCATCCTGTTTCCTTCTTCCTTCCTTTACACCAGCACTCCAGCCAATTTGATCCTACAGCGAGCCAGCTCTAGCTGATGATCCAACAGAAAGCTAAACAAAACAATGTTTCCCATCAGTTTAGTAAAGGGAACGTGGCAGTACCAATGTAAACGAGTACCAGTGCTGGCTGAAGGAAGAGTGTGACAGAGCTGGGATCAACACAGGGAGGAGGGCGAGCGTGCCTGCAAACATTACGGCAACATGAGATGTCACTGAAAGGCCTCCCTGTTCCCAACCATGCAATTCCAGCCCATGCACATTCGTGCCACGTTTCTCCATCCACAACTACCAAGTTTGACTCCCTAACTTAAGAGAGGATTGCTTTCTAGTCTAAAGACTCCCATAAGGGATTAAAAACCTCACGTTCACAGCTCTATGGCAGTCAACATCACGACAGGGAGTTTTCCAGGAGAGAAAACAGAGAGATAATTTGCTGGCAAAAAATTAAATAAATTTACAGCTTGGCCTGTGTGTCCTGATCCACACTGCTTACTATGCTGCTAAACCCTCAGGTAGGAAACTTTATTCTAGTGGCTGGTGGCTGCATGTATGTATGAGCCAAGCCACAGCAAGACCATGTAGCTCAGCTACGGCTGACAGGTTCTAAACGGGGCCAGGAGAAAAACACTGACCTGAAAAAATGGAAGCACATGCTCATTCATAGATGACTCAATTCTGCCCAATGCAGTTACAGCTGGATTGTGACTTGGTGATGTGCTGGGCCTATTTATTCACCAGGTTTACAGTCAAGCACATTGCAGTTCCCCTATGTAAGATTGTAGCACAGAATTTTTTATAGATGATGACACCACAGGTAAGACTACTCCTGGAGAAAAGATTACTATGCTAAAGAAAGTTTGGTGAACAGCAGCAAATACTGCTGATAACTGTGGGTTTTGACAGCCACTTAAAAAAATGCAGGTTTATCTGTACATAGTAGAAAGGATAAGAGGTGGAGGGTTTTGGTTTTTGTTTTGTTTTTTTAATGTGAGAATCATGATAAACAAAATCCAGACACTATTTTAAGCAGCTTTGCGTAAGCACTTGAGGATCCTTGTTTTAGTTTGGGCACCAGGGGTTTCTGTTCAGTTCACTGTTCCAAGGATCCTGAGCTACAGGATGTCTTGCATTGTTTCCAGATAGTTCAGGTTACAACAAAACAAGAGAACAGAACAAATTGTTACTAGCAAGAACTGGCTGGAACAAGCTAGGACTATTTAAGAACTTCCCATCTGAAAAAAAAAAAAAAAGTCACTGGTTACAAAACCAAAAGTAATGCCCCTACTGTTATTACCCTGGTAGTGTAGGTTTTTCTAGAGGAAAACATGAATACTGTCATGGATACGCCTCACAAAACTTAACAGCCAACAAGGCTGCTGTTTTGCAGAACTCAGAACAGCAGGCTTTGCTTGTGTCAGGGGAAAAAAAAACCAACAATGGGAAAGCTATTTTAAAAATGTTTTTCTGCTGATGCCAGCAAGCTGCAGATCTAGTTCTTTCATCTTCCAACCATGTGCACTGAACCAAAATATTTCTAATTTTGTACACCTGGACATTGGCTTAATGAGAAACAGGAGAGGGTGGAGAAGGATGCAGTGTATTATTCCGTGTCATTAAAATTCCTGGAATGTAGTTGAACTCCCCACTACCCCTCCTCACAGGCAGCTTTACGGTGGAAAGGTATAGCCTAACACTGCATCACAAGCTGATTAGGTACCACGTGTTGCACTTGAGAAGTGCCTGAAATCCTGGAGAGGCTCATTACTGCTTGCCGTAACACCATTTTGTTTCCAGGGTGTATATGTAGACAGCTTCTCACGACCCACTGACTGTTTATGTGAAGATTCCCATGAAACAATTTCTGTCTGAAATGTAGTAATGCTGTGTTTCTGCCCCCCCTTCCCCACCCCCGCCCCCAGGGGATTGGGGTTGCTCATGAGAAATCCAGGTGCTTTTCTGAGTCCAGTGAATACTGATTTACCTGAGCTTACTGCACACAATTGGAATTTGCATCCTTCAGTCTACACCAGAGTACTGGGAATGTAACATAGACACAGTTACAAGGCTGTGCAGAGCGAGTCTGAGTGTAATAAGGTAACATTGCTCTGGGTCTATTATGCAAATAAAATGTAATCCTATTCCTGCTTAACTTCTTAAGCATTCACACTGTAACTGCATCTACCAGAGCGCTCAGGGCTGGCACAACAAACCCCAGGCACACAGTGAGAGGTCAAGTCTGGCATCACCACTCTCGGTATGCACTACCCAAACCAGAAGCACTCAGGTCACCTCATGTCAACTCTATAGTTCCTCTGCAAAGGCCAGGTTTGGAACAGCAGGTGACACCAGGTACAGTTCAACACCAGCCGTGGCTGGCTCAGTTTGGTTGCAGGTGCTATCTGCTCCAGGGTGTGAGGAATGCGGTCACGTGCCTGTGTAATACACGGGGTTTTCCCATTAGGTCAGGTATCCCCATCTGCGTAGCTGCCTTATCTTAAACAACAAAAAGCTTTGACTGAAAAAGAAAAAATCCCCATCATTAGCATGAAAAGAGAACAATGAATTTTCACTACAGGACAAAATACTAGCAAAACCAGCATTTCAGTGTCTGTAATTTTAATTTAGCTTACTAAAAAGAAAAAAAAGCAACCTTCCCAGTTAATTGTAGACAGCATATTTCATCATCTCTCAAAACAAGATGGGATGTTCTGCATTGCAGAAGCATAAGGTATAAACAAACGCCCATGCTCTCAGAACCACCCCCCGAGTTATTACAACCCCATACGAGCTCCAAAATTTGCAATGAAAGGTGTTGCATAGCTTTTTAATACTAAATCCTATGCAAATGTGTTCTAGTCATATGGCTCCTCAATTATCATCTTCCTTTTAATTTGTTTTGTTCAAGGAAGCAGTCATTAGTGAAGTTTTATACACATCACTAAAGCTGATCAAGAATGAACTTATCAGTAGATTCCATTTTATGGCAGAGTAAATGATGACTTGAGTCTACTCAAATTCCAGGTTGCTCTACAACTGGAGCATTAGGAAGAAAGATCCAAGTAAGTTTCAGAAACTCAGCTGTCACTTGGAACACCACAGACCTTTCCAAATGTGCCATTTGCATTTTTCTGCCAGAATTCTCGGATAACCAACCCAAAACCAGAAGCAAGGGTGGCTTCATCCTATCATCTATTCCATCTGACATGAGGGAAGCTGAAATTTGGAGTCCTAAAGGAAATTCAAGCAGCTTTGTAACATCAACAATTCTCAGTGCATTTGAATCTCAGCTCACTCATCGCATAAGGTTAGCATTATCTCTTATTAAAACCACCAAACACAGAATTGTGTCTCCTTTACTACAATGAACTTGAAAAATACACACTCAAGGGGCTTTAACTGTGAAACAAAAAAAAAACTAGTCAATCCCAGTTTCTGATGACTTATGAGGCCTTCCCCAAAGCTCACAAAACAAAACAGAATTTGAGCAATTACAGCCAAGTAAGTAGGAATAGCACAGCGGAGGCATGAAGGTACAGAGCAAAGTCCTATTCTCAGCATTCTTCTAAGGAGACTCTCATGTCCACCCAAAAGCTACAAATGCTTGGTGATACTCTCTTACTCCTCAGTATCTCCTACCTCACAACTTCATCATCAACCTTTTTGCTGCCAAGGCTGAAACCTCTTCAAATTGCAGCAAAACACCATGACTGAAGTTTTGCAGTGCTTCTCGTTTCTCCTAACCCAGAACCTCTGAAGGAGCCACGGGAATTGCTTCCCAGAGACATTTTTGTTGGTGGACTTTTTCTACTGGCACTATCCAGCCCCAGCATTGCTTCTGGCACTACCCAAAGCCCCAACACCAGGTAGGTGACAAACAGCCAAAATCCCCACCTATACTGCATATAGCATCTGTTCCCCTAAATGTTAGCTTCAGAGCTGTTTAATTATAGCAGATGTCTTAAATTCAGCACCTGCACCCCAAATAAATCTGTCTAAAGGAATGAGCAGCTCAAGCTGTTTCCTTCAACTTTTGTCCAATGTCCTCATAGAAACCTGAGCAGATATTAAGATCATCTCCACTTCCCCACAGTTTAACCAATAATGTTACGAGCCTTTCAACATCAGGGCAAGAAGAGAACCCACATAAATGAAAGTATGATCTCCAGACACCTCCCAACCCTGATATAAAGCTTTATACTAGGAGCCAAATAGCTCAGATGAAAAATACAGCACAGAGTATAACATGCCTATTTAAATACAACTAAAAAGAGAAGCAATCATCACAGAAACATTCAGTCATCGAGCATTTTGATGAGAATTTCATAGAATTCAAAGTTAAATAAATTACATGAAAAGGAGACATTAAGTATTTCAAAAACCTCTGTTTTATTTGTACAGAGTAAAACACATCATACAGTGAACACTGTTTTCCATCCATAATCTAAAGCCATTAATAAGTGTTTTCTTTTCACCAAATATCCTGGCCAGAAGCACATACAATGGGAATGGGAATGCTAATTAGTCTCTCTCTGCCAGAGCTACAAGGTGCACATCAATCTCTGCTTCTGTAAGGATCCTGAAAGAACAAAAAGAAACCTTAAATAGCTTAGATGATTCTCCCTCTTAAGGTCCAGCATCACAACCTCATGTCCACACAAATAAGTCTTATACAATACATCTTTCAGCCCTTTAGAGCCCCGCTGCCAGGACCACAGACCGACATTCCAATTCTTTTTGAAAAATAAAGGAAGAATCAATGCACTAGAGAGCCAAGAGGTAACCAACAGTAGAAAAAAGAACAGGTAATTCCTCACAAGTGGTATATTTGCAAGTGGGGACCTGGTGAGAAGAATGGGTATGGCAATTAGTATGATTACTCCAAGGGGGACACAGATTTTTCATAGCCTTCTCCCTCTGCTTGTTATCCATCCTTTCTGAGGAGGCTGCAAGACCGGTAAATGAAGTTTGGCAGAAATCTAGCACCTGACCCTTGAGCAGCAGCAAAAACCAGGTAATGCAGCTCCTCCATGCTCTCTCAAAAATGCTATGCTATTCTCTTGTCCTAAGCACACACCACCAAATGCAAAACCACCCATCAGCACCACATCAACTTTAAACACACTAGAAAGTACTCAAAAGACTACACCTGCAGGACCCAAAGGTTTGAAGCCTCTCTCCAAACCCCGCCTACCAAGTCGCTAGACTAAAGCGTCAGAGGACTTACTTCTCTTCCCCACTTAGTTGTTCCTGTAAGACTAAGGCAGAAATAATTGAACTCTTCTGTAGCAAGCCAGACTTACTAAATTTTAGGTATATCTAGGGGGATCCATTTGCATTGAGTTTTGGGGCTTTTTAGTTAATCTCCCACAGTTCATCCATCCTCCCACAGCTATACATTGTGTTGTGAGAGGGCTCCCAAGTAGACTGTATCTGATGTGACGTATAACCCTCAGCAGGAGGATTTCCAGGAGCCGTCTCAATAGGCTGACCAAGTAACATTGCTGCACTCAAATTCAGGCAATAAGGGGGAGGGAGGAAATTGCAGGTGCCTTGCTTTCATGCTAGGTGGGAAATTATTCAGAAAGTAAATGTTCAGCCAGTTCCAAATTACTGCAGTGATTTTTTTAAAATCCAGGATATTTTTAATCTTGTCAAATCTGAATAGAATATTTCAATTCATACCAATTCACAGTTTATTAACTGTATACTGGAGATGTTAAAACCTGCTACAGGATGAACAAGGGTAATTTAAAGATCCCATTTTCAAAAACATTTAAAAAAAAAAGGGGGGGGCGGCTTGCAAAATTTTCCCTACTATGAGACAGACTTTACTTCATTAGTTGTCATGACTATAATTTCAAAGTGGACTCCAGATACTGGTAAAAAGGAAGATTTTTATTCTTTTAAGCATAAAAAAAAAATCACATAGAAGAAGTGTAACTACATTTTAACAAAAAATGCTTTTCTCAACTAGATCCCTTAACCATGTAAAACCTGTGGTATTTTTTTAAACAATGTCTTTTACCCCTACATATTTTGAAGAATTACAAGTTAAAAGAAAACAAAACCAACCCAACCTCCAAAACATTAACTCCTGGCATTTGTCTCTTTTTCTTGATACACCATTACACAAGAAAATAAAACTAATAATTGCACATAACCAGAGAAACATACTGAGTTTTACTGATCACTTACCTGAATTTAGGATTTTCCACTGTAACTACACCAACTTCTATTTCTGAAGGTTTGAAATCAATGGATAGTACAGTAGACAGGCATGTTATTGCTGTCTGAAAGATCACAAAAAACTCGTGTCATGACACAGAAAGCACTAAGGTTTTGGTTTTGTGTTTGGGTTTTTTGTTGGGTTTTTTTTTTTAAACTCAGACGGCATCAACAACTACCCCTCCTTGTAGTTTTAAACACTTCCTTCCACATCAAAACCTGAGCTGAAAAATTTTAAATTGTTTCCCCCTGTTGCAGAATACAGTCCCTCTCCAGTCCTCTCCCTAAAAAACAAAGGGACACGCCATTTTTTGTAGCAGAAAGAACCCACAACTAAACCAAAACCATTTATCAGGCAAAGATAAAACCCCAGGTGCCAAGGACAGAACGTGCTGCTTTAGTGGCAAAGCTGACAGACGTGACACACCACCACGACAGTCTAAGATTACTCAAAGCATGTATCACTTGCAGCACTTCCATTTTGACTTTTCTTCTGGCAATTAAAATTAGGTTGGCTGTTTTTAAAAGCTGCATTCCATCATGGCTTAACTTACTTTTTTTCCACTCTAATCATCACCTGCTTTAAAAAGTGTTCTGTGCAACCTCACTCGTATTTATCCCTGCAGTAGGGACGTAGTAATGCTGCAGATGTGTTCCTAAAATGATGACTGAGCACAAAAAGAAGTTCCATAAAACAGCTATGTAGCTGCTCATAGAATCAGTTCTTCCGACATGCTGATGTTTAATTCTGATCAGTAATGTGTTATGAAGTATAGACTGCCAGGCAAGAATTTTCTAAAGCTTATATTCACTATCTCAATAGTACATTTATTCTGCAATAATTCTGAAAGACTATACAACCCCAAAAAAACCCCAAATCAAAAAACCACATAAAATTCTTATCCTTGGAGCATTACCTCTAATGCACCTCAAGGTTTTAAAGGAAAGCAGCGTGTGCGTTTAGAACATTACAAAGAGGTATAGGAATGCATCCAAGATCTGACTAGCAGATTAATTACCAATTAATATTTGCACCATACCACAGGAGTTTTACGAATTAAGAACAAGGATATGGAAAGGCTGTTTCATCTACTTCCAACAACTCAACTGACAGACATGCACAGTGTAATCAAGCAGTGATAAAAAAATGCATTTAATGAGAAAAATATTTAGCCAGGAAGAAAAGGAATCTCCGAGAGATCAATTTCAGTATGCTATGATTATTTAACCCTCTCAGGATCTTCTCTTTAAGGAAATCACATATTAAGGAAATTGCTACAGATACATAGAAATAGACGTATTTTGAATATATATATATTTATATACACAGAAAACTTTATATATATTTACATACATACAAAACTTAGGAGTTTCTTCTGAAGAACTTTCTACTTAAATGGTACTTTCACTGTAACATAGACTTCAGAAGTAATTTCACTGAAGAACTGAATCTGCACAGCACTCACAGGGATCTTAATTCAATAGTCTGTTTTATCTAACAAGGGAATCAGTTGCTTGAGTTCTAATTCCTCATTTCAGCAGCTGATGTTGTGATGCAGGAAACATCACATGGCAAGAGAACAGGACAAACAGGTAGGCCATAGAAGAGGATTGTTTAGATTATCTCTACAGTGCAAGTGAAAAAGCAAGGATGATTTACAAAATAAGGTCACTGACCTATTTTTTAAGTAGGATACATTTTTATGATGGGCCTTGAACAACAGTTTTCACAGCAGGCATAAAGCACTGGTGTTACATTTACTAAACTGACAGACAAGCAGTACCCCATCCTGTCAGAAATGCTTTCTAATAGGAAGATTGTTTTACGTGCCACTAAAATAAGATTGTACTGGCATGCCCAGAATCACGCACTCTAGTAACCCACCACCAGCTACAGTGGGAGTGCTACCCCCACAGATTCTGTTTCAGCTAGTGTAAAGCAGAAAAAACAGATTAGATGCCTATTTAAACACTTGCAAAATACCTCCAAAAGGTTTTTCTTGTTGGAATAGCTATACTTGCTCTGGCAGAGATACAGAATTGTAAGAGAACAGGAAATACCTAACTACATTCCTCTAGACTGCAAGCCTATGTACAACATACTCTTTAAGATACTTTAACAAATCTTTCTTTGCTTCTGCTGGCCTACCTCTACTGTTTGTTCATATGTCCAATCAAATTTCTTCTTTACTTTCTTTTCAAGAAAACTGGTTGACTCTGTCTGTTTAACTCCTGCAGCTGTGGCCTTGAATCCACAATAGTAACCTGCCGGATCACACTTGTATACCTGAGGGCCATGCTCTTCATCGATACCAATCAAAATCATACCTTGAAGAGAAAGAAAAAACCTACTTATTTTTCCAATGTTGGCAAATTTAATTCACCCAAAGAACAGATACTTGTCTCCCACGAAACACATGCGTGCACACCAGTACATTTTTGGGAACCAGTCCAATTTCTAGAGCTGTGATTTTGTCTTTGTCTCTAATTGCCGCTTCTTACCAGTACCTCATTACCAGATGCAAAACTGTGTTTAGTGCAAACTAGATTTATATCATTGCCAAAGGAGGCTGCTTATGAAACACCAAAATATTTTTGCCAAGCTCAGTGTGTAGAAAACCACAAAGTCAGGAAATAGGAAACTTTAATCCTGATACAAAGTTAACCCGGCCACAATTCACTTCCTGTGTATTGTATGACACTTTAAAAGTGTTAACAATGGTTCTACTAACATGTGCCTTTTACTAGAAAGCAGCTTTACCAATATGTTGACATTAATGGAAATGTTAGAAGATCAATTTAGGATTTCTTGGTTGTAATCCTGAAAAGCACTACAGTACATCCCTTCTCCTCTTTTCTGGTTGGAAAAGACCTTCAAGATCATAAAGTCCAACCATTAATCAAGTCATGCCTTCCAAAAAGAAAAAAAAAAGGTTAAGAACAATACATTTTTTATTCATGTATTAACGAAATAAACACACTTTCCAGTAGTATCAAGGCATGGGAAATGTCAAGGGGAGAAAGAAACAATCATTCCTGAACATTACAAGCATAGGAAAATTGCCCCATCATGGAAACTGTGGTGCAACACTGAACGTTACTTCTTTAGCGAGAAGCGCTAGTGCCTACCATGATTATGAGAAGTGATTCATCAATTCTGCAACTCTTCTTAAATGAAAAAAAAAACAACCCACCAAAAAACAAAACCAAACAAACCACCAAGCAAACAAAAAGAAACCCAGGCAGAACATTTAATGAAAAAGTAATTGAGGAAACATCAAGTCTTTTATCTCAGTTCCCGGACAGCCTACTTGTATGGTAATGGCTTGCTCACAGCCAAATGTAAGAGAAAAGTCTGACCTAATCTCAGAATGCAGAGATGACCAGGAATAGCTACAAAAACCAAATTTAGACACAGCTTTTTTCAGGTAAGTTGCATTTGCTGTTATAAAACAGGACTGGTGTTGAAATGTTTTCAAGTGAGCCTATTTTTATGCACCACATCTCTACATTATATACATTGTGGTTAATCACAGAATCATACAATCTGTTAGGTTGGAAGGGACCTTTAGAGTTCAACCCCCCTGCAGTAAGCAGGGACACCTCTAACTAGATCAGGTTGCTCAGAGCTTCATCAAGCCTGACCTTGAATATCTCCAGGGATAGGGCCTCCACCACCTCTCTGGGCAACCTGTTCCAGTGTCTCACCACTCTCATAGTGAAGAACTTCTTCCTAATGTCTAATCAAAACTTCTCCCGCTCCAGTTTAAAACCATTGCCCTTTGTCCCATCGCTCCATGCCCTTGCAAACAGCCCCTCCCCAGCTTTCCTGTAGGTCCTTCAGGTACTGGAAGGCTGCTATAAGGTCTCCCTGTAGCCTTCTCTTCTCCAGGCTAAACAATACCAACTAACTCCTGTGAAGACAGGTTGAGAGAGGAGCAAAAAAATGCAGTTTTTGTCCTACATATACTACCTAGATAAAAAAGCCACAAAATCAGCACAAGAAGAACTGCATTCTTCCTATGTCTGTTTTAACACTGATATTTACCCAGACACAAGTACAAAGAGTGTCTCCTATTCAAAGATATCACTGTGCAGTGCAAACAGAGGAGATCCCAAAACCTAAGGTGAAATAGTATCGCGTGTTTTTAAAGGGACTAAATAATTTATTTCAATTCAAATGCTGAGTCAATGGCAAAATCACAGCTCTGATTCAAGACTTCCAACACTGCTCTCTCATTTGGCTGTTCATCCCTCTTATTCCTTCATTTATATTCATATCTTGAGCAATTTGAAAATGGGTGAGTTTCTAATCCTTGCAGTTGCTAGCTTGGACAAGAAACAGAAAAAAATTAATTCTATACGCCGTACTTACAGCAACCAAGAGGCCTCATTTCAGCGTTTTGTGTATAGACCTGAGAAATATCTGCAATCCTTTTACACAGCATATCCACAGGGATGTCATAGCCATACTTGTACTTCCAGTTAGCAGCCTCGTAGCGGGCTCTCTGCACCTGGGATCTGCTGTCAGCTAAACAGAAAGAACATTGTTTTCATTGAACATGTACTACATTTAATCCTAGCACTGCTTTAGAGTGAAAATTCCAGGCCCAACTTTAAGTTGTTTTTAAATATCAGAACTAGACAAGTCCTCCAAAACTAGGTTGAGTGGAACCAATCCCCTGAAGCACTTATTTATGTGAAGCAAAGTTGATGAACTATATAAAAACCTGACACATTTAGATCCTCAAAAAGCCAGTGTATCAAATACCTGTCATTCCCGTCATCACACAGCCGATGTTTTCAGTAATTTTAAATAAATGAGTCACTGTGTTGGAATCCAGCAGCTTGTCCTAAAGAGGGAACAGAAAGAAACTAATAGAAAACACTCTACTAAAAAAGACAGACTCTAGACGATCTGGAATTTACAGAAGAGAAAAGAATAATAAAATAAATAATAAAAAAAGAATCAGCTAACAGATAAAAATTCTCTTTCAGGCTCTCTGCTATTTACTGCTATAGACTCTTGACGGAAGAAATAGGAGTGCAAGGAAGATAAAACCCTCAGTATCTGGGAATGCCTGACAGCCAGAACATGACCAACATCTAAGACTTTTTCTCTCTGAAGTAACTTTGAAAATACACACACAAAAAACTATGCTGCCCTTCAAACACAAGGGTTTTCCCTCTGTGTCAACAATACGTCACCACTGTGCTGAAACACTCATGAAAATCTGTTCTGCATGCTACTGGTGCAACACTGAGTAGGAATTAAAGAAATAGGGAAAGCAACTATGGACAACTCAGCCCTTACAACCCTGAGTAATGTATGCACGCTGAAGTGACTGACTTCATACTCTAGCTCTATTCTTTGACAACTATAGAAAGAAATAATATTACAGTGCTTGGCAAGGAAACACACAACTGAGCACTAAACAGAGCAAGGACTTTTGATATGCAGAACGATAATCAGCTATTCAAGTCAAACAGCAATACATGTCAATACTAATAAATACAAATCAATGTTGCAGAGTCTCACCCCCATCTTTTTTCTTATCCCCTTCCAGCCTCCCCCTCAAAACCAAACTACTTACAGGTACTTTCTTCTGTGTTACAATTACTGCAGAATCTTTCCCACGGACAGCTACAGACGTGAGTCCACCTTGGTTTATGGCCTTGAAAGCATATTCTAGAAAAATATGTAATAGTTAATCCAAAACAATGTTAGAGATATTAGTACAAATAACACTGGCACATGTCCTCCCAACACAGAAATTTCACCAAGTTCCTTCTAATATTTTAACCAAGCCTTTTTAATACTTGAACACTTGAGCAGTACTTTGTGTCTTTAAGGTCTTCTGTAAAATGCACAAAAGAACTTTCTGATGGAAGTTAAGTCATTGACTCTCATCACAAAACAACTACAGCTGCTTCCTTCAAGTACTTCTAATAATATGCCTTTTTGTTCTTAAGAATGCTTAAGAATGCTAACTGAATTTGTTTTAAAACGAGGCTATTCTCCTGTTCACCCAAACAGTCCAAAGGTAACCTACAGTCCCTGTAAACATTTAAATAAGATTTTTTTATCATACAAAAATGTAGCATTTCTGGCATTATTACTGTGACAAAGATGCAATTTTCTCTGATACGGATGAAAAGTGAAATGACAAACGAGGCATAGAAGATGAGTTTTACCCTTACACCTTCTGACCTGATGTTCAAACACCACAATGCTTTTATTAACTTTTTAAAATTAAACCTAAGCACATGCCAACTAAACAGCATTATTCAGATAAACGATTTCTAAATTTCTTCTTGAGGCTTCTGAAACCATTAATCAAGGGAAATTTACTTCATGGATCATATCAAGTGAATCTTAATCCAGTAAATGTATCTGGCAATACCTGATATACACTCAGAACTTCCTAGTACCTGGTTGGGAGAGGGAAGGTTCACACACTAGCTAAATGTAGATGAATTTTTGTTAGCTTCATGGTTAAGACTGGAATTTAGAACATGTCTAACCAACAGGACACCAAATTACTAAAACTATCTTCTAAAACAATGGAAGCAAGAAACTCAGCTCTTTTAAGAGCTGCATTCAAATCTATGGAAGAGACTGCACAAGAGGAGAGGAATAATCTGAAAACATGCATCTTGCAGTATCAGGATCTTGAAGTTTAATCTGCTGAGTCAGTGTTGTGGAAGAGCTGATTGCCATGTATTTATGGCGCTGTACTCATTACTCTCAGGCATGGCAGCATTTATGGGTTACCCAAACAAGCCACAGATGTGTTCCCTCTTTCTCTCTGCTGTATGCACATCTCCGCTCACCCCTTCAGTTACCTCCCCCAGGAGTATCAGCGCTAGCACGGAGCAAAGCACAGAACCTGGTGAGCCATGGGCTAGCACTGCTCGCTCATCAGCTGGTTTGAAGCCCTAAGGCCAGGAGTCTGCAACACTCTACAAATATCTGAAGGGAAAGGTGTCAGGAAGGCGGACAGACACCAGGCCCTGGTGGTGCCAGTGACAGTACAGGAGGCAGTGGGCACAAACTGAAACACAGGAGGGTCCATCTGAACAACAGAAAACACTTTTTACTGTGAGGGTGACCAAGCACTGGCACAGGCTGCCCAAAGAGGCTGTGGAGTCTCCATCATTGGAGATATTCAAAAACCCATCTGGATGCTGTCCTAGGCAACCAGCTCTAGGTAGTCCTGCTTGAGTGGGGGGTCGGACCAAGTGGTCTTCAGAGGTCCCTTCCACCTTTACCTGTTCAGTGACATTTTGGTGTAATGAGGTATAGGTGCCTTCATGATCTCTCAGCTCACAAGTACTGACAACCAGACTTGCTGAACTGCAGTCCCTTCTCACCCTGTTCCTACCAGCATCAGAGTGCTGAGTTTTCAAAGAGAGAAGCCAAACAGCGTAGGGACTCTTAAAAGTATCAGAAATCCAAATACATGTATTGCTAATGATGTTTCTGTCTGTTTTCTGCTATGTAAGTATTTCAGTACCACTGCACACACATTCTCTCCGAAAAACAGTAGTTCCTTGCTGCTCCCCAAACACATTAGAGGAATCAGAAAACTGAATGTTATCATTGTCTTCACCTCCCAAAATTCCACTTAGATGAAACATCACTTTTGACGACTGGAACTAATAGGTGACAAGACAATACTGAAGCATTTTTAACTACCATGACAAGGAATGTACATGACATAGCTGTTACTTTTCTAATACCAGATCACTTCAAAGGCACAAGAGCTTTGTGAGCTTTGGAAGCAAGAGATTCAATGCAAAGCACAGGGATTTCAGTCCAATGTGACTACACTGGAAATCTCTGTTCAGTGTTTCCAGAAAAACTTCCAGAAAATCTGAAATTTTAAGGCAGCCTTAAAGCAACATGTGTCCACGCCCATCCTTGAGTGTGGGTACTTAATCCAGCACATGGTTAAGTACATACAGGATTAAAAAGAATGAAAAAATAACAAAAAAAAATTAGATTTGGATGTCTGACCGCAAGCAAACATGAGCTTTATGGCTATGCTGTGGCTAGATGTTGGCCAACAGAAACACTACTGTGGTACCATGCCTGAGTTATCAGCCTGGCTGCAGGCAGAGTGAGCTCATACTTGCTTGAAGCTAACCACGCACACCTACATATTTTTCTTATTTTTCCTCTCATAGCATATAAGTACTCAAAATATCTGTAAGACAGCTTCAGGCTGTGTGCAGACGCTCTCAAATGCACATGCAGACGCTTGCTTCTAAGGCATGGGTAAGAGATATGGAGCACATTCCTCATACATTAACCTAGTGCTTGAATATACCCGGGAGATAGAAAACCAAGGCTGTTTTCTTTTTAGTACAGGATGTAGAAAACACTCCCTACAAGTAGTACTGCAACAGAGAAGCAGGCAGAAAGGCAATGAAGACCAACCAGCCTGTTTTAATGGCAATGGAAGACCAGAGCCCAGGACTCTTCCATCACAGAGCCACTGACACGCTGTATGAGAGAGCACCATCCCTCCCATCCATATGCAAGATGGATGCGAGCCTTATATACACTCCAGGTACAAAACAGGACCTGTATGTAGGTATCTAGCACAAGTAACTCTCTACCTGTGTACAGACACCCACATGGAGGCATTTTCCCAGCTGCTTCTTGAAGAAAGGACTGTGCAGGACTGGGCCACCTCCCCAAGAAGCCTATTCCACATCACCTTCTTCCTCAGAAAAACTCAAGGGCAGGCACAAAAGAAATTATTGGCTACTGCAGCCGATTTGTAGAGTCTGGCACCAGCAACCTCCTTTCCTGCAGGATGGATGGAGATGGATGCATGGGCACGCCATGAAATGCACATGCAGTGAAGCCACTGTAGCTGGGGAAGAACCACTGGGCTCTAGAGTAAGATGGCATCAGGATGACACTGTCAAAACAACTCTGGCCCTAGTGTGAGGATCCTCCAGGAGCATTCTTAATGAACTGGCCTGCCAAACCGTGAGTTGGCTGTGCTGTTACAGCCTATTCTGCACAAAGAGCACCACAAGGCTCTTCTGCAGAATCTGGTGCACCATGAAAGTATTTATAAAAGCTTCAGTGGCCTACAGAAGACAAAGCCAGGGTGCAGTCTGATTGCAAAACATTCAAAGAAGCTTGGAAATAAAGGTTGGTTCCTGCTGTCCCACAGGTCATGATGTACAGAACACAAGGATTTCAAATGTTACAAGAGGAACACAGGTTGCCTCCAAAAACTTACTGGGTTACTCTAGGATGTGGGTTTGAGGCAGTTCAAGCCCTATTTCAAACAGCTACTACTGTTCTCAGATTCCAAATCACAATGCTTGTACATTTGGCAAGATAAACTGAAAGAAACATGTCCGCAAAAATAAACAGCTTCTGGGTATCTGTCAGTTTGGCCTCCAAGCACCTGAAATTAAACATCAGGAAAACACGAGAGGTGCCTGCCCGTGTCAGGAGACACCTGAGCGGGCCCACCCTGGCTCTAAGCCTTCCTCAGCTCACGCGAGGATCCCCTTCCCAGCCCCTCCCTCTCCCCGCCGCCGGGGCCCACCAGGCTTCTCCCTGCACACCGCGGGACTGGGCTGGGCGAGATCCTGGACTTTCCAGCCAAGGGAAGCACCAGGTTTCCTCCCCATCCCAAAGGCTGCCGGGCTCGCCATAGATTTTTCAATCCAGCTGCAGCCCCGCTGGGCGGTAAGAGGCAGCGCCGTGGGCAGGCCGGGCCCGTGACGGGGCAGTTCTCAGGCGGCATCCCTGGGGCCGGACACCCACCGACTTGGTAGAGGCGTCCCTCAGGCGAGAAGATGGTGATGTGGCGGTCGAAGCCGGCGCTGGAGCCGCGGGACATGGCGGTGCGGGAACGGGGCGGCACGGCCGAGGGGTTCACAGCATGGAGGGCCCCACCGCTACCACAGTCAGGACGCTCGCCGAAGCACTTCCGGGTTACGCACCCCGCGCAGGCGCCGAAACGCAACTCACGCACCGTCACGCTCCGCCACCGCCACCGCGCATGCCCGAGTCCGCAGCTCCTGTGCCCTGCCGAGCATGCGCCCTAAGGCTGCGGAGGGTCCCGCTGGCGGGGGTGAGGCAGGCTCGCGGCTGGCAGGTGCCATGTCGCGAAGCGTCTGTTACATCGTGAGCAAAATGCGGAGCGCGTCGGCCGTGAGACGCTTAACCCTGAACTGCCGGGGCTGAGGCTTCGTCTCCTCTGGCGGCGGGGGAGACCGAGGGTGAGGTAGTCGGGGGTTGGGACCCGGCAGGCCGCACAAAGCGTGCCAGGTCTCCTCGGGGCTCTTTCGGAGGCCGCTGGCGAGTGGCCGCTGTCGCGGCACAGCGCGGCGTTCAACAGGCTGAGCTGTATGCTCGTGTCCGGCACGAGGGGAAATTCCCCAAGCCCGCACTCGCGGGTACCTGCTTTCTGCCTTGGGGCATCTTGGATTTCCCCTGCTCGGGGGGCTGGGGGTTTTTGGGTTGTTTCATTTCAAGTCAGTCATTAACACACCTCTCTTTTAAAGGATTATTGTTAGCTGAGTTTGCCCCGGTGCAGTGGCAGGTTACAGGGGCGTCCTGTGTATGCCGTACATTAAAAGTCTACTTTCTCAAGTTTTTCAATATAGTTTTCCTTGCTCATTAATACTGTGGGAGAATTAATGGCCTGAGAGCACCCCTGAGGAGAATGACGTGGGGGTGTTGGTTGCCGAAGAGCTCAACGTGAGCTGGCAAATTCCGGTCTGCATCAAAACCAGCATGACTGGCGGCTCAAGGGAGAGGACTCTGCCCCTCTGCTCTGGTGAGACCCCACCTGGGGTGCTGCATCCGGCCCAATGCCCAGTCTCCAACTGTGGCCAAAGTTGAGTGCCCGAGGAAAAGTACCAAGAACCTTTTGTTGAGGGTTATTAGTTGTTTAACATAAATAAGTTTTAATTAAAATAAATTACTTAGGTTTATAATAGGGTGTGATTTATGCTGTTTGCTTAGCATGAGTAGCTAGATTTGCTGAAGCCCTTAGGCTGCAGTAGAGTTATTTTTCTTAGTAATTTTCCTAGCAGCTATTATGGTGCCAGGTTCAGTCTTTTAGCATGGGAAAGTGTTTTGGTATTACACTGATGTTTTCATAGTGTTTTTCCACATCTGGGACTCTTCAGTTCTCTGTGCTCTGCCAGAGAGTGCAGGTGTGTAAGGAGTGTAAACCAGAAGGTGAGAAGGCTTCAACCTTTGACTGAAATTGCAAATCAGTGAGACAAGACCCTGCCTGCCTGAACACAGAAAAAATCCAATTAGATATTTGAAGACCCCAGACTAAAAATTACCATTGGACTAAAAGAGGTGTGGACAGCATGTGAAGGCTATGCAAGGGGTGGGTGTATGGATCCCAAGGGTATAATTGCTCAGGGATTTCTCTGGTCAGGTTCTTTCTTTTTGGAGGCACTTGGCCCAGACTGTTCTTGCTGCTGTACCTTTTGATTAAATTATTTTATAAAATCCAACACCTGAGAGTTTGCTGTGTGAAACCTAGGGTGGAGCCTGAAGAAGGAGAAAGCACATAAAGTTAGAGAATATACTGAGTTGGAAGGGACCAGTAAGGATCATCAAGTCCAACCCCTGGCTCCACACAGGGCCAGTCAGGTCAGAGCATGTGACTGAGCGCATCGTCCAGATGCTTCTTGAACACTTGTCAAGCTCGGTGCTGTGACCACTTCCCTGGGAGCCTGTTCCAGTGCCCAACCACGCTCTCAGTAAAGAACCTCTTCCTAACATCCAACTTAAACCTCCCCTGTCACAGCTTCATACTGTTCCCTCAGGTTCTATCACTGGTCACCAAAGAGAGGAGCACCTGCCCCTTCGCTCCCCCTTGTCAGGAAGCCACAACCCATTAGTGAGGTCTCCCCTCAGCCTCCTTTTCTCCAGGCTGAACAAACCAAGGGACTTCAGCCTCTCCTTGTAGGACTTCCCCTCCAGACCCTTCACCATCCTCGTTGCCCCCCTCTGGACACTCTGCAGTACTTTTATAACCCTCTTGTACTGTGGTGCCCAAAGCTGCACACAGTGCTCGAGGTGAGGCTGCACCAGCCCAGTGTAGAGCAGGACAATCCCCTCCCTGGACTGGCTGGCAATGCCATGCTTGATGCACCCCAGGATACGACTGGCCCTCCTGGCTGTCTGGGCACACTGCTGGCTCATGTTTAACTTGCTGTTGACCAAGACCTCCAAATCCCTCTCAGCATGTCTGGCCTCCAGCATCGGATCCTCCAGTCTTTATGTGCAGCCAGGGTTGCCCCTTCCCAGGGGCAGAATCTGGCACTTGGCCTGGTTACACTTCATGGTATTGGTGATCACCTCTCCACCCTCAACTGAGTCAACAGCTCCTTCCAATTTGGTGTCATCTCCAAATATACTTAAGATGCCCTCTAGTCCTGTGTCCAAATTGCTTATGAAAGTGTTAAAAAGAACTGGCCTGAAAATGGAGCCCTGGGGAGCCCCACTGGTGGCTGGCAGCCAGTCTGATGTTACCCCATTCACTGTCACCCTCTGGGCCTGACCCTTCAGCCAGTTGCCCACCCAACGCAGGGCTTTGTCTAGTTGTATGCTGGACATTTTGCATGTTTGTGTGTTTGTGTGACACCATGAATGGTGTGTGAATGCTTGGGCAGCAGCTCCTCCTTTAACACTTGAGTCATAGAATCACAGAATCATAGAATGTGTTAGGTTGGAAGAGACCTTTAAAGGTCATCTAGTCCAACCCCCTGCAGTAAGCAGCAACACCTTTCACTAGATCAGGTTGCTCAGAGCTTCACCAAGCCTGACCTTGAATGTCTCCAGAGATGGGGCCTCTACCACCTCTCTGAGCAACCTGTGCCAGTGTTTCACCCCTGTCAAAGTGTCTTCCTAATGTCTAATCAAAACCTCCCTTGCTCTAGTTCAAAACCACTGGCCCTCATCCTATCGCTCCATGCCCTTGCAAACAGCCCCTCCCTTTCCTTCCTTTAGGCCCCTTTAGGTACTGGAAGGCTGCTGTAAGGTCTCCCTGGAGCCTTCTCTTCTACAGGCTGAACAAGCCCAACTCTCTCAACCTGTCTTCATAGGAGAGGTGCTCCAGCCCTCTGATGAACCTTGTGGCCCTCCTCTGGACACTCCCTGATTCCCTCCCAGTCTAAAACCTCCTGGAGGGACTTCCCAAGACAGATAGTGTCTGTTTATTTAATAACCCTTGCTGGATTTCTCTTTCATTATTTTGCTGGTCTCCCCTTGAACTTGCACAGACTTCTTGCATCCGTGACATGCCTTTGGCAAAGAGTTGCTCAGTGTAACAACACTGCGTGGTTTCATCTGAACCCTTGCCTTTCAGCTGAACCTCCTCTTTGCCTGCCCCATTTGTACTGGAACAGATAGCAAGCAATCATCCCTAAGCATCTCCACAACACAATTCTTATGACCTCTGTGTCTGTCAAGATTTCTGTTTCTCCAGGCTGAGAATTCCTGCCCTCGTGCTCCTTCCATGTACAAAGCTTTTCCATTCTGTAATACTGGAATTTAATATTGGGGTTTTTTTTTCCCTTGAGAAAAAGAAGGTGGGAAAATGGAAGTAATTTTCAAGCATTCAGGCTGATTGCCAAGGGGAACTAAACAAAAAAAATGTTCAAGTGTTTGGAATCAAAGATTCAATATTTGACTTACACCAGGGAAAGAATAATAGTTGCTCAATACCACGGACATGGTGCAGTGAAAGTCATGCTACTCTCTCAGCATAGAGTTTTCAGAAGTTTTCTCCATCTATGTAGCCATTTGTCAGTTTTCAAAATAGAGTTTTGTTTCAGAAGAGCCATCATGTATTTTTGGTTTAGTGTTCATCACATCTGATCAACCACATCAGAATCAAAGTCTGTGCTGCAGGATCCGGTTGAAGGCTCTTCTCACTGACATAATTTTTAACACAGTAAACAGTATGTGGGTGATCTTGGAGACGAATCTATTTGCAAAGCAGCTATCACACCTGCTTCATCAGCTCAGCCTCCCACAAGTCTATCTTGCCCATGTGTCCCTATCTCCATGGCAGGCTAGGCTAGGCTTTAGTTCCCTGCCATTCCCGTTCTCCTCACTGGGTGTGCTAGCGAAGGGCTGTCAGTGTCACTTGCCATGGCTTTGGGGGTGGCAGTTGCTGCAGTGTTTGGAGGATTTGCCTTCCTGGCATTCAGCATGGACCCATCTATTGAATAAACTAATACCAGGCAGACATTAAAACTCCTTGGATTTTTACTGTACTAACAAGTAGTAGATGTCAAGTAGATCTACTGGTAGGTTGCTTTGGTTTGGTGCTCAGGTTTATTGCCAATGACTTCTGGTCATGTCCCACCCCCCACACTACACACTCAGAAGCAAATCCTCATATTCACTGTTTTCTCTGAATTCCCTGTTTCACTAATTTGACCTTTCCACACACATTGGCACAAAACCAATGTTATTTCACAAAAATCTTAAAGCAAATGCCAATAATTAGCCTCCGACGGAACTGGATCTCTGGAGAATGCATAGATCTGTATGATCAGGGGTGGTGAATGGAAAAAGTCGGTAGGTTGATCATTAATGTTTCCTCTGTGGTTCCAGAGAGAGGCAGCCACTAGTTCCCTATAAGGATATACAGTAAAAAGTGTATTAGAAGCAAGCATAAGGGAAAAAAAGAAGTGACAACACTTCTGGCACTAATGTTGGGACACTTTCCCGTTGTTAAGTCCAGATTCTGTTCCACCTTCCCCTAAATACAGTAAGAACGTGTATGTAGGAAGTGTGATGGATCAGGGGCACGTCTGTTCTCAGTCAAAAGGAAGTACAGGACGCATTAATTCCAGTTAGATGTTGGTATTAAGCATGTCTGTTCTGTTAATGACCAGGGTGAGGGAAATACAAACTTCAGTGGATGAACGTGTCTTGCAATGAAATGGAATAACCTGAAGGTGCAGTTTCTGGTCAGCCAAAGCCGACCTGAAGCAATGCTGCCGGGATTCACCTTTTGCAGCCTGACATTTCAGCCCCCTCCCACACAGGAACAATACTTGTGCAACGGTGATACTTCTGTACAACAATGCCAGAACTATTTTTTTAAAGGGTTTGCATTCAGCTACCCCAGCTCTAAATTGCTTAGGACTGAAGACCACCAGTGCTAGACCCAATGTGGGACTGTAAGGGCACTGACTCAGATCAGTTTGTGCTGTCGCGGAACTTCAGTGGGTAAGGAAACCTCGTGCAGGTAACAGCTGCTAACTAAGCAGTCCCATACAGAAGACACTTACTTTAACAAGGCAGTGCTTGTTTTGTGGTGAGTTGACCCTGCTGCCACACCAGGTGCCCACCAAGTCACTCTATCGCTTCCCTTAGAGGAGGGGGAAGAAATAAGATGGGAAAAAAACCTTATGGGTCACGATAAAGGCGGTTTGGTAAAGCAAAAGTGAAAGTTGTACACAGAAGAAAAGGAAAACAAAAGGTTTCTTCTCTTTTCCCATCAGCAGACATCTGCCCACTTCCTGGGAAGCAAGGCTTTATTACACAGCAGTTGCTCCGGAAGACTCTGGTGGGTTAACCCTGGCTGGAGGCCAGGTACCTACCAAAACCACTCTGCCAGTCCCCCCTCAGCTGGACAGGGGAGAGAAATTACAATGAAAGGCTCATGGGTTGAGGTAAACACAGGGAGAGATCATTCAGCAATTACTGTCACAGGCAAAACAGACTCAACAACAACAAAATATTTACTTTGTTACCAAAATAAAATAGTGCAAAAAACCCCCCAAATCTTAAATCACCTCCCCTATGGCTCCTTTCTTCCTGGGCTTAACGTCACTCCCAGTTTTCTCTACCTCCTCCTGCCAAACAGCACAGGGGAAAATGGGGAATGAGGGTTGTGGTCAGCTCATCCCACCTTGCCTCTGCCACTCCTTCCTCCTCACATTCTTCCTTTGCTGCAGCCTGGGGTTCGTCTCATGGGAGACAGTACTCTATGAACTTCTCTAATACGAGTCCTTCCTATGGGCTGCAGTTCTTCATGAACTGCCCCAGCGTGGCTCCCTTCCATGGGGTGCAGACCTTCAGGAACAGACTGCTCCAGCATGGGTCCCCCACAGAGTCACAAGTCCCCCAGCAAACCTGCTCCAGTGTGGGCCTCTCTCTCCACAGGCTACAGGTCCTGTCAGGAGCCTGCTCCTGTGCAAGCTTCCCATGGGGTCACAGCCTCCTTCCAGTATCTCTACCTGCTCCTGCATGGGGTCCTCCAGGAGCTGCAGGAGAATCTCTGCTCTGGTGCCTGGAGCACCTCCTGCCCTGCCTTCTGCACTGACCTGGGTGGCTGCAGAGTTTCTTACATTTTCTTACTCCTCTCTCTGTCTGCAAAAACTGCTCCTTGCTTTTTTTCCCCTGAACTCTCTTATCCCAGAGGTGCTACCACCATTGTCGATGGGCTTGGGCTTGGCCAGTGGCAGCTCTGTCTTGAAGCTGGCTGGCATTGGTTCTTGTCGGACATGGGGACATCTAGCAGCTTCTCACAGAAGCCATCCCCATTAAGCTCCCCCATGACCAAAACCTTGCCTCGCAAACCCAAACCAAACATCATAAACAACAAATGCCCCACCTTCCTCCTCCTTTCTGTTAGCTTTAGTGCAGAGCAGACATCTTATGGTAGGTAACATCCCTTTGGTCAGCTGGGCTCAGCTGTCCTGGCTGGCTGCCCTCTGAAGATGTCTCTTCCCAACGTTTCACACACACCCCCACACCTCTTGCCAACGTTTCACACACACACCCACACCCACACACACCCACGTTGGGAAGAGACAGCCAGGTGCTGTGCAGCACTGCTCAGCAGTAGCCAAACCCCTGGTGTGTTACCAGCACCTCACTTACCACCAGCACACAGCACAGCATTGTGAGGGCTGCTGTGGACACATTAACTCCATCTCAGCCAGGCACAATACAGAATTTTCAAGGAGATGTGGCAGCTCCCTGACTTACAGAGTTGTAAAAACAGTCTACTGACAAATGAGAAGTAAATCGGTTTGAGGAGCGAGCGAGTAAGATCCAACCTCTCTGCTTTCCCCTGCAGAGAGCAGATGACATACAGAAACTGGCACGTTCTATCAGAAAAGGGGTCTGTGATGAATGCTACTGATGACATGATGAACTTAAAACCAACCAAGGTTCTGACCTCAGGGGTATCCGGCTCCTCTACGCTTTCTGCACAGTACCTGAAGGTTACCAATGCATGGAAATGACACCTGCTGTTTTACAAACCAGGAGTAGAAAGCGTGTCAGGAGAGCTCTCTGATGGGGAAAGAATAGCAGGGGGACATGCTTGAATGCTAGGAGTCTTAAGGGAGCTTGTCATGGGACACTGCAAAAGCTTAGAACTGCAAAACACAAAGATCTATATGATTCAGACTTCAAACCGGGGATTTTTCAGTGTGCAAGACAAATGTGACAAACCCACGATCTTTCATCTGAAATTAATGTGGCATTTCCACATTTTCTGGGGGAAAAGTTTCCATTAAAGTGGGAAGTACAATAAATGAACACGTTTACCATACAAGCACTTATAAATAATAACTTAGAATACTTTTCCTGTAATGTAGGCTATGTTTCTTGCTTTATTTGTAACTTGGGATGGGTTTTATAAAAACATCTGTGCAAAATTTGGTTTTATCCTATTACTGCCTGTGAGAATTTGTAGTTTTGGTCTATTATGAACATAATGATCTAGTTATGATCAATTTTTGTCTAGAAAATGTATGCATTTCCATACACAAACTACTCCAGTGCCATGAAACCCTGTCAGAAGCAGGACAAATTTTAAAGGGTGTGAAAGAGCCACACAATATTCCACTTCTTGTCTCCTAATTCTTCCAATCAAAATCTTAATATATGTTGCTATAACAAACCTATGTGGTCAAATGGATTCTAGTTAGTGTGAGGAAGTATTAGGGCTACGTGTGTCTGGCAAATGGTATTATATGATCTGGCCCCCTTAGCTCCATTTATTTGCTATGGACATTTGTGCAACACTGTTGCAAGGTCAGTTGCCCCCCTTTTGAAGGTAGTTCAGAAGTCCCTCTTAATTTCTTTGAAGTGTAGAGTTTACGAATTTCAGAGTAGATTAAAATTTTGAGAGAAAAAAATAAATTAAAACACCACAACCTGAAATTCCAAGAGAGAAAAACAAGTTTTAATTCAAAACACATTGAGAGGGTATGGAAATCGCCTGCAAAGATGGAAATAACAGACATAATTCATCCCTGCTGGACCACCACTGATGTTAACAGATTTATTGCAGGAATGACTTTGACAAAACGCAGTTACTGAATCTTCTTTACTTATAGGCCTCACACATTAATCCTGTAATTGTACTGCCGAGTTCTTGTAGTCAGCAACGGTGATTAAAAAATGTAGCTTCAGCTTGTGCAATTCACCATCATTTCTGTTGAAGGCAGAGCCATTTTCTTGGGATTTCATATGAATATTTTTCATCAAAAGTGTCTTTATAGGGGATATGCCATGTATCACCTGTAGTCTGTACCACGCAATCATAACGGAGAGCAGGCTGTTGGATAAAGAGAGACAAAAACTTCTTTAGACTTTGCACAGTATATTACTAAAATATCAGTTATAGGTAGTTATAACTTGCAACACTTACCTTAGAAATCTCCACAGATTCCCCTCTTTAACAACTCTCATTTATTTCCTCAGACCAATCAAATTATAAATTTTAGTACTGAAGGAAAAACTAAATCATTTCCTGGTATTGTGTGGTCTAAGAGTCATTATAAATGGTTAAAATTCTGTCTTCAATCTCCACCAGAAAATAATGATTTGAACACAATGCATTCAGTTTCTAGAAATAGTAAAATTACTGGCTTTCTGTTGAGTTAAATGAAATAATGGGAATTAAGACATGGAGTTTATAAGCTTGAGCAGATAGGATTTAATGACATTAATGACATCTTGTGTTTGTTATTCCAGTGTACCTCTTTGCAGAACTGACTTGCTCTCTGCTGAAGAGGATGTAAGAAAAGGGTTTATCAGTAATGCTTTAAAGAGTGTCTAGTCAAACAAATAATTTTTCTGGTACAGTATGTTACAGGCATACTAACTCAACATATATAACACAATTACAAAAGAAACCTTGCTGGTTGACAGTTGTGGTTGTAAGAACACACTGTCACTCTCTATGTATAGTCCTGGAAGTTAACTTTATCAGGAGCTTCCAGAATAAACCAGGAGACAGCTATGACTGTGATGTCAATATCCAAATGACTTCTATGGGAATGTCGTGGTTTCACCCCGGCTGTGGGCTGAGATCCACGCAGCTGCCTGCTTCTTAAAGTAAAAGAGCAGGGGAAGAGGGAAAAAGGGAAAAGGAAGGGGCAAATAACTCCAAAACCAAGAAACTAAGAGGCCCGTGGGTTGGGATAAGGATAGTTTACTAAGATAACAGAAAGATAAAATATAACAATGCTAACAGGACTTTAGAGCAAAAGAATATGAAACTCTTGATCCCCAATGCAGTTTCTCCCCGAACCACACAACTCAGGCCGTACCACCCAGAGCTGTCCCGGAACCCGACCGTCCCCACAAGAAGCACGCGTCCCGAGACCACCCCTCTTCTTCCTCCCCTCAGCCCCCCGTTATCCTGGGCAGGACGTAATTGGCATGGAATACACTCTTTGGCCCATCTGGGTCACCTGTCCTGGCTTTGCCCCCCCTTTCTCATGAATAGAGAAATACGAAGAAGCTGAGAAAGTCCTTGACTGTCTGACTGCAACTAAGAACATCAGGGTGTTATCAGCACTGCTTTCATTTTAACTCCCAAACACAGCATTCCATCAGCTGCTACAAATGAAATTAACTCTATCCTGACTGAAACCAGGACAATTAATACGTGACGATTACTAGTCCTTTCATACAGAATAAAGAAACAAGGTGTAGCTAAAGCTGTGTTACTCAGTAACCCTACATTCAGTATTTGGCTCCATAAAAAGAAATGTAGATTGAAAGGCTGTTGTTCTTATAAGCCTGTATCTCTACAGTCTGCTTGTAATGCTGAGTATTATTTAACAGTTTTAGCCAGAGCAGCAAGAAATTGAATCTGCCAAGGTGCAGTATTCCTTCAAGCAGGCAATAACAATGCAGACAGACCAGACAACAAAGAAACTGTAACATATGTAATGTAATGTGATAAATCTTATGCACTCCTGTGAATGTACTGCTCATGGCTCACAAGGATACGTGTCTCCTAGAGAATAACAGACAGTAATATTCTGCTAAAAGATAATACTGTGCTTGGAAGACTGTAATTTCTGCAGCTGAATACTTCCTTCATGAAATTTTATGCATATGTTAGGCTATTGTTGCAGGTAGTACTGAAATACCTGCACCGTCTTGGTTCTTTATAATAAAGATGGAAGAAGTTCTATTGTACAGTTTGAAGCATGGTATTTTGTAACAGTACTACACAGGAGAATGAGGTATTTCAAAGTTTAAAATGAATTTTAAAATGCTGGCACTTATATTTTACATCAGTGGAAAGATTCAGACATACAAACATGCATTTCCATTTCTATTTTAGACATTCAGGCAGCATGTTTTGTCTTTTTGACACTTTCCATGTTTGTGGCAGGCACTGTGAATACAGTGAACTTCCAGGAAGCGCGACCCACTGGTACAAATCCAGTTCCTATGACTGTGACAAGAATCGTTTTGTTTCCAGAGTGTGAAATGGTGTATCTCTAGTGACTATGCTCTGTGTGCTTCCTGACTGCAGCAGAAGACTTACCAAAAATTTTATACGCTTTCCTTCTACGGAATGGGAAAATGCAATCTGATGTCCACGCTGCCACTTACGGAACAGATGACGCGTCACACTGTCAGAAAGGCAAGCCTTGTGATCCCGGAGGAAGTCTCTAGTGACAAATTTGCAGTGCTTGCCTGATTGAAGAGTGGCGTATAACAAGAAGGCATCATCTTCAGAGCTTAAGAAAACAAATGGGAAAGACAGACGTCATTCACAATGCAGACAGTGGCTGCAGGAAATGAATCAAGTGCTGATCTGAGATTTATTTGTCAGCAACACTGAAAATTCCCATCAGTACTCTAGATCCCTGGCTAAAATAAAGAACTTCTGCTTACCACAGGGCACCTCAAGTTAGAGTGCAATAAAAATTAACTGCATGCTACACAGAGCATTCTCCCCTCCTATCACAATACAACAATGTAGTATTTTGCCACCCAACTTAACAGCACTACGTGGGACAGAACTGCTAAAACTTGTAAGGATATACCCAACATTTTTTTGGAATACAATCATCACAACTGATAATAAAGTGCAGTGCATGCAACAGCACAAATCTGTGAATCTTTGTACAAGTATATTTACCCATGTAAAGACAAATATATACATCTCGTATTGCACTGTATACTTGTACTGGGATTATTTAGAAAATATCCTGATAAACCATACAGATGTCAACAGCTAAGTGATTACATTCTTCATAATGTCACTTTTAATAGGTACTGGTTTTGAAGCATGTATAGCAAGGGATATGTTTCTCACATACACAGAGCTGGAGATACTAGTCACGGTACTAAAAACCACAGGTGTTTATACTGATTTAATACGCACATAGATGAGGTGTTGCTATCCGTTCCATTTAGCCATTTTCTTAAACTTACATATTTTCAGCAAAGAAGAATTCTGCCTTATTCTGTATCTCCTTCATAATCTCTCTTTTCCAATTGGAAGAATTAGTCAGCATGTGTTTGCGGCCCAGCACAAGCAGCCGGGCGTTCTCTCTGGCCAGGCAGTTGACAGCATCAAATAGCTGCAGAAAAAGAAAAAGAAAGAAAAGCAAAACCAAATTTTTTCTCAGCTGTAAAAACAGACCGACAGGAAACACTTTCACATCTGCCTCAAGTCGTGGCACTTCTAGCATGCCCTCATTTCCCACAGTTTCTAACCACAATATGAATTAAGAAGATAGCTAATTTAACTCTCTGATGACAAAGAAAAACCCAAACTCAAACCAATTCACCGTAGGAAGCTGTTCCCATACACACAGAAAATGCTTTGCTACCACAAACCTTTCCCAGCTCTCGCAACTTGAATGACATGAATGAACTCAGGAAGAGTTGTATGGAGATTTCAGGAATTCAGAGTCAGCTGAGGGAACTGAATCACATTGGGATTCAAGTAATACCTACTTTTGGAAATGATTCGGTGCCGAAGCCTTTGTTGGTATGAGAAGAGGACCGAGCCCTAAGCCATACTGTTTTCCAGCCCCACCTGTTGTCGAAATTGGAGAACTACATGTGATCTGGGCTGCCCTGTGGGGAAGAAGCGAGCCAGCAGTAAAAGGAAACTTGTGACCTCAGGATTAAGGGTTTATGAAAGCCGCATCCAGAGTAACCTCCCAATTATGAACCAACATCCTGAGGTGGCAAACTCACTGGCTAGGCCAGCTTCTATTCAGAGGAACTTTTCACCAACTTCTTAGGGCCGTGTCTGTCAGCAATGAATGCTTCTCAGGACAGGCCCTTTTCTTCCCCACTTCACCCAGACAGAGCACATGGAGGGCAAAGGTTCTGGCTTTCAGCATCCAGGTTGTTAGTGTGGACTGCTCACAAAGCAATGGCATTTTTTATGCCATGGAAAGAGAGAAGAACTGTTTCTTGAGACTGAGGGATCACGTTTGAAGGCTGAGAGCAGTATGCTCAACCTCCAGGGAAAGGTGTTTTCTACTTTTTACCTGCATTTGCTGTCACTATTTGTCAATATACAGTCTCCTGATTTTTCTCTAATCCTTCTTCCTGCTTTTCTAGCCACTTCCCTGTCTCCTCTTCTCCCTGTAAGACCTCCAACTGCTTTTCTCCTTCTCTTGCTCTCTCCCCTCCTGTTTGTGATCCTTACCATTCCTTGCTGTCATTACCTTCTGTTTCAGGAACTAGAAAGAATTGTTCTTCTGACTTGTGGGTACAATTTTACAGTGCATTTAGTTTGACCTACCTGCAAATACCAGCGGAAAGGGGTGGTCCCACTCAATCCTCTCTCAAGCTGCACATTCCCACTATTTCTGTTGCATCAGATGTAATAATGTCACAACTACCCAAGAGTTCACTGACCCAACAAGAGAAAGCTTTTTTTACAGGGTTGATGAGCTTGCAGCCAAAACCTGAATCAAAGGTGCTGACTGATGGGAACACACCACTAGAGGTGGTGAGGGCAGTGGGACTGTCCCTCTCAACAAAGGTAGATCAAATTAAGCACACCAGGAATCTGGATCTGAGAGGAGGCCAGAAGATTTTCTGCATTGATTTTCATTGTTGGCCTATAAGCTGCTGCTACCAACACTGACTCTGAAGGATGGAAGAGTCTGTTTTCATGGCGCTGTAGGACCCTGGTGCTAATGCAAAGCATAAGAGCCTAACAGTGCCTACTGCAGCCGACTTCCTGCTTCCAGGAGATCACGCCAGACATCAGCTGTTTCCCTGCACACATACAAGTAATTTTTCCCTGGTTAAAACAGACAGGACATCGTGTACACGGGAAAAGGCCAAATGTGGTAATTTTTTGCCCATAAAACAGCAGGTAAAAATTAAATTGGCATTCTCTCTGTTGCGTGCCCTGAATCTGTGGACACACGGTTCAGAACTCACTGCAACACAGAATCGAAAGGTACAAACAAAAGCCACCGTTTTTCTATTACTGGAAGGCTTTCAAAGTAACTCTATTAAGTAATAATGTATCTTCCCAACTGTCTCTCATAATTTATTTATTAAATTACAAGATTATTAAAACACTTCTTTTTGGAATGTCTCATCTGGGCAGCAAAAGCTGCCTCATTCATTTTATTTGTTTGTAGCCAGTTCTCTTCTCCAGTTCTCATGCATTTACCCAGTCCTGAAAAATAATTCCATACAAATACCAAAGGAGAATTTTGTTAAGCTGAGTTCATTAAACTTAGAAAAAGTTATGAATTCATTCCACTACATTCATACAGGTTTTAATGTAGAGAAGTCAACAGTGAAGAAATATCAACCGTGAATAACAGGAATCCCTTAAAAATTCCAAGTGAAAATACTTTCTCTTCTTGCCTAATGTTTTGCTACATTAAGGGAGGGTTAGCAGAAAGTCAATGCTCAATTTTTTTTTTAAAGGACACTCCAGAAACTAATTCTACAAAGTCTGAAATGAAAACTTGGCAGCAAGAGCATTCTGATGGGACAACAGAAGAAACAAGTCCTAAAAGCAGACTATGAGTGAGAGAGTCCCACGTAGCTGCACTAGTGGTACTGTGGTCAGTAAAGAATGCCAGTATTTGAACTCCTGGAGTTAACACCACCTCCCTATCCCCCACCATCCCCCAAAAAAAAAAACCAAAAAAGGAAAGACTTTTAGTTACATTTAACACAAAAGCAGCTGGATTTCCAGATACAGATGGGTCAATCTGGGCTATTCCCAAGTTTATACACAACTTATCTGGCTTGAAGCCAGTCTGTCTGAAGCCTATAACTAGTGGTGCTTTGTACCTCTTAGTCATACAGAATTTTGTTCTCCTACACACTATTAGCATACTATGAGGTTCTCTAGTGCGAAGTGCTTCTGGAAAAAAAAAATAAATTGAGGAGTTGTTATAAATTAGCTACAGTTTTGCAATGGAAAAACTCAAACCAGGCTTAAATCATAAAAAATAATGGGAATCACCATAAAAAAATTTAGAAACTCCTGTTTGCATAACAGCACACTGCTCCATCTCTACTCACCACAAAAGATTAACCTTCACAATTAAACCATAGCAAATAGAAATTATTTTTGCTTTCACAAGATAAAAACAATTTTGATCTGCCTGATGCAATTTTTACTAAAGAGTATTTAATCCCATTTTAGGTTTGGGTGCTCAACAGGGGTGGTCTACATGGAGTCACAGAACTTATGTGGGGGGTTTCCTAAGTGTGTCTACTCCCACGTCTGGTGCTTCTCAAGAAAGGAAGACGTGAGACACACAGTAACGCTTCTTTTAGTCATAAAGGAAAACTGAACCTAAAGCTGTTAAAAGAGAAGCAGGAGTAGTGATGTCTCACATAAAACACCCAAACATGAATAATTAATTAATATAATATTTCCAAAAGTTATCTAAAAATTGCTATTTGCCACTATGCAATGCAAATATGCTGTATGTAATAAGCTCTGTTTAGATGCACCCTGTGAATGTTCCCACATTATTCAGGCAGCAAACATCAGATGCTGATTTGGATAATCTTTTCAAAAGACAGACTGTGGAAAACATTAAAAAACACACAACACACATTCCCTATGCTATTCATTTTCTTGAGTATGAGGATTATAAAATGAGTGAAAGAATAACCTTTTGTTAATAGCAGTATCTTCCAAGTTTGTCACCAGAGCATATAAACCCATATTTTCTTTGAAAAAAGATGGAATTCTAAGATGCCATTTTGCATAGAAGGGGAAATAACCATGATCAGACCAGGTGCTGCTTCAATTCATAAGGCAAGATGTGGCTGAGGCAGGGTCACAAGAAGTTCTGCAGAAATCACTGGCCATGCAACTAGGCACTAGAAGTACTAGTGGGTTTTATAGATAACAACCACTGCATTCAGTCTTACTTTCTTTTCCTCTGACGGGTCACATCAGGATTTGTTTCTCTGAACTGCACAGATATTTTAATCAACTGTTTGTGAAGATCACTGGATCCTTCTCCTAGAAACTCGTGTATCTGCTGAATATGTTCTGCTTGCAATTCCTTTCATTATTTTCCAGTTACATTTAAATAATTCCCATGCTGTCCCAGTGTATGTTTAATTAAGATCTTTCTCAAGCATCTCCTAAGCCTTAACATCTTACAATGCAAACAATTTTGTATTCACAGCACATTAACAAAAAACTTTATTGGAGCCAGAATGCAGCCTCAAAGAAGTATGAAACTAGACACAGAGGAAGGGAAGAATGAAGACCAGCTGTTGACAAATGTATCTATCCAGTATCTCCCAATGTGATTCTTCTAAGCACATTGCTAATTTTTCTATGGGCTTTGGGGCTTTTTAGTTATTTTAAAAATCCATAATTAAATGAAGGTATGTATCCAGTGTGCATGTTCTAACTCTGATTTCTGCACTCTAATCTGTGAGCCAGTGAAAAATTAGCACATTTGTACAACACTTTGGCTGAGTGTATGCATTTACCTTTCCTTGGGACAGCCCCAGAGAGACAAGTTATTTCCCCACATGTAAATGAGTTGTTCTTTGGTTTTGCAGCAGTGCCATTTTATGGAATTTCCCTTCCAACACCAAGCTCCTGCCCTCTTACCACAACACACCTTTTATCTTCTGTTGTGCTGACATAATCTATTTATTGGGCCATGTTGCTGACCAGATAACAGCACAATCACAACTGCACTCACACAGCAGGGCAGGAACTTTGGGGACAGAGGAGCCAGAGTGAAAAGAGGTGTGGAGGCAGGGCAGTAGGACAGAGAATACTCTGCAGGATCATGCTGATGTTGAACTCCTCCTACCATGTAAAAAGGCTGAGCTTTTCAAACATAAAATAAGGCAACCAAAAATGCTCTATATAGTAGTTTTACATTTTAAAATTCAGCAAATTATACCTTAAGAGTACCACTTTTCAGGTAAGAAAGGGTCCATCAGAAGGGAACTTCTCTGTATAAATCCCTGGAAATATTTTTGCAGTGACCCACATTCAAAATTCTGCACAATTTCATGGGGATCAAACAGGATTTAAGCTGGGAAAGCAGGGAATCCCTGTCACACCTCAAGATTAATCCTCATTCTTTAAATTTCACAACTGCTTATGAAGTAAATGCATAATTAGGTTTCCATTTTACACAAGTGAATAATGGAGCACAAGGAAGACAGAATAATTACTCTAACTCATACAAGGAACTATGAGCACAGCAGGATACAGATTTCCTAAGGCTTCACTGCGAGTCACCCGTTCTGATCATTAGATCACACTGTGCCACATGTCCCAGTTTCAAAGGTTAGCTTGCTGCAGGACAGCCTTTCCCCTTGGACACTACTGGTGGTTTTCCACTTGTCAGATGGGAAATCCCTGAACTGGTGAGAGGCATGCCGTCCAGTGACTCAGCAAGATGTGGCTCAGCTGTATACAGGTACAGCATGAAAAAGTAATTCCCCCAAAGTTTAAATTGTTTGTAAAAAGTAATGTTGGACATCTTCTAAACATTTGGCTTCCCCAACTGCCACTTAAAAACAAAACACCTACAGTCAGGTCTCTGCTAACAGTGGCAACAAACTGCTCTATCATTTTTGAACCTGTTAGGGTGGCCTCCAACCAGACATTGCAGCTGTGAAACTGCAGAGGGAACCCCAAGGCGGAGCACAGGAATGGAGCTGCTGTGAGAATGCCGTGAGGTGGGGCTAAGCATAACCATTCTCTCCAAAGGGAAGCAAGGAATCAATTCCCACCACCATGGCATTTATTTGACATCATTTTTACTTCCCTTTTTAGATATTGTAGACAAAGAAGTTCAAAATCCCGGTGTACTTTAGTACTACACACAGGAGAAAGAGAGAGAGATGGCACGGCCAGGATGCTGCTTGCAAGCAAGGCTGGACTTTTTCACTGAGCCTGGTAATTTTACCAAAGGAGATTCAATACCATTATCACAGTGTCAAACATAAAGCTGCTGCTTTTAACTCTCTACATTATTACTGATGACACAGCGTAATTTAGTCTCAAAGTCCTCTTTACTGAAATGCAGGGGCAGCATACGCGTTTCCTGATCTTCTACAGATTATCTGCCCCTGACTAGCAAGGGCACAGCTACTTTGAAGGGAAAGCAGTAACAGTCCCTCAGCTGAATCAGCCTGGTTTACTCTACGCTCTCGAGACTGCCGGCAGCTGTTGGGAATCATGCCTCCCGAGGCTGGGGCTCCCTGCGGCACTGCAGGAACAGTATTGTTGGGAATGTCTGTATCCTGTGTTACCGCAGGGCTACTGTGATTGATGCAACGCACACATCATCATGCAAAACTCTAGCAGTGACAGCACTTCACACATCAGTAACAGCAATCACCCAATGTTTAACATGTTTTAGCCTGTCTACATTGACTCCACACCTAGAATTGACTTATCCTCTCTTGACGCATTCACTAGAGAGATGTCTTAACTCCCTATCACAATTCATTAAAATTTGCAGTTCCTTTCTAGACTTTTGTTCTTGACTTCACAGTCAACTCTATTAATCAAAGGCAGATTATTGACTAAGCAGGAAAGCCAAACCACAGAAGCAAAGATACCTGAGTTGATATAATATAGATTGAGGATGGTATGGTAGCCTCCAGTTGCTCAGATGAGGTGACGCCTAAATATAGCCAAGCTGTTTGTAAATTAAGCATCCTGGGGATGCTGTTGCAGCCAGGTCCAAACTCACCGTGTACTAAGACACCCAGTGTCTCTGCACAGTCCAGTGTTTGCACTGACTAGAGGACTTGGCCTGAGTGTAGCACTGGGTTTAGAGATATCACTTCCAGGTCAAAACAGACCATGAGGCTACACCACAGACTGCATCCAAGCATTGGCCCTCTTAAATCCTGGGTAGTGGGGAGAGTAAAGCAGAGTGACCATAAATAGATTCAGGTCAGGTACAGAAGCAAGGGTATAACTTGTTATTTTCCTGTATTAATGGTACCTTGGCTATTATGCCAGTAACAGAGATATCTTTAATTACAACTCTACTTGATTTCAGAACCTGTTCAGAATTCTCTTTCAAACCATTCTGAACGTAGAAGTATTATGTTTGTAATTAGGCTCTGACGTTAGATTCTGCTATGTTATAAACTAGAGGTAAAATTTCCAATTTAAAACAAGCATGAAGAGTCCTTTGCCTTTATTTTACTGACCAGCTCAGAGAACATCACGCTACAAACCAAACCTGCATAAATTAACTTTACGTTTGGAAAGACTGTTACAAATTTCTCCTATGCCAGATGAAGATAGGGATTAGGTAGGTCCCTACCCTTCTCAGCAGAGAGGCATGTAAGGAAGAAAGTTTTTGAAATAGATATTTTTCCAATATATAATCTCATTAAAGCCATATCCTGCTCTGTCTCAATCCCAAAAGGCATGACAAGTAGCGATGCGATGGACAGTGAGCCGTATTTCCCATGAGAACTAACAGAATCAGAGGGATGCATGCAGGGACTGAAGCAGTATGTACACAAAGTAGAATTTAAATTGTGTCTATGACATGAAGGATGAGGAGGCAGAGGCGGGATCATCAGATGGAAGAGACATCAGCTTTTTGGACTCTGCCTTTTCAGAACAAACTGTCACCTCTAAAAGCCTCAGCCACTTTGTCAGACCTTACACCTGACAAACCTTTCAATGTGACCATTTTTGTTCACACTTTCTGAATGTCACTCCTTTTGAATGGTAATGTTTTCTTCATCGTGATCTTTTGGTGAATAAAGGTCAACCATGAACAAAAGAAAGAAAAATGGGTAGTGACAAGTTAGCATAGCATGCTATTAAACAAATAATGTCAGTAGCTCTGGAAACGATGGCTGAAGAAGAGATGGACCATTGGGGAATTGCTTAATTTTATAGTATAAATTGCAAAAGATAAAAACATGCAAATTTTTCTGGCTCTTACAATTCAAAAATTATGTGGACAAACATTCTTCCATTGCATAATGGCGTTTCTGGAAATTGCATTTGGTAAGTCACTGCAGTGCCAGTCAAGTTTCTCAATACAAAAGTTTTGTTAGTCATCTGCAACATTATTTTCCTTCCCAATCACTTACAAAAAATGTAATGTTGGTTTAAACAGGCAAGCAGACTCTCTGATGTTGGATCAGCAATTATATGGTAAGCATAAAGAAGGACGAGAAAGGGTGAAACTGAAATCCATAGTAGTGACTGCAAAATGTTCAATTGACAACTATAGCCCAGTCCTAGCACCTCTGAGTTTTATAGTTTAATTATGGACCGGTATTAAAATGTTTCCTTTCATGAATTTGAATGTTATGAATGTCCTCCTTTGTGGAGCTGTGTAAAAGGACAAAGATAATTCTCTTTTTCTGATCTTCTCTGAGGTAGTTTTCCACACAGCAGATACCATTGTAACCTTTTCTCTCTCCTCTTATCTTCTTCTTGCAGCAAAGAATAAATACTAAAAGCTTTACCATGAATATGAGGCATATTACATGGATTTTTTTTTCTAAATCCAGACCTCTCCTGAGCACTTACTCTCCAAAACCTGGAGATCTGTGAATTATTAAAGAGTTACCAGCATCATCCCTTCACACCAAGGAGAAGAGCTAGGTGATTCTATCTATCAGTCCTTATACAAGAGTAGGAAAATAAACATGTAAAAGCAGAAAAGCAGAAAGGACACAAAGTGTTACCTATGCATTTCCACATATCAATACTATTCCTTGCTCTCATTCTTGAATTCTTTTTGCCTGCACTGCTGTTTCCTCAACAGCATTTTCTTACTGATCACGACACGTTGCTTCATCGCACCAACCACGATGAATGAATCTTCTTTATTTTCATGAGGAAGCAAGTTAAGATAAAAATGAAAAGGTATGAGGTTTCACCTAATACTGCATAGGCTTCAGAAGTGCAAGTTCACCATTCAGAAATGGAATAACTGTCCCAGCCAAAGTCACAGCTTTGGGGTCTGCCATCTTTCACTGTAAATCTAGTTGTTGCTATTACATCAGTGCTCTCGCATTTCTACTAGTAAGGTAGCAGTTCTATACAACAATTTAAGACCATAAGAGAGTTTGGCTTATCATTTCTCACTCTAGAAAGAATGTAAAAAAAGCTATGTACTGGAAAGGAACATTTGTGAACTAAATGCAGCTGTGTCAGTGTGAGATTTTCACAGTGTGGGTCAGAAATTACCTTTAACTACTGAAAATCCAAAATGTGAGCAGGAGCTCTGGCTGGTGGTGGCAGCAGTGGTGATGGGGTGTTAAGAAAATGAAAGCACAAGCTTGACTTATCCTTTCCATAGATAGGAAATAACTTGGTGCAGGACTGAAATCAGCTTTGTAAGACTGAAACTGACAGTTTAAAAGATACCAATATTTTAGCTCTCACCACTGTCCTATGCAGATGTCTGCGCAGCGTCACTGACCTAGTCTGATGTTGAGTGATTTCCCCTCGCATCCGACCTGTGGTTCAGAAAGTCCCAGGTGGTGCTTTTATTCTTTAAGGAAAGGCTCCACAGCAGCTTCAGCAGGCACAGGCATGATGCTGCTCAAGGCACACTAAACTCATGCTTCTGTGGTGACTTGATTGTTCCACAAAAACTTCCAAATAATGACTCTTTCTACGCTCACAGGTCAACAGGCTTATTATCATCCATGTAGAATGACATGATAATCAAGGAAACCCATCAGTATACTGACTACTTCCAGTAAAAAAAAAAAAACCAAACAAAAAGAATTAGAATACTACATGCAGCATTACAACACAATTTTCACACTTTTTTTTTCCTGTTTCTCACTAGCACTATTTTCCAGTTGCTTGCTACAGATCACTATTCAGAGATAAAAAGGTTACCTTCAAAAACAATTGCTCCAATAAGAACAATTTTGCAGTTCTTAAGACAAATAAATACATTAACAAGCACTGATCAAGTGAGAGGTGAGTTCTCTTTGAAGGTCAGAAAGAGAAAAAATTTGTTTAATATGACAGATGACATATAAAATGTTCTTCATCAGGACAAAAAGTCCTAAGTCCAAGGTAGAGGAGCAGCTGTGTGGTCAGAGTGAGGACTACCTACCCCACGTAGACCATGCACTGAGACCATGCACCAAGACCATACACCAAAGCCTTCAACAAGGAGGGACCAAGGAAGGAATCTGTTTAATACCGTAGAGAGTATAACTGGTATTTACCAAGAGGACTTTCAGATACACCAGTACACCTTGCACTGCCAGTCCCATATTGCAGAGCTTCAACTGTGATTTGGATCAAGGCTGCACACCCTGTTAAGTAACACACTGTTCCTGCAAAACTGTTAAGAATCTGATGCAGAGGGTGTCACAAGTGAATGGAAAATACAGGTCTGCATTATTTTTCTTAGCAGTCATTAACTTTGTACATCACTGCAGACTCATATCATTTCACTTGTAGTAACACTGCAGGTAATATCTATGCCTAGGTAGTGAAGGTCTGAAAGCCCCCCTCCAGCTACAATGTACAAGATCTAATTTACTTCAATGCTTTTAATATAAGTTTATTGATAACAATCTTGAATACTCAATAGCCAGACACTGGGCAGGCCCCTGTGTTATCTAAAGTATTTTTCTTTAACTCAGGAGATAAGAAGCAGCTATTTGACAAATGCCTAACATTGTCGGCTCTGACAAGTTAATTACAGAAGATATTTGGCATTTGTCTAAATGCTCCACCTCCTGGGAGTAACTGTTTATATGAAAATCTTTGTCTACTTAGTCATTTTTTGCCCCTGTAGTCAAAAGAAATAAGCTTGAGAATATGAAAATATGACTACCAGAACAGCTTACACAACAAAAGCCACGGAAGAGCTCCCCAATCCCTTTTAAATAACAGGATCTATTTTTTTAAAGCAAATTTTGGTCAGGAAACTAAACATTACAGTTTCCAGGTATCTGTATATGGCTACACACTTCCATGGAGAGAAGGTAGGTACCCACCCAACACCCCTGGAGCACCAAGACCATGCACTGCACAAGAGAGAGAAATAGTTTCAGAAGTATTTTGTTTACCACATTTATCAGCTAGCTAAGGGTTAAAACTCAGTGTCATTACTGGCTACCTTAGCTAGGCTGGCAAAATGAATGAGCTTGTGGAAACCAGAGCAAGTGGAATGAGAAAAAAGAAATCCCTAACCTATAGCATTCGTATTACTGAAAGCCTATTTGGGGATGCCCATTCAAGGGAAAGTTAAGAGCTTTTCACTCTACAAGACAGCAAAGTATGACGATATATACATTTCAGTGAGAAATGAAAGTGTCAAAAGCCTCCAATTCTTTTGTTTAAGACACTTCCTGTAACTATTGAGACTAAAGCCATCACAGAGAAATGGATTTAAATAGTACAGTGCAATGTTTTACAGGGACATCATGTAAATTACTTCAGATGCTAAAAACACTGTAGCAACATTAACATTAAACAAGCCCCAGGTAACTACTCCTACTAGGGAGGATAAATCAACATCATTAAGACTGTCTGGTTCTGCTCTATGACTACCTGCTTGCAAGCCTCTTACTACTACTTCATTTTATTTACTCAGGTGGGTGGCAACTTCGGGCTGTGGTGGAAGAAAATTCCAATCAATTGGGTGGTAGTATAGGTAGTATTCAAGGAACACCCATCTTCCACTTTGCTTTCCTCAAACTTGCACTGAACGTTGAAGCTCAAATTTCAGCAAAGCACAGCTCTAACAAGCACCACCTTCATAATTCTACTTGTTAGTGTACAGTGTAAGCTGACCCAGATGCACACAGGTAGGAAATAAACGAGAGAAGGCATCAGCAAGGTTGATCTTCCCACACTGGTATACCATGTAAATCAGCAGGAACAACACAGAAACAGTGGAACTGAACTGGCTTTTAAGTTCTGCTAGAGACCTGAGCACAAAACCTACACAGCTTGCTCACAGAGCCAAGTCAACAGCACTCCCTGAAGTTCAAGAGGCAAAAAGATACAGAGTACTAGAGACCAAAGATACATTGCTGCCAACTCACTGCTTCCTTTTCAGCAATCAGAAGTGAGCAGGTAACTGGATGAACGATGGGCAATAATGAGGACAGACATAAGCATCAGTAATATTTCCTGATTTACATAAAGATAAGTTGTTATCATCAGTATGACAGAAGTACAGGTCCAGTTTTAAGAGTCACAACATGAAACTGCAAAGACAGGGCAATGCAACAGCTGGAAATGGTAGGAATTATTTAGGGAAATCAGAAGTATCAGTTAATACTTCATAAAATTGGTTGGAAAATAAGAGTATATTACATTTACATAATTTTGACAACCTCTTTAGCTTCTGACCCACCTGACTCATGATAATTTCAATGTACTTTTCCAGCTAGAACTGTGAAAACTATTTGGATCATTAAAGAACCACCTGGTGAATCAGGAAGAAATAGGATCACAATCTACTGTCTCTTGGTGGAAAACAAGTACTTACTTGTAACGACTAGTATGAGATATGTAAATGATCTGAAATAGAGAATTTCTCAAGAAGAGGAAGGTTTCCTAACATTGAGCTAGGGCACTAAGTACAATGCCAGAGATTAAGCATTCAGAGCGATTTAAAATGTGAATTTTTGGGATCCTCATTAGGAAATAATATTTATAAAACCGATAATATGAGATGCACATAAAAAGGAAGACTCTAAGATAAAATGATGTCCTATTAGGTTACGTCCTAGTTTTGGCTGAAACGGAGTTAATTTTCCTTCTAGTAGCCAGCACAGTGCTGTGTTTGGGATTTAGTATCAGAATACCGTTGGTAACACACCAACCTCCTCTTTGGGGAGGTTTGGGGTGAGGAGGGGCAAGTGAGTGGCTGCATGGTGCTTAGCTGCTGGTTGGGATTATATCACAACAGGATATTTCTTCATCTAACATTTTTCAATGACTAATTTTTAAGATCATGGGGTAGGCATTTCTCTTGCAGGAAGGAAAGTGAAGATTTCTACTGCGTAACTTTTAGCATCATGGCTACTAATAAGCAAATACATACACACAGCTTTAAATTTTCAGTTCATTTTCTATCATTTAGAAAAAATAGAAGCCAAAAGACCTAAAATAATGTAAATCACATAAGCAATAGTATCAGTTTAAGAGGCAAATAGGGCAAAGTGTTCAGAGAGCTTCCACAAGTACCGAGGAAAGTTCTCTTGCTTTACACATGGAGATAGGGATGACTATACACAAAATGACCTTTGCATAGTAAGCCACTGACCTGCTACACTAACATGATGTGTGTATAAGGTAACCTAGCAGGTATGACGCTCATTTTCAGGAGATCCTGTAACTCAGGACCTCCTCTGCAGTTTATTTCAGCTCGGGTCATGTTGCTATAACTTGTCTCCTAGAAATCCCATATTTCCTAGAGTTCATTCTATATGACAGAGGAAGAATGCATGTAGATTTGCATTGCCTGTGCCAGAAATCAGCCCATGGGTCATTTTCTTTTCCTGCAAATCCGACAAAGACCAGCAGTAAAGGCGGCCATAGCTTTCTTACTATGCTCTTGGTACTGGCATTCCTACTACATCACTAGTGTTCCTCACGACACCAGAAACAAAATCATTTACAAGTCCCAGCATGTATGATAACAGCTTAATTAGGTTTTGAACGGATAGATCGGGTCTGATTGTAACCATTAATAGACACGCTTGCAAGGCTTCTAGGCATTTCACATTTTGTACTCTTCCAGACCATGTTTCGATTGCATTAGTGGTGGGGAGTTAGACAGATGATGCCAAATCACTGTTCCCTGCTTGCACTATCTCTTTTGCTATGCTGTAATTTAACCACAACAGAAGCCCACTACACACCAACCATGACAGACTGCAGTGGATTGCTGCAGCTGCATGCACGAACTCCCTAACCTTTCCTGATGTGCAATTAACTTTCAATTTTATTTAAAATACTATATTCATCCCATCTCTTACACTTTAATAAGGAGGGGGGGGAAAGTTTATGAGTAATTTTCATTATATAACAAATAAGAATGCATTTTAAAAATAATGAAAAATCCACAGTAAACTTTGGCTTGTGATATAAATAACCCACAAGACCAGGATACTTCAAACTGAGTTGCTCACAGTCAAACAGAGATCAACTATTACAAAATTAAAAAGCTGGTCTCCTGAGTCCCATTTGAGGGCTTTACTCTTTAGCCCTGATTGCCATCATACACACCTGAGCAGAACAAAGACCCTGTCAAGAAAGGTATATAAATTAAAAATGACAGAAACAAAAATCTGCATGATAGCTATCTTGCACAACTGTATGCAATTTTTTATTCTAGAGACTTTATAAAAAGAATATATGCTGGTTATGTGACATGGTCTGTAAAATGGCAAGTTAGTGAAAATAGGGCCCACTGGCAATTTCTCAGCACAAGCAGCAGAGGCCGACATACAAAATTAACAAACAACGGGTTTAAAACAAACAAAAGCACACGTGTCATCACATCCTCTATAATTGTGGGATGCACTGACCTAGGATGAAAACCAAAGGCAAAAACCGGTTTAGAATGGAATTAAATAAACTTGTCAAAGAAAACTCCATAAAAGACAATAAACTTGCTAGTCAGAATGCAACGTTTTCATCTAGAAATTCTTAAATCAGTAACAAACTCCAGGACACTAACAGCTGGAATCATCCCTCCAAACTTGTCTTCTTTTTGTGCACTCCTAAGTCCATTTCTGACTACTGTCTTGATCAGACAGGTTAGATAACTTCTGTTTGAAACAATACAAATGCTCTTATATTTTTAATAGCAAAGAGGATTAAAAAGGTTTCTTATAATTTCGAGAAATTGATTCCACTTACGGCATGATCCTTGTAGCAGCCTATAGAGAAGGGGCAGGTATTTGAACAAGATAGCCTCTATATTAGCACATGTGAACATATTAGTTTAATCTAATTTGATGTAATTTAGACTCAGACCACAGGCTTGTTTCCTATGCCTTTACAGCACTAAGTCTTTTACTATTATGGAGACTTCTGATACAAGAATTATTTCTAAAGAAGTAGTTCAGTTCCCTAAAGACCAGGTTTCCCATTTGCTGACTCAACACATCTCTTATTGCCACACCAATAATAATTCCATGAATGAATGAATGGTGAGTCAGTAGGCCTGCCCAAAGAAACCTCATGTTGTGGTTTCTAAGGCAAAAGTGAAAACAGCAAGAATGAAATTCACCCAGTTGAGAGGATAGCTTCATTTGACTTCATCACAGACTTTAGCAGGACTTCTCTACAACATACAACAAACAACCTGTTGCTACAGTTACCAAGTTCACTGGGACATGAATCATCAAGGCATCTACATTCTGCTCTGCTGAATTTCAAGCTTATATTCCTACTGATTAGAATAATTGTTATTACAAAAGATATGATGCAATTCCCCTCAGGAGCTTGTGTGCTCCTGTACTTCCCTTAACTTTTGATTTGCTGCTGTCATCAACTACAAAGGTAGAAAATATAAATACTAGACAGAAACCAAGATCATCAATTTAATCATGTTTTTAAATCAGTTTTACAACCAACAACATCGTAAAGGGATGCAACATCAGGAAGTATCTGACTTTGAGAAAAGGAAGAAGTTGTCAAAATGCCTGACAGGTTTTTTAACCTGCTCAGTTTCTGCTGCTATATTCTTCTCACCAGGAAATACAAAACCAGATTGGAATCCTCTGAAAGGAAGAATAGTTGTTTTGAGTCAACTGTTGAGGTATCGAGTCAGGGAATTCTGCCAGTGTCCCCTGCACTTCACAATGCTGGGAAGTTGAAAATTTTGAGAAAGTTTCCCTGTATTTACAGGTAGCCAGTCTGACTTTGTACTTCCTTTCTTAAGAAGTCCTACCTACCTCCTACTCTCCCCTTCCAGTGCTGCAGAGGCAGCAAAAGATGTTGGAGCATACCCCTATGGGAAGAGGCCATGGCTTGGTGGCTTATATAGTCAACATGTGTGTTTAATTTGGTAGAAGCACGCATGCTGACCACTTGCAGAACCTCCAACACACTGATGCCCAATACACCTTTGCTTAGTGTAGTAAGCTGAGTATGTTAAATGCCTTTTTATTTCTCTTTTAGCCACAAATAGAAATTGTCAGGTTTCAAAACTGCAAGGACAGCAGAAAAACTTGCAGGCCAGGCCTTTCCTCTAGGTTCCACAGGCAAACGAGCATAGTCTCCTTCACCTCACCTAAAAAGCTTTACAGCCTTGCTCTTCTGGATCTGTTAATCCAGATTTTTTAGCTTGATCTATTCTATTTTAGGATGGCCCCAATATAGGAGAGGAGGGGGAAGATTCTGCGTATCAATATCAATCACTTATATGTGGCTTCAGAGAACTTGACACAGTCCATCTGCTGAGATACTCAAGGAACACCAGAAATTAACTGATGAGAGATGAACACATTGCTGAATGTTCCAGTCACACAGCTCTAACACTAAAAATAAGTGAAGTTTCATGGGTACCCCTTAATGCTTGAGTTGCTTCTAAGATCACGTTACACAGAGGCTGAAGGTGATTTTCAGAAAAAAAACAACAAAAAATCTTCATCTTTGTGATTTGTGCAATACTTAAAGGAAATGCAAGTACAGGTCTAAAGAACAAAACACATGTTGCAAAGACAGAAATCTCTGTAAGCTTGAGCAATAGGGCAAATATTTCATTATTGTGGAAATTCAAACTTGGACAACCATTAGAAGATAGAAAAAAAAAAGAGATGGAAAAGGCTGGGAGCAAATGAACAAACACATGTCTGACTGCTTTGTTGAGTGGTAAGACAAGAGTTGGTGGGAGGAAGAATTGATGAACTGTCACAGTATGACAAATAAGACCTCTGTTGGATGTATTGATTCTGAACAGAGAATGAGTCATGGATCTACTTAATTCTTGCTTCATTTACAGACAGTAAAGTACTTGAACAAATCACAGATGCTGCCAAATGAGTCAAAAAAAGAAAAAAATTCTTTTCCATGCACGACGTTTTGGGGGTCAGATTTATTAATAACTGTTGTTTTGCAGGACAGATCATACACCAGAGCTCATATTTTGTGTCATGTATCACTGTCTTTCTGAGTTGATCTCTCGTATGCATGTTACACAGTTAAGACAGACTTGGAGACTAGGAAAAATTGCTACATGAAAACCTGAGCATATTAGTGCATGTATGTCAATTCCATATGTTAATTTCTTTGTGCCATTTGTGGCCTTGAGATAATTTTTATTTAAGCAAGACTCAGTACGTAAGATTTTCTTTCCTATTTTACCCTAAACCTATAAGCTACAATACTTCCCCACCCCCTTCTTACATCATAGAAGATTTATAGACATAAGAGATTTCAAAGAAGAAAAAATTATGCTGAAAAATTGATTTGGGTTACTAACACATGAGAACAGGTCACAGGTGTTCTGCTTTGGGATTTTTTCCCCCCTCTTTTTTAACTTTATCTTAATTTGAAGTTATTATTTCTGTCTTGATTCTTGTCTTTATATTTGGAAAACGAGCCTTGAAAATGTGAATAAAGTGCACACCAAAGCAACGGTTCTGAGCTGAATTTATGAAGTGGAACTTATCAAGGTTCTTCAATTCTGTGGTCACACTTGGCATTTTTTTCAAAACTTTAATAAAACCACTTGCCACTTTCCTGTAGACTAATATCTTACATCCTGCTTTCCTCCCCGTATCCTGATGAAACTTTTTTCTCACTCCCAAGCTTTCCCTTCAAGGCTGCACCCTCTCTCTACCCACTCTTTTCCATACTGCTAAAGTAGGCAGCAAATCCAGAACCACTAGAATAACCAAAACTATAATACTAATTTTGCATTTTGAATTGCCTTGCTAAATATTATTTTTAAAATATTTAGCATGGAAAATCAAAATGCAATCATCTCTTTACCCATGGTTACTGTGCTACTCACAACTACTCAACTCATTTAGCCAAAAAGCCCTTTTTCAATTTGGAGAGCAGCCTCCACTCCACAGGTCTGCTGCTTTTTCTGCTGGAAGCCACGAAGAGCTGCAAGACACATCCTGATCCCGCCGCCTGTCCCAGAGCACCCCAACTACAGCAATCACCACCTGGCTTTTTACCGCCTGTCCCAGAGCACCCCAACTACAGCAATCACCACCTGGCTTTCTGTGGCAGCTTGTGGTGGACAGGAGGGCAGGTCTGGTGGCTTTGCTACCAGGAGCTGACTGCTGCTGCAGGCGGGAGGTGTGGTAGGGGTGGCATGCCAGCTGCTGCCACCAGACTGGGATGGGAGGGGAACAGCAAGGATCTGGTTTTGCCAGCTGTTGTACAGGCCTACTGCAATCTACATGGGAATTACATGAACTTATGTAGTCCTTTTATAGAAACGCTGATTAAGTTTGGGAGTAACCACTTTGAACCATCCGCCAAGAGCGGAAACTATTCCTTTGTGCTCAGTCAGCCTTAAGGAACTCAATCTGGAACTATTTTACCAATCTTTTAGATGTCTGAGTTCAATACAGAGATTAGAGAGGGTAAAGTTAGGGCAGAGCTGACCCCAACTGCCAAACTGTTTGAAGAACGGAATTGTGAGTTAGCTTTGATCCAACACACGCTTGAAATATATATTCAGTTATGTCTAACACCATCTGGGTACAGCTAAGAAAGAAGCTGGCTGCATACCTCATTTAAAATACACTAATATCAATGTAAAATAAAAACAGTGAAGTACTCTTTGAATTGTGCTTGCTGGTTGTGCTCCCTCACCCCTATCTTGCCCCCTAGCCCGGCCCTTCAGAGCCTAGGGGTAGCTGGAGCACAGCTTACTGTAGTTCTTTCACTCTTCTCACGTAGGCAAAACAAGATGCTCCAAAGCCTAAATATCCTGCTTGCACTGGATTCCCCCTAACTTCCAAGGAATACTCCTACAGAAAATTGTGATAAACAGGAAAAAATACATTTAAGAATTATGTAACAGTTTGTGTTTAATAAGAGAACCAGACAATGAGCATGTGGAAATTCCCTCTCTTGACCTTTACAAGGTGAAAGGTGGGGGCATTATGGGGAGTTAGGGCAGCAGAGGACAGAGAGTACCAAATGTCATTGTGCTGGTTAAAGATTTATGTAATTAGATACATCTGGAGGAAAGAATGAACTCAATGTCAATATAAAGTCTGAATCAACTTTGCTTGGTTAAACTGCAAGGATATCTCAGTTTATAAACTACCATGTTTGCAGTACAAACAGTGACTGACTCATCAAGGCAATTATGCATCAGGTATAGGCTTAAGCAGACTGCACAAAAAACTGGAAGAGACAAGATTGAAAGATTTTAGACTTCATGTGAGTTTGTTTCTATTGTCTGGATTATACAGCAATTTCTATTACATAGTAATTTCCATTCCAGAATATCTTTTAATTATGAATCAACTTTAATGTCTAATTTAAAATGCTGCAGTAAGGAAGCAAAGGATTGAAATGAGGTGCTGGCTAATATTTAGTGTTAAAGTTTTACGGTCACTTCATGCATGGTGTCTTCAAAACAAAGATGACCAGAGGTCTGGAGCACCTCTCCTATGAAGACAGGCTGAGAGTTGGGCTTGTTCAGCCTGGAGAAGAGAAGGCTCCAGGGAGACCTTACAGCAGCCTTCCAGTACCTAAAGGGGCCTACAGGAAAGCAGGGGAGGGGCTGTTGTACAAGGACAAGGAGTAATGCCTTTCAGCTGGGTAGATTTAGATTAGATATTAGGGAAAAATTCTTCACCATAATAGTGGCAAGGCCCTGGCACAGGCTGCCCAGAGAAGCTGGGGCTGCCCCCTCCCTGGCAGCGTTCAAGGCCAGGTTGGATGGGGCTTTGGGCAACCTGGTCTAGTGGAGGGTGTCCCTGCCATGGGGTCCCTTCCAACCCAATTGAGTCTGTGATTCTATGAAAACAGATGATCTCCCCATTCCCTGGCCCTCAAAAGTCTTTGCTCACACCATTGTGCTACCTCCTCTTTTTGTCAGTAATTGATGCAGCCCCATGATGATTTGTACCAGGAAACAGACCTGGTATAAAACTATCCTGGAAAAAAGGGGATTGTAATTACAAACTGACAGTGTCATAGCTAGAGAAATTGCCACAGAATATTCCTGTAAATCTGCCAAGTCAATAATATTCATGATGATCTGCTAAGTGCTGGCTGTGAGAACTCAAGTTGCCTGGGGCTACTGGAAGTCACTTATCTAGTTTTCCAGAATGTCAGAACACTTTGGGGGTTAAATGAGTAAAAATCATTCCTTCAACTTCTGCTTCCCCCCACACCCCTTCTTTCTCTTCTCATCCCTAAAGGTACTTGTGCCTTGGCCACACAACCCAGCCCCTTCCCAAGATGTCTAAAGAATGCCTTACTGGAAAGAAAGGAGTATTTTACCAATGTTTTCTTATTTTTATCGTGTAACTAAGAGTTAGCTAGAGGTAGTCTTCAGCAAAACAGTTACAGTTTTAAAACTGTATCACAAAGTGTAACAATATTTTTCTGTTGAATTTAATTAAGACCAAAATGCATTTTAATTACCATATTATTGTCACAAATCTTAGGCCATCTTTTGTGTTTAACAATGCCCTTTATTTTGCTGTTCTCTCTAGAGCACATAAGAGACATGGTCCAAAATACCCAGCAATTTGCACATAGTAACACTTCCAGCATGTTATAAATGGAGAGCAAGAATCCCATTGTCTCTTTCAATCAATGCCATATACTAACTGCACACTGGAACAGAACAGTTTATAAAACAATATCCTCTCTGGGTCTACCAGCTGCAGTAATGAACCCCTGAAAAGAGCACAGACTGACTCCCACCTGGAGACTGAGCTGCACACAAGTTTGGCAGCTAAGGTCCTTGGAAATACTGCTCCTTTACTGTTATCTCTCAAGTCGAACAGAAGAGGTCACTAACGAGTCCCTCTTCTTCAAAACGGGCCAGTCCTGCTGACCTAAGCCAGCCACCTTGACCTAGGCAGCCTCTTAGCTTTTCGTCCATTCTTCGTGCTCTGCTGCCAACTCCTCTCGTATTAATTTCCTCTCTCAGTCCTGCACTACGTTTCCCTATGGACACCAAAGTTTATAAGATAGGCTGTGAACGCCCCAGATGTGCCACTCCATATTTTCCACTCAGCTGCCTCTGGTGTGAGGACAGAAGGCTCCAAAAGAGAATGTTTTGTGGCAGAGTCAGTCCTCAAAGGATTGAATACAGCATTCAGGGAGGTCAGCATTCAACAGATGAGTGACTACTTGGCAGCAACACCAGTAACCAAGAAAGCAATGCATGCAGAGATTCCTGTGGCCTTCCATTCCTTCATCTAGAGGACAAGTTTCAAGACAGAAGAAAGGACTGCTCTGCTTTGTGGGTTTGTTTGGGTTTCTTCTTTCTGTTATTAGCAGTCTTGAAAAAAAAAAAAAAGTAAGAAAACAAGAATACATGCTGCTAGTCAGATGTGTCCAAAATAAGAACAAAGACCTAGTCCTTTCCTGGCATTTAACAACACAGGAGTTTAGAGCCATAAAAACAATGTGATTCACTAGCATCCAGCACAATCTCACATTTAAACTATATTTCTAGTTGAAAAAAACCCTGCAAAGTCGACAGTTAATTCTATACTCTATAATTCTATACAGACATCTGGCATAAAAAAATATTAAAAATATCTCAGTGAATAGAGAAATACAGGGAAAAAAATCTTCAGTAGTTTGTGCGTTTACAAGAGTATTTCTTTTGGGCAATGAAGGAGCTATTTTGTTCCTCAGAGCACAAATTCACAGTTCCCATGCCACAAAAGGTACTATTCAGCCAGTGAGTACAGGCATAAGGCAGGAGTAATGAGCATGTCCATCCTATCTCATGTAATGACTTCGCACTCAAAACCAAGATCCAGATAACAGGAGCAACACAAGACTATCTGGCAGGAGCTCCAGTGATGAACATTGTTTGTGCACAACAAATGCAGTAATAATTAAAAGCAACATTGCTTGTAGAACAAAAAAAAATTTAGCTAAGAATCTTGTTCTGGAGGTAAGGTGGGCTAAGCCCATGTTACTCTTCTGTTGTGCAGGAAGGAAAGGCAGATCTTCCTAAAAATCCTCCTAGTTTGGAAATACCTGGGCTTCAAGAGAGATCTGACCTGTATCTATATGGAACAACCTAAATGGAAAGTAGATGCCTCCATATGGTCCTACTGGATCAAAAAGTCCTTCCAATACACCAGAAGCTAAGGAGGAACTCAAAGGCAATTTATGCTGCTCAGTATGCAAATACCCTCTGGTAATATTTCTGATCAGAAATCATCAGTAATTATCCTGCAAAACCAGACTAGCTCTTTTCTCTGTTGCTTCTGGCTTCTACAGAACCTTCAGGATTCTGTTCCGAGTTCCCACACTAGCACAGGCATGGACTGAGGAAGGAGGTTTGTTTCTCTTCTTCTTTGCCAGCATAGATCTGTCCTTCTGAGCCTTAAAACACTGTGCCATTACATGCTGCCTGGGGATTCTTCTCAGATAGTCAACATTTCCTCCCTGATCAAATCCAAACAACTTGTAAACTTCCTTTTCTGCTTTCATAGTAAGGAAAGTACCCTCTTCATGAGCCGGTATCTCATGAAACTTCACCACAGCTCTCAAACAAACATCTTTCAGCAAGTTTATCTAACCTCTCTAGATCAGCTGCTTTCATCTACATATATGAAAGCATATCCTGCTTCTTAAGAATGGTTTTAAAGTAGTTCTTGGAACAAAAATATGTTTCTTGTAATTACTAGAAGTAAATGACTTCCTTTATAACTTAGTTTTAATTTCAAGAGCAAATTTAAATTCTGGTTTTGGAATACATTTGAGCAGCTACTTCGGTATTCCTAATTTAAAGCAAATATTTGATTGACAAAAAATCCCAAACCTTAAGCCATTTCTTAGTGAAATGCTACAGGGGAGTGTCAAGAATTCTCAAAAATAGATATTGGTAAAAAAACAGGATTATTCTTCTAAAAATCAAGTGGCAAGAACTGAAGCCAGTTTGAGCTGTCCTTGCAAGAACAGGACTCAAGTGCTTAAGGCAACAGGAAGCGAAATAAAATTTAAATTTGTACAGGATGTGGTTTGGACTAAGTAAGGGGTTATTTTAGGAAGAACCCTTACCAGCATAACTATAGTAGACTAAATTTTCTACCTGGTAGATCTACTCTGCTCCCCCAAATTCCAGTTCCTGTGAAAACATACGCGTTCACACAACCCATGTCCTAACAGTACTGCAAATAACTTAGCTGTAACTGAGCACTGCATACAGGGAAATTTAGGTATGATTTTTTTTAATGGCTAATACAGTCAAATATGAGAAGAACAACCATCTTCTCACTCATCATTTTTAGTTTCTGAAGTCTTTGAAGAACTACGAACTTCATTGTAATATGTGCTAACAAAAAAGTTTCATCAGTTTCTCAAGAGGACAAATAATAAGAAGCACTAATTGTTTTACATTAATGAATATTTAACCAGCACTTACATTTTCACACTGCATCCTTTTGGGTTTTATGTGGGAAACATTGAGTCCATCAATAACAATATCAAATGGAAGTCGACTTTTCACAAATGTTTGAAAGGCTTCAAATTCCTGAAATAAACAAATGGGGGAAGAACATGAAACAGATTTCATTCAGTTTTTATTAAAACAAGAAGCAAAGCCTTAATTTCTTGCTTTTCCTTCATTGACTGCACTTTCTGTCTTTTATTTGCATGTTTGCTAAAACATCCACAAAAAAACCTTAAAATTGTTTTAAAAGTGCTACAGTGGATGCTTACAATGTGATTTTTAAAAGTTTAGAGTCATCCAAAATTTCAAAGTTGTAATCCAAGCTGTACTCTTTATTTATAAAGATAAACACTATAGTCCATGTTACGTCACAGCTGCAAGCCAAAGCAACTTTACATACCAGTAGACTGTGACACTACCACTAACTCCTAACATTTCCAAAGTATATTTAGTTTCTCTAAGAATTCTGAAATCTGTGAATGCCAGTCTTTGGATAACAGACCTATATTTAATTAAACATTCATTTAGAACACAGCACTCTGTGAGAAATACAGAGCTTTAGAGCTAGCAACACAATGACCTTTCTTAATAGGTCAGAAATGCAGTGATTGAGCAAACCAACAGCATCCTTCCAGATTTTCCAAGAGAAGAAAAGCCACAATTGCTTTAGGCTTGAGACCCCATAGGAGAAGACTGGAATTCAAAGTAA